>CM045996.1:102019066-103219066 GCA_025175895.1 Wurfbainia villosa
AAGATTCTCGAGAACATGAATCTATCGGTGTCTCCAGCCCTCCCACTCTGACGAGGTATCACCTTTGTATCCTGTGACCGTGGTGCGATGACATGTGGTATATCCTCTTATGTGCGGTGGTACTAAAGTAACTTCCTTTTAATTCCTCCAGAACAATTTTACTCTTGGGCTTGTGGCTCATCACATAGTCTTCCTCTAGAAATCTGGCATTCTTGCTAACGATTATCCTCTGATCTCTAGGACTATAAAACAAATCACCCTTCGTTTCTCTAGGATAGCCAACGAATATGCGTACTTCTGTACGAGGTTCCAACTTACCAGCATCTGGCTTCAGCACATGTGCTGAACTCCCCCATATGCGAATATGTCTTAGACTAGGCTTTCGCTCAGTCCATAATTCTGTGGGAGTAGAAGGCACTGATTTAGATGGAACCAAGTTCAAAATGTACACCGCCGTTTCTAGAGCATATCCCCAAAACGAATCTGGCAACTTAGAATAACTCATCATCGATCTAACCATCTCTATAAGAGTGTTATTCCTTCGCTCTGCTACACCGTTCTGTTGGGGTGTGCCCGGTGCAAACAATTGGGATTTAATCCCTACCTCTGATAAGTAGTTCCTAAACTCTCCCAAGAGGTACTCACCACCACGATTAGATCGTAGTGTCTTGATACTTTTACCTTGACGTTTCTCCACATTAGCCTTGAATTCTTTGAACTTGTCAAAGCATTCAGACTTGTGGCACATCAGGTAAATGTATCCATATCTTGAGTAATCGTCTATAAAAGAGACAAAATACTCAAAACCACCTCTAGCTTGGATAGACATAGGACCACATAAATCAGAATGAACCAATTCTAACACATCTTTGGCTCTATACCCCTTGGCCTTAAAAGGCCTCTTGGTCATTTTATCCTCCAAGCAAGATTCAGAGGTTGGGAAATCTTCCACCACTAATGAACCCAAAGGTCCATCAGCTATCAACCTTTGAATTCTGCTTAGGTTAATATGACCAAGCCTAAGATGCCAAAGATATGTTTGGTTCATCTTCGAAGCTTCTTTTCTCTTATTGGAATTAGAAGATGAGTTATTAACTTCAATTTGCATTGTGGGAGATTTTGGTTCAAGTGTATATAAATTTCCTATCGATGTACCTGAACAGATATTCTCCCTATTCCTTTTTATAACAACTCTGTTATTAAAAGAAATAGAATATCCATCCATAAACAATTTAGAAACTGAAATTAAATTCTTTCTAAATAAAGGTACATAAAGGGAATTTTTCGGAACCAAAGTTTTATTTTTCTCAAAAGATAAATAAAACATCTCCCACTGCAATAGCCGCCACCTTCGTGGCATTGCCCAAGTAAACAGTAAATCTCGCCCATTGGTAAATCAAAGAGATGAATACTAAGTATATGTGCCCATTATTATATCAGGATTAAGAGTATATACAATATAATATCTGAGGTCCGATTCGATTATATATTCAGCAATAAATCGAATCACCTCTAAGTCGGTCCTGCTCAATACACACAAAGTGCACTAGTGTGATTCTATGGTCAAGACAAACCAATACCAAATCACACTACAACCATTCCGATGGTTTGTACAAAGTCATCTTGTTTGTGAGCCTTATACTTTACAAGGAGCCGATAACATGATCTCCCGTGTGACACCACACACCATGTTATCTACAATGTAATGTATTAGACAATATGCATAACCATAAAAATATGCAAACAATGATCATTTGATTCTTATTTCAAAATAAAGATGTTCATACAAAAGATAGACTTTTCAGTATACATCCCTACACGTGTTTGACAACATTGTAATCTACAACATAAATAACGCAGAAAGTAAATATCATATTCCATTTATCATTTAATTAAGCCTTTAATCAAATGATGCTCCCACTGAATTCTAGAACTTTTGTAGAATCGAGTCATGGATGAGGTCAAACCACACTACTAGATTCATATAAACTATCTATAATTCTAGCGGGACAATATCCCAATCATACTACGCCTTGAGTTAGCCTTGGCTAAATCCCCAAGACTTAGTATGACCAGTAGGTAACAAATTACCAATTACATCTCTATGCAACTCTTGTTTATAGGATCAAGATCCATATTTACAAAAGAACTTGAGTTAGCTTCGGCTAAATCGCCCAAGATTTATTGTAAATGTGATCTTATCCTATCTTTCCAACCGTTGGAATATGCCTATAGTTTTACTCGATCCAATTGAGTTATTGTTGGGATGTATACTGAAAAGTCTATCTTTTGTATGAACATCTTTATTTTTGAAATAAGAATAACATGATCATTTTTTGCATATTTATGGTTATGCATATTGTCTGATATATTATATTGTAGATAACATGGTGTGTAGTGTCGCACGGGAGATCATGTTATCAGTTCCTTGTGAAGTATAAGTAAAGGCTCACAACCAAGATGGTTATGGACAAACCATTGGAATGGTTGTAGTGTGATTTGGTGTTGGTTTGTCTTGACCATAGAATTACACTAGTACACTTTGTGTGTATTGAGCAGGACCGACTTAGAGGTAAATCGATTTATTGCTGACTACATAATTGAATCAGACCTTGGATATTATGGTATACATGTTCTTAATCTCGATATAATAACGGGTACATATACTTAGTATTTATTTCTTTGATTTACCAATGGGCGAGATTTATAGAGTAAATCGATAGGCTCGGTAAGTTGAGAAATGATATTATTTATATGGTGTGCCATTGTTTATAGGAGGAAACCGTGTCCTATATATTAGGATGATGATGTCCCCTTGACGAGCTCATAAGGTTCATCATGTAAACCCTGTCGGTGGACTTGGTCCGACATGATGATAAGGGTGAGTGGTACTACTCATGGAGTTAGATGTTGATTAATTAATTTTCAATAAATTAATTAATTGACGGACATTCGAGATCTTAAACATGGGGAGACATTTGTACAAATAATATATGGAGCCCATATTTATTTATGGGGTTGGTGAGGTAGATCATTGATAATCCTCTAGTGGAATGGATTATCATTAATGGATCGGACTTTATGTGGGCTTGATTCATTGGGTGGCCAAGATCCAACTCCTCCTCATGGTCTCTATTGTAGCCTATTAAAACCCTCATGGAACCTAGATCCGATGATGAAAAATGAAACTCTAGATCCGACGGTGGAGATTAAATCTCTAGATCCAATGGTAGAGATTAAATCTTTTGATCCGACGGTGGAGATTAAATCTCTAGATCCGACGGTTGAAATTAAATCCTTAGATCCGACGGTTGAGATTAAATCCCTAGATTTGACGGTGGAGATTAAAAGGAGGCTTAAGCCTAGCTCTATAAAAGGATGGACAAGGCTTGGGCGTGGAAGACATCTTGGGAGATTAGGGTTTTGGGCGGCTAGGGTTTGGAGAAGCCTTGGGCGGCAAGACTTTCCCATCTTCCTAGGGTTTTGGCTGGTGCCCATCTTCTTTCTTTGATCCTTGGCCGGCGTCCCAATCCTCTTCCTCTCCTCCTTGGCCGAGGCAAGACTCTTCCCTTGGAGCTTTTGGCCGGTGCCTATACTCCTTATTCCTCTCCTTGGCCGGCGGCAAGGATCAAACTTGGAGCTTGGTGGTTGGTTCTAGGTAGGAGAAGAGTTTCATTTTATTATCTTCTTTGGTTTGGAGCGAATAAGGAAAGGAAGATTCGTGATCTAGGAGGCTTCGACTTTTGGAAGATCGTCGCTCACACGACATCCAAAAGGAGGAAGGACATACAATAGAAGATCAAGAGGTATAACAAGAGGTATAATTCTTGTTTATGAATCTTTTCTTATTCTATGCATGTGCATATTTTGTATGTGGCTAATTTACTTGGACCCCGAATACAAACACAAAAACCGGCGATCCGTACATCGTCTATTCCGCGGCTAATCGAAGAATAGAGGTGGGTTGCTTGAACAACAAGTTTGTTCAAGTAACCACTTTAATCGAATAGCACGATGATGGAACGGTTGCTTGGGTAATCCATCTTTGTCAAGGATAAATTTTTTTATCCGGGGACGTAGACAGGATTGCCATGAACAAGCGACTGAGTTGAAGTGGGAAGTGAAGTTTCCTCCTTTCAGTTAACTAGTTTCACTCAATCTAATTGAGGTTATTCTCACCCAAGTTGTGATAGGCGGAACCAAGATTGTCCCTCCGCACCCTACAAAGATAATATGCGTTACTCTACTTTGGCAGATTCAACAACAACAAATGATCGAGGTAGTGATGGGTATCAAAACTTGGTAAGCATTTCGAGTTGATTCGATTAAGATCCAATCTAATTGTGAATGTGTATTATATATGCATTAAAGTCTTAATTACCCTACACTAGCATGCATCACATACATATAAGCAAAATATACTAGCATGCATCATATACATACAAGCAAAATATACTAGCATGCATCATATACATACAAGCAAAATATACTTAGCATGCATCACATACATACAAGCAAAAATAATATATATATATATATATATATATATTAAATTGTGATGAGGTCATGACCCTACTATGATCTTCTCAAGCCAATGAGAATATCGGATGCTCAACCTAGGGTTAGTGGCTTCTCCAAGCGCCTCCTTTGACTGCCATGTGTCGTCGGCACCCTCCTCATAACTCCGTCTACTAGTGGACCTTCCACTGCTTTATTTTGTACATTACAAACATGAAACTCGAGTTACATTCGAGTCTAAAAACTATTTACAATAGGAATATTAAAAGGAGAGGCATGACGCACAAGTCACATACCATATAAAACATGCACAACACAAAAACGGCGCGCAAGCCGTATTATGAATTACAACACATTTTATCCAATCACATTGGGGTTCTTGGGCCATGACCATCACATTATAATAAATAATTCTAAATTATGTATTTTACATAAATTTTAATAATTTTCCTATTTTTTTTTAAATTTTATGAGTCACATCTCCGCAACGGTCCCGCTAAGTGATTTTCGGGCGCGATCGCGGGACAATGCCCCATGCAGGGTTAGGGGCAGCGCCCCTTCTTGCAAAATGAATCTTGCGAGTGTCCCATCTTGATCTAACATTGCCTTAAGTTGCTATCCCAAAAGACTAAAGCGAGATTTCTCCATTTCGGAGAGTTTTTCTCGGTTGTTGAAGCCTACAAGTGTCCAAACACTTGTTCCTTCGTCTCTAAGAGAAAAATATTCACAAAATCTACAAAATTAGGAAAATTACAGAAAGTTATAGATCTGTAATTTTCACATCTAATACAAAAAAATTACAAAACTAAACAAGTACATGCTTCGCAAGTGGCTCTGATACCGCTGTTGGACTATCCGAGCCGCAAAAACCGCTTTTTGCGTTGCGGAAACCTCGAAAGTCAGCCACGGATCCGTGCGAAGATAAAAAAAAAATACATGTAGATTTTAAAAACTTAGATCTACCTTAGATCTACATATGAAGAGCATTACCCTTGTAGTGACGTCCTTCGCTTATCCCGCTCGTCTAAACGACTTGTCGGATCTCGTAGAGTGTCAAGCATACACTCCTCTACAAGTATCCACACGAACAATAGGTGGAGAAGGCAACTTAGAGTGTGCTAGCAGTCTAAGAAACCCACGGCAAGAAGGATAAGGGAGATCACAAGAGAAGAGGAAGGAAGAAGATGAAGTTAATTCCCACTAACTTCACACTAATGCACATCTAAAGTGGCCGGCCACTTCATGGAGGGTTGAATACCTCCATGTAATACCAAGAGCCATGGCTCTTGGTCTTCCTCATGAGGTGGCACACCATGATGTGGAACATCATCATTGGCCAGTCCCATGCCAAGTCACCATGACGTGGCATTTGGTCAAGTCAAACATGACCTTTCCTCTTCCCTCTCAAGTCAAGTCAAACTTGACTGCTTATCTCCCATGGTTGATCAAATCCAACCATTTGATTTAAGTCACTTTAATTTATTTAATCTCTATTCATTAGTTTAAATTAACTCAATTAATCAAATCTAAATTAGACTCATTCAACACTTGAATCAAATTGAGTCCAACTCAATTAGTCTAATTTGGATTACTCTTAATCCAATTTGGTTCATCACATGAACCTAATCCTCTTGGTCCATCATATGAACCTAATCTCCATCTAATTGTCCTTTGTGTGTGACCCTATAGGTTCTTGTAACGTTGGCAATGCTCCTAAACCAATTTAGAAACATAAGCAATGAGCGGTATCTAACAACACATCATCGCTACCCAAGTTACAAGAATGTTGAGATCCAACATCACCTTTGTGACTACTAATTGTGACTCTCACAATATGTGACAATGTCCCTCTATCCTTGACATCTAGATTGACCAATTGAGGCATAGAGTGTGTCATCCTCTGTACAATTTATATCTTGAACTCTAAGTAGACTCACTCTAATCAAATGAGCTCAATATCTCATATTGACTCATTTGGGCATGGTCATGCACTTAGTGGTCTCCCTCTATCAATAATCATAATGTCACTCCCGTCATATAAAAGGGATAGATCCCATCTACATCACTCACATCCCTCAGCATAATTTGTTACATATCCAGTAATCGCCTTTATTGTCCACCCATTTACGGGTGACGTTTGACGAAACCAAAGTATGCAACCCCTTATGTAGGAAACCATGGTGACTTAAGGTCCAAGAACTAATAGTCATACTAATAGTCACATGAGAAAGTATATGACACTCATATAACGATCCATGATACTTTATCATGGTGGGTCATTCAGTATACATTCTCCAATGCATACCCATGTGTCAACTTGATATCTCATATCCATGACTTGTGAGATCAAGTCATCGAGTTGACCTACATGCTAGTCTCTTCGCATTAATATTGTCCCTGAATTTTAATACTTGACTAGGAATGATTAAGAGTAGTGTTCTTTATATCATCTCATTATCGATTCAACCAATCGATTTATATAGATAAGAACCTTCTACTCTAGGACGTTATTATACTTAGTTATTTGACACCAATACAAGTAAGTATAATAACCATAAAGAAATGCCTTTATAAATAAGAATATGATACAACAATTGTCACATGATTGGCTCTAGCGCTTTCACTAACATGAGCCACACTTGAAGAACCTGACTTGAACTAGCAAATCGCTCCAAATCGCCCAAGAAATAGCTGCCAAAAACCTTCCCTTCGAGCTCTCTTTAAAGTAGCAACTCAGCCTAATTTTTGCCTAGCAGTCGACTGCTCATACCCATCAGTCGACTGCTCTTGTAATCGTTGTGTCACAATGACTCGATCAACGCTGGGTAAGTTCCAATGGATAGACCATCAGTCGATAGCCAAACCCTATCAATCGATTGATGCACAGGCAGTCGAGCCACTGGTCGAGCCTGCCTCACGTCTTTGTCATTTCCTCAATATCAATCGGCTGCCCTCCATGGTAGTCAATTTCTCAAGGGCAGTCGAGGCACTGCCTCAACTGGGGCTTCAGTCGAGGCACTAGTCGAGGTGCCTTGCATTTGTTCGACCGCAGTCGAGGCTAGTCGAGGTATTGTCTCGACTGGGATTCCAGTCAAGTCCCCTTACATCTGTGGCCGCAATTCAATCGTAGTCAATCGTCAGTCGACTCCCATCAGTCGACTGATCGTAACCTCAGTCGATTGATCAATGTCAACTCGGCTACTAAGTGTCAAAACACTTTACCAGTCGACTAGTCTATGTCCCCAGTAAACTGATACACCTCAAATATAAGATTTAACTCAAGTATGATGCTCTCATACTTGTTAGACCACCCTTAGCTTAGACCTAAGCCTTCTAGCCACCTCCATCAACCTCATGCCTATTGGATCTCTCCAAGTCATCCATGACTTATTCATCCATATGCTAGCCTTTGTAGGAACGATGTTGGCTGGCTAGAGGGGGGTGAATTGCCCTCTTTCGTCGTATGAGAAGAAGTCGTTCTTAATTGTCTACAAGTAATGTTAGCACAAGCGGAAATATAAAACAAATACAATTAAGAAACAAACAAAAGATAAACAATGCTAACAAACAAGATATAACGTGGTTCACAGCCTCGCCGCTAATCCACGATCCGATTCGTCTCCGATGAATCACTCCGCAACCAATCCACTATTAGTCTCTCCCTTTAGCCCAAGCAAGGTGGAGGTAAACCTTTACAACAAGAGATCACTCCTTCTTTTAAAATAAATATGAAAGAAAACTAGAAGAAGATGTTTGTGCTTTGTGGGGCACTTAGTAGAATGTTTTGAGCATGAAGATTAACCATCTATAAGCCCCCACCCTCTCTTTTTATAGAGAGGAAGCAATTCTTCCCATTGAGCACTATCAGTCGACTGATGCCTTCATCAGTCGACTGATGTCAACTCCAACGGCTCCTGACCAGGCCGAATTTACGGGATCCACGTCCGATTTTCCAGCATGCATATGATGAGTCGACTGATGCTTTCATCAGTTGCATGATGTTGACTTCTAGTCAAGTGACCCGCGAGCTCGACTAGCTTCTGTGCCCATGCACAGTGCGATCAGTCGACTGCTTCCCTTCAGCAGTCGAATGATGTCAACTTGATCCAACAGTTAACACCAATCGATTGTCAATCGACTTGGAGCAGTCAACTGTCATGACATGGCAGTCGACTGGTGCCGTGTGAAACTCAAACTTAACATCCGTTTGAGCTTTCGACGGTCGGGTAAACCTCAACCCTTGCGGTCGAGCCTCCGACACTTAGCCATTCGACCAAGTTCACCTAATGAGCTACTTACAATTCACTCTTTCTCTCATCTCACTCGAAGTCCCTCACCGAAGTTCTCTTCGTTCGTGGACACGTCCCTTGGCAACATCAGGCGCACGACTCTGCAATGCTCCTTCGCGTCTCTTGGCCTCAAAGTCTGCTTCCCTGGCTTCGCTGACACTGCTCTGAAACAATTCTAGATGCAAGAAGGGCATGCAAAATTGGAAACTAAATACCTGGAAATGGTAGAGGAATCAGTAGGCTTCTGTTTGATTGGAAGGTTCTTGGGAAGGTTTCCGGGATGGAGAGCGCTGAAAGAAATCACAACAAGATGGAAGGTGCCACACAAGCTCCTTACGCACAATTCATTATGGATGGTGTTTAAATTTGTAAACAGGGAATTGTGGGATGTTGTATTAACCGGAGGACCATACATCGGATATGGGAGCCCTCTGTATCTCAAGATTTTGCCGACATGCTTTTCTTTCAGGCCAGAAATTCATGCCCACATCCCTATGTGGATGCAAATTAATGGACTGCCACAGGACTGCTGGTCTACCTCAGGGTTAAGCAAAGTTGCTTCACAAGTTGGCGTGCTGCTGTATACAAACAGATACATCAAGGTAAGGGAATGAGTGAACTATGCCAGAGTCCTAGTCAAAGTGGATATCTCCAAGGAATTTCCTGCAAAGATTGACATTACCCTACCAGACGGCACAGACGTTGATTTGGAGATCAAGTTTGAATCAAGCCTGAAACTTTGTAATGGAAGCAAACAAATGGGACACTACCAAGGAAACTGCCCAATGAATGCATGAAGGCAACCACCAATGGCAGGCACAGAGGTTATGGGACACCAAATGATACTGTATAGGACATACATTAACAGTGCAGCCACGGAAATGGATGAAGAAGAGGGAGTTGGTAAAAGTGCAGGCACAAAAGAATACATATCAGAGAAGGAGCAGGGATGGGAACACATTGATGTAGGGGGAAGACAGTATAATGGCAAAAGAAAGAAACACCAACATGGAGAAACACACATAAGACAGACAAGGGAAGATTTATCACGGTGCACACACAGTCAAGGAAGCCAAAAGGAAAATGGAAACCAAAGAAATCAAGGAAGTCAAGGGAATCAGCAAGGTAGTAACAGGAGGAACAACAATAGGAGGGAACAACCACAGCAGTATGAGACAGTATCAAGGAAACACTTCAGTCAAAGGAAGGAAGAATATCAGATAGGAACAAGCTATAATTTCAGAGCTATAGTAGAGATTGGCCCAAGAATTGGCACGCTTGCACATGAGCATGACAACAACACCATTCGATCACCAACTGCAAAAGGAACAGATGGAAATCAGAAACAAGAACAATCAGCAACAATTAAGGAGCAATTAGATCGACAGAGGATACTGGAAACAGTCACACTAAACAAAGATGGGGAAACATCTAAGGAGACTGGCACACCAACTGGCACGCAAAGGCACAACTTTGGAGTGATGGGATTGCTCTAAGGAAAAGGGAAAGAAAAGGGAAGTGAGCACAACAATGAAGAGGGCATACAACAAATGCAAAAATCGGATAAAGAGACAGAAGTTGTAAACACACCACATGACAGAATAATACATAATCAGAATATATCAGGTCCAAAAAAACAGTGTCGGACAACATCCATACGGGGAGATGGAGATGATCAAACACAAGAAAGCCAGGACTAGCCATGGAACTATCAGATCACTGGAGAACCCATTGTGCACTCACACCATGTAAAGATGACAAAGAAGCAATGAAGATTAACACTCAAACTGGCACGCAGGGATATATTTCTGAGAATACTGGTTTACTGCACACAGGAGTTAGGAATATTCAGGCTGGAGCACGGACAGAAATAATACATGAGGAATGCCATGGAAATGAGACACCAAGCTATGCGACAGTATGGATGGGCCAAATGCAAAATCAGCAAACGAAGCACACTGAGAATGGGAATAAGGGAGGACAGCAACACCAAGAACAAATGCCAATGGAGACAAACACTAAAACAGCTATCCCAGATTCAGGAAATATAAATACGACAGCTAGCCTAGGAAGGCAAATACTAAACTAGCCTGATACACTAAATATGAATAGCAGTCAGAGAAGTATCAGACAAAGTGCTAGGAGGTTGGTGCAAAGCAAGAATGAACGGGAATAGAATATTCGGAATCTACAAGAGAAGCAGGATGGAAGTGTAACCAAGGTGATTATGATACGCTAACCAACCACAAAAGAAATAGAGCAAGAAATAGCAGACCAAGGAGTGGAACAACAACAGACACACACAACACCTGCCAGAAGGGCACAGGAGGGAAAAAAAGAAAATAGAAAAGGGGGAACAAGTGAGGACACAACAGGTCGGGAAATGGTCACAGAGGCTTTCCCACCAATCATACTAGCCTTACCAGCTACACGATGGAGCAAGGGAGGATTGCTGATAAAACCAGATCAAAGGAATGGAAGGAAGCAATCTGAGAATGAAGGAAATTTAGACAAAAGGAAGAAGCAAGAACAGAAAGAGACTACTACCATGGCTAGACAGCGAAAGCCGGCGACACAACCATGAAGATTGGATCATGGAACATAAGAGGTCTAAATAAAGGCCTCAAGCAGAAGGCGGTGGCAGAACTCCTTCTGAAATAGAAGATAGGTGTGTTAGGTGTGCTAGAGCCGAAGTTAACCCAACAGTACTATCAAGCATTGAAAGATAAGAGATTCCAGAAATGGGAGACGGAACAACAGTTGTTCAACTCATCCAGAAGCAGAATGATGCTTATATGGGACCCGCAACTTGCTAACCTTCACATCCAGCAATGGGAAGAACAACTGATACACATGACTGTTAGTTGCAAAATCACGGGGATAACATATGCAGTCACTTTTGTTTATGGGCAGCTATCTATCACGAGCAGGAAAGTAATGTGGGAAGCACTTGCGCAGATTGTGAGATACATGGAGATGTCGTGGTTAATCCTAAGAGATTTCAACTCCCCACTATCACCCACTGAAAAGAAAGGGGAAATGGAAGTCACAACATATGCAACAGCAGATTTTCAGGAATTTACTCTTGAGGCAGAGGTCGAAGACTTGCGCTCCATTAGGTGTCAATACACATGGACTAATGGTCACATAGTAAGCAAGCTTGACCGTGCAATGGTGAACAAAACCAAAGTAGTTATGAAGAATTCAGGACACCAGGAACAATATCAGACCATGCCGCCTGTATTGTATATGTGCTAGGGAACACAAGGGAGAAACCCAAGCCATTCAAATTCTATAACATGTGGACATTACATCCTAATTTCCAGCAGCTGGTAGAGGATAAATGGAACAGCAACAATTTCAAGAATGTGGCGGGCACGACACAATATAGGCTTAGACAAAAGCTCACATTCCTCAAAAAAGACCTCAAACAGCTCAACCAGCTTCATTATCAACACATTCAAGAGAAAGCAAAACAGACAAGAGAGCAATTAGAGGAAATCCAATAGGCAGGGTTAACACAAGGACAAATGGATGACAGTTATCAAACAATAAGGAAAAAGGTTGAATTACTTGAGAGGGTTGAATATCTTTTCTACCTGCAGCGAGCCAAACATGAGTATTTTAGAGGAGTAGATAAGAACACAACTTTTTTTCATGCCATGGTCAAACGAAATAACAAACGAAGGGAAACAGTGGCAATTGAAAAGAGCACCGGGGAGGTCACTGCCTCTTCGGAGGAGGTAGTGCAGGAATTCCTATCATATTTTTAGAGCCAATTAGGAGAACAGGGGCATAGGATAGATTTTCAAGGGGAATGCATGCAGTTTGGAAGACAACTAACTGAGGTACAGCAGACACGACTAATTAGGCTACCAATTGAGGAAGAAATAAAAGAAGCTTTATTTGACATTGGGGACCTCAAAGCTCCAGGGCCTGACGGATATAATTCAAAGTTCTTCAAGTGAACATGGAATACAATTAAGTAGGATATCACAACAGCAGTTATGGAATTCTTTGAAAATGGCCAGCTTCTAAAATCCTGGAACCACACTTTAATCTGCTTAATCCCGAAGTCAGCACATGCTAGCAAGGTTTAGGATTTCCAATCGATCTCCTGCTGCACAGTCTTTTACAAGATAATTTCCAAGATCCTAGTAAGCAGAATGGCAGAGATTGCAGACCAGTTGCTCCACCCATCACAAACCGCTTTTGTTCAATGGCATAGTATCATTGATAACATACACCTGGCACAAGAACTCTTCCATAGCAACACAAGGAAACGTCTATCCCCAAGAAGTATACTTAAAGTTGATTTGCAGAAAGCTTTGGATTCAGTCCACTGGAGCTTCCTACAGGAGGTCCTCAGAGCACTAAAATTCCCTGAAACTTACATCACATGGATCAAAGAATGTGTCACCACCCCAACATACTCAATAGCCATCAATGGCAACATTCCCGGGTTTTTCACAGGTGGCAGAGGGTTCGACAGGGAGATCCTTTATTCCAATATCTATTTGGACTATGTATGGAGTACCTCTCCCGATTGCTTGGAAAGTGCACTAGCCGTTCTGACTTTCATTTCCATCCAAAATGTGAACATCAAAGAATATCCCATTTGGTATACGCTGATGATCTGCTACTCCTAAGCCAAGGGGATGGACAATCAGTGCAAGTGCTAATGGACTGCTTGTCGCAATTTGCAAATATGGCAGGGCTCACAGCTAACATAGGCAAATCCAACATATATATGGCAGGAGTTGAACAAAGGGTTCGGGAATGACTATTATCCATCACAGGTTTCAACGAAGGAGAGATGCCATTTCGATATTTAGGTATCTCAATAGCATCGCAGAAACTGAAGATTGCGGACTACAACCCACTAATGGAGACTCTCATGAAATGAATCAGCTCCTGGCCCAAGGATACACTATCGTATGCGGGAAAGAGTCAACTCATATCCTCAATTCTGCAGGGGGTTGAATGCCACTGGATGTCAGTCTTGAATCTTCCAGCCAGTGTCATACATAGGATATACAACTTCTGTCGCACTATTATGTGGACTGTGAAAAACCCACCAGTAGCTTTGTCTGATATATGTAAACCTAAAGAAGAAGGTGGGCTGGGATTAAGGGATCTAAAGGCATGGAACATGGCGCTGCTGGCAAAAGTACTATGGAGGATACAACATAAATAGGACACCTTATGGATCCGCTGGGTACATCACACATATATACAACGACAAGGAGTTTGGGAATGGCAGAGCAAGCATAAGGACTCCCCACTAATGAAGAAGTTGATATACATCAAAGATAATATCATAGCATCAGCGGGCTCTCTAAAAAAGGCAGAAGAACTCTTAGATGCATGGTTTGGCCAAAGTAAAGATGGAGTCAAGAAGGTGTAAGACCATTTCAGAACTGCAGGTCCTAGGAAAACCTAGGCTCCAACGGTATGGCAGAAAGATATTCAACCAAGTCACAGGTTCACGCTATGGATACTAGCTCAATGGAGGCTGCCTATGCGTGATGGGAAAGAATATATAGTGGATCGAAGATGTGTTTTTTGCAGTCAAGAGGAGGAGACATTAGATCATGTTTTTTTCAAATGTGGGCAGATCCGGCAGCTCTGGAATAGAGTAAGAGGATGGCTAATGATGAGACCAAGTATGCAGACATACCGTCAGATGTTGCGCACATTCAGAATGCAATACAAGGAAGACAGCAATATAAATAGGGCCCGTCATCTAGCCATGGTAGCACTGATTCATCATGTTTGGCGATCAAGAAACTCCACGAGATTTGAAGGAACAAGGTTTGAAGATGACAAAGGCTTCAAGTTCATGTATATAGGGCTTTGGAGAGCCACACCCTCCAGCTCCCCATAGGCATCACATGAAGGTGACAAAGGCAGGATAGTTCTTTCTTTCTTACTTTCACGCTCCTTGCTTTCCTTCTAGCACTGTATTTGCCTCCTATATTTGGCCTCCCTCTCACTGAATCAAAACTCATTCCACTCCACCAAAGCCAGATACCCAATCTCAGGGTAGGCCTCCATATTCCAAAGCACTGCCTACTCCTATAACCATTGTTACATCCACTTGTCTGCTCACCTCTTTAGACCACATGACACCTTACAACCCACACACATCCATAACCCACATTTGCTCCACCTTGGGCAGTAACACATCAATTCAGAGCACTTCCTTTCCCATAGCATACGGCACCCCATAGTATCCCCCAACCAATACCCCTCTGTTCCCTAACACAGCCAACAATGGCTAAACCTCATCCCCCAAGCCAGTTCCCATCACTGCAGAGCACTTCCTTCCTGCCGCCATCCAACATCGGCCAACCCTGCACATCCCAGGGCAATCCTTACTGCCCCAGAACAGTTCTTATCCCTATCCAGGGCGCCTCTCCTTGTCCAGGGCAATTCTCCATTTAGGGCACTTCTCCATCCAGGGTGCTACTAGCCCAGGGCACTCCCTGTACATGGCAGTTCTCACCATGTCAGAGTACTTCTCCCTCCTTGTCCAGGATACTCCTTACTCCTCTCCGTCGAGGGCAGTATACAGAGTGCCAAGGCACTTCTCCGTCCAGGCACTTCCTATCCAGGGTAGTTTAAAAAAAAGCATTTTTTCACGAGGAGCAAAGCAATTTTTGACCTGGCAGGGTAGTTGTTGCATGGCCAGGGCAGTTTTCGCGAGGAGCAGGGCGGTTTTTGCATAGGCAGATTCGCATGGCAGTTTTCCACAACAAGGCCAGGGTGGTTTTTTTTCCAAAGATAGAGCGGTTTTAAATAGGCAGAGTATTTTTTGCATAGAAAGCGAGGACACTCCGGCTTGGATAGGGTAATCTACCCTATCCAGGGCACTTCTCGCAACACAGGGCACAGGGCACTTTGCCCTATCCAGGGCACCTCTCCTGCACAGAATACTTCGCCCTATCCAATGCACTTCCCGCTGTACAAGGTTCTTTGCCCTGTCCGAGAACCTGTACCTAAAGGCGGTCTGAGGTGGTCCATCGAGTTTGAAGGTTCAGGCACTCTTCCTACGCCAGGCGATTTTCTCCCAAGCAAGGGTGGGCCATGGTACTTTACCATGTCCAGGGCACTTCGCTCCGTCCAGGGCACTTTACCATGTAGAGAGGCATCAGGGCACTGTTTCAAGGGAGACGGGGGCTGACTATGTTAGGGCAGTGCCAAGGGCCGAAGCAGGAGGGCGGTTCATAGGCATCCCCATCCATAGAGGTGGATTCACACAAGGAGAACCGGCTATACATGAAGGGCCAAAAGGAGGAGCAACAGGGCGGTTTATAGAGCACTGTGCCAGGGCGCTATGCTAGGGCAAGCCTCCTCATCCACAGAGAGGCTCCAGGGCACTGCTCCAAGACACCAGGTAGTGTCTCCGAAGGTGCGGCTAGGGCAGTTCTTCGACCGATTCTAGGGCACTGTTCAAGGGCGCGGTTTTAGGGCACTACCTAGAGCACCGAACCAGGGCACTGTTTCTAGGGCGCTCTAGCAGCTGGGCGGTCTAACTTCATCCAAGTGGCAAAATGAGCACCTTGCATTCAGGGCACTGTAACGTCCAAGTAGTTTGTCCTCAGGATCAGGGCGGGTTTGTACAGAGGCTCAGCTAGAGTGACACCAGGACACTATTTTGGGAAAAAAAATTTGGGGTAAATAGGCCCACCCATAATGGCCTATCTAGTCTGTAGCAAACGGCTACGGGAAAGACACTGTAAATCTGTGTATGGCTGAGGCTTGGCCAATAAGCCTAGTAGAGGTGAATAGGCCCACCTGAATGGCCTATCTAGTCCGTAGCAAATGGCTACGGTAAAGACAAGGCAAATTTGTTGATGGCTGGTCACTTGCCAAAAGTGACAAATGTTGGATGATCACCACACGAGTTGGATGGAGAAGATGGATACGGATGGATAGTGCAAGGAGGTACACATGGAGGGACGGATGTAGAGGGATAGTATGCATGGCCAAAGGAAACACGGGAGATGCACTCATGCTATCCACAAGTGCAGGATATGTATGCATGTATGAGTTTATGTACCCATGAGAGAGTTAGTGTGCATGAAAGATGAGGTACCCATGAGAGCACATGTACACCCCCCTGGATACACCTCAGATCTGACACATTGTCAGACATGACATGAGTGTGCATCCCAGGATTTTGTATGATTGTGCTTTTCTTGATGATATATATTTACCTTTCATAAAAAAAAAGTCATCTCGTCCGGTGGTCCCTCGGCAGCATCAAGCACACGGCTATGCAATGCTCCTTCTCCGACTCAAACATGAGGTTGTGAGTGGTGACACTTGTCTAAGCTCCATGTGCGAATTACTAAGTCCTACAAGACTCCAACGCAGATATCAAATTCAATCATCCTAACTTAAACCCTTTGCCACACACATCAAAACCATATCACGGGTTGATTGCCCTAACAATCTCCCCCTTTTTGATATGTGACAATCTATTTAAGTTAGGTAAACATTTGATAAAAATATTAAGGTAAGAAAGCATGTGAATAAACAAGATTATCAACTCTCCCCTTAATACATGAAACTCCCCCTAAATGCAATTCTCCCATTTAATATGACTTACTTAAACATACATATTCCTCCCCCTTTAACACCATCAAAAAGATTAAACTAAGTTATTCAAACATGACATCAAGTCTAGGAAACAAAAATCACCAAAATATGCCTTAAAATCTGATAAAAGAAGGTTACTGGGCATGTTTTCAGTCGATCAGTCGACTGGTTCAGACTACCAGTCGACTGGCACTCTGATTTCAGGATTTTCTGATTTTCGGGCTGAATTTCAGAAATGCATAAAAAATTCTATAAAATTCGAAAAATCATGAAATTTGGGGAACACATTTCTTGTAAGTTCCTTTATCAATGAAAAATAGTTTTCCATGAAAAATCATTATATTTTTGAAAATTTGACAAAATCTCAAAAGTTGGAAAATATCTAAAGTTTGTATCAATTTTAAAGCCTAGTTTTGCCTTGAAGTTTTTCAAAACGTGAAAATTCAGTTTATGAAACAAGAAATGGTTTTCAAAACATTTGAAATATCCAACCATGATCTTTGGGCAATATGTCTATGAATTAAAAATAAGCATTCCCCATGATTGGTCTATTATTACTCTTTTGATAATTTAAATGACCATCTAAATGCCAAAGGCATTAGTGGACCATTTGTATCATCCTAACATCTCACCCATACTATGTTTTCAATCAAAGTTATCCTTATGGTGAATGTGAGATGTTCCTAAAGGTATTTATGTACAAAACCTTCAATTTCATGCAATTCTACCCATGGTTAAGTATCATCCTAACATACCACATGATCATAAAAATATATATGAATTAATTTCATATTATGACCATGAAATACATGTATTCATCAATTTGTAATCATGAATTAGGTATAAAAACATGATAATAAGTCAAGTATTACCCAAAGCATAATTTAAACCCTATTGCCCATGATTATATATTAAATGTCAAGATCATAAATCATGATTGCAAACATATATAACAATTACATTGACTATCATAATTTAAGCATTATTATCAATTTATGGGCACATTATCATCACCCAACACTATGCTAAAAATTTATAGATCATGAGTGTCAACATATATAACACTAAGTGTTGAGCATGATTTAAACTATTTATGGGTGCATTATCATCACCCAACACTAATTCAAAAATTTTGTCCCGCCATACTAACTCAACCAAAACATATGATATAAGTGAAGTCTACTATGGTTGACTAACCTAGGGTTTTCCTAACCCTTAAGGATGGATTTAGGAACCCAAAACAAATTCTTTCCTATGGGGTTCACTAAAAATTTCTTAGGGATCCATTTTCTAGCTATTGTTTTCTTTTTATCTTGACCCCTAGCAATCAAACATTTATAGGCCTTTTCATTTTTATTTTCCTTATATCCTAGGCCTTTCTTATTGAAACTTGCCCTTTGGCTCCCTATAATCATATTAAGGGTGTTGGAGCCAATTGTGAATTTTTCTAGAGTCTTGGTCAAATGGTCTACCTTTTTTCTTAGAACCCTATTTTCTTCAATGCATGCGTCATTAACATCAAAAGGCATATAGTCATGTGAGCATGCATCATCATTATTAACATTTAAACATGCTTGTTCTAATTTATTTTCTAGATCCTTAATTTGATCAAGCATACATTTGTTATTTTTCTTAGACCTAAATAAATCCTTAGTAAGGCTAGAAATCATGGAAACTATTTTATTGGGTGAGAGATTCGTTATCATAGTCTCCATGTCTTCTTCTTCGGATGAGGAGGATGATGATGAGCCTCCCCCTTCACTAAAGCTCTCCTGACTTGTGCTTCTTTCTTCTTTCTCGGAGGTGGAGGTGTCTAGATCATCAAACGCCATCAAAGCAAGGTTGGTGACAAAAGTGTTTTCCTCTTCCGATGATGAAGATGAAGAGGGATCATCCCATGTCCTTGCTTTTAGTGCCTTGACTTTCCCCTTTTCCTTGGCCTTCTTCTCCTCTTCCTTCTTTTTGCTCCCTTTCTTCTTTTCTTCTTTTCTCCTCCTTTCTTTTTTGCTCTTGTTTAGAAGGGGACAATTATCCCTTATGTGTCCCTCTTGTTGGCAATTATAGAAAATTACCTTCCTCCTTGGTCTTTTCCCCCTATCATGAGATTTGTTAAATTTAAACCCTTTCAATACACGCCTTACCTTCCTTACCATGTAAGCTTCTTCCGTGCTATCCATGGAGGAGGAGGAGGATGCTTCATCGGAGGAGGAAGGAGTCTCCATCTTTTCTTCCCCTTGTTTGCTAATAGTGCTACTCCTCTTGATGGTTGAAGTCTTGGCTCTTCCACTACTCCTTCAAGCCTTGTTTCGTGTAGCTCCATGGTGGAGAAGAATTCTTCCAAGGTGCTAACTTCTAGGTTCTTGGAGATGTAGAAAGAATCCACCATTGAGCTCCATCTTGAGGACCGGGGAAAGGCATCTATAGCCTTCATTACTATATCCCAGTTGGAAAGCTTCTCCCCTACACTTGTCATACCGGTTAAGATTTTTTTAAACCTAGAATGTAGTGATTTTACCTTCTCTCCCTTTTTGAGTTTAAAATTTGATAGTTGAGAGCGGAGGACATCTCTCCTTGCTAGTTTGGCCTTGGATGTGCCTTCATTAATCTCTATGAGCTTCTCCCACATCTCCTTGGCACTTGCACATTCCCCTATCCGATTCACTTCTTGTTGGGGGAGTACATTGTAGAGATGGTGCTTTGCCTTTGAGTTCGCCAAGTACTCTTCCCTTTGCCTCTTACTCCACCTTGATTTCTCCAATGGCTCTCCTTCTTCATCCCTAGGTATCTCGAAATTGTTTTCCATTATTAATAGAATTTCGAAATAGGTTTCGAAAAATACCTCTATTCTCTTCTTCCACCAAGAGAATTATCCCTCAAACTTTGGTGGGTGAATGTTGGAACCGACCATCCTGTAGGAATGACAAGTGCCTTGGCTCTGATACCACTTGTACGAATGATGTTGGACGGCTAGAGGGGGGTGAAAAGCCCTCTTTCGTCGTATGAGTGGAAGTCGTTCTTAATTGTCTACAAGTAACGTTAGCGCAAGCGGAAATATAAAACAAAGACAATTAAGAAACAAACAAAAGATAAACAATGCTAACAAACAAGATATAACGTGGTTCACGGCCTCACCGCTAATCCACGGTCCGATTCGTCTCCAATGAATCACTCCATAACCAATCCACTATTGGTGTCTCCCTTTATCCCAATCAAGGTGGAGTTAAACCTTTACAACAAGAGATCACTCTTTCTTTTACAATAAATATTAAAGAAAACTAGAAGAAAGAGTTTGAGCTTTGTGGGGCACTTAGTAGAATGTTTTGAGCATGAAGATTAACCATTTATAAGCCCTCACTCTCTCTTTTTATAGAGAGGAAGCAATTCTTCCCGTTGATCACTATTAGTCGACTGATGCCTTCATCGATCGGTGATCACGACTCAATGGCTCCTTACCAGGCCGGATTCATGGGATCCGTGGCCAATTTTCCAATAGTCATATGATCAGTCGACTGATGCTTTCATCAGTCAACTAATGTGGACTTCCAATCGAATGACCTACGAGCTCGACTAGCTTCTGTGCACGTACATAGTGCGATCAGTCGACTGCATCCCTTTAGCAGTCGACTAATGTCGACTTGATCCAGCAGTTAACACCAGTCGATTATCGATCGACTTGGAGCAGTCGACTACCATGACATGGCAGTCGACTGGTGTCATGTGAAACTCAAACTTAACATCTGTTTGAGCTTTCGGTGGTCGGGTAAACCTCAACCCTTGCGGTCGAGCCTCCGACACTCAACCATTCGGCCATGTTCACCTAATGAGCTACTTACAATTCACTCATTCTCTCATCTCACTCGAAGTCCCTCGCCGAAGCTCTCTTTGTTCGTGGCCACATCCCTCGGCAGCATCAGGCGCACGACTCTGCAATGCTCCTTCGCGTCTCTTGCCCTCGAAGTCTGCTTCCTTGGCTTCACTTCAAGTCATCTCGTCTGGTGGTCCCTCGGCAGCATCAAGAACACGGCTCTGCAATGCTCCTTCTCCAACTCAAGCACGAGGTTGTGAGTGGTGACACTTGCCTAAGCTCCATGTGCGAATTACTAAGTCCTGCAAGACTCCAACGCACATATCAAATCCAATCATCCTAACTTAAACCCTTTGTCACACATATCAAAACCATATCACGGGTTGATTGCCCTAACAACCTTTAGGTGCTTCCATCGGCTATTGTCATGCTAAGCTAGTCTGCACCGCCAAGGCACATTGGGCTTACGCTGCAAAGACACACGCTTGAACTTTACGCTGCCAACCATTAGACTTATGTTGCCAAGACTCCACCCTTGGACTTTATGCTGCCAATATCAATCCTTGGACTTCCCTTGCCAACCCATGTTGTACTTTCCCTTGCCAAGACTCAAGCTTGGACTTTCCATGCCAAGACCCATTCTTGGACTTCCCTTGCCAACCCATGTTTGACTTTCCATTTGCCAAGACTCAAGCTTTGACTTTCCTTTGCCAAGACCCAAGCTTGGACTTTCCACCATATGCTTAACCCCATGTCATCCATATAGTCAACCCATTGTCAAATAATGGTCAACTCATCGTCAAACATCAAAACACTACTAGAGTCAAACTTGAGTTTGTCAATCATAACCTGGGTCGATTGTACCAACATCCGTTGGAGTTTTTTCAGTGTGGATTGAGTCGTTGTGAGACAACGACTATAGGGGCAGTCGACTGGTGCCTTATGGCAGTCAACTACTAGCTGAAAATCAGCTTGAGTTGCAACTTTATAAGAAGCACGACGACGAGGATGATTTTGGCCAGCATTTCTTGAGGAATTTGAAGGAGAATTGTTGCTGCATTCCAAACCTTCAAGGAATTCTAAAAGCAACCAAAGATCAAGCATTCAAAGCTCATATTAATAAAGACTTTTTCTTTACTTGTATTCATTTACTTAGTGTAATTTCTTGTATCTTGTTCTTATTGTTATATTACTTTTGTAATCACTTGTAAAAGGTTTTTCCACCTCCGGATTATTCTGAGAAGAAGTTTATTAGTAGTGGTGTGCATCACTTGAGATCACTTGAGCTCGACCCGTGGAGTAGGAACCCTAGGTTCCAAACCACGTTATATTTTTGTCTCGTGCATGTGATTGTCCTGTTCTTTTATTTATGCTTTACTCTATATTCCACTGTGCATAATAACAAATTGTAGAGACGATCACGATCGTATTCCATTGAAGTGCAAAATCGCTATTCACTCCCCCTTTATTGCGTCACTACATTCCTACAATTGGTATCATAGCTAGGAGATCTTCTATGGATTTACAACCGAGGGAGCAAAGCACTAGAGGGAAGAAGAAGATGGAGCGACCAAGTTTTAGTCTAGGTCGTGACATTAACACACCACCACCATACAAAGACTATGGATTTGAGCTTTTCGATCAATGGAAAATAGGAATTGAGAACTTCCTGATGATTGTGGATATCAAGCTATGATCCATCTTGATAGAAGGTTGCAAATTTCCAAGGACCAAGAAGGGTGGAATCCTCAAGGTTGAGAAATGGACCATGGAACAACTCAAGGGGTTGAAGGCAAAACTTAAGGTAATCAAAATGTTAAGTGATTTAATACCTAATAATGTCTTGTCCAAATTAGGTGAATATAAGGATGCCAAGGAGCTTTGGATCGAATTGGCAAAGTTCCATGAGAATCATCAACCGATCCAAGATGATAAGGAAGAATCCAAGGAGGAGGAAGAAAGTTCATTCTCTCAAGAGAGTGAGGATTTGGAGGTTGAGAGGGAATCAACATCTGGATCGGTAGAAGAGGTGGAAGAGTTGGAGGAAGCCTCTACCTCTAGAATTGAGGGGAAGGAGAGACTTTCTATCCCGTAGCAAGATGCCCTAGGGGGAGGAAGCAAACTAAGGGCAAGGGAAGAGCTACACATGTCGGGGGAGTTAAGGCAAACTCTAAGGTAACTTTTAAGTATGCTCCTTCTTCAATTAATATTCAAAAGCATCCTAGGAGTAATTTTAATACTCTTGCTATTGTTCATAATCATGAAAAGTATGCTAGAAAAAAATTTTATTGCTTAGACGCTAAATCATATGAAATTAGGACTAAGGATAGTTCTAGAACCACTACCCCTAAGACTACTCTACCTAAGGAAGCTTAGGAAGGTAGAGAACTATTTAGGCATTAACCCTAAGAGGGGTTCCTACCATAGGAATATGCCTAAAAGAAAGAACAATGCCCAAAGGATGAATGAAAATTAAAAAATTAGGCAATTAGAGTTGGAAAATCAAGCTTTGAGGTTAAAGCTTGAGAAAATGGAAAAGACCCTTAAGAAGATGGAAAATATGATTCTAGGGTCTAATGAACAAAATCTAGGGGTTAATTGGCAAGGCTCATCTATGGGCAAAAAAGACTTGAGTCACAAGCCTAGGTCCAAGGTAGATAAGCCTACTTATCACAATGTTCCATTTGATCATGGAACCAAATCTAGGCCTAGGAAAGTCAAGGTCACAAGGGAGGTCATCCCTAGAGTTGACCATGATGTGTGTCTAGTGACTAAGGTTTCAAAGAAACCTAGGAAGTGTTTGATCGTAAAAAGTGCGCTAGAGGGGGTGAATAGTGCATGAGAATTCTTTTCGTCGATATGATTAAAACAAAAGCAAAGAGTAAAAGCACAGTGGAATTGTAAATGACACAGGTTGGTTTTACTTGGTTCATAGCCTACCGGCTGCTAATCGAAGGCCCTAGCGGTCCGAGACTGCGTGCGAGGGGCAACTCACAAAAACTTCTCCTCCTCGTTGGAGGTAGGAGACAGTGATTACAAAACTTCGAGAAATCTCGAGGTAGAGAGACAAACCCCCTCTCCTCTTAATGGAAAATTCAACGATGAAAGCCTTGATTAAGAAATGAAGTACAAGTATTAAAGTGATAATTATAAGTACTGATACCGACGACTAAGAAGATGAAGGTTGAGCTCGTGTCGTCGGCATTTTGACATCGCTTCATCATTGTAGAGTAGCGGTGTTGCGGAGGGATTTGGAGAGCTTAGAATGATTACCTAAAGGGGTGAAAGCCCCCTTCTTTTATAACCTTCCAACCCCCTAGACACTGAGATCAAGTTCTATCCAAAAAGCCCACCTCACCATAAGATAAGGGGATGAAGTTTGACTCTAATTGAAGTTGGAATTTGAATGGCAGTCGACTGATGAACCCTATCAGTCGACTGATTCCACTAGTAGTCGACTGCTAATAGCTAGAAGTCAACTATTGGCTAGGGTATTAAGCTGCATGATGTGAGAAAAACGTATAGTGTTTTAGGAGTAGTTTTCGCTCACACTTTATTAGTTGTTATGTTTGTTTCATGCATATTTTACTTTGTTTTGCATGAATTTCTTATTTTCTGGTTCGGAGATCTACTCTTTGTACTTTTGTATGCAGGATAGCATTTCATGGGGAAAACGGTGCACTTTTGGAGCAAAAGAAAAACATTTTGCAACTGGACATAGAAGGGGGCACGACCAGGGCGTGTGGCTACACATGACTGTGTCCAAGGGTGGAAATTGGCCACCACGATGCCACACATGGCCTGGCCATGTTGAAACACATGCCCATGTGGTGCTGTGCGATTCTGATGCGAGACGATTATTTTCTAGGTTTTAGAGAGATCCAGGCTAATGTCTATATAAAGGAGGCTATGCCCAAACCCTAGAGGGGAGGAATGATGGCTGGGATGGCACTCTGACCCTCTAAAAAGCTTCAGGAACTCGCAATGGGGAGGAAGAAAGCCGCTGGAGATCTAAATTCTGCACTTCAACGCCATAGAGAAGAGTCACATCGCATTGTAAATTCTGTTCTTTACATAATTTCCATTGTTTATACGAACATTATCGTGCTTTGTGTTTCTCCTCTCTTATTTATAGAGTAGGCTCTTCGAATCTAGGACTAGGGAGTAGTTTGTATTGAGTTAGAACATGTTGGTTTAAATATCTTATCATTCTTGAATTTATATTTGCAATTGGCATTTGCTTTAGAGTTATAACTATTGTTTTGGTTTTCTATCTACTGTGTTAGCTCATATGAGGGGTGACAACCCTCGTATCTATGATTTAGGAGAATTATGGAGGAACCTAGGGGTTGGCCTCATCTCCCGTAACAGTGGTAGAAGGATGCGATAGAGTAGGAAATGACACCCCATTTTTGACTCGTCGTAGGGATCGATTCAGCATCCTCATACTGACTATCCCGTCCTAAGTCCAGGGGTCAACCTGGAAATGGCAGAGGTAGCTTCAGATAGATGTGAAGGCTCATCAGGGGAGTGTATGATGTCCTTTTCACAAAACCGTAGCTAGAAACCTAGACAAAACCCAATTGACAATGTGTTATGCGACACACAAATGAAATCCTAGAATCCTTTTCAAAGACTCGCAACTAGTTTTTTTCTTCTTCTGTGTGACACCGTATTGAGTTGTAACCGCTATCAACCCTCGCAATCACAACCCTTAGATCTGAATTCTGAATAATAATCTCCACTTACCAAATCGGTACTTGAATTTCAGTCCCTATGGGATCGATAATCTTTTTATTACTTGATGACATCCGTGCACCTGCGGGCATTGAGCGCGAGTGTGTGCTTCAAGTCCTCGACGGTATCCATCGCGAGATTTGAGGTTGCATTCATGTGCATCAATTTTTTTAGCGCCGTTGTCGGGGACTTATTGATTTGATATCGAATCAAGAAGCGGATAATTGGATCGAACTTAAAGTAGATTTATTTACTTGCTTTGCTTTTATTCTTTCGTTTATTTTTATTTACTTCAATTTTAGATTTTTAATATCTAGAGTAAGTTTAGATTTATTTTAGTAATTACATTGCATTAACCTTTAGTTAAATTTTCTGCATTTGATTTAGTAATAGTTTAGGCTATTTTCTATTTTAATTAAGTATTAGGTAATACTCCTAATTTTGTGGCTCGATTCCTCGTATGCATAGATGCTTAGGATCGGAAGGCCTGATTTCGATCGATCTAGAAATCGAACGAACCTATCATCACTGAAGAGCTAAACAGAAGAGGATGGAGGACCAAGCTGCATCCGAGGTGAATATAGGTAGCCGACCTTTGCAGGAATATTTAACCCCTAGTGCTAGAGGCTTTAGGCCGAGTATACCTAGATCATCCATTTCAGCAAACAATTTTGAGCTGAAACCGACACTCATTCACATGGTCCAGCAGAGTCAATTCAGGGGAGCTGCGACTAAAGTCCCGAACTGGCACCTGGAGACATTTTTGGAAATCTGCTCAACAATGAAGATTAATGGAGTCCCTGCAGACGCGATTCTCCTGAGCCTATTCCCGTTCTCATTGCGGGATAAGACTAAGGCATGGCTTCACTCCCTGCCTTCGGGAAGCATTACTACAAGGGAGCAATGTGAGCAGCAATTCTTGAATAAATAATTTCCACCAAGCAAGACTACTCACATGTGCCATCTAATAACGAGCTTCCATCAGAAGGAAGGGGAGTCCCTATTTGAAGCTTGGGATCACTACAAGGGGCTACTCTACCAATGCCCCCATCATGGACTGGAAAGGTGGATGGTGATCCACATCATCTATAATGGGATCACGTACGCCACAAAGATTTCCCTCGATTCTTCGGTAGGAGGATCACTTATAAACAAGACTATCGAGGAAGCGGAGGAGCTAATAGAAGAGGTGGCCCAGAACCACCATCAATGGGCTTCCGAACGTAGTCACCCTACTCCTACCGTGAAACGATATGTTGTCAACTCTGTGGACCATATGGCAGTGAGGTTGGACACGCTTAGCAGATGGTTCGACTCTTTCAATCCTATTTCTGCATGTGCGACAAATGACTTTGAAGAAGCAGCGTATCGGGAGGACTACTATGAAGGGTTGAGTGGCTCAGAAGAGCAGATTGAGCATGTCAATGTGGTTGGGAACTATAATCAAAGGCCCAACAACTCATACTCTAGTACTTACAATCTCGGATGGAAGAACCACCCGAACTTTTCCTATCGGAATAACTCAGGGAACTTCCAACCATCAGGAGGGTATGGGCAGCAATAGGGCAATGGGCAGCAACAACCACAGAAGTCTAGGCTAGAATTGTTGATGGAAGACTTCATTGCTACCCAAACAAAGGCCAATGAAGAGTTTCGATGCCAACATCAGATAACAAAAGAGTCATTTAAGGATTTGAAGGCCACTATTGGCGGTCTTGCAAGTCACACGAGGATGTTGGAAACACAAGTGTCCCACATAGCCCAAACCGTGTCGCAACCTATGGATAGTTCTCCATCATTACCAGAGCCGAGTCTAGTCAAGGAGGAGGGAATATACGGTGAAAGAGTAGGTCAGAAGAACATATCCACCAAGGGGCATGCAGCCATGATTTCCACCCTACCCGACCAAGCTGAAATCGAAGATAGAATTCCACCACAGCTTCAGGACCCTGGTGAATTTATTATCCCTTGCTCGATTCATGGTGAAAGCTTCGATCAAGTGTTGTGCGAGTTAGGGTCATCAATAAGTGTGATTCCCTACGCATAATATTTGAAGATGAGACTGAATGGGATCCAACCAATGAACCTTGGTATTCGTATGAAGGACGACTCAGTCAAGGAACCTATCGGCATGCTGGCACATGTGCCTGTGGTCATTGAGAATTTCGTGATACACACAGATTTTATTATATTGGACACAAGACCAAATCCCCAAATCCCATCATTTTGGGAAGATCCTTTCTGGCGACTGTGAGAGCCTTTATAGATGTAAAGGTGCACAAGATCTCCATGTAGGTAGACGAGAAGATCATCATCATCAATCTGTCAGAATATAGAGCGCACTTCTTATACGACTACACTTTCAGTAGGGTAGAGCCGAATCCACCAGATGTCAACTCTGAGATGGATGAATGGAGATTCACAGAACCTCCATATCCAAGTTGAGACAATGGAGTAGGGTCGAGCTAAAAGACCTTAAACAAAGCGCTTCTTGGGAGGCAACCCAAGTTTAGTTTTTAGGTGTTGTTTTCATTGTATTAAATTTATTTGTTTAATTTGAACTTTGGATTCCATTCATTTAGCATTTTTAACATGAATTAGGACTAGAAAGAACCTGCTAGGTAAAATAAAAATAATTTTGAACATACACGACTGAGCATGTAAAGAGAATTTGGACCGTTGTGCACCATGAGAGAGAAACGGGGGGCACACGGCTTGGCCATGTGTTTTTACACGGTCGTCCCCTACATTCTAGCAGCCACATGGGAGCCATATGATTTCACACAGTCGAGTTATGCAAGGGATAAAGGGCGTCACACCATGCGTTTCTCCCTTGTAAATAACTCTCCCTCCTGTCCACGCATTCATTTGAGCCCACCTAGTCCACGTAGACATGAGCCTGCACCTACACCACCACCTTTTTCTACATTGGAGCAGGATGCATGTACATCTGCCTATGATTTTTCAAAGTTTAGATCGTGCCTCAATGACATATATGCCTAGCAGTAGACGTAGAGGTAATGATGGGTGGAGCAGAGCGCTTACACACAGGCAGAGTTTCAGGGCTTCCGGGAGCCACTTCTAGCGAGCTAAGGAGTTCTACGACAAGGCCCGTGTCTACTTCTAGAAGGAGGCTTCCCGTCGCCAGGTTGAGGCCACCTATCACCAAGAGATGCGACAGCACATGCATGCCTAGCAGGCACAATGGGCCCAAGAGGAGGAGCACAGAGCGACCGTTGTATCCACCAACTCTCAGATCGACCACATGTACATATGGCATTAGCGGCTGAGCACCAGGTTTACCCAGGAGCCTGACATTCTGAGATTGCCGAACTTTCAACCTCGGCCACCATATTAAAGGTACAGTCTCATTTAAGTCTGGGGGGACCCCAAGTTTTGATTTATTTTGTTTCTAGAAGTAGTTTCTTTTCTATCATTTGCATTTTTAGTTAGCATTCATTTGTTCATACATTAAGTTTTTAGTTTCGTCAATACTTAAATTTTGCTATCTTTAAGCTACCTCAGTAGTATTTTTAGAGTTTTCTTTCATGAGTTATTTCCATGGGTAACTTAACTTCATTTACCTTGTGGTAATTTATTTTATTTGCTCTAATGAATGTTCTAGTCTTACACTGGTTATCTTTTATATTTACACCTACACATGACCAACATTCTAAAAGGGAGAGTCTAGTACGTACCTAGTTATGATTCATCTCAGTAGTCTAGTACTTTGGAATCCATAGGTGACCCTAAGTTTAGTATTTTAGTTACTGGAGATGCTTGGATTGTGGAAGCCCATTCGAAAAAATCAAAATCTCAAGAGACTAAAAAAAAAATATTATCGTGGGTGGAAATGGTTAGGTGCCCCTTTGAGACCAAGTTAGGTTACTAGGGAAACACCTATCAATTTCTCTCAATACCGAGCACGCTTTTGAGACTTTGTGCTAGATCAAAGGAATGTCCCTCGCTTTCGACAGTACCTAAGAGCTGGATACCTTAGGGAAGTTATTGGATGACAACTTAACTTACCATGGAACGAGTATCCCCTAAGAAGATTAAGCCTTACGAGCATGAGGAGCTAACTTAGTGAATTTCTAGAACATCTCTATTTTTCTTTGATTGCAAATATCACTTGATAAATCTAGTTAACATGCTAAGTATGGAACAATACCTTTTAAAATTTCATGGCACTGAGGTTTGCTTGAGGACAAGCAAAGACTTAAGTCTGGGGGAATTGATGTGAGCAAAACATATAGGGTTTTAGGAGTAGTTTTCGCTCATGCTTCATTACGTTTTATGTTTGTTTCATGCATATTTTACTTTGTTTTGCATGCATTTCCTATTTTCTGGTTCGGAGATATGCTCTTTGTACTTTTGTGTGCAAGATAGTATTTCATGGGGAAAACGGTGCACTTTCGGAGCAAAAGAAGGACATTTTACAGCTAGATGCAAAAGAGGACACGACTAGGGAGTGAGGCTACACACGGTCGTGTCCAATGGTGGAAATTGGCCACCACGGAGCCACATATGGACTGGCCATCTGGAAACACATGGTCGTGTGGCATTGCACGATTCCGACACGAGTCGATTATTTTACAAATTTTAGAGAGATCCAGGTTGATGTCTATATAAAGGAGGCTATGCCCAAACCCTAGAGGGGCGGCACGATGGCTAGGATGGCACTCTGATGTCCTAAAAAGCTTCGGGAACTCATAACGGGGAGGAAGAAAGCCACCGAAGATCCAAATTCTGAACTTCAACGCAGGAGAGAAGAGTCAAATCACATTGTAAATTCTGTTCTTTACATAATTTCCATTGTTTATACGAACATGATCGTGCTTTGTGTTTCTCCTCTCTTATTTATGGGGTAGACTCTTCGATTCAAGGACTAGGGAGTAGTTTGTGTTGAGTTAGAACATAATGGTTAAAATATCTTTCTATTCTTGAATTTATATTTGCAATTGGCATTTGGTTTAGAGCTATAACTATTGTTTTTATTTTCTATCTACTTTACTAGCTGATACGAGGGGTGACAACCCTCGTATCTAAGATTTAGGAGAATTAAGGAGGAACCTAGGGGTTGGCGTCATCACCCGTAACTGTGGGTAGAAGGATGCGATAGAGTAGGAAATGCGCCTCATTTTCGACTCATCGCAGGGATCGATTCGGCATCCTCATACTGACTATCCTGTCCTAAGTCCAGGGGTCGACCTGGTAATGGTAGAGGTAGCTTCCGATAGATGCGAAGGCTTATCGGGAGAGTGTATGATGTCCTTTCCACAAAACCGTAGCTAGAAACCTTAACAAAACCCAATTGACAACGTGTTCTGCGACACACAAATGAAACCGAAATCCTAGAGTCCCTTTCAAAGACTCACAACTAGTTTCTTTCTTTTTCCGTGTGACACCGTATTGAGTTGGGACCGCCGTCAACCCTCGCAATCACAACCCTTAGATCTGAATTTCGAACAATAACCTCCACTTACCAAATTGGTACTCGAATCTCAGTCCATGTGGGATCGATAATCTTTTTATTACTTGACGACATTGTGGGCGTTGAGCACGAGCGCGCAAGCGCGTAAGCGCACTTCGAGTTCTTGATAGTCTCTGTCATGAGATTTGAGGTCGCGTTCGCGTGCATCACTTCATCAAAGAGTTAGCTCGAAATCAAAGTAATAAGAGTGAATTCAACAGCCACCTACCGTCGGATCTCGACCTAGACCTTCCATGGGAAGTCTTGATTGGATCGCCACCTAAGGATGTCCCCATACAGAGGACCCGTCCTTACTTTCACTCACACACATGAGCTTACCTTAGGTCCTTTTGTGATTTGTAGCTTTGCTTCAGGTCTCCACCTTGATTCTTCAGCTCCCTCCGAAGTTTTCCTGGTGTTGCCCGACCACTGCGGTTTCTCCATCCAAGATTCTCTGGGTGTCACCGACCTTCAACTTAGCTTAACCATTCCTGCACACTTGGTTGAGCTCATTAGATAACAATATGACCTTAGATTTGAGTCTTTGCTATAATCAAAACTTAGGTTTGATTTTCTGGTGCCTACTGCACCAACAATCTCCCCCTTTTTGATCTATGGCAAACCGACACAAAGATAAGGGAAAAATTAACTCATAAGAGTGAAATGATTATTATGAATATGAAATAAGCATAAATTATGGATGAAACATAAGTGCATAACTTAGTAAGTTAGCATAAGTAGGAGTATGAGTAAAACTCTTTTTCAAGTCCTCCCCCTTGAGGTATCCTCCCCCTTGACCTTAGTTGAGTACTTGAAAAAGGATTTTAGCACTCCCCCTTAACGGTTGCAACATAAAATGTTAAGTAATCAAGATTACTTGACATTGGCCTAAATGTATAAGTTAAGTTATCAAAAATTAATTTTTGATCTCTTAACTTTTTCTCCCCTTGTTGCCATAAAAGAAAGTTTAGTTAAGTAAGTGTCACTTACTTAACTTTGGCCCGATGGTTTTAAGTTTAGATTTAAGTTAAGTTATCAAAAGAAATTTTTAATCCCTTAACTTTGGCCTTTTTCTCCTCCTTTGCCATAAATTGAAAAGTGTGGGGGTTTATATAAAGGTCTTTTTCGAAACATAGTGATTATGTTTTATAAGTCCAAGCATGTTCCTATTAGATTTTGAAAATAATACTTTAAACATAAGATCAACTAATAGAATGTTCAATTCTATTTTACTTGATTGATATAGAATGATCAATAAGTCCTTATTAGAGTTTTTTAATTTAGATAATTATACTCCATGGTTCATGTTGATGCACTAGATCTACATCTGGAACCAGGAGTGAGGTCCTAACTTCTCACGCCCATCTACGTAGCTAAGTACACAAACACATTAGTCCTATGTGTTGTGAGATGTATTGGCTCCTTAAATCTATAGGTGCATGCTTTATATGGTAAGCCCTAGGCTAGTTCCATTTTGCATGAAAACAAAATAGAGTATAGAAAAAATATATGTTTTATGTCCTACTCTATTACTGAACATACCTAATTTACATCTAGGCAGACTAAATTCTGCTTCGGGTAAAGGTTTTGTAAATAAGTTTGCTAGGTTTGACTTGGATTCCATGTATTTGAGTTGTATGGTCCCGTTAGCTGCATGTTCTCGAATGAAGTGGTGTTTGACCTCTATATGTTTAGTCCTGGAGTGGCATATAGGGATTTTGGTTAAATTAATTGAACTAATATTGTCGATGTAAATTTTGGTGTTGTTAAAATTTAAGTTAAAGTCTTGGAGAGTGTGCTTCATCCAAAGAAGCTGAGCTACACACTCACCCATCGTGATGTATTCGACTTTCGGTGGTAGATAAGGCAACACAGTGTTGCTTTCTACTGCACAAACTCACTAGACTCGAGCTGAGGAGTTGACAACACCCACTCGTGCTCTTTCTATCAAATTTACTACCGTTATAATCTGAGTCGGAGTAGCTGATAAGTTTGAACTCGGTAGATCAAGGGTACCAAATCCTTACGTTTAGTGTACCCTTTAGGTATCTAAGGATACGTTTAATTAACGTTAGGTGCTACTTCTTAGCACAAGTTTGGAACCTTGCGCACATACTTACTGCGAATAATATATCGGGACTACCTATTGCTCTCCTATAGTATTTAAGGTCTATTGGTTTGCCTTCTAAGTCTTCTCCTATATTAACATTTGTGGCCATCGATGTATTTATTACCTTAGCATTTTTCATTCCGAATCCATTAATTAATTCCTTAGAATATTTATGTTGGTGTATGTAAATTCCTTCTTTAGTTTGTTTAATTTGTAATCCTAGGAAAAAAGTTAATTCTCCTACTAAGTTCATTTCAAATTCAATTTCCATTAGTGAAATGAACTCGTTTAGTAGGATTGAGTTGGTTGTTCCAAAAATTATATCGTCTACGTAAATTTGGGCACTAAAGATTTTTTTGACTACGAATTTTACGAAGAGGGTTGGGTCGACTATGCCTTGGATAAACCCTTTAGATTTGAGATAAATAGAAAACCTTTCATACTAAGCTCGAGGAGCTTGTTTTAGTCCATATAAAGCTTTCTTAAGTTTAAAAACATAGTCAGGTTTGTTTAAGCTTTCGAATCCTGGGGGTTGGCTAACATAGACTTCTTCCTTGATAATTCCATTTAAGAATGCTGACTTCACATCCATTTGAAATAGTTTAAATCCTCGATGTGCAACGTAGGCTAATAACATTCTGATTGATTCTAGTCTAGCTACGGGGGCATAGGTTTTGTCATAATATAACCCCTATACTTGACTAAATCCTTTTGTGACCAATCTCACTTTATTTCTAACTACTTCACCTTTGTCATCGAGTTTGTTCCAGAATACCCACCTTGTTCCAATAATCGATTTATCTTTAGGTGGTGGTACTAATTCCCAAACTTCGTTCCTAGTGAATTGAGCTGCCTCTTCTTGCATAGAAAAAATCCAATCGGGATCAAGAAGAGCTTATTCAATTGATTTGGGTTAGATTTTCGAGATTAAAGAGATTTGACTGAGGTTTCTGTATGATTCTCTAGTTCGAATCACTAGGTTGGGATCACCTATCACTTTATCAATAGGATGATTCGATTGTTACCTAGACTGACTCGGGTTAGGATTTATGCTAGACTCATTTTCATGGTCAGATTCGGGTCTAGTCTGAATTGGTTTACCAATTGGTTCTACTTCGAGTTTTGTGGTTTTATCTCCATCATCGAATACTAGATTAACGGTTTCTTCGATTTTTAGGGTTTCATTATTGTAGACTCTATAGGCTCTACTTGTGGTTGAGTATCCTAGGAATATTCCAGTATTTGTTTTAGAGGTGAATTTGCCTAGGTAGTATTTAGTAAATAGGATATGTACCCTACAACCAAATACCCTAAATTATTTAATGTTAGGTACTTTATCATGGTAGATTTCGTATGAGGTCTTAAGGTGTCTTTTGGTAAAAAGGATTCTATTTTGGACGTAGCACGATGTACTAACGGCTTCTGCCCAAAACCTATTAGGAAGATTGTATTCATTCAACATGGTTCTAGCGGCTTCTTGTAGGGTTCTATTCATTCGCTCGACTAGACCATTTTGTTGTGGGGTTCTAGGATAGGAGAACTCATGGTGGTATCCGTTTAGGTTACAGAAGTCGGTGAACCTATGGTTTTCAGATTCGCCACCATGATCGTTTCTAAGTCTTTTAATCTTAAGGTTCTTTTTGTTTTCTATTAATTTACATAAGTTGGTCTAAGGTATCACTTTTGTGTTTAAGGAACCTAACCCAGGTGAACCTAGAGTAGTCGTCAATTATGACTAAGTAAAATTGACTTTCATTTAGTGACTTGGCTCCATGAGAATCGAATAGAACCAAGTGTAGGAGCTTAAGCACACTTTTGGTTCATTCTTGGTTAGTTAATTGATGTTGTGTCCTAGTTTGTTTACCTTGTTGACAAGCATTACAGATTTTATTATCCAAATTATTAAGGTTGGGCAAGCCTCTGACTAAACCATTTTGACTCACCTTGTGAATGAGTCTTGGGTGCAAGTGGCCGAGTCATCGGTGCCACAACCAATATTTCTCTTGTTGTGTCATAAGACACTTGGTTGAGGAGTTGGATAAATTAATTGTGTAGATATTGCTATTCCTAGTTTCTTTATATATTATTTTAGAGGTTTCATTAGTTATAATTAAGCATTTATTTTCTAAGAATATAACCTTATAGTTGTTGTCACACAATTGGTTTACACTATTGGGATGTATAATGAAAAGTCTATCTTTTGTATGAACATCTTTATTTTGAAATACGAATCACATGATCATTGTTTGCATATTTATGGTGATGCATATTGTCTAATACATTACATTGTAGATAACATGATGTGTGGTGTAACACGGGAGATCATGTTATCAGCTCCTTGTAAAGTATAAGTATAGGCTCACAACCGAGAAGGGTTTGGATAAACCATTGGTATGGTTGTAGTGTGATTTGGTATTGGTTTGTCTTGACCATAGAATCATACTAGTACACTTTGTGTGTATTGAGCAGGACTGACTTAGAGGTGATTCGATTTATTGCTGACTACAAAATCGAATCGGACCTCAGATATTATATTGTACATAATCTTAATCCCGATATAATAACGGGCACATATATTTAGTATTCATTTCTTTGATTTACCAATGGGCGAGATTTATAGATTAAATCAATAGGCTCGGTAAGTTGGGAAATGATATTATTTATATGGTGTACTATTGATTATAGGAGGAAAGCGATGTCCTATATATTAGGATGATGATGTCCCTTGAGGAGCTCATAAGGTTCATTATGTAAACCACGAGGTGGACATAGTCCGGCATGATGAAAAGGTTGAGTGGTACTACTTATGGAGTTAGATGTTGATTAATTAATGGTCAGTAAATTAATTAATCGACGGACATTCGAGATCTTAAACACAGGGAGAAAAATGTACATATAATATATGGACCCCATATTAACTTATGGGGGTTGGTGAGGTAGATCAATGATAATCCTTTAGTGGATTGGATTATCATTAATGGATCGGACTTTATGTGGGCTTGATTCATTGGGTGGCCAAGATCCAACTCCTCCTCATGGTCCCTATTGTAGCCTATTAATACCTCATGAAGCCTAGATCCAATGGATAAAAACAAAACTCTAGATCCAAAGGTAGAGATTAAATCTCTAGAACTGACGGTTGAGATTAATCTCTAGATCCGACGGTTGAGATTAAATCTCTAGAACCAATGGTGGAGATTAAAACAAGGCTTATCCCTAACTCTATAAAAGGAGGCTTTAGGGTGGGCGGCAATAAGGAATTCCAATTGAGACAGGATTAGGGTTTGGGAGGCTTAGGATTTGAAGGCTTGGGCGGCACCAAATAAGGAAATTATTTCCTTTCTTTTTCTTCTTCCTTGGTGGCCGGCACCCATCTCCTTCCCTCCCTTGGCCGGTGTCCAAATCAAGTCCTTCTCCTCTCCTTGGTCAGTGGAAAGAAGTCTAGGATCTCTTCCCTTAGAGTCTTGGCCAGTGTTCACTCTTCTTGATCTCCTTATTGGCCGGCGGCAAGCACCAAGCTTGGAGCTTGGTGGTTGGTTGAAAGAAGGAGAAGTGTTTTGTTTCTTATTCTTCCTCTTGTTCGGAGCGAGCAAGGAAGGAAGATTGGTGATCTAGAAGCTTTGACTTTTGGTAGATCGTCGCCCACACAATGTCCAAAAGGAGGAAGGACATACAATAGAAGATCGAGAGGTATATCGATTGTCTATTCTCTTTTGTAACATGTCTATAATTGTTTTTCAATTATATTTGCATGTAGTATTCTGTTTTTATGGCTAATATAACATGGACCCTGAACATAAACACAAAAGTCGGCTATCCATACATCGTCTATTCCGCGGCTATTCGTAGAATAGAGGTTGGTTGGTTGAACAACAAGTTTGTTCAAGTGACTACTCTAATCGAATAGCACGACGATGAAACGGTTGCTTGGGTAATCCCTCTTGTCAAGGATAAATTTTTTTATCCGGACGTAGAAGGGATCGCCATAAACAAGCGACTGAGTTGAAGTAGGAAGCGAAGTTTCCTACCTTCAAGTGGTATCAGAGCCACGGTTTTCGGTTTTGTGTGTTTAGGATTCGGTTACTTTTATGCGCTTTTCATATATTATGTGTCGGATAATAGTAGGATATGCGTAGGTTAACTCTTTGGTTGCAGGCATAGGATCCAACTATTATGGCCATATGTGTGTATGTGATTGTATATGTGTAATTGTATATTTTGTTGAATCCTCGGGGTTGACGAGGCTAGTATTTAATTTTTATAATTAGATACGCCATTGTTTAGCCAGTCCTTTTATTTTAGTTTACTTTCGATCTAGATTTCATGTACACTCCCTCGTGGAGTATAGGATCGTTGGATGTAAATAAAAATATTTTTTCTCGGCTCGGATCTCCGGATGGCTTGTACATGACGTAGGGAGTAGCAGACGAGATGGCGATACGATGGGAGACATATTGAAGACAAAAGCCATAATAGTTGGAAAATTTTTATTTTTCATATTTATTGCTTATTATTTGATATGCATGTCGTAGGCTAGAAAATTCCTCAATTTCAAATTACTAAGTGGGAGAGGGATATTTTTATAAATTCTCTCGGCCTACATTACGATTTGACATGTGATGCAAACAAACTTGCGCGTCGGCTCTGAGTGCCTTCCTCCCCATCGGATGGTTTTGTTTGCGGATCACAAGGTCGAATATGGTTATAGGAAATTATTAAGGAGCGTGTGTACTTCCCCATCGGAAGGCACATAACCCGAGATAATTACCTTGGTACCAAGTAATGGTGAATACTTAGATACAAATATAAGTATCCTCCCCATCGAAGTCACTGCTTTTATTTGTAGGGTCGAAGAGGAACCAACTATTAATTTTATTTGTCAAAAAGTTAGGTTGACAAGATAGTAAAATTAATGGGTGAAACCTCCTCTTACAAATGTAGAATTCGTATACGTCCACACTATCGTGGCATACGATATTCTCGGTGTATTGAGGTGTTGATTGATTTTAAAATTTTATTGTTTGAGGAATCAATAATTTTTTGAAATCTAATGTTTTGATCTATATGATTCTTAGGTTGTTTTCAAAATGACTATGAACCCACTTGCTGTGATACTGAAAGAAAATAAACTTACTAGACCCAACTATGTTGATTGGAAGAGGAATCTTGACATTGTCTTGACTACTAAGGAATACAAATATATACTCCTCGAAGAGTGCCCTCCTAAGCCTGCAGATGATTCTAGGGAAAAGGAGAAGGAGAGTTATAAGAAGTGGGCGATGAGATGGCGCGGTGTTACATTTTGGAATCTATGTCAAATGTACTGTAACATCAGTATCCAGCCATGCCCACTGCTTATGACATGATGCTCAATCTCAAAGAGCTTTTCGGACACTAGAATCGGGATACAAGGCAGGAAGCCATGAGGAACTTGATGACGACTACCATGATCGAGGGAACACCCGTGAGGGATCATGTTCTCAAGATGATGGCTCATTTGAATGAGTTGGAAGTCCTTGGAGCTGAGATCGATGGGGAAACCCAGGTCGATATCATTCTCCAGTCTCTACCTATGATTTTTTAGCAGTTTCGCCTGAACTACAACGTGAAAAAGAGGTTGTATTCGTTGTCGGAGCTTCTGACAGAACTCCAGGCGGCAGAGGGGCTATTTCGTCAGAGTGCTCAGGCGCATGCCATGGTTACCCAAAAGATTTTTACTTCTAAGCCAATAGGCAAGAAGAAGAAGAAACAAGCTAGGGCAAAGGCGGTGGGAGGAACTCAAGGAGGAGTGAAGAAGCCGAAAGGCAAGTGCTTCACTTGTAAGCAGACTGGACACTGTAAGAAGCACTGCCCCAACTGCAAGCAGAACAAAGGTATATCTTTTGGTCTAGTCGTTGAAACATGTTTAGCAGTGTTATCTACCGTAGAATGGTGTAGTAGAGCGAAGGAATATGACTCTTATGGAGATGGTTAGATCGATGATGAGTTATTATGAGTTGTCAGATTCGTTCTGGGGATATCCTCTAGATACGACAGTGTACATTATGAACTTGGTTCCATCTAAATCAGTGCCTTCTACTCCCACAGAATTGTGGACTGGGCGAAAGCCTAGTCTAAGACATATTCGGATATGGGGGAGTACAACACATGTCCTGAAGGTAGATGCTGGTAAGTTACAACCCCATACAGAAGTGCGCATGTTCGTTGGCTATCCTAGAGGAACAAAAGGTGGTTTTTTTTATAGTCCTAGAGATCAGAGGATGATCGTCAGCATGAACGCCAGATTTCTAGAAGAAGACTATGTCATGAACCACAAGCCCATGAGTAAGATTGTTCAAGATGAATTGAAAGGGGAAGTCACTTCTTCAGTACAACTGGTACAAGAGGATATATCATAAGTCACTGCACCGCGTGTCATAGAGGATACACAGGTGATACCTCATCATAGTGGGAGGGTTGTGAGACAACCTGATAGATTCATGTTCTTGGGAGAATCTTCTGATTTGGTCCCTGGTGAACATGAACCTGATCCTTGGACATATGACGAGGTAATCCAAGATAAAGATGTAGTATCTTGGCAAAATGCAATGAATATTGAGATTGAATCTATGGATTTGAATCAGGTCTGGGAGCTAGTAGAACCACCCGATGGTGTGAAAACTATTGGATGCAAGTGGATCTACAAAAGAAAGAAAGGAATAGACGGGAAGTTTGAGACCTTCAAAGCGAGACTTATTGCGAAGGGGTATACTCAGAAAGAGGGTATCGACTATGGGGAGACCTTTTCCCCGGTAGCCATGCTTAAGTCTATCCGGATTCTCTTATGCATTGTTGCTCATATGGATTATGAGGTATGGTAGATGAATGTCAAGACAACATTCCTTAATGGAAGTCTTGAGGAAAACATCTATATGAAGCAACCAGAATGTTTCATTGCAAAGGTCAAAGAGCATCTTTTGTGTAAGCTTAATCGGTCCATTTATGGTTTGAAGAAAGCTTCGAGGTCTTGCAACATCCGCTTTGATGAGGTAATCCAGTCTTATGGATTTATTTAAAGTCCGGATGAGTCTTGTGTTGGGTTTCCGGCACCGCGGCGTGTGTGTGTTCGATCATGTTTCGTAAACATGAGCACAGCGGAAGCAATAAAAATAATAAATACTCCTATTTATTACAACACACACAACACACGCATGCTATTACAACAAGTGTAGACATAACCGTAAATTAAATTTGCAATAAAAAGAAATTAAACTACGTTATACCTTCCGTATGACGTGTAGCGGGAACGGCATCAACCGGAACGATCCTCGTAAGAATCGTCTCTATCCGTATCCACGCCGAGCTCCTCGGGATGACTTCGCTAAGTCACGAGCTTCGTCTTCGTACGGGTTACTAGTCTCGTGTTGAAGACGACGTGATCGAGAGATGATCATGATCCGAATCCAAATTCGGATCCAAAACGAGTTCTCAAAACTCGCTTCTCCGGAGAGGTGTTCGTCAACCGTTTAACGAATCCTTCGTCCTCCACCTCAGAGGATTACCGGAGATCAAATCCCCGGTATGTTAGCCGCTGTCGGAGCACTAACCGTTGTCCAAACGACGCTCCGACGAGAGGAGAAGAAGCTGTCCAGAAAACTGGACAGCTTGGTGGAGGAGATAGGCGCCGGCCAAAACAAGGAGACAAAAGCTCACCTTGATGCGAACCTCTAGGAGATCACCGGAGGGTCGCCGGAGGTTCACCGGCTGGAGCTTGGGCGCCGCAAGGAGCTGGGCCAGTGCCACCACAAGCGGCAACAATGTGTTGGGCGGCAACAACATGTTGGGCGGCTAGGTTTTGGATTTTGGATGATTAGGGTTTAACAATCCCTTAAGCTCACTTTTATAGAGAACTAATTCTCTTAATGGTTAATGGATCATATCCATAAAGCCCGTTAACCCGCTCCATTAAGATAAGTTAAAATAAACCAAACCATGATGGTTTATTTTAAGTTAAAACGAACCGAACCAACCTTTGGTTCATTCGTTTAATATAAACCAAACCATTTGGTTTATTCTCATCCATTGGATTAGAACCAAACCATTTTGGTCCATCCATTATGTCTTCATAAGACACTGCCCATCCACGCTTCCATTGCGACTGAAACAATTTCATGCTCGCTATATGTTTGGTCCAACCAAACATAGTTTCTCTCGGTCTGAGAATCCCATTCTCAAGCTCGTTTTAAATCCTTTGGATTACACTCGTTGTGCGTGTGACCAAATAGGTTCTCGGTTTATGTTGGCCGTCTATAATTAACCATTAATTATAGAACGATCATGAGTGGCACCTAGTAGTACATCATGATCCCCAATTAATCGAAAAGATCAACGGTTGATCCAGAACTATTTCTGAAACCCTTCAGTAGCTCGAATGAATCGTGCCCCATTCCCTTCACTCATCTTATACCCACTTGGTTCAGGACATGGTCTATTGTGTCAGTCCCCACTAGGCTGACTACGTCACACCTAGCCCAAGTATCATTTCCTCGTCCTACGGATTCTAGTTACTCCACATGTATCGAAGAGTACTTTACTCTAAACATATAATGCTTTGGCCAAAGACTTTAGTAACAATCCGACGAGAGGCCATGGGTATACATCTCCTCGCAAGGAGTGGTGAATCCTTTATAGGCTATTCAAACACCTTCGATCACTTCGACTTATACCCAATCATCCCGGGTCCACATCTCCTCTGAGATGTTTGCTTAAGATGTCAAAGCATAAGTCTCCATGATCAAGATGACTTGAATACCGCAAGTCAAAGGAACATCGCACTTAAGCCACAGTAAGAACTTCATTGACATATCTATATATGCAGAGAACCATATGAAGTCTTACGGCTGGTCACTCCAATGAACTAGTTACCATAACTAGCATCCACGATTAACTCCGGACATCACTATGTCTCCAGCCAGTGAGAATCAGCTGCTTGGATACACCAAGGAGTATACCTCGTGCTAGTCTCGAAAGAATTGATGGTGTCCAGATCCATCAATTCATCGACTAGGGATAATTCCGATACATCACAATTACACATGTAGAGATACTCACTAGTTGTGATCCAATCACAAATTCTCTCATGCTGTGAATCGTATCGTGGACATTCAGTAAATGAGTTTAAGATCCAATCAAATACATAAAACATCTATACTCAAATAGTGAATCTTCATTTATCATATAAATGGTTCATACATAAGGCGATTGCCTTAGGACATCTCTCATATATTACTAACAGACTCCCACTTGGCCTAATGCCAATCGCTACGGTATCCAATACCATAAGCACCAATATGACCCTCAAACTTACTTTGAGGTAATGCTTTAGTCAAAGGATCCGCTAAGTCCCTTTCAGTGGGAATTTTCTCGATTTGTATTTCGTTCCTACTGATGATCTCTCTGATAAGAAGATAGCGGCGAAGCACATGTTTGGATCATTGATGAGACCACATCAAATTCAGAGATGAACTTCTTGATCCAAACCGCTTCCTTTGCTGCTTCCAAAGCTGCAATCTATTCTGCCTTAGTGGCAGAATCCGCTATAGTGTCAAGCTTGGAACCTTTCCAACTTATTGCGCCTCCATTCCAGGTGAATACATACCCAGACAAAGACATGGAATCATCCTTGTCTGTCTGGAGCTGACATCCGTATACCCACGTATCACCATGTACCCTTCTCCATATATTAGGAACACATCCTTAGTTCTTCTCAAGTACTTAAGGATCATCTTAACAGCCGCCCAATGATCCATTCCTGGATCAGACTGGTATCTGCTCGTGACACTCAGAGCATACGATACATCGGGCCTCGTACATAACATAGCATACATGATAGATCCTATTGCGGATGCATAGGGAATCTTACTCATGCAAATCCTCTCATCTTCTGTGCGCGGACACATAGACTTCGAAAGGTGTTCCCCATGCCTGATGGGCAGATAACCTTTCTTGGATTCCGACATGCTAAACCTCTTTAGCACTCGGTCTATATATATGTAGACTGCGAAAGACCAAGCAACCGTTTCGATCTATCTCTATAGATCTTAATCCCAAGGATGTAGGTTGCTTCTCCCAGGTCTTTCATGGAGAATGTCTTGGATAACCAAACCTTAACTGACTGTAAGATTGACACATCGTTTCCTATAAGTAATATGTCATCGACATACAATACTAGGAACACGACTGCACTCCCACTAACCTTCTTGTACACACAAGGTTCGTCTGGATTTTGTGAGAAATCAAACTTTTTGATCATCTCATCAAAACGGATATTCCAGCTCCTGGATGCTTGCTTCAATCCATAAATGGATCGTCGCAACTTGCATACCTTGGTTTTATCAACCGATGTGAAACCCTCAGGCTGTATCATATACACGTCCTCGAGCAAGTTTCCATTAAGGAAAGCTGTTTTCACATCCATCTGCCATATCTCATAATCATAATGAGCCGCTATGGCCAGGAGCATCCGAATGGATTTAAGCATAGCTACAGGCGAATAGGTTTCGTCATAATCAACACCTTGCTTTTGACGATATCCTTTCGCCACCAATCTAGCCTTATAGGTAATCACATTACCATCCATGTCGGTTTTCTTCTTGAAAACCCACTTGCACCCTATAGGCTTTATGCCTTCAGGTGGGTCAACCAAGTTCCAAACTTGGTTTTCGTACATGGAATCCATTTCCGACTTCATGGCACCAAGCCATTTATCCCTTTCTGAACTTGTCAGCACTTCTTCATAACTGGTAGGCTCCTCATCATCAATGAGTAATACGTCGTTCGATTCACTTATGAGAAATCCATATCTCTCAGGAATATTGCATGTTCTACCAGATCTACGAAGATGTGGTGTTACAATAGGTCCAGTCGATTGCTCATCACTATGAGTTGTCGGCTGTTGTGCTTCACCAGGTATCTCATTAATGTCTATTTGAGTCTCTCGAGCCTCCTCAAGCTCGACGACACTCCCACTATTTTCTTGCAAGAGAAACTCTTTCTCTAGAAACACAGCATGCCTTGAAACAAACACCTTTTGTTCCACAGGATGATAGAATTGGTAACCCCTTGTTTCCTTAGGGTATCCAATAAATAGACATTTATCAGACTTAGCATCCATTTTGTCTGATACAGTCCGCTTCACATAAGCAGGACAACCCCATATCTTCAAGTAAGATACATGAGGTTTCTTACCATTCCATATCTCATATGGAGTAGTTGAGACTACCTTGGTAGGCATTCTGTTTAACAAGTAAACAAGTTTAAAAGGACTTGGGAAGAGTCGCATGATTCATCATTGACTGACCATGTCCAACAGGTCGATTCGCCTCTCAGATACACCATTATGCTGTGGTGTATAGGGCGGAGTCCATTGAGACAATATGTCATTGTCTCTTAGATAATCAAGAAACTCTTGACTTAAGTATTCACCACCTCGATCCGATCGAAGTATTTTAATACTTTTGTCATGTTGTTTCTCTACTTCATTTCTGAATTCTTTGAACCTTTCAAAGGCTTCAGACTTGTGTTTCATCAAGAACACATACCCAAACCGTGAGTGATCATCGGTGAAGGTAATGAAGTAGCTATAGCCTCCTAAAGCTTGAGTTGACATAGGTCCACATACATCAGTATGTACTAGACCTAGTAACTCTCCCACTCGTTCACCTTTTCCAGTAAAAGGTAACTTAGTTATCTTGCCTTTTAAGCATGATTTGCATGTATCGTATGAATCCAATTCAAACGATTCCAGAATTCCACATCGGTGTAATTCGGACATGCGTTTCTTGCTTACATGGCCAAGACGACAATGCCACATGTAGGAGTCTATTTGATTATCCTTTCGAGCACTGTTGTTGCTCGCTTCGATATTGCAAATGTCACTGGATACGTCCAACGTATAAACACCATTGCTTAAAGTTCCAGTCCCATAAAGAACCCCATTCAAAGTTATGTAACAACAATTGTTACTAAACGTCAAATGGAAACCATTTCTATTTAAACAAGAAATAGAAATGATGTTCTTTATCAACAAAGGAATATAAAAGCAATTGTCCAGTTCTAAGACAAGTCCTGCAGGGAGTTTCAACAAATACGCTCGAATGGCGCATTCCCAACACGTAAATTTGACTCTCCCTTGACGAGTCTTCTTCTATTCCTTAGCCCATGTATGTCATTACATATATGTGAGCCACACCCAGTATCGAATACCCAAGTGTCTGAGGAAATAGAATGACAATCAATAAAGAAGATTTCTGAAGAAGATGGGGCATCCGATGCCTTATCCTTCTTCACGGACTCAAGATAAATCTTGTACTTTCTTCGCAAATGGCTCTCCTTGCCATAATGATGGCAAGTTTCCTTTTGTGCTAGTTCTACCTTCTTAGCCCTTCTCTTCTTTCCCTTCTGCTGTTCCTTTGACTTCCTCTTAGAACCTTTCTTCGAGGAATCAACTAACAGCACCGTCCCCTGCTCATGCTTCTCAGAAGACTCCACAGTCTTCAGCATATTGAGCAGTACCACAGATGAACCTCCTAGCATCTCAGAGGTGAAGAGGAGCTTTGAGACTTCAAACCTTTCGAATCTCACTTGCTCATCAATCAACTAACAAAGATGAAGGACTACGATATGACCATCCATATGCTCATGCTTCTTTCGTAGCTTGGGTTCCATCGTGGCTAGCATGATGCAACTCATTTGTTCAGAATCACATGTTTACGATAGGCCAACAATTGGTCCAAGGTTGCATCATTCACTAGGACGGGCGGGAAGAGGCGCGAGGACATTTAGCTTTTCAACCTTGAGAACAATTCTCAAGTTTCTAAGCTAGTCCAAGAAGTTCGCCCGATCAATTTATTTGAATCCAAAATGGAACGCAAATTCAAACACATCATGATCAATATATTAACTTAGAAATACAAAACGAGCATATATGAGAAAGATGATTTTAAAAATGCATCAATATACATTTATAAATCCCATTCATTTTTCGAATTCAAAAACCCCAAAATCACTTCGGGAGATCGTAGGTCCATCTCCGAATGGGCTGATATCCATCATAGATAAGAACAACCTTGGAGTGAGTCCAACAAGCCATTCTTAGCTATGATGGTGGGTATCAAGTATATCGATTACATATCATGTATATGTAACTATCACAATGTGCTATCAACTAATTGAATGTTTACACATACATTGGGTTGTTAACACATTAACAAGTATGCATCATATGCATAGCACCCAACTTCACCTCTCTTCACATCGACCTTGGAGTGAGTCCAACAAATCGATGCTCCAAGTTAAAGCCGACCCATTAATCGCGAAATAGTTTTAATATGGTTAGAGCGCATTCAACCAATTAGCCAGGCTTGGAGTGAGTCTAACAACCCAAACTAACGATTGACCTCTGACTCTTACCATATTAGAGTTAAACTATTCCAATGATTTGAACATGTTCAGGTTCGAGCCGGGCTTGGAGTGAGTCCAACAACCCAAACAAGAAACAGAACTCTGGTTCTAACCATATTAATGGAAGGTGTAGGCTTTAATATTGAGTTAGGGTTTTATGTCTCATCCTCTTTGCATGCAAATAACTATTATCTACATGGCATGGCATACATGGCATACATCTACATGTCACGACACGCATGGCATAATGTTATGCATCTAATGCAATTACATGGCATACAATTATGTCATGTACATAATTTCCTTATTTGTCATAACTATTTATGGAAATAAAATATGTTTAAGATTTGATTCTCCAAATCAAATCATAATTAAATTAGGAAACAAATTTCCAAATCTAATCACATATTTTATTCATGGAATTATTTGATTAAGGAAAATCTATTTAGGAAACCAATTTCCTAAATCTTTAAAACTACTTATGGAAATAAAATATTTTAAGATTTGATTTCCCAAATCAAATCATGATTAAATTAGGAAACAAATTTCCAGAATCTAATCAAATATTTTATTTATGGAAAATATAAATTTCCATAAATACTTCCAACTTTCCAAAAGTGGAAGATTTCCATAAATACTTCTAGACTTTCCAAAATTGAAAAATTTCCATAAATACTTCTAAATTTCTAAAATTAGAAAATTTCCAGAAATATATTATGACTATCGTAAAACCATTTTATGATTATGTCGAAACACAACACAGGCTCGATACCCTTTGTTGGGTTTCATGGCGTGTGTGTTCGATCATGTTTCGTAAACATGAGCACAGCGGAAGCAATAAAAATAATAAATACTCCTATTTATTACAACACACACAACACACGCATGCTATTACAACAAGTGTAGACATAACCGTAAATTAAATTTGCAATAAAAAGAAATTAAACTACGTTATACCTTCCGTATGACGTGTAGCGGGAACGGCATCAACCGGAACGATCCTCGTAAGAATCGTCTCTATCCGTATCCACGCCGAGCTCCTCGGGATGACTTCGCTAAGTCACGAGCTTCGTCTTCTTACGGGTTACTAGCCTCGTGTTGAAGACGACGTGATCGAGAGATGATCACGATCCGAATCCAAATTCGGATCCAAAACGAGTTCTCAAAACTCGCTTCTCCGGAGAGGTGTTCGTCAACCGTTTGTGAATCGCCGTCCTCCACCTCAGAGGATTACCGGAGATCAAATCCCCGGTATGTTAGCCGCTGTCGGAGCACTAACCGTCGTCCAAACGACGCTCCGACGAGAGGAGAAGAAGCTGTCCAGAAAACTGGACAGCTTGGTGGAGGAGTAGGCGCCGGCCAAAACAAGGAGAGAAAAAGCTCACCTTGATGTCAAACCTCTAGGAGATCACCGTGGGGTCGCCGGAGGTTCACCGGCTGGATCTTGGACGCTGGCAAGGAGCTGGACGGTGCCACCACAAGCTGGGCGGCAACAATGTGTTGGGCGGCAACAACATGTTGGGCGGCTAGGGTTTGGATTTTGGATGATTAGGTTTTAACAATCCCTTAAGCCCACTTTTATAGAGAACTAATTCTCTTAATGGTTAATGGATCATATCCATAAAGCCCGTTAACCCGCTCCATTAAGATAAGTTAAAATAAACCAAACCATGATGGTTTATTTTAAGTTAAAACGAACCGAACCAACGTTTGGTTCATTCGTTTAATATAAACCAAACCATTTGGTTTATTCTCATCCATTGGATTAGAACCAAACCATTTTGGTCCATCCATTATGTCTTCATAAGACACTGCCCATCCACGCTTCCATTGCGACTGAAACAATTTCATGCTCGCTATATGTTTGGTCCAACCAAACATAGTTTCTCTCGGTCTGAGAATCCCATTCTCAAGCTCGTTTTAAATCCTTTGGATTACACTCGTTGTGCGTGTGACCAAATAGGTTCTCGGTTTATGTTGGCCGTCTATAATTAACCATTAATTATAGAACGATCATGAGTGGCACCTAGTAGTACATCATGATCCCCAATTAATCGAAAAGATCAACGGTTGATCCAGAACTATTTCTGAAACCCTTCAGTAGCTCGAATGAATCGTGCCCCATTCCCTTCACTCATCTTATACCAACTTGGTTCAGGACATGGTCTATTGTGTCAGTCCCCACTAGGCTGACTACGTCACACCTAGCCCAAGTATCATTTCCTCGTCCTACGGATTCTAGTTACTCCACATGTATCGAAGAGTACTTTACTCTAAACATGTAATGCTTTGGCCAAAGACTTTAGTAACAATCCGACGAGAGGCCATGGGTATACATCTCCTCGCAAGGAGTGGTGAATCCTTTATAGGCTATTCAAACACCTTCGATCACTTCGACTTATACCCAATCATCCCGGGTCCACATCTCCTCAGAGATGTTTGCTTAAGATGTCAAAGCATAAGTCTCCATGATCAAGATGACTTGAATACCGCAAGTCAAAGGAACATCGCACTTAAGCCATAGTAAGAACTTCATTGACATATCTATATATGCAGAGAACCATATGAAGTCTTACGGCTGGTCACTCCAATGAACTAGTTACCATAACTAGCATCCACGATTAACTTCGGACATCACTATGTCTCCAGCCAGTGAGAATCAGCTGCTTGGATACACCAAGGAGTATACCTCGTGCTAGTCTCAACAGAATTGATGGTGTCCAGATCCATCAATTCATCGACTAGGGATAATTCCGATACATCACAATTACACATGTAGAGATACTCACTAGTTGTGATCCAATCACAAATTCTCTCATGCTGTGAATCGTATCGTGGACATTCAATAAATGAGTTTAAGATCCAATCAAATACATAAAACATGTATACTCAAATAGTGAATCTTCATTTATCATATAAATGGTTCATACATAAGGCGATTGCCTTAGGACATCTCTCATATATTACTAACATCTTGTGTATACAAGAGATGTGACGAAAATGTAGTGGTATTTCTTGTACTTTACGTAGATGACATTTTGTTAATTGGCAACAATGTCAAGGTGTTATCGGACGTAAGGGTATGGTTGTCCAAACAGTTTGATATGAAGGACTTGGGAGAAGTGGGACACATCCTTGGGATCAAGGTTATAAGGGATCGCAAGAAAAGGATGTTGTGCTTATCTCAAGCTTCATACATAGACACCATTATGGATCGTTTTAGCATGCAGAACTCCAAGAAGGGTTTTCTACCTTTCAGGAATGGAGTTCCTTTATCTAAGGAGATGTGTACTAGAACATCTGAGGAGATAGAGGAGATGAAGGCGGTTCCTTATGCTTCGGCAGTAAGAAGCTTCATGTATGCGATTCTATGTACGAGACCAGATATCTGCTTTGTCATGGGCATGGTCAGCAGATATCAAAGTAATCAAGGACAGGAACATTGGACTGCGGTAAAGCATATATTGAAGTACCTGAGAAGGACTAGAGATTATATGTTAGTGAAAGCCCTAGAGCCAATCATGTGATGATTGTTGTATGGACTTGATTGTATCATATTCCTATTTATAAAGGCATGGTTATTATATTTACTTAATTGGTGCCAAATAACTAAATATAATAACGTCCTTGAGTAGTAGGTTCATATCTATATCAATCGATTGGTTGAATCGATAATGAGATGATATAGAGAACACTACTCTTAATCATTCCTAGTCAAGTATTAACATTCAGGGACAATGTTAATGCATAGAGACTAGCATGTAGGTCAACACGATGACTTGATCTCACAACTCATGGATATGAGATATCAAGTTGACACATGGGTATGCATTGGAGAATGTATACTGAATGATCCGCCATGAGAAAGTATCATGGATCGTTATATGAGTGTCATATACTTTCTCATGTGGCTATTAGTATGACTATTAGTCCTTAGACCTGAAGTCACCATGGTTCCCTACATAAGGAGTTGCATACTTTTGTTTCATCAAACGTCACCCGTAAATGGGTGGACTATAAAGATGATTACTGGGTATGTAACAAATTATGCGAAGGGATGTAAGTGATGTAGATGAGAACTATCCCTCTTATATGACGGGAGCAACATCGTTATTTTTGATATAGTGAGACCACGAAGTGCATGGCCATGCCAAAATGAGTCAATATGAGATATTGAGCTCATTTGATTAGAGTGAGTCTACTTGGAGTTCAAGCTATAGATTGTACCGAGGATGACACGGTCTATGCCTTAATTGGTCAATCTAGATGTCAAGGATAGAGAGACATTGTCACATATTGTGAGAGTCACAATTAGTAGTCACAAAGGTGATGTTGGAGCTCAACATTCTTGTAACTTGGGTAGAAATGATGTGTTGCTAGATACCGCTCATTGCTTATGTTCCTAAATCAGTTTAGGGACATTGCCAACATTACAAGAACCTATAGGGTCACATACAAAGGGCAATTAGATGGAGATTAGGTTCATATGATGAACAATGAGGATTAGGTTCATGGGATGAACCAAATTGGTTTAAGAGTAATCTAAATTAGACTAATTGAGTTAGACTCAAGTTGATTCAAGTGTTGAATGAGTCTAATTTAGATTTGATTCATTTAGAGATTCATTAAATCAAATTGACTTGAATCAAGTAGTTAGATTTGATCAACCATGGGAGATAAGAGGTCAAGTTTGACTTGACTTGAGAGGGAAGATGAATGGTCAATTTTGACTTGACCAATTGCCATGTCATGGTGACATGGCATGGGGGCCGGCCAATGATGATGCTCCACATCATCATGGACCTATCATGTGGTGCCACCTCATGAGGGAGACCAAGAGTCATTGGCTCTTGGAGTTACATGCATGCATGTAACCCCCCAAGAATGTAGTGACCGGCCACTTCATTTTGCATGAGATGTGAATTGATTTGTGTGGTAACTCCATCTTCTTCCTCCTTGGATTATTCTCTCAAGCTATCCCAATCCTCAACTTGGCCGAACCATCCAAAGGGTACTAGCACACTCAAGGTTGTGTTTTCTCCACCTATTGCTTGTGTGGATACTAATAGAGGAGTGTGCACTTGACACTCTCGAGTTCCGACGAAGCTTTTGGACGAGCGGGATAAGCGAAGGGCATCGCTTCAAGGGTAATGTTCTCACCTTCTAGATCTAAGGTAGATCTAGGTTTACTTAAGCACATACATATTTTATTTTAATATATCTTCTCACGGATCCCTGGTCGGACTTCCGGGGTTTCTACAACACAAAAAGCGGTTTTTGCGGCTCAGAAAGTACAACGGTGGTATCAGAGTCACGTGCGAAGCATGTATGTGTTTCATTTTTATAGTTTTTGTATTAGATATAAAAATTACAGATTTTTATGTTTCTGTAAATTTCTTATTTTTATCGAATTTTTGGGTATTTTTCTCGAAGAGTCGAAGCAATGAGTGTTGGGACACTTGTAGGCTTCAACTATCGAGAAAAACTCTCCGAAACGGTGAGTTCTCGCTTTAGGTTTTTGGCACAGCGACTTAAGTCACTGTAAGATCATAGTAGGGACACTCGCAAAGTTTATTTTGTGAGCAGGGGCATTGCCCCTATCCCCGAAAAGGGCCTTGTCCCGCGATCGTGCCCAGAAACCACTTAGCGGGACCGTTACGGAGAGGTGACTCATGGCCCAAGAACCCCAATATGATTTGATGATGATGTGTTGTAATTCATAATACGGCCTGCGTGCCTTTTTTGTAGTTGTGCGTGTTGTATAGTGTAGCGACCTGTGCGTCATTCCTCTTCTTTTGAAATTCTAGTTGTAAATAGTTTTAGACTCGAATGTAACTCGAGTTTGATATTTGTAATGTACAAAATGGAGCGGTGGAAAGTCCACTTGTAGATGAAGTTACGAGAAGGGTTCCGACGACACATGGCGGTCAAAGGAAGTGCTTGGAGAAGCCGCTAGCCCTAGGTTGACCGTCCGATCTTCTCATTGGCTTGAGAAGATCGTAGTAGGGCCATGACCACATCACAGTTAATTATATATATATATATATGTTGATATATATATATATATATATATATATATATATATATATATATATATATATATATATATATATATATATATATATATATATATATATATATATGTTGATATATATATATATATATATATTTGTTATGCTTGTATGTATGTGATGCATGCTAGTAGAATAATGCTTGTATGTATATGATGCATGCTAGGATATTTTTCTTGTATGTATATGATGCATGCTAGAATAATGTTTGTATGTATGTGATGCATGCTAATATAGGATAACAAAGGCCTTAATGCATATATGATACACATTATGATTAGATTAGATCTTAATCCAATCAACTCGTAAATGCCTACCAAGTCCTTGATACCCATCACTACCTCGATCATTTATAGTTGTTGAATCTGCCAAAGCAGAGCAACACATATTATCTTGGTAGGGTGCGGAGGGGCAATCTTGGTCCCGCTTATCACGGCTTGGGTTAGAGTAAGCTCAATTAGATTGAGTAAAACTAGTTAACTCAATTGGATCGAGTAGAACTATAGGCATATTCCAACCATTGGAAAGATAGGATAAGATTGCATTTACACTAAATCTTGGGCGATTTAGCCAAAGCTAACTCAAGGTCTTTTGTAAATGTGGGTCTTGATCCTATAAACAAGAGTTGCATAGAGATGTAATCGGTAATGTGTTACCCACCGATTGTACTAAGTCTTGGGTGATTTAGCCAAAGCTAACTCAAGGCTTAGTATGATGTGGATCTTGTCCCGCAAGAATTATAGCTAGTTTGTATGAATCTAGTAATGTGGTTTGACTACATCCATAACTCGATTCTACAAAATTCCTATAATTCAGCGGGAACATCATTTGATTAAAGGCCTAATTAAATGATAAAAGGAATATGATATTAATTCTCTGCACTGTATGTTGTAGATTACTATGTCAACAAACACGAACACTCTCTCTCTGCATTCTATCCTTGAGAAGGACAAGCTCAATGGAGCAAATTTCCTGGACTGGTACAGGAACCTGAGAATTGTTCTCACCCAAGAAAGAAAACTGTACGTCCTGGAGCAACCCATTTCGGAGGCACCTTCTGCCACTGCCTCGCGAGCTGACAAAGATGCCTACTAAAAGCATCAAGATGATGCATTAGATGTGTCATGTCTAATACTAGCGACCACAAACTCTGAGCTTCAGAAGCAACACGAGTTCATGAATGCTTATGATATGGTTGAACATCTTCGTCAACTATATCAAGGACAAGCAAGGAACGAGAGATATGAAGTCTCTAAGGCATTGTTTGGTTCCAAAATGCAAGACGTGACTCTCGTAGGTCCATATGTACTCAAGATGATTGGGTACGTAGAAAACCTATAGAGATTGGGATTCCCCCTTGTCCAAAAGCTGGCCACTGACTTGATCTTGCAGTCTTTGCTGCAAAGCTACAATCAATTTGTCATGAATTACAACATGAATGAAATTGATAAGCCACTACCTGAGATGCTCAGCATGTTGAGAACTGCTGAGCTCAACCTTAATAAGGGAAAATCTAACGCCATTTTGATGGTGCAAAAGAATAAAGGCAAGGGCAAGCCTAAAGGTAAGGGAAAGTCCCAAGCCAAGGGCAAAGGCAAGGAACTGAAACCCAAAGGAGGGGTGGCCAAGGAAGGGGCTTGCTTCCACTGCAAGGAAGCTGGACACTAGAAGTGTAACTGTAAGGCATACCTGGAAGATCTTAAGAAGAAGAGAAGTGAGACTTCTACTTCAGGTATAAATGTTATAGAAGTCAATCTATCTATTTCTTCATAATGGGTATTAAATACCGGATGTGCATCTCACATTTGTACCAATGTGCAGGCGCTGAGAAATAGCAAGACATTGACAAAGGGCGAGGTGGACCTACGAGTAGGCAATGGAGCAAGAGTTGCTACTGTTGCTGTAGGAACTTATGATCTATCCCTACCCTCTGGGCTTGTACTAGAATTAGATGAATGTTGTTATGTGCCTGCTTTAACTAAGAACATAATTTCGGTTTCTTGTTTGGATAAGAAAGGATTTACATTTATAATAAAGAACAAATGTTGTTCTGTTTATTTAAATGATATGTTCTATTATAGTGCACCTCTAATGAACGGACTCTACTTTCTAGACTTAGAGAGCCCTATCTATAACATAAGTATCAAAAGGTTCAAGTCAAATGAGTTGAACCAAACCTATCTCTGGCATTGTCGCTTAGGTCTCATAAATGAGAGTTGCTTATCTCAGCTCCATAAGGATGGTCTGCTAGACTCATTTGATTTTGAATCTAATGAGACATGTGAGTCTTGCCTTTTAGGCAAGATAACTAAGACTCCCTTTAGTGGACACAGCGAAAGAGCAACGGACTTGTTAGGACTTATACATAGTGATGTATGTGGCCCTTTCAATGTTGCTACTAGAGGCGGTTATAGGTACTTCATTACATTTACTAATTACTTCAGCAGATATGGTTATGTGTATCTCATGACACATAAATCAGAATCCTTTGAAAAGTTCAAAGAATTCAAGAATGAAGTATAAAACCAGCTTGGCAAAAGTATTAAGATACTTCGATCAGATCGAGGTGGTGAATATCTTAGCCATGACTTTCGTGACTATCTAGCTGAGTATGGGATTCTATCCCAACTCACTCCTCCTGGAACACCACAGTGGAATGGTGTATCCGAAAGAAGGAATCGTACCCTATTAGATATAGTATGATCTATGATGAGTCACACAGATCTTTCTATATCCTTTTGGGGATATGCTCTAAACACAGCAGCCTTTACCCTTAATCGTGTACCATCTGGTGTATGACTCAGATTATTGTCTAAATGAGCTCAACCAATTTAGTAATACCGAATCCCCCTAACTAAAGTAGTATAGGATGACTCGAGTCGTCTCCCAACGATTGAAGATGGTGTATGATAATTCAAGTGGTTATTGCAGTTTTGATTCTTTTTTTTAGATTGAATAGAGGGGTTGTGTATTGATTCCTAAATCATCTAATCTCAAGGGAAAACAAGAAAGAACACTAATCATAACGAATTATGTGCATTCTTGAAGTAAAGAACATTCGATGAGTAAATCATGCAACAACTGAATAAACGGAGAAAAACGAAAACCAAACAACATCTAATCTACGATGGGGAAATTCAATCAAACACTCAACAAGTCAAACAAATCTAATTAATGCTCAAGAAGGTAAAAGAAATTAGATCTAGTAATCTCCCTGTGTCTCTTGCCACCGGTAGAAGTGAAGCGATGCGAACTCCACGTTTTGTGCTCCTCTGCTCCGATGGATGCGTGAAGTGGCTTCGGATCGAAAATGAACGGAACGAAGAGGAATCCCTTGCCTCCGCTCCGGATGATGCGTGAAGTGGCTTTGGATCGAAGATGAACGGAACGAAGAGGAATCCCTTGCCTCCGCTCCGGATGATGCGTAAAGTGGCTTTAGATCGAAGATGAACGGAACGAAGAGGAATCCCTTGCCTCCGCTCCGATGATGCATGAAGTGGCTGAAGATCCGAATGAATTGAACGAAGAGGACTCCCCTCTTCTTCGCTTATTTTCATTTTAGCCCAAAATCTTCGCTGAATTACTGCCAAGACGACATGCCCGTGTCGGTTTGATATTGCCCGTGTCGTGTAACGGAAAAAGAGCGACATGCCTGTGCTTGGCTGTATGCAAAGCCCGTGTCATTTTGGTACTGCCCGTGTCGTGACGGACAGAGAGCAACACGCCTGTGCTTGGCTGTGTGTAAAGCCCGTGTCGTGTAACGGGAAAAGAGCGACACGCCTATGCTCGGCTGTGTCCAAAGCCCGTGTCGTTTGACAAGAAGACATCGAAAATGTTAAAAATCAATCCAAATTATGTAGGAATGATCATTATAGTCCAAAACAAGTCCTGCTCATAAAACGTACTAATTCTCCACAATTAAACAATAAGAGGATAGAATCATCAATTATTAAAGCCAATATAAACTACCAAAACGAGTGTTATCAATTCCCCCACACTTATTCTTGCACGTCCCGGGCAAGCAAAAGGGAACAACCTCCCTCTAAGTAACTCATATCGTTGCTTCAAAAGAAAGTAAAAAGTAGTTACTTAGGCTTATCATATTTATTTATACCAAGGCACATAGATCCGATTCAAACACAAGTCACTAAGCATGGTGATTTCGACACATTATTAACTAAAACTTGATGCAATCCTCACAAGATATATGGTTCATAAGGTGGTGCTCTCACTCTCAATAGCATGTAAGTAAATGGGGTTCCACTCAATGCAACTAATGATGTTTCACTACCATATGCTTGCATATTTTCTACTCTCCATCACTAGATCATAAGTTTCCGTGACTCCAAAAGCTTATCTTCATGAAGTAGAACTCGTGGGAAATCATAATAAAACATAAGAAAGCAAGAGGGTGTGGAAAGATTATATGACAATGTAATAAGGAAGGCAATAAACACTATCTGGGGGTTGAGGAATTTAGAAATTTCCGTTCAGTTTCAAACTTCCATATTGCTTCCAATTGAATTTTCCTAATTATACGACTTGCAATTCCTGCATTTCAAACTCCTTCTACGCAAATTCCCTAGCCGTGCCAAGTTCTACAGACTATGTAGCTTCTTTTCCGAAATTACAATTCCCTTTTCTACTGATTTGAATGTTGCAACATTCCAGAATTTCTAATTCATTATTAAACTTTTATTTCCAGTTTCTGGAAATTAAGTTTCAACACTTCCAATTAGCTCAAATTCCAGATTCTTGAGATGAGTTTCTAAATCATGTTTAACTCCCAGAATTTCAGAACTCAATAACTGCAGTCTCAAATTTATTTTTTATGTTTTTTTTAAATACATCTTCCCTTTTCAGACTTTCAAGCTGTTCAAAATTCAGGGTCAAGTGGCCCATCCATCCTCTGAATTTAGTTTAAATTCCAACTTTACTCAACCTAGGTAACCGCCGGTCCAAGGTCCAAGGTCTGAAATGCCAAATGTGTGACAACAAAATTTCAAATTTAGTTATGCAAAAAAAATTCAGAATTCTGCAGCTTCCTCCAATTACAGACAATTGGATTTCATTATCCTTATAGACTATCCAGTGCCAGTGTGCTGACCTTTTCCATGATACCGAATACTCCAGTAAACCAGAACACCAGGGAATCCCATATTAATCAGCTACAACTCTTTTTTTTTATGGTTAATCTGATTCTGCATAGATATTATCATCCGATGTGTCAATAAAACTAGTGCACTTAATACTCTATAATCTCTGTGTGTGCACATTTCTTCCCAGCTGGTATACAGTTTCCCTTTCCTTAGTCCAAATCTCTCAACAAAGAAAATAAGACCTCAAAGGCAATAAAGGTTAGTCCAACCCTGGTGATCAAGTGCTCATGCTACCCATTATATCTCACCTTTCATTCAACAAGACAACAAGACAACCATAACCTCACATCCTCTCAAGATCCCCCACACTTAAAATTTGACCGTCTCGGCCAAGAAATCCAACAAGATAAATTGTTTGAGTCAATAAGAAGAAGGCATTTATACAAAGAGGATAGCACAAGAGAAATTCCAAGGGTATAGAGAAGATAGCCTTTATCATTATCACAACTTTATGAAATTGTAACCTTGAGAAGAAACATAGCAAGTTCTAGAGCTCCACAACAAGAGTGCATATCACACACAAGGAGAAAATGGCTAGATCTTTACTAGGTGTGTAAAATCATCAAGTACAATCAACCAATTAGCATCCATCACCACACTAATGAGCATATGCATGTAAAGTATCTAATCATGCCCTAAAATCCAAAAAACATGATAATCAAACTTAACTAACTTTCACATCCCTAAAGCGTCACGAGCACTCAAGGATTCTTTTCAAAGATTTTATTCACTAACACATTTATGCAAACAAAAATAACAAAAGTATTAAAACAAAAAGAACAACTGAACTCCCCTTTTAAATTGGATAGATGGGGTTGTCTAGTGCTTCACATTCCAACACCGCATGCATAACTCCATCATGAAATTTCTTCAAGCGGTGCCCATTCACTTTGAAGGTCTGCCCATCTTCCTTGTCCTGCAACTCAATCACTCCATAGGGAAAGATATTAATAATGTAGAAAGGCCCATCCCACTTAGATCTCAACTTACCTGGAAACCATTTGAGTCTAGAGTTGTACAATAAAACTTTATCACCTATTTGAAACTCTTTCCTCAGTATGTGCTTATCATGATATGCTTTGGTATTTTCCTTGTAAATCCGAGAGTTCTCATAGGCTTCAAGTCTTAACTCTTCCAATTCCTGTAATTGCATTTTCCTCCCAACTCCAGCTTGATCCATGTCCAGGTTACATGACTTGATCGCCTGTAATGCTTTGTGTGCTATCTCAACTGGTAAGTGACATGCTTTGCCAAACACAATCCTAAATGGTGACATTCCAATTGGTGTTTTGAAGGAGGTTCTGTAAGCCCACAAGGCGTCATCCAACCTTTTGCTCCAATCTTTCCTGTCAGGTTTTACCATTTTTTCCAAAATCTGCTTAATCTCTCTATTTGATACCTCTACTTGCCCATTTGTCTGAGGATGGTAAGCAGTAGCAACATTGTGCAAAACGCCATATTTGTTAAGTAGCATCTTCATGTGTCTATTACAGAAATGGGACCCTTGATCACTAATGATCGCCCTGGGCCACCCAAACCTGCAAAAGATGTTTGACCTGACAAAACTAACAACCACAGATGCATCATCAGTCCTGGTAGGAATAGCTTCCACCCACTTGGAAACATAGTCCACCGCCAATAAGATGTATGTGAAACCATAAGAAACAGGAAATGGACCCATAAAGTCGATTCCCCATACATCAAACACTTCACAAAACAAAATAGACTGTTGGGGCATCTCATTTCTACATCCAATACTCCTGACTTTTTGACAGTGTTCACATGTTCTAGTAAACTCATATGCGTCACGGAACAGACTAGGCCAATATAAACCTGAATCTAAAATTTTCCTAGCTGTTCTTTGTGGTCCAAAATGTCCTCCACAAGATGAAGAATGGCAAAATGTAAGAACAGATTGAAACTCGCAGTTAGGAACACATCGCCTAATTACCTGATCGCTGCACCACTTCCACAAGTAAGGTTCATCCCAAACATAGTATTTAGCATCACATCTTAATTTGTTAACCTGTACTTGAGAGAAATTTGTAGGTATAACATGTGCAACCAAATAATTAACGATGTCAGCATACCATGGTACTTCCCCTTGCAGTGTCAGGAGTTGTTCATCTGGAAAACAATCTAGAATGGGTGTAAGCTCCCTATCTTGCATGATTCTGCTCAAATGATCAGCCACCATATTTTCCTTACCACTCCTATCACGTATTTCCATGGCAAATTCTTGGAGTAGAAGTATCCATCTGATTAATCTGAGCTTTGCATCTGACTTCTTTAAAAGGAATTTGAGAGCTGCATGATCTGAAAAGACAACCACATGAGAGCACAATAAATATGAAGGAAACTTATTCAACGCAAACACAATGGCCAGAAGCTCTTTTTCCGTGGTTGTATAATTTGCTTGAGCAGGATCTAACGTCTTGGATGCATAATAGATAACATGTGAAGCTCCGTCAACCCGTTGAGCCAACACGCACACCATCGCAAAATTAGAAGCATCACACATTAATTCAAAAGGCAATTCCCAATTAGGAGAACTCATAATAGGAGCTGAGATGAGAGCATCCCTGAGTTGGTTGAAAGCGTCCTTGCATCTTTCATCAAATCCAAATTCCACATCCTTTTGCAGTAAGTGTGAGAGGGGAAGGGATATAGCACTAAAATTTTGAATGAATCTCCTGTAGAAACCTGCATGACAAAGGAAAGCTCGAACCTCCCGCATGCTTGTGGGATAAGACAAAGAAGAAATAACCTTGACCTTAGCAGGATCTACCTCTATGCCCCTACTCGAAACAATATGTCCTTAAACAATACCATGTTCAACAATGAAATGGCACTTCTCAAAGTTTAAAACTAGGTCAGTTTCCACAGATCTCTACAAAACTTGAGAAAGACTATCTAAACATTCATCAAATGATGAGCCATACACGGTAAAATCATCCATAAATACTTCCATACAATGCTCTAATAAATCTGCAAAAATGCTTACCATGCATCGCTGAAATGTACCTGGGGCATTGCAGAGGCCAAAGGGCATGCGTCAGAATGCAAATGTCCCGTAGGGGCATGTGAATGTAGTCTTCTCCTGGTCCTCGGGTGCTATGCAAATATGATAATATCCAGAAAATCCATCCAAGAAGCAGTAATGAGTCTTTCCCGCTAATCTCTCCAACATTTGATCAATAAAAGGTAGTGGGAAATGATCCTTCCTTGTAGCCTGGTTAAGCTTCCGATAATCTATGCACACCCTCCATGAATTTTTCACTCTTGTGGAAATCATCTCACTGTCCTCATTGACAATCATTGTCATCCCCGATTTCTTTGGTAACACATGTATTGGGCTCACCCACTGACTATCTGAAATGGGGTAAATGATACCTGCTTGCAACAATTTTTGAATCTCTGTCTTTACCACTTCGGTAAGCAATGGGTTCAATCTTCTCTGTGGTTGCCTAACTGGGTTCTTGTTCTCCTCCAGAAAGATCCTATGCATGCAAAAGGAAGGGTTGATGCCATGAATATCTGCAATGGTCCATCCTATGGCCTTCTGATAAAGCCTTAGAAGATTTAACAACCTTATCTCTTGATCTTCTCCTAAATTCTTAGCAATAATGACCGATAATTCCTTCTCTTTCCCCAGGTAAGCATACTTCAAGTGCTCCGGTAGAAGTTTCAATTCCAGTTTTGGAGGTTGATCATGGGAAGGAAACAATTTTTCAGGACCTGCTTCTATTAATGAATTCCCTGCACAAGCATCCTCAATGTTATCAATGATGCTAATAGAGTCATCTTCTATTACCTCAGAGTCGGTATCCCTATCAATCCACGAAGTCTCTGTACTACCTTCCAACTCGTCAAGAATATCAATGTTAAGTAGTGAGTGATCTTCTTCAGGATACCTCATTGCTTCAAGAATGCCAAACTGTACCACTGTGTCTCCAAACTCCATAGTCAATGTTCCTGCATGTACATCAATCTTTGTCCTTGCAGTCTTGAGGAACGGCCTCCCTAAAATCAGAGAGTCCGCGGCGAAGTCATATCTCCTTCCATATCAAGAACGTAGAAATCAGCTGGAAAAATCAGATCCTTCACCTTAACTAAGACATCTTCAATAACTCCATCTGGATGAGATAAACTTCGGTTGGCTAATTGAATAATTACCCCAATCGATTGTAATGGTCCAATACCTAGGGATAGGAAAACAGACTTAGGCATGACATTAATGGATGCACCCAGATCCAACATTGCATTTGAGAATCTGCATTCTCCAATCACACATGGTATGGTAAACATTCCTGGATCTTTACATTTCGTGGGCATTGACTGAATCAAAGCTGATACATTCTTTCCCATGCTTACTAGTTCATTACCTTTCAGTTTCCTCTTATGAACACAAAGATCCTTCAAAAACTTAGCATATCTTGGTATATGTTTGGTAACCTTCAATAATGATATGTTTACTTCCACCTTACTGAAAATGTCCACCAATTCTTCAAGATCATTAGTCCTTCCTGCAGTAACATTTTTCTTAGAAATTCCTGCTCTTTGAGGGAAGGGAATCTGCACTACCTCTTGCGATTTAACACCTGATTGTAATTTTTGTTCCTTTTCTTCGTCAGAAACTGCTATAGGCACAGGTGCATGAACTGTGGCAGGTCTCGGAAGGCTGGGATATATCATAGTTTTCCCACTCCTTAGTGACATAGCACTCACATTCCCTCTGGGGTTTGGAACAGACTGAGCTGGTAATTGACTGGACCCTTGGGACTGAAACTGGCTGAGTGTAGTAGCCATCTGACTCATTTGCCTTTCTAAATTCTGAATGGCAATATCACTCCTTTGTTGTTGTTGTTGAAATTGTGCTTGTTGTTGTAACAAAAGTTGCTGCATCATGTCTTTCAAATCTTGTGTGGATGAGTCTAAATGACTTGGTCCAGAAATAAGCTGTGATTGTGAAATCTGGGAAGGTTTGTACTGCGTGGAACTATTATGAAATCCTAGAGGCTTCTGCAAGTTTGTCGCAAAGAGTCGGAATGATGGTTGTTGTACCCGATTGGTTTGCTGCTGTGCAGAATTATTTCCATACCTCAGATTTGGATGATCCCTCCATACAGGATTGTATGTAGTTGACATAGGATGATACTGTGATCTTTGTGTTTGCTAATATTGCGATCTATTCTGAAACATATTTGCTGCTGCCACCTGATCCGAGACAAACCCTCCTTCTTCTGACTGCAAGGTTAAGCAGGTATCAGCCGAGTGTGCTGCACTGGCACAAATGCTGCAAACTCGTGTTGGTTGAGCAGACTGAGTATATGCCTGTTGAGTCTGACTAATAGCTATCTGCCTTAACATTGTTTCAATCCCATCCAACCGACTCTCGATTCTAGGTTGTTCAGTATCAGAGTCCTGAACATGATGCACACTCTTGATGGGTACAGTCCGACTCCCAAATTGCTGATAGTTAGCTGCCATAATCTCAATAAGTTCCTTGGCTTGAAAAGGTGTTTTGTTTACAAGCGCTCCTCCACTAGCAGCATCTATCATATTCCTATCCATAGGCAACAATCCTTCGTAGAAGTATTGAATCAACAATTGCTCACTAATTTGGTGTTGGGGGCAGCTCGCACAGAGTCTCTTGAAACGCTCCCAATACTCGTATAATGTTTCCCCAATCAGTTGTTGAACTCCACATATATTTTTCCTGATTGCTGCAATCCTTGATGCAGGAAAGAATTTTTCCAGAAATATTTTGCTCATATCATTCCAACTAGTAATGGATCCTGGGGGAAGATAGTAATACCAATCCTTAGCCTTGTCTGTCAATGAGAATGGAAATGCCCTGAGCTTCATGTCATCCTCTGATATGGTGTGAGGATTCATGGTTGAGCACACCATATGGAATTCCTGGAGGTGTCTGTTTGGATCCTCACCAGCTAAGCCATGAAACTTTGGTAGTAGATGAATTACCCCTGATCTTAGCTCAAAATCCCCTTCTAGTCCCTGATACCTGATACACGAAGGCTGATAAGCTACATTTGGCTCTGCCAATTCTCCGAAAGTGTTCTATCAGCGCTTTTGTGTTGTTGTCTTCCATGTTAATCACTGAAGTCCTCTGAGCTCTCTGTAAAGCGTGGAATGTTCTGTCAATCTCTGGATCGTATGTTGGTATCTGCTCTGTAGATGTCCTAGTCATGCACTATAGTCTCACTGCAAGCAAGAAAACAAGACACAACTGGTGTAGAATAGGTATAGCAACGACAAGTATAATGAGGTATTGAAATGTCAAATTGTTTTCTTTAAAAAATTTTATATTACCTCCTCAGCAATAAAAGTAAATGGAAATAGAATTGGAAATTGAGAAGTAAAATTATTTTTCAAGCAAACACATTAGAACTACCTATGTACCTCGCCAAAAATTGGTGTATGACTCAGATTGTCATCTAAATGAGCTCAACCAATTTAGTAATACCGAATCCCCCTAACTAAAGTAGTATAGGATGACTCGAGTCGTCTCCCAACGATTGAAGATGGTGTATGATAATTCAAGTGGTTATTGCAGTTTTGATTCTTTTTTTTTAGATTGAATAGAGAGGGGGGGTTGTGTATTGATTCCTAGATCATCTAATCTCAAGGGAAAACAATAAAGAACACTAATCATAACGAATTATGTGCATTCTTGAAGTAAAGAACATTCGATGAGTAAATCAGTGCAACAACTGAATAAACGGAGAAAAACGAAAACCAAACAACATCTAATCTACGATGGGGAAATTCAATCAAACACTCAAGCCAAACAAATCTAATTAATGCTCAAGAAGGTAAAAGAAATTAGATCTAGTAATCTCCCTGTGTCTCTTGCCACCGGTAGAAGTGAAGCGATGCGAACTCCACGTTTTGTGCTCCTCTGCTCCGATGGATGCGTGAAGTGGCTTCGGATCGAAGATGAACGGAACGAAGAGGAATCCCTTGCCTCCGCTCCGGATGATGCGTGAAGTGGCTTTGGATCGAAGATGAACGGAACGAAGAGGAATCCCTTGCCTCCGCTCCGGATGATGCGTAAAGTGGCTTTAGATCGAAGATGAACGGAATGAAGAGGAATCCCTTGCCTCTGCTCCGATGATGCGTGAAGTGGCTGCAGATCCGAATGAATTGAACGAAGAGGACTCCCCTCTTTTTACCGCCTTCACTTCTTTTCATTTTAGCCCAAAATCTTCGCTGAATTACTTCCAAGACGATATGCCCATGTCTGTTTGTTATTGCCCGTGTCGTGTAACGGAAAAAGAGCGACACGCCTGTGCTTGGATGTATGCAAAGCCCATGTCATTTTGGTACTGCCCGTGTCGTGACGGACAGAGAGAAACACGCCTGTGCTCGACTGTGTGCAAAGCCCGTGTCGTGTAATAGGAAAAGAGTGACACGCCTTTGCTCGCCTGTGTTCAAAGCCCGTGTCGTTTTGGTACTGCCCGTGTCGTGATGGACAGAGAGCAACACGCCTGCAACACGCCTGCAACACGCCTGTGCTCGGTTGTATCCTACAAGAAGACATCGAAAATGGTAAAAATCAATCCAAATTATGTATGAATGATCATTATAGTCCAAAACCAGTCCTGCTCATAAAACGTGCTAATTCTCCACAATTAAACAATAAGAGGATAGAATCATCAATTATTAAAGACAATATAAACTACCAAAACGAGTGTTATCACCATCCAAGGCTATGATAAAGACACCATATACGACATGGACAGGGAGAAATATCAAGATGTCTTTCATTAGGATTTGGGGTTGTGAGGCTTATGTTCGACGTCAAGTCTCAGACAAACTGGGACCTAAATATGATAGGTGCTATTTTGTTGGATATCCCAAGGACACAAAGGAATATTACTTCTACATTCCCAGTCAGCACAAAGTGTTTGTGTCAAAGACTGAGGTTTTTCTAGAAAGGGATTTTGTTTCAAGAAAAACTAGTGGGAGTACGTTCGATCTTGAAGAAATTCAAGATAAGGACCATAGCACTGAGGCCTTGATGGAGGTTGACTAGGAACCACAAAGTGTTGTGGGTGATGAGATTGTTTCACAAAGAGTTGTGGAACAATCACCTATTCATATAGACCTACCTCTTCGCAGGTCTGATAGGGTACATCGTCAGCCTGAGAGATACTCATTTCTCTTGTATGACCATGATGATGTTATACTCATTGAGAATGATCCTACCTCCTATCAGGAAGCTGTGATGAGCCCATATTCTGAGAAATGGCTAGAGCCCATGAGATCCGAGATGGAATCCATGTACACCAACCAAGTATGGACATTGGTTGATCCACCTGAAGGGGTCAAACCCATTGGGTGTAAGTGGGTCTTTAGGAGAAAGACTGACATGGATGGACTTACGCATGCCTATAAGGGTCGATTGGTGGCTAAAGGTTTCAAGCAAATTCATGGTATTGACTATGATGAAACCTTTTCTCCAGTGGTGATGTTTAAGTCCATTCGGATCTTGCTTGCTATTACAGCATACCACGATTATGAGATCTGGCAGATGGATGTCAAAACTGTGTTTCTGAATGGAAACTTACTCGAGGATGTGTACATGACACAACCTGAGGGTTTTGTAGATCCATAGAATATTGGGAAAGTATGCAAGCTACAAAGGTCCATTTATGGGCTAATGCAAGGTTCTCGGAGCTGGAATCTTCGATTCGATGATGCGATCAAACAGTTTGGTTTCATCAAGAATGAAGATGAACCCTGTGTCTATAATAGGGTTAATAGGAAGACAGTTGTCTTCCTTATATTGTATGTGGATGACATACTACTCATTGGGAATGACATCCCTTCGCTACAGTCTGTGAAGACTGGCTGGGGACGTGTTTCTCAATGAAGGACTTAGGTGAAGCAGCCTGTATTCTAGGCATCAAGATCTTTAGAGATAGATCTAAGAGATTGCTTTGCCTAAGTCAGAGTACATATATTGACACGGTATTACTACGGTTTGCCATGCAAAATTCCAAGAAGGGACTTCTGCCTATGCCACATGGTGTGAGTCTTTCGAAGACTCAAAGTCCCTCTTCTATAGAGGAGAGAGACCGCATGGATAAGATCTCTTATGCATCTGTTATAGGATCTATCATGTACGTCATGCTATGAACTCGTCCTGATGTCTCGTATGCTTTGAGCATGATGAGTAGAAACCAGTCAGATCTAAGTGAGCATCACTGGATAGCAATCAAGAATATTCTTAAGTACTTGAGAAGGACTAAAGAATATTTCTTGATATTTGGAGGCAATGAGGAGCTAGCTGTAAAGGGTTACAGCGATGCCAGCTTCTAAACTGACCAGGATGATTATAGATCACAGTCAGGGTTCGTGTTTTGCTTGAATGGTGGCGTTGTGAGCTGGAAGAGTTCCAAGCAGGACACAGTTGTTGATTCTACAACAGAGGCCGAATATATTGGTGCTTCCATCTCATTCGAGAGATTATCGATAGAGGAGATGTGAAGTCTTGCAGTGTAATGCCCGTAAAATTTCTAGTAATTTTACAAGAATTTTTGGCTTGATTATGATGGGCTTTATGTGGGCTTTTCAAAAATAAAAGAAAATGAGCTAAAAAGGATGCAAGGCCTAGGAATTGAACCCCAAACCTCTAGAGATAGCCAAGCCCTAAGGGTGCATCCAATAACCTGAACCCAAACAAAATTGTATTATTAGAGGAATGGGGGAAATTATAGTTAGGAGTAACGGAGACTAAGGGACTCTTCAAGTGAATAAATAGGGGTAATGAGGGGACGTAAGGGATCAAATTGTTTTTCTCCTCCTCTTCTTCTTCCTCACCGAACCCTAGAGCTCCTCCTTTTCATCCTTGTCCGAAATTCATCCAAGCAAGAAAAGGGGTTAGGTTTGCTTCCCTTAGGTCATCTTTCAACCAAAAAGCAAAGCGAAGGATGTAAGTATCCCCTCAACTGCATACAAGTAGCTTTTCGATTTAAGTTGTTATGTCAAATCCTCCATGAACCATTCGGCCAAACCTTTTTATTGAGTTTTCAATGAAGTTCTAAACCATATCTTGTATGAATATGATGATGTTAGGATGCTAGATGGATTAGGTTAAGAGTTTGACCCTAAACTCTCCATGAACCATTCGGCCAAACCTTTTTCTTGAGTTTTCAATGAAGTTCTAAACCATATCTTGTATGAATATGATGATGTTAGGATGCTAGATGGATTAGGTTAAGAGTTTGACCCTAAACTCTCCATGAACCATTCGGCCAAACCCTTTTCTTGAGTTTTCAATGAAGTTCTAAACCATATCTTGTAAGAATATGATGATGTTCGGATGCTAGATGGATTAGGTTAAGAGTTTAACCCTAAACTCTCCATTGTTGGGTTTCCAGCACCGCGGCGTGTGTGTGTTCGATCATGTTTCGTAAACATGAACACAGCGGAAGCAATAAAAATAATAAATACTCCTATTTATTACAACACACACATGCATATTACAACAAGTATAGACATAACCGTAAATTTAAATTTGCAATAAAAGGAAATTTATCTACGTTATACCTTTCGTATGACGTGTAGCGGGAACGGCATCAACCGGAACGATTCTCGCTAGAATCGTCTCTATCCGTATCCACGCTGAGTTCCTTGGGATGACTTCGCTAAGCCACGAGCTTCGTCTTCGTACGGGTTACTAGCCTCGTGTTGAAGACGACGTGATCGAGAGATGATCACGATCCGAATCCAAATTCGGATCCTAAGACGAGTCCTCAAAACTCGCTTCTCCGGAGAGGTATTCATCAACCGATTGACGAATCCTTCGTCCTCCACCTCAGAGGATTACCGGAGATCGAATCCCCGGTAATTTAGCCGCTGTCGGAGCTCTAACCGTCGTCCAAACGATGCTCCGACAAGAGGAGAAGAAGCTGTCCAGAAAACTGGACAGCTTGGTGGAGGAGTAGGCGCCGGCCAAAACAAGGAAGCCAAGTGCTCACCTTGATGCCAAACCTAAGGAGGATCGCCGGAACTCTTCCGGCAGCAGCTCGACGCCGGTGAGGAGGAAGGAAGCAGCCTTCTGGACGCCGGTTGGAGGAGCTATGGGCTGGGCGGCAAGAGAAGTTGGTGCCAACTCAAAAGGGGAGATGAGGTGGGCGGCCAAACTAGGGTTGCCTCTTCATTAGTGCTTAACAAACCCTAAAACCCTTTTTTATAGAGAACTAATTCTCTTAATGGTTATTGGATCATAACCATTAGGCCCGTTAACCCGCTCCATTAAGATAAGTTAAAATAAACCAAACCATGATGGTTTATTTTAAGTTAAAATGAACCGAACCAACTTTTTGTTCATTCGTTTAAAATAAACCAAACCCTTTGGTTTATTCTCCTCCATTGGATTAGAACCAAATCATTTTGGTCCATCCATTATGTCTTCATAAGACACGGCTCATCCACACTTCTATTGCGACTGAAACGATTTCATGCTCGCTTCAAGTTTGGTCCAACCAAACTTAGTTTCTCTCGGTCTGAGAATCCCATTCTCAAGCTCGTTTTAAATCCTTTGGATTACGCTCGTTGTGCGTGTGACCAAATAGGTTCTCGGTTTATGTTGGCCATCTATAATTAACCATTAATTATAGAACGATCATGAGTGGCACCTAGTAGTACATCATAATCCCCAATTAACCGAAAAGATCAACGGCTGATCCAGAACTATTTCTGAAACCCTTCAGTAGCTCGAATGATTCGTGCCCCATTCCCTTCACTCATCTTATACCCACTTGGTTCAGGACATGGTCTATTGTGTCAGTCCCCACTAGGCTGACTACGTCACACCTAGCCCAAGTATCATTTCCTCGTCCTATGGATTCTAGTTACTCCATATGTATCGAAGAGTACCTTACTCTAAACATGTAATGCTTTGGCCAAAGACTTTAGTAACAATCCGACGAGAGGCCATGGGTATACATCTCCTCGCAAGGAGTGGTGAATCCTTTATAGGCTATTCAAACACCTTCGATCACTTCGACTTATACCCAATCATCTCGGGTCCACATCTCCTTAGAGATGTTTGCTTAAGATGTCAAAGCATAAGTCTCCATGATCAAGATGACTTGAATACCGCAAGTCAAAGGAACATCGCACTTAAGCCACAGTAAGAACTTCATTGACATATCTATATATGCAGAGAACCATATGAAGTCTTACGGCTGGTCACTCCAATGAACTAGTTACCATAACTAGAATCCACGATCAACTCCAGACATCACTATGTCTCCAGCCAGTGAGAATCAGCTGCTTGGATACACCAAGGAGTATACCTCGGTCTTGTAATTGATGGTGTCCAAATCCATCAATTCATCGACTAGGATAATTCGATACATCACAATTACACATGTAGAGATACTCACTAGTTGTGATCCAATCACAAATTCTCTCATGCTGTGAATCGTATCGTGGACATTCAGTAAATGAGTTTAAGATCCAATCAAATACATAAAACATGTATACTCAAATAGTGAATCTTCATTTATCATATAAATGGTTTATACATAAGGTGATTGCCTTAGGACATCTCTCATATATTACTAACAGACTCCCACTTGGCCTAATGCCAATCGCTACGGTATCCAATACCATAAGCTCTAACATGACCCTCAAACTTACTTTGAGGTAATGCCTTAGTCAAAGGATTCGCTAAGTTCCTTTCAGTGGGAATTTTCTCGATTTGTATTTCGTTCCTACTGATGATCTCTCTGATAAGATGATAGCGGCGAAGCACATGTTTGGATCATTGATGAAACCACATCAAGTTCAGAGATGAACTTTTTGATCCAAACCGTTTCCTCTTGTCGCCTAAAGTCGCAATGTATTCTCGCCTTAGTGGCGAGAATCCGCTTATAGTGTCAAGCTTGGAACCTTTCCAACTTATTGCGCCTCCATTCTGTGAATACATACCACGACAAAGACATGGAATCATCCTTATGCATGCGGGTAACATCCGTATACCCACATATCACCATGTACCCTTCTCCATATATTAGGAACGCATCCTTAGTTCTTCTTAAGTACTTAAGGATCGTCTTAACAGTCACCCAATGATCCATTCCTGGATCGGACTGGTATCTGCTCGTGACACTCAGAGCGTACGATACATCAGGCCTTGTACACAACATAGCATACATGATAGATCCTATTGCGGATGCATAGGGAATCTTACTCATGCAAATCCTCTCGTCTTCTGTGCGCGGACACATAGACTTCGAAAGGTGTACCCCATGCCTGATGGGTATGAAGCCTTTCTTGGATTCTGACATGCTAAACCTCTTTAGCACTCGGTCTATATATGTAGACTGCGAAAGACCAAGCAACCGTTTCGATCTATCTCTATAGATCTTAATCCCGAGGATGTAGGTTGCTTCTCCCAGGTCTTTCATGGAGAATGTCTTGGATAACCAAACCTTAACTGATCAGAAGATTGAAACATCGTTTCCTATAAGTAGTATGTCATCGACATACAATACTAGGAATACGACTGCACTCCCACTAACCTTCTTGTACACACAAGGTTCGTCTAGATTTTGTGAGAAATCAAACTTTTTGATTGTCTCATCAAAACGGATATTCCAGCTCCTGGATGCTTGCTTCAATCCATAAATGGATCGTCGCAATTTGCATACCTTGGTTTTATCAACCGATGTGAAACCCTCAGGCTGTATCATATACACGTCCTCGAGCAGGTTTCCATTAAGGAAAGCTGTTTTCACATCCATCTGCCATATCTCATAATCATAATGAGCCGCTATGGCCAGGAGCATCCGAATGGATTTAAGCATAGCTACAGGCGAATAGGTTTCGTCATAATCAACACCTTGTTTTTGACGATATCCTTTTGCCACCAATCTAGCCTTATAGGTAATCACATTACCATCCATGTCGGTTTTCTTCTTGAAAACCCACTTGCACCCTATAGGCTTTATCCCTTCAGGTGGGTCAACCAAGTTCCAAACTTGGTTTTCATACATGGAATCCATTTCCGACTTCATGGCACCAAGCCACTTATCCCTTTCTGAACTTGTCAGCACTTCTTCATAACTGGTAGGCTCCTCATCATCTATGAGTAACACGTCGTTCGATTCACTTACGAGAAATCCATATCTCTCAGGAATATTGCATGTTCTACCAGATCTACGAAGATGTGGTGTTACAATAGGTCCAGCCGATTGCTCATCACTATGAGTTGTCGGCTGTTGTGCTTCACCAGGTATCTCATTAATGTCTATTTGAGTCTCTCGAGCCTCCTCAAGCTCGACGACACTCCCACTGTTTTCTTGCAAGAGAAACTCTTTCTCTAGAAACACAAAGATGCCTTGAAACAAACACCTTTTGTTCCACAGATGATAGAATTGGTAACCCTTGTTTCCTTAGGGTATCCAATAAATAGACATTTATCGGACTTAGCATCCAATTTCCGATATGACCCGCTTCACATAAGCGAGACAACCCCATATCTTCAAGTAAGATACATGAGGTTTCTTACTATTCCATATCTCATATGGAGTAGTTGAGACTACCTTAGTAGGCATTACATTTAACAAGTAAATAGTTATGCAATGCATAACCCCAAAAGGACTTGGGAAGAGTTGCATGATTCATCATTGACCTGACCATGTCCAACAAGGTCCGGTTATGCCTCTCAGATACACCATTATGCTGTGGTGTATAGGGCGGAGTCCATTGAGACAATATGCCATTGTCTCTTAGATAATCAAGAAACTCTTGACTTAAGTATTCACCACCTCAATCCGATCGAAGTATTTTAATACTCTTGTCATGTTGTTTCTCTACTTCATTTCTGAATTCTTTGAACCTTTCAAAGGCTTCAGACTTGTGTTTCATCAAGAACACATACCCAAACCGTGAGTGATCATCGGTGAAGGTAATGAAGTAGCTATAGCCTCCTAATGCTTGAGTTGACATAGGTCCACATACATCAGTATGTATTAGACCTAGTAACTCTCCCACTCGCTCACCTTTTCCAGTAAAAGGTAACTTAGTCATCTTGCCTTTTAAGCATGATTCGCATGTATCGTATGAATCCAATTCAAACGATTCCAGAATTCCACATCGGTGTAATTCGGACATGCGTTTCTTGCTTATATGGCCAAGACGACAATGCCTCATATAGGAGTATATTTGATTATCCTTTTGAGCACGCGTGTTGCTCGCTTCGATATTGAAGATGTCACTGGATACGTCCAACGTATAAACACCATTGCTTAAAGTTCCAGTCCCATAAAGAACTCCATTCAAAGTTATGTAACAACAATTGTTACTAAAAGTCAAATGGTACCCATTTCTATTTAAACAAGAAATAGAAATGATATTCTTTATCAACGAAGGAACATAAAAGCAATTGTCCAGTTCAAAGACAAGTCCTGTAGGGAGTTTCAACAAATGCGTTCCAATGGCGAGTGCAGCAACCTTTGCTCCATTCCCAACACGTAAATTTGACTCTCCCTTGACGAGTCTTCTTCTATTCCTTAGCTCATGTATGTCATTACATATATGTGAGCCACACCTAGTATCCAATACCCAAGTGTTTGAGGAAATCAATAACGAAGATATCTGAAGAAGATGGGGCATCCGATGCCTTATTCTTCTTCACGGACTCAAGATAAATCTTGCACTTTCTTCGCAAATGGCTCTCTTTGCCATAATGATGGCAAGTTTCCTTTTGTGCTAGTTCTACCTTCTTAGCCTTTCTCTTCTTTCTCTTCTGCTGTTCCTTTGACTTCCTCTTAGAACCTTTCTTCGAGGAATCAACAAATAGCACCGTCCCCTACTCATGCTTCTCAGAAGACTCCACAGTCTTCAGCATATTGAGCAGTACCACAGATGAACCTTCTAGCATCTCAGAGGTGAAGAGGAGCTTTGAGACTTCGAACCTTTCGAATCTCAGTTGCTCATCAACCAACTCACAAAGATGAAGGACTACGATATGAACATCCATATGCTCATGCTGCTTTCGTAGCTTGGATTCCATCGCGGCTAGCATGATGCAACTCATTTGTTCAGAATCAATCACATGTTTCTGATAGACCAACAATTGGTCCAGAGTTGCATTGTCACTAGGATGGGCGGGAAGAGGCGCTTCGAGGACATTTGCAAGCCTTTCAACCTTGAGAACAATTCTCAAGCTTCTAAGCCAGTCCAAGAAGCTCGGCCCAGTCAATTTATTCGAATCCAAAATGGAACGCAAATTAAAAGACAACATGATCAATTTTAGAAATACAAAACGAGCATATATGAGAAAGATGATTTTAAAATGCATCAATATACATTTATAAATCCCATTCATTTTTCGAATTTCAAAAAACCCCAAAATCGCTTCGGGAGATCGTAGGTCCATCTCCGAATGGGCTGATATCCATCATAGTTATGAACAACCTTGGAGAGAGTCCAACAAGCAATTCATAAATACGATGGTAGGTATCATCTATACCGATTGCATATCACGTATATGCAACTATCACAATGTGCTATCAACTAATTGAATGTTCACACATACATCGGGTTGTTAACACATTAACAAGTATGCATCATATGCATAGCACCCTACTTCACCTCCCTTTACATCGACCTTGGAGAGAGTCCAACAAGCCGATGCTCCAGGTTAAAGCCAACCCATTAATCTGGAAATATTTTTAATATGGTTAGATCGCATTCAACCAATTAGCCCAGCTTGGAGAGAGTCCAACAACCAAAGCTAACGATTGACCTCTGACTCTTACCATATTAGTATTAAACTATTCCATGGTTTGAACATATTCTGGTTCGAGCCGGGCTTGGAGAGAGTCCAACAACCCAAACAAGAAACGGAACTCTGGTTCTAACCATATTAATGGAAGGTGTAGGCTTTAATATTGTTTAAGGGTTTTTATGTCTCATCCTCTTTGCATGCAAATAACTATTATCTACATGACATGACATACATGGTATACATCTACATGTCACGACACGCATGGCATAATGTTATGCATCTAATGCAATTACATGGCATACAATTATGTCATGTATATATTTCCTTATATGTCATAACTATTTATGGAAATAAAATATGTTTAAGATTTGATTCTCCAAATCAAATCATAATTAAATTAGGAAACCAATTTCCAAATCTAATCACATATTTTATTCATGGAATTATTTGATTAAGGAAAATCTATTTAGGAAACCAATTTCCTAAATCATTAAAACTACTTATGGAAATTAAAATATTTTAAGATTTGATTTCCCAAATCAAATCATGATTAAATTAGGAAACAAATTTCCAGAATCTGATCAAATATTTTATTTATGGAAAATATCAATTTCCATAAATACTTCCAACTTTCCAAAAGTGGAAGATTTCTATAAATACTTCTAGACTTTCCAAAATTGAAAAATTTTCATAAATACTTCTAAATTTCCAAAATTAGAAAATTTCTAGAAATACATTATGACTATCGCAAAACCATTTTACGATTATGTCAAAACACAACCTGGGCTCTGATACCACTGTTGGGTTTCCGGCACCGCGGCGTGTGTGTGTTCGATCATGTTTCGTAAACAGGAGCACAGCGGAAGCAATTAAAAATAATAAATCTATATTTATTACAACACACACAACACACGCATGCTATTACAACAAGTGTAGACATAACCGTAAATTTAAATTTGCAATAAAAGGAAATTTATCTACGTTATACCTTTCGTATGACGTGTAGCGGGAACGGCATCAACCGGAACGATTCTCGCTAGAATCGTCTCTATCCGTATCCACGCCGAGTTCCTCGGGATGACTTCGCTAAGCCACGAGCTTCGTCTTCGTATGGGTTACTAGCCTCGTGTTGAAGACGACGTGATCGAGAGATGATCACGATCCGAATCCAAATTCGGATCCTAAGACGAGTCCTCAAAACTCACTTCTCCGGAGAGGTATTCGTCAACCGATTGACGAATCCTTCGTCCTCCACCTCAGAGGATTACCGGAGATCGAATCCCCGGTAATTTAGCCGCTGTCGGAGCTCTAACCGTCGTCCAAACAACGCTCCGACGAGAGCAGAAGAAGCTGTCCAGAAAACTGGACAGCTTGGTGGAGGAGATAGGCGCCGGCCAACAAAGGAAGCCAAGTGCTCACCTTGATGCCAAACCTGGAGGAAGGAAGTAGCCTCGGGCGCTGAGGAGCTATGGAGATGGCTGGGCGGAGAAGTTGGCGCCAACTCAAAAGGGGAGATGAGGTGGGCGGCCAAACTAGGGTTGCCTCTTCATTAGTTCTTAACAAACCCTAAAACCCTTTTTTATAGAGAACTAATTCTCTTAATGGTTATTGGATCATAACCATTAGGCCCGTTAACCCGCTCCATGAAGATAAGTTAAAATAAACCAAACCATGATGGTTTATTTTAAGTTAAAACGAACCGAACCAACTTTTGGTTCATTCGTTTAAAATAAACCAAACCCTTTGGTTTATTCTCCTCCATTGGATTATAACCAAACCATTTTGGTCCATCCATTATGTCTTCATAAGACACGGCCCATCCACGCTTCCATTGCGACTGAAACGATTTCATGCTCGCTTTATGTTTGGTCCAACCAAACTTAGTTTCTCTCGGTCTGAGAATCCCATTCTCAAGCTCGTTTTAAATCCTTTGGATTACGCTCATTGTGCGTGTGACCAAATAGGTTCTCGGTTTATGTTGGCCGTCTATAATTAACCATTAATTATAGAACGATCATGAGTGGCACCTAGTAGTACAACATATTCCCCAATTAACCGAAAATATCAACGACTGATCCAGAACTATTTCTGAAACCCTTCAAAGAGCTCGAATGAATCGTGCCCCATTCCTTCACTCATCTTATACCCACTTGGTTCAGGACATGGTCTATTGTGTCGGGCCCCTACTAGGTCGACTCACGTCACACCTAGCCCAAGTATCATTTCGCCCTACGGATTCTAGTTACTCCACACATGTATCAAGAGCACTTTACTTAAAAACATGTAATGCTTTGGCCAAAGACTTTAGTAACAATCCGACGAGAGGCCATGGTATACATCTCCTGAGTGGTGAATCCTTTATAGGCTATTCAAACACCTTCGATCACTTCGACTTATACCCAATCATCCCGGGTCCACATCTCCTTAGAGATGTTTGCTTAAGATGTCAAAGCATAAGTCTCCATGATCAAGATGACTTGAATACCGCAAGTCAAAGGAATATCGCACTTAAGCCACAGTAAGAACTTCATTGACATATCTATATATGCAGAGAACCATATGAAGTCTTACGGCTGGTCACTCCAATGAACTAGTTACCATAACTAGCATCCACGATCAACTCCGGACATCACTATGTCTCCAGCCAGTGAGAATAAGCTGCTTGGATACACCAAGGAGTATACCTCGTGCTAGTCTCAACAGAATTGATGGTGTCCAAATCCATCAATTCATCGACTAGGGATAATTCTGATACATCACAATTACACATGTAGAGATACTCACTAGTTGTGATCCAATCACAAATTATCTCATGCTGTGAATCGTATCGTGGACATTCAGTAAATGAGTTTAAGATCCAATCAAATACATAAAACATGTATACTCAAATAGTGAATCTTCATTTATCATATAAATGGTTTATACATAAGGCGATTGCCTTAGGACATCTCTCATATATTACTAACATCCATGAACCATTCGGCCAAACCCTTTTCTTGAGTTTTCAATGAAGTTCTAAACCATATCTTGTAAGAATATGATGATGTTAGGATGCTAGATGGATTAGGTTAAGAGTTTAACCCTAAACTCTCCATGAACCATTCGGCCAAACCTTTTTCTTGAGTTTTCAATGAAGTTCTAAACCATATCTTGTATGAATATGATGATGTTAGGATGCTAGATGGATTATGTTAAGAGTTTAACCCTAAATTCCCCATGAAACATTCGGCCAAGACCATAACTAGGGCTAACCATGATGATCCATGCTATATCTTGTATTAATATGATGATGAGGGATTTTTTTTAGATGAGTTAGTTAAGTGGTTGATCCATGAAACCCATTGAACCATTTGGCCAAGACCCCAAATGTGTTCCTTATGCCATGCTTTAGGTGAATTCATGATAAGATAACATGCTCTAGGTTAGTATTTACTTACTCTTGTTGTTTATGCCTTATGCCATGCCCTATATGTGTGTGATATTTAAGATATGTTATGAAATGAAATATGATATGTTCATGAAGTGAAATATGATATGTTATGAAATGAAGTATGATATGTTTATGAAATGAAATATGAGATGTTCATGAAGTGAAATATGATATGTTATGAAATGAAGTATGATATGTTTGATTAATAAAATATGATATGTTATGATAAGAAGCATATAAGTATTTTACCTTCTGCATGGCTTGTACATGGACCCTAACAAGGTCCAAAGGGATGGGCTCCTAAGTTGCCCTAGGCCGACGGACTAAGATCGGGCCTAGGATGGGCTTCTATGTATGATTACCCCTAGGTCGACGGACAAAGATCGGGCCTAGTACGGGATGGGCTCCCAGATGCCCTAGGTCGATGGACTAAGATCGGGGCTAGGATGGGCTTCTATGTTATGATGATGGCCCCTTAGTTGATGGACTAAGATCGGGCCTAGTAACCAAGTAGGTTCGAGACTTACTACCTCGGGTCTATTTAGGGATCCACGCTATGATTATGATGATGTGGTACAATGTCGGGCCCAATATGTTGAGATTTATGTTTACGTACCTATAATATATGTCTTCAAAGAGCATCCTGCATATGTTTACATGTTATGATTGTTATGTTTACATGTTATGATTGTTATGTTTGCATGTTATGATTGTTCTGTTTACATGTTATGATTGTTATGTTTGCATGTTATGATTGTTATATTTACATGTTATGATTGTTATGTTTGCATGTTATGATTGTTATGTTTACATGCTATGTTGCTATGTTATATATGTTGCATGTTATGTTTGAATATGTCATATATGTACATGATATGTTGCTATGTTATATATGTTACATGTTATGTTTGCTTATGTTACTTATGCTACATGTTATGTTTGCTTATGTCATATATGTTACATGTTATGTTGCTTATATGTTATGAATGTTACATGCTAAGCTTAATGTCGATGTATGGTTTTTTTGTGAGTAGGACAGGATCTTACTAAGCCTATGTGCTTATAGTTTATATTCCCTTGTACTACAGATAAGGGTAAAGGGTGGATAAACTAAAGGGAGAAGCAGGAGGGGAAAAGTGTGTGTGGCAATGGCATGGTGGAAGAGATCTGTTATCTCCCTTATGCATGTTTCCCTTAAGATGATTTGTTTATGGACTTGAATTAAGAACTAAGTACTTATGAAATAATGATGCATGCTCTATGCTAAGAAGAAGTACCTACGAAATGACGATGCATGTTTATGTTTAAAAGAAAAAGAAATATATGTCTAAAGTCTTCCGCTGTAAGAAGTACGATGTATGTATGTACGATCGCGTCGCGCCGCCCCTCCGGACTCTAGGAAAGGGCGGGCGTGACAGGTTGGTATCAGAGCAGATCTGCCTTTCCACTACACACACATCAAGCTCCAAATCCTGCCGCTCCAAGTAAGAATTCTATGTCTACTCTAATTTTGTTAATTTTCTTCATGCATGATATGAAATGCCTTTAGCTTAAAATATGCAAGAAAATATGTATGATAACCTTATGTTAGCTTCTAGTTTAATTATGCGTAGATAAACAAACGATAAACTTATACTAGCTTTACTTTAATATATGAAGATAAACATGTTTGGAAGACGTAGTAGTAGAGCTAATGAGATAGCACCCTCGCATGACCTTACACACGTAGTTACTGAACTCCAGCGATAAGTCACAGAACAGCAGCAAGTAATAAATGCCCTAATGAATCAGCGAGGAAACCCTGCCACCGGTGCCCTGGCCCGATGGTTCGACGAAGCTTACGATCCGATGGCGTTGGTTGAGCCGAAAAATTTCTGCGTCTTGGTGAACCATGGGGCCGAGCTTGGTTCAAGACGGTGGAAAGCATCGTGGAGCTCTTTGGGTGGCGAATCGCGAAGATTAAGTGCATCATTACGCCTTCGGAGATGCTCGGATGTGGTGGGAAGCGGGTCAAAGCAAAGAGACAAAGTAAATCGGATGAGATGGATAGATTTGAGTCTGAATTTTTGAAGAATTCTTCCACATGAGGGTAACCAACAAGAATTACGACGAGTTCACGGGTTCACAAGGTGGCCTATCGATCCCGTGGCCGTGAAGAGATTCAACCGACTCGCACGCCTATGTCCAGAGTTGGTCAACACGGAAAGAGAAAGGGTCAGACTCATGCTGCAGATGCTCCAACCAGAAATAGCTCTGAATGTGGCCGGCGGAGTTCATAGACCGCCGACCGCAGAGGAGCTGTTCAGTAGTGCCTTGATTACCGAGCATTACCTGAACAACATTAACCAGCAAAAGAAGGCACTGAGTGAAGGCAAGGGTCAAGCCCAGTCAGGAGGTAAGAGAAACCAGAGTACTTGAAAAGGGAACCACACTGGCAAGAGAAAACAATGGGAGGATCCTAAAGGTGGTCCAGCAAACAAGCAGCCCAGGATCCCTCTGTGTGCTACTTGCGGAAAGATACATCCTGGAGTATGCTACCAAGGCACAAATAGATGTTACAACTGTTGACGGGAAGGACATAGAGTCAGGAACTGCCCTATTCAGGTTCAGGCACCTCCCCAGTAGTATGCCAAGCACAAGAGTGCTCCTCCACAGTTACACCAGATGCAGGCTGCAATCGAAGGTACCCCGATCAGCCAAGGGAGACTAGAAGCCCCACCAGTTATGACAGATGTCAGGGTATTCTCTCTCACCCAAGAAGATGTGGTGAACACTTCTACGGTTGTCACGGGTCAGATATTTATTTTCTGTCAGCATGCTACTGCATTATTTGATATTGGGGCAACACATTCGTTTGTTTCTACACACTTTACTGGAAAGATAGACATACCACCACAAGCTCTGGGTCGCAAGTTCTTAACCACTCTGCCATCGGGAGAAGTAATGCCCTCCACTCATATGATGCGAGCCGCACCCATCAGAATCGGAGACAGAGAACTCTACTGTGATCTGATAGTGCTCGACATGCAGGATTATGATATTATATTGGGCATGGATTTCTTAAGCAAGTACGGTGCTTCGATCGAGTGTCGTAAAAGAAAAGTGGTCTTCCAGCCGGAGGAAGAACCTATGTTTGAATTTATTGGAGAGCCAAGGAGAAGAGTCAATAAATTTTTATTCGTGCTACAGGCACACAAGATGTTAGACAGTGGATGCACTGGGTTTCTGGCACATATAGTTGATACAAGTCAAGCCGAGGATCAGAAGCTAGAAGATGTCAGAGTTGTATGCAACTACCCAGAGGTATTCCAGATGAACTACCAGGGTTAGCCCCAGATAGAGAAATTGAATTTTAGATCGAACTGATTCCTAGTACTAACCTGATCTCTAAAGCACCTTACTGTATGGCACCGGCTGAATTGAAGGAACTTCAGGGACAACTACAGGAGTTACTCGACAAGGGACTTATTCGCCCAAGTCACTCTCCATGGGGAGCTCTAGTGCTGTTGGTGAAGAAGAAAGATGGGTCTATGCGAATGTGCATAGACTACTGAGCGCTGAATAATGTGACGATCAAGAACCGGTACCCTTTACCGCGGATTGATGACCTGTTCGACCAACTAAAGGGTGCCACCGTCTTCTCTAAGATTGACCTGAGGTCTGGCTATCATCAAGTAAAAGTGAAATCAGATGATATACCAAAGACGACCTTCCGGACAAGATACGGACATTACGAGTTCGTAGTTATGCCCTTCGGAGTGACAAATGCACCTGCTCTGTTCATGGATTTGATGAATCGGGTATTCTCGGCATTCCTCGACAAGTTTGTGATCATCTTCATCGATGACATACTGATATATTCGAGAACCCCAGAAGAGCACGTAGAACACCTGAATGTGGTATTACAGATTCTTCGGGAAAAGCAGTTGTTTGCAAAGTTCTCCAAATGCGAGTTCTGGCTCGAACAAGTATCATTTTTGGGTCACGTTATATCCAAGCACGGAGTGATGGTAGACCCAATAAAGATTGAAGCCGTGAGTAACTGGTGTTAGTTATAGCCCTAAGAACCAATCATGTGATGGTTGAATAGGGAACATTTTGTATCATATTCTATAAAGGCAAAGGATTGGTTATTATATTTAAGTCTTGCTTGTGCCAGCTAAATTAAATATAGTAATGTCCTAGAAAAGTAGGTTCTTGTCTACAGCACATCAATTGGCAGAATTGATTATGAGAGGCTGTAGAGAACACTTTATAAATGTTCCTAGTCAAGTATTAATATGCAAGGGCAATATTAATACATAAAGACTAGCATGTAGGTCAATTGATGACTTGATCTCACAAGTCATGGATATATGATATCAAGTTGACACATGGGTATATATTAGAGAATATATACTGAACTGACCCGCCATGAGAAAGTTTCATGGATCGTTATATGAGTGTCATAAACTTTCTCATGTGACTATTGGTATGAATAGTCCTCATACACAAGTCACTCGGTTCCCTACATAAGGAGTTATGTACTTTGGTATCGTCAGCGTCACCCGTAACGGGTGGACCATAAAGCGATTCGGGTATATAACAAATTATGCGGAGGATGTGAGTGATGTAGATGGGATCTATCCTCTCATATGACGAGAGTGATATCGGTGGGCCCCTTGATTGAGTAGAACTACTAAAGCATGGCCATGCTCGAATGAGTCAATATGAGATATTGAGCTCATTTGTTTGAGTTAGTTTACTCGGGGATCAAGAAACACATAGATTGATCGAGGATGACACGGTCTATGCCTCATTGATCAATCGATATCAAGGATAGAAGGACACGGTCATATATTATAGTAGTCACGGAAGGTTAGTAGGATCTTGACTTATCTCAGTAACTTGGGTAGCAATGATGTATTGCTAGATGCAGCTCATTGCTTGTGTATCTAAAGAGTTTAGGTCCACTTTGCCAGCGTTATGAGAGCCTATAAGTCACAAAGAGCATGATAATTAGAGGAATTAGAGTATTCTAGTTTGACTAGAATAATTTGGGAATAAGCTTAAGTACAAAATGGTTTTTGGACTTTAAGCTTAATGAGAATTTTAGCTAATTGATTTAATGAGATTAATTCAATATGTTACCTTATTGATTTAATAAGATTAATTCAATATGATAACATAAGCTTAATTGAATTAATAAGATTAATTCAATATGATTGAATTAATAAGATTAATTCAACATGATAACATAAGCTTAATTGAATTAATAAGATTAATTCAACATGCATGAATGCCACATAAGAATGCCACATAAGCATGCCACATAAGCATGCCACCTAAGCATCCACCTAAGCTAGATAAGGTGGAAGGAAACAAAATGGTTTTGTCTCCTTAAGTGGCCGGCCAAACTTGTGTCCCAATACAATGGATTGCATTGAATGTGTGGAGGTGAAAGGGTTTTTCCAACCCTATAAAAGACCCCATGAAGTGGCCGGCCAAAGCAAGTGTTGTTGTGGTTGTGAGAGAGCTTGGTGGAAGCTTTGGTTGTGTGGGTTTGTGAGTGTAGGCTAGCAAGAAGAGGAGTCTTCTTCTTCCTTTCTCCTTTTCCCTCTCTTCCTCTCCTTTAGGGACTTCTCTAGCAAGAAGTAAAGGAGAGCTCCTCTAGTTTTTCTTTTGTGAGACAAGAGCTTGCTCGTGTGGATACATATAGAGGCACGGACACTTGAACGTGCTAAAGATCCAACAAACAAAAGGAAGAAGCGGGATTAACAAGGGCACGCAACAAAGGTAATCCTCTCCTATAAGATAGGTTTGGTTTAGAGAAATTTATTTTATACGAGTTTGCTTTCGCATGGATCACTTGGAAGGGATCCTAATTTTTCCGTTGCGCATATGCCATTTGGCATAAAGAATTTCCCTACAGTGGTATCAGAGCCACTTGCGAAAGATTGTGTAAAATAGGTTTTCTCTATTTTATATGTGATATAGAAGTAGGATAAATTTTATTATGAGTTGATAATTGCATTAGCAATTGTCAAACATAATAAAATATCCAATGTCTTTTAAAAGTTAAAATGACATGGTGCCTGGTTATGGCCTCGTCCCAAGGTTTGTGAATGTGTGTGTGTTGTAATTCTTAAATCGGCTGCGTGTCATGCCTTCCTCCTAAAATTCTTGTTGTAAAATTAGTTTTAGACTCGAATGTAACTCGAGTATTTCTCCTTTTGTAATGTACAAAACAAAGATGGAGGGTCCATTGGAAGATGAGGTTACAAGGAGGAAGTCAACACACAAGACAACCAAAAGGAAGCACTTAGGAGAAGATGCTATCCCTAGGTTGACCAATCAATCTTTTCATTGGCTTGAGAAGATTGTAGAATAAGGGCCATAACCATGACACACTTAGTTTAATATGTATGTGATGCATGTTAGTTTAGCTTGTATGTGATGCATGATTAGTTTAGCTTATATGTGATGTATGCTAATATGTATATGATACATGTTTATTTCTTAATAAGTCAAAGACGATATGCCTACCAAAGCTTGGTACTCACTACTTCCTCGATCATTTGTTATTGGGTTTGCCAAAGCAAAGCAATGCATTTTATCTTGGAAGAGTGCGAGTGGACAATCGTGATGTCCCGCTATCAAACTTGGTTAAGACTTAATTAAGTTTTCTTAATTAGTTAAGAAAGTAGAGGCATATATTAGCTTTGAACATAAGTTTTAAAATTAGTTTTATGTGATTTCAGAACATCAGCTTTGTCTTAGAAGTGGTCGTTGCTCCGATATCCAAGAAGGCCCCTGTGCCTCGCCACAGCCTGGAAGCTGGTTTAGGAATAAACACTAAACTAATCTAAAACTTAACCAAAGCTATTAAAGAGTTACATCAGATGTAATTGGCAAAAGATTGCCTACCTAATTATACTACGTCTTGGGCGATTAGCCAAAGCTAACTCAAGACGAATTATAATGTGGATCTTTATCCCATATAAATTTATAGCTAAATAGTAGCTATGAGAATTTAGTGGGAGCCTCATTTAATTAAAGGCCTAATTAAATGATTTAGGTATGATACTTAACTTTGCATTTTAATGTTGTAGATCACCATGACATCTAACACGACACACCCCCTCAACTTGCGATCTGTCCTTGAGAAGGACAAGCTTACTGGAGCGACCGTGCTTGACTGGTATAGGAACTTGAGGATTATCCTCCTGCAAGATCGCAAACGGTAGGTCCTAGAGCAGTCTACCCCTGACACACCCGACCATGCGGCCACTCGTGTTGAAAAGGATGCTTATAAGAAGCATCAAGATGACGCATTAGATGTGTCATGTCTTATGCTTGCCACCATGAACTCTGAGCTTCAGAAGCAACATGAGAACATGGATGCCTATGATATGGTTGAGCATTTGAAACAACTATATCAAGGACAAGCTAGGCACGAGCGTTTTGAAGTATCTAAGGCTCTTTTGCATGCAAGATGCAGAAGGAACACTGTAGGAACTCACGTACTCAAAATGATTGGGTACGCGTTGAGAACTGAAGACTAGGTTTTCCACTGAGCCAAGAATTGGCAACCGATGTTATCCTGCAATCGTTGCTGGAAGCATATAATCAATTCGTCATGAATTATAACATGAATGAAATTGATAAACCTTTGCCTGAGATTCTCAGCATGTTAAGAACTGCTGAACCGAATCTCAAAAAGAAAGTTAGAAACGTACTAATGGTCAAGAAGGGCAAAGGTAAGCGCAAAGGCAAGGGTAAGACCCAAGCCAAAGGCAAGGCCAATTCATCCACTTCAAAGGGTAAAGGTAAAGTACCTAAGGAAGGGGACTGCTTCCATTGCGGTGAGGCCGGACCAGGCGGAGCTATGAAGTCTACCTTGAGAAGTAAAGAATAAAAGAAGTGGGACTTACGCCTCGGTATACACGTTATAGAAGTTAATCTATCTATTTCTTCTACATGGGTATTAGATCGGATGTGCATCTCACATTTGTAATAATGTGCGAGGAGTGAGAAATAGTAGACAAATGGCAAAAGCGAAGTAGACCTACGAGTAGGCAATGGCGCAAAGTTCTTTCTTTGTAGCTGTAGGAACATATTCTTTGTCTTTGCCCATTGGGCTTATCTTAGAACTAGAGGTGCTTATATGTACTGCATTGACAAAGAACATAATTTACGTATCTTGTTTAGACAAGAAAAACTTTTCTTTTATAATAAAGGACAAATGTTGTTCCATTTATTTGAATGAAATGTTCTATTGTAATGCACCACTTATGAATGGTCTCTATGTTCTAGATTTAGAAAACCCAATTTATAACGTAAATACCAAGCGGTTCAAATCAAATGATTCAACCAAACATATCTCTCAACCTTTGTCGCCTAGGTCACATAAATGAAAAACGCATATCCCAACTCCATAAAGATGGATTATTGGACTCATTTGATTTTGAATCATATGAGGTATGCGAATCTTGCCTTTTAGGAAAGATGACTAAAACTCCATTTAGTGGACATGGAGAGAGAGCGACAGACTTGTTAGGACTCATACATACTGATGTATGTGGGCCTTTCAATGTCGAAGCCAGAGGAGGCTATAAGTACTTTATTACTTTCACTGATGATATGAGTAGATTTGGCTACTTATATTTGATGAGACATAAGTCAGAATCCTTTGAAAAGTTCAAAGCATTCAAGAATGAAGTACAAAACCAACTTGGTAAGCGTATCAAGCTACTTCGATCAGATCGAGGTGGTGAATACCTTAGTCAAGAGTTTCGTGATCACCTGGCTGAGTGTGGGATAATATCCCAACTCACTCCCCCTGGAACACCACAATGGAATGGTGTATCTGAGAGGAGAAATCGTACTCTATTAGATATGGTACGATCAATGATGAGCCAGAGTGATCTACCTACTTCCTTTTGGGGACTAGCTCTAGAGACAGCCGCTTTCACACTTAATCGCGTCTCATCAAAAGCCGTAGAAAAGACACCATATACGATATGGACTGGGAAGAGTCCCAAAATGTCTTTTATAAAGATTTGGGGTTGTGAAGCTTATGTAATACGTCAAGTCTCAGATAAACTAGGACCCAAATCAGATAAGTGTTATTTTGTCGGATATCCCAAGGAAACTAAGGGATATTACTTTTACAATCCCACACTTGGCAAGGTGTTTGTTGCGAAATCTTTGTCTTTCTAGAAAGAGAATTTATTTCTAGAAAAACTAGTGGGAGTAAAATTCATCTTGAAGAAGTTCAAGATGACGATAACACTAAGGCTTCGATGGAAAATGAACAGGAACCACAAAGTGTTGTGGATGAGGAAATTGTTGCCCAAAGAGTTGTGGAACAAACACCTGTTCAAGTAGACCAACCTCTTCGTAGATCGACAAGATCCGTAAACCCGAGAGATATTCTTTTCTCTTGGTGATGGTGATGTATTGCTTGTCGATCTTGGCGAGCCTACATCCTATCAAGAAGCTATGATGAGCCCAGATTCGAGAAATGGCTAGAGGCCATGAGATCGAAATGGAATCCATGTACACTAACCAAGTATGGACCTTGGTTGATCCACTGAAGGGGTAAAACCCATTGGGTGTAAGTGGGTCTTTAAAGTAAAGACATGGATGGTAATAAGCATACCTATAAAGGTAGATTGGTGGCGAAAGGATTCAAACAAATTCATGGTATTGACTATGATGAAACCTTTTCACCAGTTGCGATGCTTAAATCCATTCGGATCATGCTTGCTATTGCAGCCTACCACGATTATGAGATCTGGCAGATGGATGTCAAAACCGCTTTTCTGAATGGAAAGCTACTCGAGGATGTGTACATGACACAGCCTGAGTGTTTTGAAGATCCAAAGCATCCTGGAAAGGTATGCAAACTGCAAAGGTCCATTTATGGACTAAAGCAAGCCTCTCGAAGCTGGAATCTTCGATTCGATGATGCAATCAAAGAGTTTGGTTTCATCAAGAATGAAGATGAACCTTGTGTCTACAAGAGAAATAGTAGAACCTGTTGTATTTCTTGTCTTGTATGTAGATGACATACTTCTCATCGAAATGATATTCCCTCACTCCGATGCAGTGAAGATGTGGTTAGGGAATTGTTTCTCGATGAAAGACTTAGGTGAAGTCGCCTATATTCTAGGCATCAAGATCTATAGAGATAGATCTAAAGATTACTTGGCCTAAGTCGAGTACATACATTGATAAAGTGCTAGATCGTTTTGCTATGCAAAATTCCAAGAAAGGATTTACGCCTTTATCACATGGTGTGAGTCTTTCGAAGACTCAATGTCCCTCTTCTAAGGAGAGAGATCGCATGGATAAGATCCCTTATGCGCTCGCCATAGGGTCTATCATACGCCATGCTTTGTACTGCTCGTCACGCCTCGTATGCTTTGAGCATGACGAGTAGATACCAGTCGGATCCAGGTGAAAGTCACTGGATAGCAGTCAAAAATATTCTTAAATACTTACGAAGAACGAAAGAATATTTCCTGATATTTGGAAGCAATGAGGAGCTAGCTGTAAAGGGTTACAGTGATGCAAGCTTCCAAACAGACAAGGATGACTATAGATCGCAATCGGGGTACGTGTTTTGCCTGAATGGTGGGTGTGGTGGAAGAGTTCAAAGCGAGGACCACGATTCTTGATTCTACAAGAGCCGAGTATATTGCTGCATCTGATGCAGCAAAGGAGGTTGTTTGGCTCCGTAAGTTCATCAGTGAACTTGGGGTAGTTCCTAGCATTGCAGATCCAATAGACCTCTATTGTGACAACAATGGGGCTATTGCACAGGCTAAGGAACCTCGATCACATCAGCGGACCAAACACATCTTTGCGGCGCTTCCATCTCATTCGAGAGATCATCGATAGAGGAGATGTGAGGATATGCAGAGTAATGCGAAGCTAACATTGCGGATCCATTGACCAAGGCTTTGTACGGAGGAAGCATGATGGTCACACTAGGTCACTAGGTATTAGATATCATAGTGATTGGTACTAGTGCTAGTGGGAGATTGTTAGTTATAGCCCTAAGAACCAATCATGTGATGGTTGAATAGGGAACATTTTGTATCATATTCTATAAAGGCAAAGGATTGGTTATTATATTTAAGTCTTGCTTGTGGCAGCTAAATTAAATATAGTAATGCCCTAGAAAAGTAGGTTCTTATCTACAGCACATCAATTGGCAGATTTGATTATGAGAGGCTGTAGAGAACACTTTCTAAATGTTCCTAGTCAAGTATTAATATGCAAGGGCAATATTAATACATAAAGACTAGCATGTAGGTCAATTGATGACTTGATCTCACAAGTCATGGATATATGATATCAAGTTGACACATGGGTATATATTAGAGAATATATCTTGGTGACCGCCATAAGAAAGTTTCATGGATCGTTATATGAGTGTCATAAACTTTCTCATGTGACTATTGGTATGAATAGTCCTCGGACACGAAGTCACTACGGTTCCCTACATAAGGAGTTATGTACTTTGGTATCGTCAAGCGTCACCCGTGAAGGTGGACCATAATGGCGATTCGGGTATATAACAAATTATGCGAGAGGATGTGAGTGATGTAGATGGGATCTATCCTCTCATATGGAGAGTGATATCGGTGGGCCCTTGATTGAGTAGAACTACTAAAAGCATGACCATGCTCGAATGAGTCAATATGAGATATTGAGCTCATTTGTTTGAGTTAGTTTACTCAGGGATCAAGAAACACATAGATTGATCGAGGATGACACGGTCTATGCCTCATTGATCAATCTGATATCAAGGATAGAAGGACACGGTCATATATTATAGTAGTCACGGAAAGGTTAGTCGGATCTTGACTTATCTCGTAACTTGGGTAGCAATGATGTATTGCTAGATTCCGCTCATTGCTTGTGTATCTAAAAGAGTTTAGGTCCACTGCCAACGTTATGAGAGCCTATAGGGTCACACACAAAGAGCATGATAATTAGAGGAATTAGAGTATTCTAGTTTGACTAGAATAATTTGGGAATAAGCTTAAGTACAAAATGGTTTTTGGACTTTAAGCTTAATGAGAATTTTAGCTAATTGATTTAATGAGATTAATTCAATATGTTACCTTATTGATTTAATAAGATTAATTCAATATGATAACATAAGCTTAATTGAATTAATAAGATTAATTCAATATGATTGAATTAATAAGATTAATTCAACATGATAACATAAGCTTAATTGAATTAATAAGATTAATTCAACATGCATGAATGCCACATAAGAATGCCACATAAGCATGCCACATAAGCATGCCACCTAAGCATCCACCTAAGCTAGATAAGGTGGAAGGAAACAAAATGGTTTTGTCTCCTTAAGTGGCCGGCCAAACTTGTGTCCCAATACAATGGATTGCATTGAATGTGTGGAGGTGAAAGGGTTTTTCCAACCCTATAAAAGACCCCATGAAGTGGCCGGCCAAAGCAAGTGTTGTTGTGGTTGTGAGAGAGCTTGGTGGAAGCTTTGGTTGTGTGGGTTTGTGAGTGTAGGCTAGCAAGAAGAGGAGTCTTCTTCTTCCTTTCTCCTTTTCCCTCTCTTCCTCTCCTTTAGGGACTTCTCTAGCAAGAAGTAAAGGAGAGCTCCTCTAGTTTTTCTTTTGTGAGACAAGAGCTTGCTCGTGTGGATACATATAGAGGCACGGACACTTGAACGTGCTAAAGATCCAACAAACAAAAGGAAGAAGCGGGATTAACAAGGGCACGCAACAAAGGTAATCCTCTCCTATAAGATAGGTTTGGTTTAGAGAAATTTATTTTATACGAGTTTGCTTTCGCATGGATCACTTGGAAGGGATCCTAATTTTTCCGTTGCGCATATGCCATTTGGCATAAAGAATTTCCCTACAACTGGAACCGACCAAAGAATGCCAGCGAGATCAGAAGCTTTCTTGGGCTAGCAAGCTACTACAGGAAGTTTGTAGAGAACTTCTCCAGGATTGCAGCCCCTATGACAGTCCTCACCAGAAAGAACAAGAAATATGAGTGGACGGATGCCTGCGAGAGGAGTTTCACAGAATTGAAAAGGAGGCCCGACCAGCGCTCAATCCTTGCTCTTCGGACGATGCGAAGCCGACATGTACTGATGGCGCTTCCAAGTTGGGACTCAGAGCTGTACTCATGCAGAATGGCAAGGTCATTGCCTACGCCTCTAGGCAACTCAAGGAACATGAAAGGAATTATCCCACCCACGATTTAGAGCTAGCGGTCGTGGTCTTTGCTCTCAAAACATGGAGGCATTATCTATATGGAGCTCAGTGTAGGATTTATACAGACCACCAGAGTCTGAAATATTTCTTCACACAGAAGGACCTAAACATGAGACAACGCAGATGGCTCGAGCTCGTCAAGGATTATGACTGCGAGATCTTCTACCATCTGGGGAAAGAAAACAAGGTGGCTGATGCACTCAGCAGGAAGTCCTGCGCCACCTTGATGTCTCTATCAGTGTTATCTCGCCCCTTAGAAAAGGAGATTATGCATTACGGGGTTGAAATCATTTCCGGACAGCTCTCGACCATGACGATAGCACCGACATTATTCGATGGTATACTGGAAAAGCAAGCCCATGACCCAAGCATTCAGAGGATCAAGCAAGAGGTCCTAGAAGGAAAGGATGACGGGTTTCGTATCTCTGATAGTGGAGTACTCTACATCACGGATTGCTTGTGTATTCCCGACGATCCATAATTACGGAAGAAGATATTTGAGGAAGCTCACGGAACTCCTTATGCGATGCATCCTGGAACCACCAAGATGTATCAAGACCTGAAAAAAAAATTCTGGTGGTTCGGAATGAAAAGAGATGTGGCTCAGTATGTCAGTACCTACCTGACCTGCTAGAGGGTTAAAGCAGAACACCAGAGACCTGGAGGAACACTATAGCCGATCCAGATTCCAGAATGGAAATGGGAAGACATTTCTATGGATTTCATCTCAGGATTGCCCAAGACAACAAACCGTTATGATGCTATATGGGTAATTGTTGATAGATTGACGAAGTCCGCCCACTTCTTAGCAATCAAGATGACCTATTCGACGGAGCAACTGGCTCAGTTATATGCTAGGGAAATTATCAGACTACATGGAATTCCTAAGACCATCATTTCTGACAGAGATGGTCACTTTATTTCCCATTTCTGGGAATGTGTTCAGAAGGCCCTAGGCACGAAGCTATTGTTCAGTAGTGCCTTCCATCCCCAGACGGACGGACAGACCGAAAGAGTAAATCAAGTACTAGAGGACATGTTACGCGCTTGTTCCCTGGATTTCAAAGGTAGATGGTGCCGATACTTATGTTTGGCAAAATTTGCCTACAACAATAGCTACCAAGTTACTATTGGAATGACACCCTTCGAGGCTCTATACGGGAAAAGATGTAGATCTCCCATATGCTGGTACAAGGGTGGTGAAAAGAAGGGGATGGGACTCCAGACGGACTTCATCGACGACACCACCCGAGCTATACAGAACATCCGTCAGAGAATTAAAATTGCTCAGAGCCGGCAAAAGAGCTATGCAGATATGCGGCGTAGACCGTTAGAATTCAAAGTCGGGGACCTGGTATTCCTCAAGGTGGCCCCTATGAAGGGAGTGATGAGATTCGGAAGGAAGGGTAAGTTGAGTCCACGCTATGTGGGACCGTATCCGATATTGAAGAGAGTTGGCAAGGTAGCTTATGAGTTGGAGCTGCCTCAAGAGATGTCGGCCATCCACAATGTGTTCCATGTCTCTGTGCTCAAGAAATGCATTTCCAGTGCGGACCAAGTGATCGAGCCACAAACAGTACAAGTTCAAGAGGACCTGAGTTATGAAAGTCGGTCTATCCAGATACTCGACCGAGAAGTCAAGAGACTAAGGAACAAAAGGTGCCCTTAGTAAAGTTCCTGTGGCAGGATCAACGGTACGAAGAAGCTACCTGGGAACGCGAGGAGGACATGAAGCAGAAGTAACATAAATTATTGGCTTGATTATGATGGGATTTATGTGGGCTTTTCAAAAATAAAAGAAAATGAGCCAAAAAGGATGCAAGACCTAGGAATTGAACACCAAACCTCTAGAGATAGCCAAGCCCTAAGGGTGCATCCAATAACTAGAAGCCCAACAAGATTGTATTATTAGAGGAATGGGGGAAATTATAGTTAGGGGTAAGGGAGACTAAGGGACTCTTCAAGTGAATAAATAGGGGGAATGAAGAGACATAAGGGATCAAATTGTTTATCTCCTCCTCTTCTTTTTCCTCACCAAACCCTAGAGCTCCTCCTTTTCATCCTTGTCCGAAATTCATCCAAGCAAGAAGGGGGCTAGGTTTGCTTCCCTTAGGTCATCTTCCTACCAAAAAGCAAAGCGAAGGATGTAAGTATCCCGTCACCTGAATACAAGTAGCTTTTCGATTTAAGTTGTTATGTCAAATCCTCCATGAACCATTCAGCCAAATCTTTTTCTTGACTTTTCAATGAAGTTCTAAACCATATCTTGTATGAATATGATGATGTTAGGATGCTAGATGGATTAGGTTAAGAGTTTGACCCTAAACACTCCATGAACAATTCGGCCAAACCTTTTTCTTGAGTTTTCAATGAAGTTCTAAACCATATCTTGTATGAATATGATGATGTTAGGATGCTAGATGGATTAGGTTAAGAGTTTGACCCTAAACTTTCCAGGAACCATTCGGCCAAACCCTTTTCTTGAGTTTTCAATGAAGTTCTAAACCATATCTTGTATGAATATGATGATGTTAGGATGCTAGATGGATTAGGTTAAGAGTTTAACCCTAAACTCTCCATGAACCATTCGGCCAAACCCTTTTCTTGAGTTTTCAATGAAGTTCTAAACCATATCTTGTATGAATATGATGATGTTAGGATGCTAGATGGATTAGGTTAAGAGTTTAACCCTAAGCTCTCCATGAACCGTTCGGCCAAACCTTTTTCTTGAGTTTTCAATGAAGTTCTAAACCATATCTTGTATGAATATGATGATGTTAGGATGCTAGATGGATTAGGTTAAGAGTTTAACCCTAAATTCCCCATGAAACATTTGGCCAAGACCATAACTAGGGCTTCCCATGATGATCCATGCTATATCTTGTATTAATATGATGATGAGGGATTTTTTTTAGATGAGTTAGTTAAGTGGTTGATCCATGAAACCCTTTGAACCATTCGGCCAAGACCCCAAATGTGTTCCTTATGCCATGCTTTATGTGAATTCATGAAAACTTGTGATGTTAAATGATGCTAGATGAAGATAACATGCTCTAGGTTAGGTTAGCATGTGTTTTATGCTTAGGTGAGTTCATGTTAACTTGTGATGTTAAATGATGCTAGATGAAGATAACATGCTCTAGGTTAGTGTTTACTTACTCTTGATGTTTATGCCTTATGGCATGCCCTTTATGTGTGTGATATTTAAGATATGTTATGAAATGAAATATGATGTGATTATGAAATGAAATATGATATGTTCATGAAGTGAAATATGATATGTTATGAAATGAAGTATGATATGTTTGCGAAATGAAATATGATAAGTTATGATAAGAAGCATATAAGTATTTTACCTTCTGCATGGCTTGTACCTGGACCCTAACAAGGTCTAAAGGGATGGGCTCCTAAGTTGCCCTTGGTCGACGGACTAAGATCGGGCCTAGGATGGGCTTCTATGTATGATTGCCCCTAGGTTGGCGGACTAAGATTGGGCCTAGTACGGGATGGGCTCCCAAATGCCCTAGGTCGATGGACTAAGATCGGGCCTAGGATGGGCTTCTATGTTATGATGATGGCCCCTAGGTCGACGGACTAAGATCGGGCCTAGTAACCTAGTAGGTTTGAGACTTGTTACCTCGGGTCTATTTAGGGATGCGCGCTATGATGATGATGATGTGGTACAATCTCGGGCCCAATATGTTGAGATTTATGTTCACGTACCTATAATATATGTTTTCAAAGAGCATCCTGCATATGTTTACATGTTATGATTGTTATGTTTACATGTTATGATTGTTATGTTTACATGTTATGATTGTTATGTTTGCATGTTATGATTGTTCTGTTTACATGTTATGATTGTTATGTTTGCATGTTATGATTGTTATGTTTACATGTTATGATTGTTATGTTTGCATGTTATGATTGTTATGTTTACATGCTATGTTGCTATGTTATATATGTTGCATGTTATGTTTGATTATGTCATATATGTACATGATATGTTGCTATGTTATATATGTTACATGTTATGTTTGCTTATGTTACTTATGCTACATGTTATGTTTGCTTATGTCATATATGTTACATGTTATGTTGCTTATATGTTATGAATGTTACGTGCTATGCTTAATGTCGATGTATGGTTTTTTTGTGAGTAGGACAAGATCTTACTAAGCCTATGTGCTTATAGTTTATATTCCCTTGTACTACATATAAGGGTAAAGGGTGGATAAACTAAAGCGAGCAGCAGGAGGGGCAAAGTGTGTGTGGCAGTGGCATGGTGGAAGAGATCTGTTATGTCCCTTATGTATGTTTTCCTTAAGATGATTTGTTTATGGACTTGAATTAAGAACTAAGTACTTATGAAATAATGATGCATGCTCTATGTTAAGAAGAAGTACCTACGAAATGACGATGCATGTTTATGTTTAAAAGAAAAAAATATATATGTCTAAAGTCTTCCGCTGTAAGAAGTACGATGTATGTATGTACGATCGCGTCGCGCCGCCCCTCCGGACCCTAGGAAAGTGCGGGCGTGACATGTAGAGTACCCATAGAGGCTAACATCGTAGATCCCTTGACCAAGGCTTTGGCACAGAAAAGGCATGATGGTCACACTAGGTCATTGGGTATTAGATACTACGGTGATTGACACTTGTGCTAGTGGGAGATTGTTAGTGAAAGCCCTAGAGCCAATCATGTGATGATTGTTCTATGGACTTTATTGTATCATATTCCTATTTATAAAGGCATGGTTATTATATTTACTTAATTGGTGCCAAATAACTAAATATAATAACGTTCTTGAATAGTAGGTTCTTATTTATATCGATTGATTGGTTGAATCAATAATGAGATGACATAGAGAACACTACTCTTAATCATTCCTAGTCAAGTATTAACATTCAAGGACAATGTTTATGCGTAGAGACTATAATGTAGGTCAACACGATGACTTGATCTCAAAAGTCATGGATATGAGATATCAAGTTGACACATGGGTATGCATTGGAGAATGTATACTGAATGACCCGCCAAGAGAAAGTACCATGGATCGTTATATGAGTGTCATATACTTTCTCATGTGACTATTAGTATGACTATTAGTCCTTAGACCTGAAGTCACCATGGTTCCCTACATAAGAAGTTGCATACTTTAGCTTTGTCCAACGTCACCCGTAAATGGGTGGACTATAAAGGCGATTACTGGGTATGTTACAAATTATACAGAGGGATGTGAGTGATGTAGATGGGATCTATCCCTCCTATATGACGGGAGCGACATCGTTATTCTTTATAGAGTGAGACCATGAAGTGCATGGCAATGCCCAAATGAGTCATTATGAGATATTGAGCTCATTTGATTAGAGTGAGTCTACTTGGAGTTCAAGATATAGATTCTACCGAGGATGACACGGTCTATGCCTTAATTGGTCAATCTAGATGTTAAGGATAGAGGGACATTGTCACATATTGTGAGAGTCACAATTAGTAGTCACAAAGGTGATGTTGGAGCTCAACATTCTTGTAACTTGGGTAGCAATGATGTGTTGCTAGATACCGCTCATTGCTTATGTTCCTAAATCGGTTTAGGCACATTGCCAACATTAATTGGTAGGGCTGAAGAGAAATCAACTATTAATTTAATTTAGATGCAAATAGGAGTGTCCTCCCTATCGGAGTCACTGCTTTTATTTGTAGGGCTGAAGAGAAATCAACTATTAATTTAATTTATCAAAAAGTTAGGTTGACAAGATAGTAAAATTAATTGGTAAAATGTCCTCTTACAAATGTAGAATTCGTATACATCCACACAATCGTAGCATACGATATTCTCGGTGTTTTGAGGTGTTGGTTGATTTTAAAATTTTATTGTTTGAGGAATCAATAATTTTTTGAAATCTAAAGTTTTTATCTATTTGATTATTAGGTTTTTCAAAAAAAGACTTTCAGTCCACTTGCTATGATACTAAAGAAAAATAAACTTACTGTAGATAATTATGTTGAATGGAAAATGGAATCTTGATATTGTCTTAACTACTGAGGAGTACAAATATGTACTCTTCGAAGAGTGTCCTCCTAAGCCTGTGAATGAGCTGGAAGTCCTTGGAGCTGAGATCGATGGGGAAACTCATGTCGATATCATTCTCCAGTCGACAGAAAGGCTTGCTCAGGTTCAGGCCATGGTTGCTTAGAAGATTTCTACTTCTAAGCCGAAAGGCAAGAAGAAGAAGAAACAAAGTGTAGCAAAGCTAGTGGGAGGAGTGAAGAAGCCGAAAGGCAAGTGCTTCACTTGCAAGCAAACTTGACATTGGAAGAAGGACTATCCCAATCCGAAACAGAGCAAAGGTATATCCTTTGGTCTAGTCGTTGAAACATGTTTAGCGGTATTATCTACCGGCACTTGGTGTGTAGATACGGGAGCCACTGATCATGTCTTCAATACTTTGTAGGGGTTCCAGGAAACTTGACGACTAGCTAAAGGAGAGATTGTCGTTTACTTGGGCAATGCCACGAAGGTGACGGCTGTTGCAGTGGGAGATGTTTATTTATCTTTTGAGAAAAATAAAGTTTTGATTCTTAAGAATTGCCTTTATGTACCTTTATTTAGAAAGAATTTAATTTCAATTTCTAAATTGTTTATGGATGGATATTATATTTCTTTTAATGACAGAGTTGTTATAAAAAGGAATAGGGAGATTATCTATTCGGGTGCATTGATAGGAAATTTATAAACACTTGAACCAAAAGCTCCCACCATGCAAATAGAAGTTAATAACTCATCTTCTAATTCCAATAAGAGAAAAGAACCTTCGAAGATGAACCAAACATATCTTTGGCATCTTAGGCTTGGTCATATTAACCTAAGCAGAATTCAAAGGTTGATAGCCGATGGACCTCTGGGTTCATTAGTGGTGGAAGATTTCCCAACCTGCGAATCTTGCTTGGAGGGTAAAATGACCAAGAGGCCTTTTAAGGGCATGGGGTATAGAGCCAAAGATGTGTTAGAATTGGTTCATTCTGATTTGTGTGGTCCTATGTCTATCTAGGCTGGAGGTGGTTTTGAGTATTTCATCTCTTTCATAGACGATTATTCAAGATATGGATACATTTACTTGATGTGCCGCAAGTCTGAATGCTTTGACAAGTTCAAAGAATTCAAGGCTGATGTGGAGAAACGTCAAGGTAAAAGTATCACGACACTACGATCTGATCATGGTGGTGAGTACCTCTTGGGAGAGTTTAGGAATTACTTATCAGAGGCTAGGATTCAATCCCAATTGTCTGCACCGGGTACACCTCAGCAAAATGGTGTAGCATAGCAAAGGAATAGGACTCTTATGGAGATGGTTAGATTGATGATGAGTTATTCTGAGTTGCCAGATTCGTTCTAGGGATATGCTCTAGATACGACAGTGTATATTCTGAACTTGGTCCCATCTAAATTAGTGCCTTCTACACCCACAGAATTATGGACTAGGCTAAAGCCTAGTCTAAGACATTCAGATTTGGGGGAGTCCAACACATGTGCAGAAGGTAGATACTAGTAAGTTGGAACCCCGTACAGAAGTGTGCATGTTCGTTGGCTATCTTAGAGGAACGAAAGGTGGTTTGTTTTATAGTCCTAGAGATCAGAGGATGATCGTTAGCACGAACGCCAGATTTCTAGAGGAAGACTATGTGATGAACCACAATCCCATGAGTAAGATTGTTCTGGAGGAATTAAAAGAGGAAGTCACTTCTTCAGTACCACCGGTACAAGAGGATATACCACGTCACTGCACCGCGTGTTACATAGGATACACAGGTGATACCTCGTCGTAGTGGGAGGGTTGTGAGATAGCCTGATAGATTCATGTTCTTGGGAGAATCTTCTGATTTGATCCATGGCGAACATGAACCTGATCCCTGGACATATGATGAGGCAATCCAAGATAAAGATGCAGTATCTTTGCAAAGTGCAATGAATGCTGAGATTGAATCTATGGATTCAAATCAGGTCTGGGAGCTAGTAGAACCACCCGATGGTGTAAAAACAATTGGTTGCAAGTGGATCTACAAAAGAAAGAGAGGAATAGATGGGAAGGTTGAGACCTTCAAAGCAAGGCTTGTTGCAAAAGGGTATACTCAGAAAGAGGGTATCGATTATGAGGAGACCTTTTCGTCGGTAGCCATGCTTAAGCCTATCCGGATTCTCTTATGCATTGCAGCTCATATGGATTATGAGGTGTGGCAGATGGATGTCAAGATTGCTTTCCATAATAAAAGTCTTGAGGAAAACATCTATATGAAGACACCAGAGGGATTCATTGAAAAGGGCAAAGAACATCTTGTATGTAAGTTTAATCGGTCCATTTATGGATTGAAGTAAACTTCGAGGTCTTGGAACATCCACTTTGATGAGGTAATCTAGTCTTATGGATTTATTCAAAGTCCGGATAAGTCTTTTGTAACAAGAGATGTGATAGAAACGTAGTGGTTTTTCTTGTACTATACGTAGATGACATTTTGTTAATTGGCAACAATGTCAAGGTGTTATCGGACGTAAGGGTATGGTTGTCCAAATAGTTTGATATGAAGGACTTGGGAGAAGTGGGACACATCCTTGGGATCAAGGTTATAAGGGATCGCAAGAAAAGGATGTTGTGCTTATCTCAAGCTTCATACATAGACACCATTATGGATCGTTTTAGCATGCAAAATGCCAAGAAAGGTTTTCTACCTTTCAGGCATGGAGTTCCTTTATATAAGGAGATGTGTCCTAGAATATCTGAGGAGATAGAGGAGATGAAGGAGGTTCCTTATGCTTCGGCAGTAGGAAGCCTCATGTATGCGATGTACGAGTGCATATAGCTTAGTAAGATCCTTGCCTACTCACAAAAGCCACAAACTTCATCAAGCAATTAGAACATGAGCATACTAGCATAAAGGACCTAAGTATTTCATGGCAACCCTGATCAACAACATATCCATGTAATAAAAACTGAGCATGGCATAGAAAGCATAGTTAATCTAAGCAGGGCATAATTTGAACATAAGCATTATATCTACATAAAACTAAGCATGCATGAAAGACATATTCATAAGCGTTTTAAAACTTAACAATAAGCATTCCTAACCTAAGCATCCGTAACATCCTACATCTTAACCTACATAAAGTACATAGGCACAAACATTCATCAACTTAACCATGACCATTCATCAGGGAATCCAATCATGCATAAAGGACATAATCATAAGCATTTGTTTAACTTGGACATAAACATTTGTAATAACATAAATCCTAAACTTGTAGAAAGAACATAATCGCAAGTATTCATAAACTTAACCATAACATTCACCACATCATAAATTCTAAACTAGCATGAAGTACATAGTCGCAACATTCTTAAACTTAACTCTAAACATAATAACTTCATAACATCTAGCATGCATAAGGAATATAGTTCGCAAGCATTCAGGGTATTTAACATAAGCATACACAATATCATGAAAAGTCTTTTCTTTTCAAAACATATACTTATAGATACTTCCATATCATCATAACTTCATAACATCTAGCATGCAAAAAAAAACATAGTTCGCAAGCATTCCGGGTATTTAACATAAGCATACACAATATCATGAAAAGTCTTTTCTTTTCAAAACATATACTTATAGATACTTCCATATCATCATAACTTCATAACATCTAGCATGCATAAAAAAAACATAGTTCGCAAGCATTCCGGGTATTTAACATGAGCATACACAATAATCATAAAAGTCTTTTCTTTTCAAAACATATACTTATAGATACTTCCATATCATCATAACTTCATAACATCTAGCATGCATAAAGAACATAGTTCGTAAGCATTCAGTGTATTTAACATGAGCATACACAATAATCATAAAAGTCTTTCCTTTTCAAAACATATACTTATAGATACTTCAAATTCATCATAACTTGTTTGGGGGGCCCCAGGTTAAGTACCACATAATGCACGTTCCCTAATAGGCTGGGGTAGCGAGCCACCAGTCCTACTAGAGCAAGACCTCTTACGTCTTACCAGGGCAAGACCTCTTACGTCTTCTTATGTCCCTACGGATTTGATTAACGACCACCTGACGGGTCGGGTACTTAACCTCTTGCAAAGTAAAATACTTAATTCTTTTCTTTTCTTGTCATAATATAAAGAATGCTCTTGATCCCCCATCATAAAAAGGGAAGCATCTTAATCTCATCTTATCATAAGGAGAGCTCTTGATCCCTACTTGAAAGGGAAGCATCTCCATTTTATCTTATCTTAAGGAGAGCTCTTGATCCCTACTTGAAAGGGAAGCATCTCCATCTTATCATAAGGAGAGCTCTTGGTCCCTACTTGAAAGGGAAGCATCTCCATCTTATCATAAGGACACATGCATTCATAACATAAGAGTACCCTAAAGGGGTCATAAAGTATAAACATGTTCATCATACAGGCATATTTCGTGGCACATTACATCATAAACATGAAGCATATTTCCTTGGCATATTCATGGCATATTAAATCACAAAAACATGTTCATCACCTAAGCATATTTCATGGCACATTACATCATCAACATGTAGCATGTTTCCTAAGCATATTCAAGGCATATTAAATCATAAAAACATGTTCATCACCTAAGCCTATTTCATGGCACATTACATCATAACATGAAGCCTATTTCTTTTGCATATCCATGGCATATTAAATCATAAAAACATGTTCATCACCTAAGCATATTTCATGGCACATTATATCATAAACATGAAGAATATTTCCTATGCATATTCATGGCATATTAATCAAACAAAAACCATACCCTTAGCACAACTACATGTGTGTGTGTTTTCATGAAACCCTAACCCTAAAACCATGGGTTGGCGAATCTTGTAAGGGGCTCGAGCTTGGGTTTTGTCCCTAAAGTTCACTCATGAAGCCTTATAACTAATCATAGTATCATTAGGGATATTTTCATGCAACCCTAACCCTACTTTCATTGGTTGGCGAATCTTGTAAGGTTAGATCTTTGGACTTTTGTAAAGTTCATTCATAAGCATTATTACTTACCCTAGTGTCATTAGGAACATTTCCATGCAACCCTAACCCTAATTATATGGGTTGGCCGAAACATGGAATGGGTTCAAACTTAGGTTTTGTCCCCTAAAGTCCATTCATAAAGCATTATTACTTAACCTAGTGTCATTAGGAACATTTTCATGCAACCCTAACCCTAATTATATGGGTTGGCCGAAACATGGAATGGGTTCAAACTTAGGTTTTGTCCCCTAAAATTCATTCATAAGCATTATCATGGCCTAACCTCATAAGAGGGAGTTGTCATAAAAACCCTAACCCTAAAAGGCCTTGGTGGCCAAAACCTATAAGGGCACCAAGTTAGAATCTTTGTCCCCTAAAAGGTCCTATAGTGAGCATACAACCTATAGAAGTTCCCTAGAAACATTTTCATGAATCTTATCCCAAGAAAACTTGATTGGCCGAAACCTACAAGGGCTACAACTTCATCGTTCTTACATGAAATTTAACCTCTGAAACTAATACTGCTGGGTGAGAGGAAAACTTACATCCTTCTCTTTGCTTGAGAGATGACCTAATGGAGGTCACCTAGCTTTCTCCTAGCTTGAAAGGGGGTCTCGGCCAAAGGAAGAAGAAGGAGTTTGGTTTCGGTGAGGATGAAGAGGAGAGGAAGAAAATGGCCAAATGGAAACTTCCTTCTTCTTTATAAAGGGAGGAAGAGAAGTTTCTCTTTTCTTTGTCATGCCCCTTCACTTACCCTTCTTCCACTTATCTATAAATTCCCCTCTTCCTCTAATGATATAATTCTATTGGGCTTATGGTTAGTAGGTGCATCTATAGGGCTTGGCTATCTCTAGAGGTTTGGGGTTCAATTCCTAGGCTTTGCATCTCCTTTTTTTTTTTTTGGCTTATTTTCTTTTATTTTTCCAAAAAGGCCCACATAAAGCCTATCATCATAAAGCCAAAATTCTCATAAAATTGCTAGAAATTTTTATGGGCATTACAATCCCTCATACCTTGTAAAAGTTTCGTCCTCGAAACTTAAAACAATTCTGGGTACTTCTGCCTCATGTCCTCCTCTCGTTCCCAGGTAACTTCCTCATATTGCGAATTCTGCCTCAGGACCTTTACTAAGGGCACCTCTTTGTTCCTTAGCCTTTTGACATCTCGGTCTAATATTTGGATAGGCCGACTTTCAACACTCGTGTCCTCTTGAACGTGTCTTGTTTTGTGGCTCGATCACTTGGTCCGTGACTGGATACGCATTTCTTGAGCATAGAGACATGGAACACGTTATGTATAAGCCGACATCTCTTGAGGCACTCACCAGTATGCTACCTTGCCCACCCTCTCGCTGCGATATCGGATACGGTCCCACGTAGCGTGGATTGATTTACCCTTCCTTCCGAATCTCATCACTCCTTCATAGGGGTCACTTGAGGAATACTGTGTCCCCGACTTAATTCTAACGGTCACGCCGCATATCCACATAGCTCTTTGTCCGGCTCTGAGCAATTTCGATTCTCCGACGGATAGTCCAGATAGCGGGTGGTATTGTCAATAATATCGGCTCAAGACCCATTTCCTCCTTTCACCACCCTCGTATCAACAGATGAGAGACTCCAGATCTTCTCCCGTGATAGAGCTTCATAGGGTGCCATTCCAATGGTAGCTCGGTAATGCTATTGTTGTAAAACTCGCCAGCACAAATATCGACACCACTCCTTAAAGTCTAGAGCACAAGCCCGCAAGATATCTTCCAAAGACTGGTTCACTCTTTCCGTCGACCGCTTTGGCCGAGGATGAAACGAGTGTTGAATCTCAACTTAGTGCCAAGAGCCTTCAACACATTCCCAAAATGGGAGGTAAAACGACCATCACGGCCGAAAATAATAGCCTTAGGCACTCCATGTAATTTGATAATTTCCTTGACATATAATTGAGCTAGTCGTCAATCAATAGGTCATCTTAATTGCCAGAAAGGGGCGACTTGCCAACCGGCCTATGATTACCCATATAGCATCGTAACCATTTGTTGTTCCGGGTAATCCCGAGATGAAATCCATAGATAGTTCTTCCCATTTCCACTGAATCGGTATTTACCGCAGAATCCCTGTTTCGTGTTCGCCTTCACCTTGGGCAGTCGACAGTGGCGTCGCATCGAGCCACATCCCTTTTCATGTCGGACCACCAAAATTTATCCCTTAAGTCCTGATACATTTTATTAGACCCAGGGTGCATGGTATAAGGTGTTCCATGGGATTCCTCGAGTATCTTCTTCCGTAATTCCGGATCGTCCGGAATACATAGTCGGTCCCGGGGGTATAATAGTCCGCCGTTGGTAATGCGGAATCCATTATCCCTTCCCTCCAGTACTTCTTGTTTGATATTCTGGATGTCTGAATCACCATCTTGCTTTCCCTTTATATCGTCGAACAGCGTCGACATTATAGTCATGGTGGAAAGTTGTCCAGAAATAATCTCTATCCCGTAATTCCTTACTTCCCTTTTCAGGGGTTGAGATGGCATCGATAAGGACATCAAAGCGGCAAATTTCGTTTCCCCTCCTTATTCGTATGTTCCGGTCTACCCAGCATAGTTCAACTATACCCTACACATCCCATGCAATGAACTCATCATCAAAAATTTTATTTTATTTTTAAAGGAACGACTTGTCATCTCTTATTCATATCTCTTATTCATATTTTCCAACCAGAAGGAAAAAATGTTAACATATAACATTCCTTATTTCCAAATTAAACCACAGAACTATTTGAGAAGATAGTTCATTATGACTCCCACTAGGACAAACCCTAGTGCGGTTGTAATTATTTTTAGTCCTATCTTCCTTGGCCTCACTAGGGTGGTCTTCGGCTGGCCAATAAGTTGACTGTTTACAAAACCCTCTTCCTTCCTCTCGAGGCCATCTACCACCGGATTCTCTACCACAGGCTTCTCTTGAACCTTATGCTCCAGTAGTTCCCAGCACAACTCCGCATAGGTTATCCGCCCTTCATAACGGCCCCACACGTGGTGTGCAACTACCATGAACTCATTTGGCAGGGAGCGGACCAAGGCCCATATCCTATAATTGTCCAAGAACAAACTCCCGCCGAGTCTCCTAAAAAGACCATCGAGCCTTCTCATGTGTCCGATGACCCCACCATCTAGTTTATAGACTATCTCTTCAATAGCTTCCCTTAATCGGTTTCGTGACACATCACGACGGGTCATGGTAGTCATCGTCCGTGCCATCTGAAATTGAAATAAATGAAGTCAGTACAAAACCGACTACCCCGTATGAAACCGGCTTAATTCAATTCAGATGAACTTAGACCTTACACAAATAATTACGAATATCAAATCTTCGTAATTTTAGGATTTTTTTTTTGGAGTGTAATTAAACTAAGGCTAGCATAAGATTATCCTACATGAATTCATGCATAATTAAGCTAAAACAAAAAAAAACAATTCTCATTCTCGCAAGGTAAGGTACCCCTTTCTAGCGGTATTTCTAGGTTAGAGACATGTTTCCATCATATAAAGCTTGGTAAGGTATGCTATCTAAGTTACAACTATGATTCCATTATACTAAACAGGACGAGGTATTATTTCTATCTAAATCTCAAGTGTGAGTCCATTCTACTAAAACATGATGAGGTAATTTTTTTCATTCTAGATAGAAAACATTCTTCATTATAAAGGAAACTTAACTATGCATAAAATTACTTACTTGGAAATAGCAGGATGGAGGCTTGATGTGTGATAGTGGAAAGGTGAACCCGCTCTGATACCACCTGTAACGCCCGCCCTTATCTGCTCTCAGGGCAGCGCTACTGTTACTCCTTTTTTTTTTTTTTAAAACATACTACATATGGATCCTCTCACAACCTACGTACTTTAACAGGCCATCATAACTTAAACTTTCTTTTGCACATGCATCACATATCATATTCATCATTAGCATGTTAACATATCTTTCATAACATGCATACATAAAGATTCGTTCATGAGTTCTAACATTTCCAACCTTCTTAAGTAGATGATACTCATTAAACACAAGTCTTATAAGCAGAAGCAATGTCTTAAGTGGTTCTTAGAACATATAAATACAAGCAGATAGTATAGGGTCTTCTTTAACCATGCCACTATCACACACACTTGGCCCCTCCTGCTACTTCCTCTAGCGCAGACTTCCTTTATCTGCAGTATATGGACAACATGAACTATAAGCATATAGCTTAGTAAGATCCTTGCCTACTCACAAAAGCCACAAACTTCATCAAGCAATTAGAACATGAGCATACTAGCATAAAGGACCTAAGTATTTCATGGCAACCCTGATCAACAACATATCCATGTAATAAAAACTGAGCATGGCATAGAAAGCATAGTTAATCTAAGCAGGGCATAATTTGAACATAAGCATTATATCTACATAAAACTAAGCATGCATGAAAGACATATTCATAAGCGTTTTAAAACTTAACAATAAGCATTCCTAACCTAAGCATCCGTAACATCCTACATCTTAACCTACATAAAGTACATAGGCACAAACATTCTTCAACTTAACCATGACCATTCATCAGGGAATCCAATCATGCATAAAGGACATAATCATAAGCATTTGTTTAACTTGGACATAAACATTTGTAATAACATAAATCCTAAACTTGTAGAAAGAACATAATCGCAAGTATTCATAAACTTAACCATAACATTCACCACATCATAAATTCTAAACTAGCATGAAGTACATAGTCGCAACATTCTTAAACTTAACTCTAAACATCATAACTTCATAACATCTAGCATGCATAAGGAACATAGTTCGCAGCATCTGTGTATTTAACATAAGCATACACAATATCATGAAAAGTCTTTTCTTTTCAAAACATATACTTATAGATACTTCCATATCATCATAACTTCATAACATCTAGCATGCATAAAAAAAGCATTCAAGCATTTGTTATTTAACATAAGCATACACAATATCATAAAAGTCTTTTCTTTTCAAAACATATACTTATAGATACTTCCATATCATCATAACTTCATAACATCTAGCATGCATAAAAAAACATAGTTCGCAAGCATTCCGGGTATTTAACATGAGCATACACAATAATCATAAAAGTCTTTTCTTTTCAAAACATATACTTATAGATAATAATATCGATCATAACTTGCGTCGGGGCCTCCTGCCAAGTGCTCACATAATGCGTAACCGTTCATTGAGTATTTAACATGAGCATACACAATAATCATAAAAGTCTTTCCTTTCCAAAACATATACTTATAGATACTTCAAATTCATCAAAACTTGTTTGGGGGGCCCCAGGTTAAGTACCACATAATCACGCGTTCCTAATAGGTCAGGGTAGCGAGCCACCGCCCTACTAGAGCAAGACCTCTTACGTCTTACCAGGGCAAGACCTCTTACGTCTTCTTATGTCCCTATGGATTTGATTAACGACCACCTGACGGGTCGGGTACTTAACCTCTTGCAAAGTAAAATACTTAATTCTTTTCTTTTCTTGTCATAATATAAAGAATGCTCTTGATCCCCCATCATAAAAAGGGAAGCATCTTAATCTCATCTTATCATACGGAGAGCTCTTGATCCCTACTTAAAAGGGAAGCATCTCCATTTTATCTTATCTTAAGGAGAGCTCTTGATCCCTACTTGAAAGGGAAGCATCTCCATCTTATCATAAGGAGAGCTCTTGGTCCCTACTTGAAAGGGAAGAATCTCCATCTTATCATAAGGACACATGCATTCATAACATAAGAGTACCCTAAAGGGGTCATAAAGTATAAACATGTTCATCATACAGGCATATTTCGTGGCACATTACATCATAAACATGAAGCATATTTCCTTGGCATATTCATGGCATATTAAATCACAAAAACATGTTCATCACCTAAGCATATTTCATGGCACATTACATCATCAACATGTAGCATGTTTCCTAAGCATATTCAAGGCATATTAAATCATAAAAACATGTTCATCACCTAAGCCTATTTCATGGCACATTACATCATAACATGAAGCCTATTTCTTTGGCATATCCATGGCATATTAAATCATAAAAACATGTTCATCACCTAAGCATATTTCATGGCACATTATATCATAAACATGAAGAATATTTCCTATGCATATTCATGGCATATTAATCAAACAAAAACCATACCCTTAGCACAACTACATGTGGGGGGGGGGGGGGGGGTGTTTTCAAGAAAACCTAACTCTAAAACCATGGGTTTGCCTAATATTGTAAGGGGCTCGAGCTTGGGTTTTGTCCCCTAAAGTTCACTCATGAAGCGTTATAACTAATCATAGTATCATTAGGGATATTTTCATGCAACCCTAACCCTACTTTCATTGGTTGGCCGAATCATGTAAGGTTAGATCTTTGGACTTTTGTCCCCTAAAGTTCATTCATAAGCATTATTACTTACCCTAGTGTCATTAGGAACATTTTCATGCAACCCTAACCCTAATTATATGGGTTGGCCGAAACATGGAATGGGTTCAAACTTAGGTTTTGTCCCCTAAAGTCCATTCATAAAGCATTATTACTTAACCTAGTGTCATTAGGAACATTTTCATGCAACCCTAACCCTAATTATATGGGTTGGCCGAAACATGGAATGGGTTCAAACTTAGGTTTTGTCCCCTAAAATTCATTCATAAGCATTATCATGGCCTAACCTCATAAGAGGGAGTTGTCATAAAAACCCTAACCCTAAAAGGCCTTGGTGGCCGAAACCTATAAGGGCACCAAGTTAGAATATTTGCCCCCTAAAAGGTCCTATAGTGAGCATACAACCTATAGAAGTTCCCTAGAAACATTTTCATGAATCTTAGCCCAAGAAAACTTGATTGGCCGAAACCTACAAGGGCTACAACTTCATCGTTCTTATATGAAATTTAACCTACGAAACTAATACACTGCAGGTGAGGGGAAAACTTACATCCTTCGTTTTGCTTGAGAGATGACCTAATGGAGGTCACCTAGCTTTCTCCTAGCTTGAAAGGGGGTCTCGGCCAAAGGAAGAAGAAGGAGGTTGGTTTCGGTGAGGATGAAGAGGAGAGGAAGAAAATGGCCAAATGGAAACTTCCTTCTTCTTTATAAAGGGAGGAAGAGAAGTTTCTCTTTTCTTTGTCATGCCCCTTCACTTACCCTTCTTCCACTTATCTATAAATTCCCCTCTTCCTCTAATGATATAATTCTATTGGGCTTATGGTTAGTAGGTGCATCTATAGGGCTTGGCTATCTCTAGAGGTTTGGGGTTCAATTCCTAGGCTTTGCATCTCCTTTTTTTTTTTTTTGGCTTATTTTCTTTTATTTTTCCAAAAAGGCCCACATAAAGCCTATCATCATAAAGCCAAAATTCTCGTAAAATTGCTAGAAATTTTACGGGCGTTACAGACCAATTACTCCCTGTGGGTTATAAAGATTCCGACTTCCAATCAGATAGGGATAACAGTTAGTCTACCTATGGTTTTGTGTTTACTTTGGGAGGCGGAGCCATTGTATGGAGGAGTATCAAGCAGAAATGTTTGGGTAGTCCACCATGGAAGCTGAGTATGTGGCAGCCTCGGAGGCGGCCAAAGAAGTTGTATGGCTCAGGAATTTCTTGATTGACTTGGATTTGATTCCTGGTTTGCCTAGAACTATCGCAATTTATTGTGATAATAGTGGTGCAATTGCAAACTTGAAGGAACCACGAGTCCATAAGGCAAATAAACACATAGAGCACAAGTACCACCTGATACGAGAAATCATAAAGGAGGTAGAAGTTGTTGTTGCCTAGATTGCATCAGAGGATGACCTAGTATACCCTTTCACTAAGGCCATTCTAGTGAGAGCTTTTGATAGGCATGTGGAGGGAATGCGAATCAGATATATGGCAGTATGAGGATAGCATAGTCTTTTAGTATAAGTGGGAGATTGTTGGGATGTATACTGAAAAGTCTATCTTTTGTATGATCATCTTTATTTTTGAAATAAGAATCACATGATCATTGTTTGCATATTTATGGTTATGCATATTGTCTAATACATTACATTGTAGATAACATGGTGTGTGGTGTCACACGGGAGATCATGTTATCGGCTCCTTGTAAAGTATAAGTAAAGGCTCACAACCTAGATGGCTTTGGATAAACCATTGGTATGGTTGTAGTGTGATTTGGTATTGGTTTGTCTTAACCCTAGAATCACACTAGTGCACTTTGTGTATATTGAGCAGGACCGACTTAGAGGTGATTCGATTCATTGCTAACTACATAATCGAATCAGACCTCATATATTATATTGTACATGCTCTTAATCCCGATATAATAACGGGCACATATACTTAGTATTCATTTCTTTGATTTACCAATGGGCGAAATTTATAGATTAAATCGATACGCTCGATAAGTTGGGAAATGTTATTATTTATATGGTGTGTCATTGATTATAGGAGGAAACCGTGTCCTATATATTAGGATGATGATGTCCCCTTGAGGAGCTCATAAGGTTCATCATGTAAACCCTGCAGGTGGACTTGGTCCGACATGATGATAAGGTTGAGTGGTACTACTCATGGAGTTAGATGTTGATTAATTAATTGTCAGTAAATTAATTAATCGATGGACATTCGAGATCTTAAACACGGGGAGAAAAATATACAAATTATATATGGAGCCCATATTAATTTATGGGGGATGGTGAGGTAGATCAATGATGATCCCTAGTGGAATGGATTATCATTAATGGATTGGACTTTATGTGGGCTTGATCCATTGGGTAGCCAAGATCCAACTCCTCCTCATGGTCCATATTGTAGCCTATTAAAACCTTATGAAGCCTAGATCCAATGGATGAAAAAAAACTCTAGATCCAACGGTAGACATTAAATCTCTAAATCCGACGGTTGAGATTAAATCTCTAGATCCGATGGTTGAGATTAAATCTCTATAACCAATGGTGGAGATTAAAACAAGGATTATCCCTAACCCTATAAATAAGCCTTAAGTGGGTGGGCGGCACCTTGATGGCTTAGGAGATTATGGTTTGCTTCCCTTGGGCGGCATGGAATCCTAGTTAGGTTAGGATTGAGGTTGGCCGGCTACGGTTTGGGTGGTGGAGTGGGCGGCAACAATTGGAGAAGTTTTTCTTCTTCTTCCTTGGTTGTCGGCAACTATCTCTCTCCCATACACCTGGGCCGGAGCTCAACCTACTCCTCATCTTCTCCTTGGCCGGTGGAAACAAAGCTTAGGGTCTTCCCTTGGAGCTTTTGGCTGGCATGCATCTTTCTCATCCCTTCTCCTTGTTGGCCGGCGGCAAGCATCTAGGTTGGTGCTTGTTGGTTGGATAAAAGAATGAGAAGGGTTTTGTTTCTATACTTCCTCTTGTTCGGCGCGATCAAGGAAGGAAGATTGGTGATCTAGGAGCTTCGACTTTTGGAAGATCGTCGCCCACATGACGTCCAAAAGGAGGAAGGACATACAATAGAAGATCCAGAGGTATAACAAGAGGTATAATCTTGTTTATTTTGATTAGTGTTATTTTGTACTATGTCTATAATTGTTTTTCAATTATATGCATGTTGTATATTTTATTTTGTGGATAAATTAACTTGGACCCTTAATACAAACACAAAAACTGGCGATCCGTACATCGTCTATTCCGTGGCTATTCGTAGAATAGAGGTTGGTTGCTTGAACAACAAGTTTGTTCAAGTGACTACTCTAATCGAATAGCACGACGATGAAACGGTTGATTGGGTTATCCCTTTTATCTAGGATTAAATTTTTTTAATCCGGGGACATCGATGGGATCGCCATGAACAAGCGACTAAGTTAAAGTGGGAAGTGAAGTTTCTCCACCTTCATGTGGAATAAGAGCTTCGGTGCCGGGGGCAAAACCCTTCAAGTGGTATCAGAGCCACAGTTTCTGGTTTTGTGTGTTTAGGATTCGGTTACTTTAATACACTTTTCATATTTTATATGTCTCGGATAATAGTAGGATGTGCGTAGGTTAACTCTTTGGTTGCAGGCATAGGATCCAACTATTATGGCCATATGTGTGTATGTGATTGTATGTGTGTAATTGTATAATTTGTTGAATCCTCGGGGTTGACGAGGCTAGTATTTAATTTTTGTAATTAGATACGGCATTGTTTTGCCACTCCTTTTATTTTAGTTTACTTTCGATCTAGATTTCATGTATACTCCCTCGTAGAGTATAGGATCGATGGATGTAAATTAAAATAGTTTTTCTCGGCTCGGATCTCCGGATGGCTTGTACATGACGTAGAGAGGAGCGGACGAGATGGCGATACGACGGGAGACATATTGAAGACAAAAGCCATAATAGTTGGAAAATTTTATTTTTCATATTTATTGCTTATTGTTTGATATGCATGTCGTAGGCTAGAAAATTCCTCAATTTTAAATTACTAAGTGGGAGAGGGATATTTTTATAAATTCCCACGGCCTCCATTACGATTTGACATATGATGCAAGCAAACTTGCACGTCGCCTCTGAGTGCCTTCCTCCCCATCGGATGAGTTTGTTTGTGGATCACAGGGTTGGATATGGTTATAGGAAATTATTTAGGAGCATGTGTACTTCCCCATCGGAAGGCACATAACCCGAGATAATTTCCTTGGTATCGGGTAATGGAGAACACTTAGATGCAAATAGGAGTATCCTCCCCATCGGAGTCACTGCTTTTATTTGTAGGGCCAAAGAAAAACCAACAATTAATTTTATTTGTCAAAAAGTTAGGTTGACAAGATAGTAAAATTAATGGGTAAAATCTCCTCTTACAAATGTAGAATTCGTATACGTCCACACAATCGTGGCATACGATATTCTCGGTGTTTTGAGGTGTTGGTTGATTTTAAAATTTTATTGTTTGAGGAATCAATAATTTTTTGAAATCTAAAGTTTTGATCTATGTGATTATTAGGTTTTTCAAAAAATGTCTTTCAGTCCACTTGCTTTGATACTAAAGAAAAATAAACTTACTGTACATAATTATGTTGAATGGAAAAAGGAATCATGACATTGTCTTAACTGCTGAGGAGTACAAATATGTACTCTTCGAAGAGTTTCCTCCTAAGCCTACGAATGAGCTGGAAGTCCTTGGAGCTGAGATCGATGGGAAAACCCAGGTTGATATCATTCTCCAGTCGACAGAAAGGCTTACTCAGGCTCAGGCCATGGTTGCTCAGAAGGTTTCTACTTCTAAGCCGAAAGGCAAGAAGAAGAAGAAACAAGGTGGAGCAAAGATGGTGGGAGGATCTCAGGGAGGAGTGAAGAAGTTGAAAGGCAAGTGCTTCAATTGCAAGCAGACTAGACTTTGGAAGAAGGACTGTCCCAATCCGAAACAGAAAAATGGTATATCCTTTGGTCTAGTCGTTGAAACATGTTTAGCGGTGTTATCTACCGACACTTGGTGTGTAGATACGGGAGCCACTGATCATGTCTGTAATACTTTACAGGGGCTCCAGGGAACCCGATGACTAGCTAAAGGGGAGATTACCATTTACTTGGGCAATGCCACGAAGGTGGCGGCTGTTGCAGTGAGAGATGTTTATTTATCTTTTGAGAAAAATAAAGTTTTGGTTCTTAAGAATTGTCTTTATGTTCCTTTATTTAGAAAGAATTTAATTTCAGTTTCTAAATTGTTTATGGATGGATATTCTATTTCTTTTAATGACAGAGTTGTTATAAAAAGGAATAGGGAGATTATCTGTTCGGGTGCATTGATAGGAAATTTAAACACACTTGAACCAAAAGCTCCCACGATGCAAATAGAAGTTAATAACTCATCTTCTAATTCCAATAAGAGAAAAGAACCTTCGAAGATGAACCAAATATATCTTTGGCATCTTAGGCTTGTGTTGGTGCAGTGGGCACCAAAGTCGAACCGGTATTTTGATTATGGCAAAAGGCTCAATAGTTAAGGGTATATTTGTTATCTTACGAGCTCAATTAAGTGTGCAGAAATGCTAAAGTTGAGCGGAAGGTCTGCGACACCCGGTGGGAACCGAGGTGGTCGGAACGCGCCTTGAGGACCGGAGGAAGCCGAGGTACTCGGGTGAAGACCGGAAGCGAGGCTACAAGGTAAGCTCGTGTGAAAGCGAAGCAAGGTCGTTAAGCGTAGATCCGACCCAATACCTCCAATGGAAGGTCTAGGTCGAGATCAGATGGTTAGAACCATCGTACTTTATATTTTAAGCTAACATGCTGCGGTCCAAAACCCTTTGACTGATCAGCGCTAGTCAAGTTCGACCTCGAGAAGAGCTCGAATTTCAAGGGGGTGAATTTGGACTTGACTCGTGTTTTGGTACAAAGGGTGATGTGGCATCAAGGTGGACATCCAAACCATCACCAAGCTTCCTTGTGGTGGACGCCCAAAATAAGGTGAGTTGGCACAAGATGGTTGGCTCCCATGATGTGGCACAAGTTGAATGTCTCCAACAAGTTGGCGCCCAAGGAGGTTGGAGGTGGCACAAGGTGGTTGGATGAAACACCTCATCCTTGAGTTGGCGCACAAGAAGGTTGGAGGTGGCACAAGGTGGTTGGATGAAACACCTCATCCTCAAGTTGGCGCCCAAGGAGGTTGGAGGTGGCACAAGGTGGTTGGATGAAACACCTCATCCTTGAGTTGGAGCACAAGGAGGTTGGAGGTGGCACAAGGTGGTTGGATGAAACACCTCATCCTTGAGTTGGCGCAAAGGATGTGGATGAACAAGTCTTGGGGGATAAGAACCTCACCTTGGACACTACCTATGTCTAAATTCATAGATCAATATCCATAAATAGACATGTTCAAGCCAAGCAAATAACAAGAATTCAAGAGCTCTCAACACGCCGTCGTAACGCCGCTACTACTACTCACATTTGCTACGACGAAGTGCCGCCGACAACGAAAGCTACATCTTCTACTTATAAGAGTTGTCGGTATATTTATTTAAGTTCTACTTCTTTAAATTGTCTTTGTGCTTTAATTGTAACAAGGAAAGGGGGAGTGTCCCTTTGCCTTGATTTCTTTTTGTCGTTGCTCCTACTTCCAGCGAAGAGGAGTGGTTTTAGTGAATTGCCCTCCGTCGTGATCAAGGATCACTAGGGCCGTGGATTAGCAATCGAAAGATTGTGAACCACGTAAAAATATCTTGTCTACTTTATATTTCAGCATTCTCTACTTGCTTTTTACTTATTGCAAAGTTTTTAACGACACCGTATCGCTATTCACCCCCTCTAGCGACACTTTCGATCCAACAATTGGTATCGAGTCGGGCGCTAAGATTCGGTGAAACCACCAATCTAGCTTTGTTTTCTTTTTTACAGATTTTTATTTATTTATTTCTGTTTTCGTATAATTATTTCACTTGCTTATCTTCTCCTACATATAGAATTGCATTAGAGGCTTTAGGATCCGGATAAGGTTGTCCTTGGGTTAGATCCCGAGTAAGGTTGTCCTCTCTGGAACTTCAGCGACATTCGCATTTGATTGTTTATTTCTTTTTGCAAGTTACATTTTATATATCTTTTTACTTCCACTACTAATCCAAGGCGAAAGTCTTGGAATATTCTTTCCGTGTGTGTTTTGCAAGATTCTTTTAAATGCGTTCTTCTTCTTGTTTTTAAATGGCCCATCTCGAAGGGTTTAGCACGCCCGACCCCGTTTTACAGCAAATGACTTTCGTTATTGGAAGGGTCGGATGGAATGCTTTCTTAAAACCCAAATCGAGATGTGGATCATAATCAAACCGGTTTCACACTTCCTATTAATGAAGATGGTGAATCTTTGGGTTACGATCAATGGTCAAATTCCATGAAAAACAAGTAGAAGCGATGCCAAGGCAACTCAAATCTTGCAATGTGGGTTGTCAAGGAAGAGCTCAACCGCGTCGGCCCTTCATTAGTGCAAAGGACTTATGGACCAAGCTAGTGGAACTACACGAAGGCACCGACGACACGAAGGTATGTAAAGAGATTTACTTTTAAATAAATTGTATAACTTGAAAATGCAGGAAAACGAGACCGCAACTCAACTACATGCTCGTATCCAAGACATCGTCAACCAACTCCATGCCATCGGACAAAGGTCGAGAATCGCGACCTTATCGGTATTCTCTTAACTCGTTTCCTAGGACCACCTTGTGGGCATCCATGGTCGATGCCTACAAGGTCTCCAAGACCTTTCTAAAATTAGGTTAGGCGAATTGTTTTGAACTTGAATTACATGAGCAAACTAACGTGGTCGGGCGAGAAGAGTATTGCGTTAGTTGCGAGGTTCCAAGAAGAAGAAGCCCATAAAGCAAGCCACCCCCGAAGGAAGAAGGCGAGTCGAATCGGAAGTAGACTCGAAATAGAATCCGAACTAGTCAATCTAGTTCGGAAGATGATCAAGAGACGAAACGACCAACAACTCAAGGTAAGCCTAAACCTAATTCAAATACTTCTAATTTTAGATGCTATGAGTGCAGCGAGTTCGGTCACATCAAGTCCGAGTGCCCAAAGCTAAAGAATAACGCATCAAAGACCAAGAAAGCGCTAACGCTACTTGGGAGGAGTTGTCGGAGGAAGAAGGCGATATCCAAGCTCTAATGGCCAAGCCGACCGAGCACGACTCGAAACCAAGAAGAGTCCGAGTTCGAATCCGATGATGAGCTTCCATTCAAGACAAGCCACGGATCCGTATCCGGTTCAAAAGAATCATTAAGGGTAAGTCGGTCGTTACTTAATACTTTGTATGGTGCAATTAAATTTTTAAATAAGAAACTAGCTAAGTCCGAGTCCAAGGTCGAGACCCTAATTGAGGAGGTTAACCTCCTCAAACATGAGGTCTCCTAACCTCTTCGACTACTCGTATTCAAGAGGAGGACTCAACTCAAGTTGAAAAGCTTGAAGTTGAGAACTCGCTTTGAAAACACAAGTCGAAGACCTTAGGCATGTTGGAAAGGTTCACTTTGGGATCCAAGGGACTTGACCTCTTACTTGGATCACAAAGGGCCGTGTACAACAAGGCGGACTCGGGTTTAACTCAAATACAACCAATAAGTCATATATGTCTATAGTAAACCAACATAAGAAAAATGTCCAAGCATGGGTCCCTAAGACCACTTTGATTTCAACTTTAGGATCTAACATGTATTGGGTTCCCAAGGACCAAATTCACTATGTGAATAGACCCACTCGATTCAATGGTCCAGGGAGCCAATACAAAATGTATTTTGTTAAGTCTTAGAAATTGCATGCTTAGTTTTTCCTTTATTTTTAGAATGGTTAGATAGGACTCATAACCAACTAAAATCCTCGAAAAGATTGAGCCTCGGGAGCCTCTTTTCAAAAATAAACCAACTAAAATCCTCTACGAAAGATTGAGCCTCGGGAGCCTCTTTTCAAAAATAACTAGTTAGACCAAGGCGTAGTCTCAAGTAAGTCGAGTTATCAATTTCTTGAAATTAGCTTTGTCTAAGGAAGTGGTCGTTGTTCCGATCAAAGAAGGCCTCGTGCCTCGCCACGACCGGAAGCTAATCTCTTGAAAAGATTACTTGATGAGCTTAGACTAAATCCGAATCTAACCTAATGTTGGTTAATTTAAATTCATTAAAATTAATCAAGTAAAATTGATAGTCATCTCACAATAACACATAGGAATAACATGTTTTGATCATGTAGATATTGGTGAGATGATTTAGGTTTAAAAACTTACAAACAACCCTTTAGTAATTCCAATATCCGATCCAACTACCTTATGTGTAGGATCAATGGATGTTGGACAGTGGTTGCTCCCGACACATGACCAGGGATCAACTCAAATTTTCGAAGTTACGATTCAAACGACAAGGATCGGTAGCCGGAAATAACGGCAAGCTCAAAATCATCGGATCGGTGATATTGAGCTCAACTCTAACTTTACAATTCAAAATGTCTTATTAGTAGAAAACTTTCAATATAATTTACTTAGTGTAAGCCAATTGTGTGATAACAATTATAAGGTCATATTTCTAGAAAATGAATGCGTAATCAAAATAAATGCAACATCTAAAATAATACTTAAAGGAACTAGGAGTAGCAACATCTACACAATAAATTTACCCAACTCCTCAACCAAGTGTCTTATGACACAGAAGAGGAATCTTGGTTATGGCAGAAGACTGGACACTGCACTCCAAGACTCGTCCACAAGATGAGTCGAGTGGCTTGGTTATAGGTTTGCCTAAACTAAACAACTTGGATAATAAAATATGTAATGCTTGTCAACAAGGTAAACAATCTAGGACACAACATCAATTAACTAATCAAGAAGCAGAACCAAAAGTGTTCTTGAGCTCCTACACATGGATCTATTTGATTCACATGGAGCTAAGTCACTCAATGGTAGTCAATTTTGCTTAGTCATAATTGGACTATTCTAGATTTACTTGGGTTAGGTTTATCAAACATAAAAATGATACCTAGACCAACTAATCAATCTTTGTAGGTTAATCGAAAATCAAAAGAACCTTAAGATTAAAAGACTTAGAAGCGATCATGGTGGTGAATTCGAAAACCACGAGGTTTACAGTTTACGTAACCTAAGCGGATACCACCATGAGTTTTCATGTCCTAGAACCCCACAACAAAATGGGTTAGTCGAACGGAAAAATAGAACCCTACAAGAAGCCGCTAGGACAATGTTAAACGAGTATAACCTACCCGATAGATTTTGGGCAGAGGCCGTTAGTACGGCTTGCTATGTCCAAAATAGGATCCTTATGGTAAAGAGGCACCAAAAGACCTCGTACGAGATTTATCACGATAAAATACCGAACATCAAGTACTTTAGGGTATTTGGATGCAAGGTACATATCTTAAACACTAAGGATTACCTAGGGAAATTCAAATCCAAAACCTCTACTGGAACCTTTCTAGGATACTCAACCACCAGTAGAGCTTATAGGGTATACAATCACGACACTCTTAGAGTCGAAGAAACAATTAATATAGTTTTCGACGAAGGACACGAACCCGTTCAATCCTTAACAAAACCAACTAGCAAATCAACTTATAGCGAACCCGACTCTGATCTTGAACTTGAATCTCTTCCTAACCCAAGTCATCCTATCGACCAAGTGATAGATGACTCTAACCCAAGTCAAACTAGAACTCACCCAAGTCATCCTATCGACCAAGTGATAGATGACCCTAACCCGAGTCACACTAAGACTCAAACAAATCATCCTATCAATCAAGTTATAGGTGATCCAAATTTAGGGGTTCGAACTAGAGCTTCATATTGAAACCTTAGTCAAATCTCGTTAATTTCCAAAATCGAACCCAAAACTATTGAACAAGCACTTCTTGATCCCGACTGGATTATTGCTATGCAAGAAGAGCTAGCTCAATTCACTAGAAATGAAGTCTGGGAATTAGTACCACCACCTAAAGAAAAATCAATTATTGGAACAAGGTGGGTATTTCGAAATAAACTTGATGATAAAGGTGAAGTAGTTAGAAATAAAGCTAGGTTAGTCGCAAAAGGGTTTAGTCAAGTCGAAGGTTTAGATTACGATGAGACCTACGCCCCCGTAGCCAGACTAGAGTCCATCCGAATGTTGTTAGCATATGCTGCACATTGAGGTTTTAAATTGTTTCAAATGGATGTCAAGTCAGCATTTTTGAATGGATACATTAAGGAAGAAGTTTTCGATCAACCTCCGGATTGAAAATCTAGATAAACTGACCATGTCCTTAGACTTAAGAAAGCCCTATATGGACTCAAACAAGCCCCAAGAGCTTGATGCGAAAGGCTTTCGATCTATCTTAAGTCCAAAGGATTCAACCAAGGTTTAGTCGACCCAACCTTATTCGTTAAAACCGTAGGAAAAGAAATCTTTATAGCCCAAATCTATGTAGATGATATAATTTTGGAACTACCAACTCGATCCTGCTAAGCGAATTCATCTCACTTATGGAAAGTGAATTTGAAATGAATTTAGTAGGAGAGTTAAGTTTCTTCTTAGGTTTACAAATTAAACAAACTAAAGATGGAATATATTTACATCAACAAAAATATACTAAGGACTTAATAAATCGATTTGGAATGCAAGATGCTAAAATAATCAATACACCTATGGCAACTAATGTTAATATAAGCGAAGATGTAGAAGGAAAACCCGTTGACCTAAAATACTATAGAGCGCAATAGGAAGTCTCCTATACTTAACGCTGAGCCGACCCGACATTTTATTCGCGGTAAGTATGTGCGCAAGGTTACAAACCTGTGCAAGGAGTCTCACCTAACCCTAGTCAAGCGTATCCTTAGATATCTAAAGGGCACGCTAAGCGTAGGTATTTGGTACCCTAGATCTACCGAGTTTAATCTAATCGGCTACTCGACTCGACTATGCGGTAGTAAACTCGATAGAAAGAGCAGTGGTTGTTGTCAAATCCTCGCTCGAGTCTAGTAAGTTAGTGCGAGGAAGCGACATTGCGTTGCCTTATCTACCACCAGTAGAATCGTTGCGATGGGTGAGTGTGTCTCTCAGCTCCTGTGGATGAAGCACACTCTCCAAGACTTTAGCTTAATCTTTAACAACATTAAAACCTACATAGATAACATTAGTTCAATTAACTTAACTAAAAATCCAATATGTCATTCTAGGACAAATCATATAGAAGTTAAACACCACTTCATTAGGGAACATGTAACTAATGGAACTATACAACTAGAGTATGTTGAGTCCAAATCAAACCTAGCGGACATCTTCACCAAACCACTACCCGAAGCCGAATTTAGTTTATTAAGACGAAAGTTAGGTATGTGCGTAATAGAGTAGGATTTAAATTTTCTATATATGTACTCTACTTTTGCTTCTTTTTATGAAATTAGCCTAAGTCTTACCTTAGAAATCATATACCTATAGATTTAAGGAGCCAACACATCTCACAACACATAGGACTAATGTGTTTGTGTACTATACGTAGCAGGCGTGAGATGTTAGGACCTTACTCACAGTTCGGATGTAGATTGATTGCATCGATATGAACCATGGAGTATAATTATTTAAAATTAATCAACTCCTTCAAGACTTATTGATCATTCTATATCAATCAAGTCCAACCGAGTTGTACATTTTAGATAAACATATTTTCAAGCTTATTATTATTTTAAAAAAATATATTTATATTGGGAACTTGCTTGGACTTACAAACCCTAAAATATATTTACAAACTTTTTGAGTTAAGGCAAAGGGGAGAAAGTCACAAAAGTAAGGAAGAAAGTAAACAAAATTATTACCTTTTATATTAAGTAATTCCGTTTACTTAAGCAACTATTAAGGGGAGTAAAAATTATTTTCAAGAACTCACCTTGGTCAAGGAGGTTACCTCAAAGGGAGAACTTGAAACAATAATATTTCTCACTCATGCTTAATCTTTATGCTAGCTCATTCATACTTAATCATTATGCTAGCTCATTCATATTTAATCATTATGCTAGCTCATTCATATTTAATCTTTATGCTAGCTCATTCATATTTAATCTTTATGCTAGCTCATTCATGCTTAATCATTATGCTAGCTCATTCATATTTAATCTTTATGCTAGCTCATTCATGCTTAATCATTATGCTAGCTTCTTTGTTATGCTTAATTTTTCCTTAACTTTTGTGTCGGTTTGCCATGAATCAAAAGATTGTTGGTGCGATGGGCACCAAAGTCGAACCGTATTTTGATTATGGCAAAAGGCTCAATAGTTAAGGGTATATTTGTTATCTTACGAGCTCGATTAAGTGTGCGAAATGCTAAAGTTGAGCGGAAGGTGCGACACCGGTGGGAACCGAGGTGGTCGCAACGCCAGAGGACTTGGAGGAAGCCGAGGTACTCGGGTGAAGGACCGGAGCGAGGCTACAAGGTAAGCTCGTGTGAAGCGAAGCAAGGGTCGTTAAGCGTAGATCCGACCCAATACCTCCAATGGAAGGTCTAGGTCGAGATCGGATGGTTAGAACCATCGTACTTTATATTTTAAGCTAACTTGTCTGCGGTCCAAAACCCTTTGACTACTGATCAGCTGCTAGTCAAGTTCCACCTCGAGAAGAGCTCGAATTTCAAGGGTGAATTTGGACTTGACTCGTGTTTTGGTACAAAGGGTGATGTGGCATCAAGGTGGACATCAAACCATCACCAAGCTTCCTTGTGGTGGGCGCCCAAAATAAGGTGAGTTGGCACAAGATGGTTGGCTCCCATGATGTGGCACAAGTTGAATGGCTCCAACAAGTTGGCCCAAGGAGGTTGGAGGTGGCACAAGGTGGTTGGATGAAACACCTCATCCTTGAGTTGGCGCACAAGAAGGTTGGAGGTGGCACAAGGTGGTTGGATGAAACACCTCATCCTCAAGTTGGCGCCCAAGGAGGTTGGAGGTGGCACAAGGTGGTTGGATGAAACACCTCATCCTTGAGTTAGCGCACAAGAAGGTTGGAGGTGGCACAAGGTGGTTGGATGAAACACCTCATCCTTGAGTTGGCATGAGGATGTGGATGAACAAGTCTTGGGGATAAGAACCTCACCTTGGACACTACCTATGTCTAAATTCATAGATCAATATCCATAAATAGACATGTTCAAGCCAAGCAAATAACAAGAATTCAAGAGCTCTCAACACGTAAACGCCGCTACTACTACTCACATTTGCTCACGACGAAGTGCATAAACTACATCTTCTACTTATAAGAGTTGTCGGTATATTTATTTAAGTTCTACTTCTTTAAATTGTCTTTGTGCTTTAATCGTAACAAGGAAAGGGGGAGTGTCCCTTTGCCTTGATTTCTTTTTGTAATCGTTGCTCCTACTTCCAACGAAGAGGAGTGGTTTTAGTGAATTGCCCTCCGTACGTGATCAAGGATCACTAGGGCCGTGGATTAGCAATCGAAAGATTGTGAACCACGTAAAAATATCTTGTCTACTTTATATTTCCGCTGTGCATTCTCTACTTGCTTTTTACTTATTGCAAAAGTTTTTAACGACACCGTATCGCTATTCACCCCCCCCCCCTCTAGCGACACTTTCGATCCAACAGCTTGGTCATATTAACCTAAGCAAATTCAAAGGTTGATAGCCGATGAACCTCTGGGTTCATTAGTGGTGGAAGATTTCCCAATCTGCAAATCTTGCTTGGAGGGTAAAATGACCAAGAGGCCTTTTATGGCCAAGGGGTATAGAGCCAAAGATGTCTTAGAATTGGTTCATTCTGATTTGTGTGGTCCTATGTCTATCCAGGCTAGAGGTGGTTTTGAGTATTTCGTCTCTTTCATAGACGATTATTCAAGATATGGATACATTTACTTGATGCGCCGTATGTCTGAATGCTTTGACAAGTTCAAAGAATTCAAGGCTGATGTGGAGAAACGTCAAGGTAAAAGTATCAAAACACTATGATATGATCGTGGTGGTGAGTACCTCTTGGGAGAGTTTAGGAATTACTTATCAGAGGCTGGGATTCAATCCCAATTGTTTGTACCGGGCACACCCCAGCAGAATAGTGTAGCAGAGCGAAGGAATAGGACTCTTATGGAGATGGTCAGATCGATGATGAGTTATTCTGAGTTGCCAGATTCGTTCTGGGGATATGCTCTAGATACGACAATGTATATTCTGAACTTGGTCCCATCTAAATCAGTGCCTTCTACTCCCACTGAATTGTTGACTGGGCGAAAGCCTAGTCTAAGACATATTCTGATTTGGGGAAGTCCAGCACATGTGCTAAAGGTAGATGCTAGTAAGTTGGAACCTCGTACAGAAGTGCGCATATTCGTTGGCTATCCTAGAGGAACGAAAGGTCGTTTGTTTTATTGTCCTAGAGATCAGAGGGTGATCATTCGCATGAACGCTAGATTTCTAGAGGAAGACTATGTGATGAACCACAAGCTCATGAGTAAGATTATTCTGAAGGAATTAAAAGGGGAAGTCACTTCTTCAGTACCACTGGTACAAGAGGATATACCACAAGTTACTGCACCGCATGTCACAGAGGATACACATGTATTACCTCGTTGTAGTGGGAGGGTTGTCAGACAGCCTGATAGATTCATGTTCTTGGGAGAATCTTCTGATTTGATCCCTAGCGAACATGAACCTGATCCCTGGACATATGACGAGGCAATCCAAGATAAAGATGTAGTATCTTGGCAAAGTGCAATGAATGCTGAGATTGAATCTATGGATTCAAATCAGGTCTGGGAGCTAGTAGAACCACCCGATGGTGTAAAAACCATTGGTTGCAATTGGATCTACAAAAGAAAGAGAGGAATAGACGGGAAGGTTGAGACCTTCAAAGGAAGGCTTGTTGCGAAAGGATATACTCAGAAAAAGGGTATCGATTATGAGGAGACCTTTTCGCCGGTAGTCATTCTTAAGTCTATTTGGATTCTCTTATGCATTGCAGCTCATATGGATTATGAGGTGTGGCTGATGGATGTCAAGACAGCTTTCCTTAATGGAAGTCTTGAGGAAAACATCTACATGAAGCAACCAGAGGGATTCATTGAAAAGGGCAAAGAGCATTATGTGTCTAAGCTTAATCGGTCCATTTATGGATAGAAGCAAGCTTCGAGGTCTTGGAACATCCGCTTTGATGAGGTAATCCAGTCTTATGGATTTATTCAATGTCCGAATGAGTCTTGTGTATAAAAGAGATGTGACGGAAACGTAGTGGTGTTTCTTGTACTATACGTAGATGACATTTTGTTAATTGGCAATAATGTCAAGGTGTTATTGGACGTAAGGGTTTGGTTGTTCAAACAGTTTGATATGAAGGACTTGGGAGAAGTGGGACACATCCTTGGAATCAAGGTTATAAGGGATCACAAGAAAATGATGTTGTGCTTATCTCAAGATTCATACATAGACACCATTATAGATCATTTTAGCATGCAAAACTCCAAGAAAGGTTTTCTACCTTTCAGGCATGGAGTTGCTTTATCTAAGGAGATATGTCCTAGAACATCTAAGGAGATAGAGGAGATGAAGGTGGTTCCTTATGCTTCGACAGTAGGAAGCCTCATGTATGCGATGTACGAGACCAGATATCTGCTTTGTCGTAGGAATGGTCAGCAAATATCAGAGTAATCAAGGACTGGGACATTGGACTGTGATAAAGCATATATTGAAGTACCATAGAAGGACTAGGGATTATATGCTAGTTTACTAGGCAGACCAATTACTCCCTGTGGGTTACACAGAATCCGACTTACAATCAGATAGGGATAACAGTAATTCTACCTCAGGTTTTGTGTTTACTTTGGGAAGTGGAGCCATTGTATGGAGGAGTGTCAAGCAGAAATGCTTGGGGACTCCACCATGGAAGCTGAGTATGTGGCAGCCTCTGAGGCGGCCAAAAAAGTTGTATGGCTCAAGAACTTCTTGATGGACTTGAATGTGATTCCTGGTTTTCCCAAAACTATTGTAACTTATTGTGATAATAGTGGTGTAGTTGCAAACTCAAAGGAACCACCAGTCCATAAGGCAAGTAAACACATAGAGCGCAAGTACCACCTGATACGAGAAATCGTAAAGGAGGTAGAAGTTGCTGTCACCTAGATTGCATCAGAGGATCACCTAGTACACCCTTTCTCTAAGGCCTTTCTAGCGAGAGCTTTTGATAGGCATGTGGAGGGAATGGGAATCAGATGTATGGCAGTATGAGGACAGCATAGTCTTTTAGTATAAGTGAGAGATTGTTGGGATATATACTGAAAAGTCTATCTTTTGTATGAAATTCTTTATTTTTGAAATAAGAATCACATGATTATTGTTTGCATATTTATGGTTATGCATATTGTCTAATACATTACATTGTAGATAACATGGTGTGTGGTGTCACACGGGAAATCATGTTATCGGCTTCTTATAAAGTATAAGTAAAGGCTCACAACCTAGATGGCTTTGGACAAACCATTGGTATGGTTGTAGTGTGATTTGGTATTGGTTTGTCTTGACCATAGAATCACACTATTTCACTTTGTGTGTATTGAGCATAACCGACTTAGAGGTGATTGGATTCATTGCTGATTACATAATCGAATCGGACCTCATATATTATATTGTAAATGCTCTTAATCTTGATATAATAACGGGCACATATACTTAGTATTCATTTCTTTGATTTACCAATGGGCGAGATTTATAGATTAAATCGATAGACTCGGTAAGTTGGGAAATGATATTATTTATATTGTGTGTCATTGATTATAGGAGGAAACTGTGTCCTATATATTAGGATGATGATATCCCCTTGAGGAGCTCATAAGGTTCATCATGTAAACCCTGCAAGTGGACTTGGTCCGGCATGATGATAAGGTTGAGTGGTACTACTCATGGAGTTAGATGTGGATTAATTAATTGTCAGTAAATTAATTAATCGACGGACATTCGAGATCTTAAACACGGGGAGGAAAATGTACAAATAATATATGAAGCCCATATTAATTTATGGGGGTTGGTGAGGTAGATCAATGATGATCCTCTAGTGGAATGGATTATCATTAATGGATCGGACTTTATGTGGGCTTGATCAATTGGGTGGCCAAGATCCAACTCCTCCTCATGGTCCCTATTGTAGCCTATTAAAACCTCATGAAGCCTAGATCCAATGGATGATAACAAAACTCTAGATCCAACGGTAGAGATTAAATCTCTAGATCCGACGATTGAGATTAAATCTCTAGATCCGACGGTTGAGATTAAATCCCTAGAACCAATGGTGGAGATTAAAACAAGGCTTATCCCTAACCCTATAAATAAGCCTTAAGGGGTTGGGCGGCAACTTGATGGCTTAGGAGATTAGGGTTTGCTTCCCTTGGGCGGCAAGGAATCCTAGTTAGGTTAGGATTGATGTTGGGTGGCTAGGGTTTGGGTGGTGGAGTGGGCGGCAACAATTGGAGAAGTTTTTCTTCTTCTTCCTTGGTGGTCGGAGCCTATCTCTCTCCCATACACCTTGGTCGGAGCTCAACCTACTCCTCATCTTCTCCTTTGCCGGTGGAAACAAAGTTTAGGGTCTTTCCTTGGAGCTTTTGGCCGGCATCCATCTTTCTCATCCCTTCTCCTTGTTGGCCGGCGGCAAGCATCTAGGTTGGTGCTTGTTGGTTGGCTAAAGGAAGGAGAAGGGTTTTGTTTCTATTCTTCCTCTTGTTCAGAGTGAGCAAGGAAGGAAGATTGGTGATCTAGGAGCTTCGACTTTTGGAAGATCGCCGCCCACACGACATCCAAATAGAGGAAGGACATACAATAGAAGATCAAGAGGTATAACAAGAGGTATAATCTTGTTTATTTTGATTAGTGTTCTTTTGTATTATGTCTATAATTGTTTTTCAATTATATACATGTTGTATATTTTATTTTGTGGATAAATTAACTTGGACCCCGAATACAAACACAAAAACCAACGATCCGTACATCGTCTATTCCACGACTATTCATAGAATAGAGGTTGGTGGCTTGAACAACAAGTTTATTCAAGTGACTACTCTAATCGAATAGCACGACGATGAAACGGTTGCTTGGGTTATCCCTTTTTTCTAGGATTAAATTTTTTTAATCCGGGGACGTTTATGGGATCGCCATGAACAAGAGACTAAGTTGAAGTGGAAAGCGAAGTTTCTCCACCTTCATGTGGAATAAGAGCTTCGCTTCACGGGGAAAAACCCTTCAGTAAAATGGGGGCCAGGCTGTGCTAAACCATTCGAGATGGGCCATTTATAAAGAAAAGGGAACCTCGCAAAAACAAAAATGACAAGAGCTACCAAGACTCACGTCTTGGATTAGTAGTACAGGAGAAAGAAATTAAATGAAACGAAAAGTCTTAACTTATGAATTGAAAAACCAAAAATGAAAAGAAAACTTAAAACCAAATTCTAGATTGGTGGTTTCAGTAAATCGCAGTGCCCCCGCTCTGATACCAATTGTTGGATCGTAAAAAGGGCACTAGAGGGGGGGTGAATAGCACACGAGAATTCTTTTCATTGATATTATTAAAACACAAGCAAAGAGTAAAAGCTTAGTAGAATTGTAAATGACACGGGTTGGTTTTACTTGGTGGCCTACCGGCTGCTAATCCAAGGTCCTAGTGGTCCGAGACCCCATACAAAGGGCAACTCACTAAAACTTCTCCTCCTCGTTGGAGGTAGGAGATGGCGATTACAAAATATAGAGAAATCTCGAGGTAGAGAGACAAACCGCCTCTCCTCTTAAACGAAAATACAACGATGAAAGCCTCGATTAAGAAATAAAGTACAAGTATTAAAGTTGCTGGAAGATCATGGTGCAGCTAGAGGGGGGTGAATAGCCCTTTTTGCATCTTCGATGGAAATCGTTCACTCGTCGTGTACTTGTCTACAATATTCATTAATACGCAGCAGAAATATAAATAACAAATATAAATACAAGAGACAATCACAACACACGCAATACATGACGATATACATGGTTCAGAATCTTAGGATTTTTACAACATGGGGCGAGCTCAAAGATCTCTAGAGATGCACACGATACTACTTAAGCTCCTTCTCGACAACAAGTCGGAGGTGGAGAAATCTCGTACAAGCAATTATAAGATGCAATACAAAACTACAAGCAAAATACAAAGACAATATGAAATACAAGTAAAGAAAACTTTACAACACTTTGCTTTGATCACTTGCTTGTTGCTTTCTTTGGTTTTCTCTTAAAGGTCTGGAATGCAGGAGCAATTTCCCTCCAAAATCTCCCTAAAAATGGTTGTGGAAATCCTCCACAAGATCCTACTTTTATGCCTGTCTCGAGCTGATTCCGTGCCAATCAGTTGATTATTCCTGACCATCAGTCGACTGCTGTTGTATCCATTGTCAAACAATGACTTGATCTATGTTGGACAAGTTCCAACGGATACACCATCAGTCGATTGATCATGCCCATCAGTCAACTGATCAACTCATCAGTCGAGTGATCCAAGCAATCAGTGGACTCGAAAAAGGTTATGTGCCCGCGACACCCTTCATCAATCGACTGCCATCCCTTGGCAGTCGACTGATGGTGTATCAGTCGACTGTCAAACCCTGGCAGTCGACTGATTGGCAAGAAACTCATCAGGCAAACACTAGTCGATTGCTCTCAACTTGGATCAGTCGACTGCTATCTATAGCAACCGACTGGTGTCGGGTAAAATCTCAAACAAACACAAGTTGGTTGAGCATCCAACCATCGGATAAACCTCAAACACCAATGTTTGAGCATCCGACCCTCAATCTCAGCCACTTGGCCAAGCTCAACTCTCATCTCCCATGGAGTGTCTCACCGAAGCTCTCTTTGTCCGGCTACGTCCCTCGGATGCACCAAGCGCACGGCTTCCGCAATGCCATCCTTCGCGTCTTTCCCTAAAGTCTGCTTCCTTTGGCTTCACTCCATTCTCTCCTCGTCCGACGGTCCCTCGGATGCACCAAGCGCACGACTTCCGTAATGTCATCCTTCACCGAGTCAAGGACCCGAGCCATGAGACGATGAACTTGCCAATGCTTTATCAAGCTAACCAAATTCCAAGACTCAAGCTTGGACTTTCTCATTCCCAAGGATACACACTTGGACTTCCCATTGACAATCACATGTCATATGTTTTTTCTAACATCAAAATACTGCTTAAATCAAACTCGAGTTCGGTCAATCGTGACCTGGGCCAATTGCACCAACAATCTCCCCCTTTTTGATGTTTGACAAAACCCCAAACATCTTTGAGTTAGGTGCCCTAACTCAAGTCTACCAATTATCCCCAATTGAAAATTCTCACCTTTCAGAATTCCAATTAACCCCAATTGGTCTCTTCTCCCCCTTTATAACATACATAAAAAATGTCCTCCCCAAGGGTGTTAATGTCTCACATCCCAATGAGATCTTACAATGTCCCCCTTGGTCCAAAAACACATCCATCATCCAAAGATGGATAACCTCCCCCAAAAGGCTTGCTCCCCCTTGACAATTGCACCAACAATGTCCTTGGAGAGTCCCCAAGCCAATAGGAACACTAAACAATCGAAATTAAGGGAAAAAATTCAACATTGAACTTTCACCTCTCTTAATCCGATGCACACCCTAAACAATTCTCCTAATCCATATTCATTGGATTTTCACCCTTTCTAATGCTCTCCAAAGCATTTCCTAGAGTTAGGAGCAGTTAGGGAACCAAAAAGTAGCTGAGCATGGGCCTAACAAACATTGTTTACCTGAAATCAACATTATCAGTCGACTCATTCAGCTACCAGTCGACTGATTTTGACTCCAGTCGACTCCCATCCATGGCAGTCGACTGATTTTTGCATAGTATAGAAATCAGATTTCGGAAATGAAATTCTAAAATTCATAAGTAAAAATATGTAATCTGAAAAATCTTGAAAATTCATATGTACATTACTTATTACAAACATTATGGGTGAAAAATATTAGAAAAATAAAATGCACATAAACTAGTAAGATTAATATAATGTTCAAAACCCTTGAAATTTTCAATGTTTGACCCTACTTTGTATCACCTCATTCAATGGTGATTGCTATCAAAAGATAGACTTCACCAAGGTTTTTCAAAATGATTTTGAAATAATTTTAAAAAATTTAAATTCATTTTCCTAAACATCTCACTTGTATCTAGGTGTATGATGCACATACAAGTCAAGTGTTCTAGTGAGATGTAGGTTTTGTTCATTTAGGGTCTCATGCATATGCTAGGCAACACTATTTGATTTCCTTATGCATGGGACTTCAAATCATACCTTAGTCCTTGACTCAATTTTATTTAATTCATGGAAAAATTATTATGGCATAAATGATAACAAGAATAAAAGCATGTGCCAATAATCATGATGTCATGACATGTGATACAAACTTAAGCATAACATGACATTTAGCTAACCCTAAGTATTATCTTAACATTTTATATGATAAAAATAAATATGATGTCATGACAAGGCAAGGCAAATAAAGCATGGCAAATATAAAATACCTAAGTGTTAAGCTCAAATTGTCATTTATAAGATTAAATCCATTTTGCCTTAATACCAACTATCCCCCTAGTGTGCCAAAAATCCAAAATGGCACACCATGACTTCTAAGACCTAATTGTGCCAATTTAATCATTTTTCAAGTTCTTAAAGCACATTGGCACATCCTAAAGTGTCAACTCTATTATGGTTAGGTTAACTACCTATCCACATAGGGTTGACACACCCTAACCCATCTAGTGTGAATCGATCACACTCCTAGGAACCCAATACTTATTGGAGCTCCTTAGGTTAACAAGGTATTCACTAGGGATAACTTCCCTAGATATCTTCCTAATGACCCTTTTTGGCTTTGAAGCCTTAGTAATTTGGGTCTTTCCTAGGTTAACCTTAGGGATTGCCTCGCTAGTAACCTTCTTAGTGACTACCTTAGATTTTCTTGAATTTTTAGCCACTAGACACACACCATAGTTAATCTTAGGGATTAATTCTCTATTAACCTTTGTTTTTCTAGACCTAGATTTAGTTCCATAATCAAATGGAACATTGTGGTAGGACTTAGGTTTGTGACCCAAACCTTTCTTGCCCTTAAGTGGTTCTTGTCTCCTAGGTCCTAAATTTTATCCATTATACCCCTTAATTGAATTTGTAATTCTTGCTAGGGTGTTCTCCAAATTTTCAAGCCTTGACCACCAGGCTTGGTTTTCTAATTCTAATTTTCCCAATTTTGATTTTTCATTAATCTTTTGGGAATGACTCTTCCTAGGCATATGCCTAGACTTCTTAGAGTTAAAGCCCAAATTTTCTTCTATCCTCCTAATACTCTCCCTAGGTAAAATAGGTCTAGAATTGTTTGATCTAGATTTGTCCTTAGCTGTAAGTTCATAGGATTTAGCTCCTAAGCAACCATATCTATTCCTACTAGCATACTTATATTCATGGGCAATAGCAAGTGAATTAAAATGATTCCTAGCATGCTTTTTAATCTTAGAACTAGAAGCTGCATTAAAGTATACCTTAGGGTTTGCTTTGGAAGCTCCCCCTACTTGTGTAGCTCCTTATTGCCCCTTCTTCTTCCCCTAGGGCATTGACTTTGGTAGTGTCCCCGTTGATTGCACTTGAAGCACACAATGTGTTTTTTGTTTTTCCTAGCGAGGACTCCAGCATCGTTTGACTTTTGGTGCCGGTGCTTTTTCCTTGGCCAATTTTGGGCATTTACTCTTGTAGTTCCCTTTCTCCCTACACTCAAAGCAAATTATGTGATTTTTATTATTATTAATTACATTTGAGTTACCTATGTTGGATCGATTTGAGCGCTAGAGGGGGGGGGGGGGTGAATAGCGCTAAGAAAAAAAAAACTTTTCGTAATCGTTCGAATTGGCACGAGTAAATGCAGCGGAAAGATAGCAATAAATAAATAAAAACACGAGGGGTTTTTACTTGGTTCGTAGCCTACGGCTACTACTCCAAGGCCCTAATGGTCCTTGACCACGCACGGAGGGCAAATATTAAACGAACTCCTTCTCGATAGAGATAGGAGTTAAGCGAATACAAAAACTCAATAAAGATTCAAGGTAGAGGGACACTCCCCCTCTCCTTGATATGATTTAAAGCTTGAAAATAAAGACAACTTATACAAAATTAAAGATTATACCGACGACTTCAAGGATTGGAGGTTGAAGCTTTAGTCGCCGCCTCGCTAGCCGCTTCGTCGTAGGGATGTCGGAGAGTCGGAGCGTATCGGAAGCACTTGGAAGCTTTTGAATTGATGAAAAACCCTAGGTTTGACCCTCCTTTTATAGCCTTTAAGCCCCTCAACGAATGGGTCTTCAACCAATCACAAATGGGCACAAAACTCCTTGAAAAATGGTGATAAAGCTTGACTCCTCGAGGCTGATTTTTGACCAGGCGGTTGAGCTCGCCGTTGAGCTGGCCGGTTGAGCTAACGCCACGGTTGAACTGGCGGTTGGCTGGCGACCACGATTTTTGACTAAAAAGGAGTTTAGCTCAAAATACAAGTGAATTCGACGGCCACTTGCCGTCCGATCTCAACATAGACCTTCCATGGGAAGTCTTGGGTTGATCGCCGCCTAAGGACGCCCCGCATAAAGGACACGACCTCACTTACGCTTGCACACACGAGCTTACCTCGATACTTACTTGTCGCAGCCGGCCTTCCACTCGATTCCTTCTTCCCTCCGAAGTAACTCGAGTGTCGCCCGACCACCGCGGCTTCCTCCGGGTGTCGCTAGCCTTCAGCTCCAGCATTGAGACTTTTCTGCACACTTGATTTAGCTCGTGAGATAACAATATAAGCTTAACTTTGTATCGTTTGCTATAATCAAAACACAGGTTCGACTTAGGTGCCCACTGCACCAACAATCTCCCCTTTTTGATTTATGGCAAACCCACATACAAAGTTAAGCAAGCATGAAGAATAATAATGTGCATGAGAGAGAAAAAAAATGAAGATTAAGTTGGAGTAGTAAGGATTTTCTTCAAGTACTCCCCCTTGAGGAAACCTCCCCCTTGACCGAGGGTGAGTCTTTGAAGAAAGACCTTAATCCTCCCCCTTGAGGGTTGCTTTAAGTAATTAACATTACTTAAAATTAGCTTTAGTAAAACGTTTTAAAATTAGCTTTAGTAAAACGTTTTAGTTAAGCCCTTTCTCCCCCTTAAGTAAAACACTAACGACATAAATAAGTTAAGAATTCTCTTAACTTGGCCTTTTGTCAAAAGTTAAATAAGTTCTCAAAACCTAAAGTTAACTTTTGGTTTAAACATGAAGTAAGAGTTAAGTTATCAAAAAATTTGAAAAAAAAATTTGACCCCTTAACTTTGGCCTTTTTCTCCCCCTTTTGTCGTATATCGAAAAGAGTAAGGGGTGTGTGGAAATCAAAATAATTGCTAAATTTAAAGTCCAAGCATGTTCCACATTTTTTATTAAAATAGTATATTGAAAATAAGCTCATCTATGAAATGTTCGACTCATATTTGGCTTGATTGATATGAAGGATCAACCAGTCCTAGTCGGAGTCGGTTAGTATGTATGATTATACTCCATGGTTCATAGCGATGCACTAGCTCTACATCTGGAACTGTGAGTAAGGTCCTAACATCTCACGCCCATCTACGTGGCTAAGTACACAAACACATTAGTCCTATGTGTTGTGAGATGTATTGGCTCCTTAAATCTATAGGTGCATGATATCTAAGGTATGACCTATGCTAGTTTCATGAAAAAGTAAGAAATAGTAGTAATATAATTTGCAAAACCTATTCTATTACGCACATGCCTAATTTTCGTCTCAAGAGACTAAATTCGGCTTCGGGTAGTGGTTTAGTAAATATGTCTGCTAGGTTAGACTTCGAGTCAACATATTCGAGTTGTATGGAGCCGTTGGCTACATGTTCTCGAATGAAATTGTGTTTTACCTCTATATGCTTTGTTCTTGAATGGCATATAGGGTTCTTAGTTAGATTTATCGAACTTATGTTGTCTACAAAAATTTTAGTTTTGGTGAAGTCCAACCTAAAGTCTCGGAGAGTGTGCTTCATCCAAAGAAGCTGAGTTACACACTCACCCATCGCATAGCGTATTCGGCCGGTGGTAGATAAGGCAACACAATGTTGCTTCCTACTGCACCAACTCACTAGACTTGAGCCGAGTAGTTGACAACAACCACTCGTGCTCTTTCTATCGAGTTTACTACCGGCATAATCCGAATCGGAGTAGCCGATTAGTTCGAACTCCGTAGATCTAGGGTACCAAATACCAACGTTAAGTGTACCCTTAAGATATCTAAGGATACGCTTAACTAGGGTTAGGTGAGACTCCTTAGCACAGGTTTGAAACCTGGCGCACATACTTACTGCGAATAGGATGTCGGGTCGACTCGCAGTTAAGTATAGGAGACTTCCTATCGCGCTCCTATAGTACTTTAAGTCAATGGACTTACTTTCTAGGTCTTCTCCTATGTTAACATTAATCGCCATTGGGGTGTTTATTATCTTAGCATCTTGCATTCCAAATCTTTTAATTAACTCCTTAGTGTATTTTTGTTGATATAGGTATATACCATCCTTAGTTTGTTTAATTTGTAGACCTAAAAAGAAACTTAACTCGCCTACTAAGTTCATTTCAAACTCACTTTCCATGAGTGAAACGAACTCGTTCAGTAAGGCTGAGTTAGAGGTTCCAAAAATTATATCGTCTACGTAAATTTGAGCTATGAATATTTCTTTACCTAAGATTTTTACGAAGAGAGTTGGGTCAACTAAGCCTTGGTTAAACCCTTTTGACTTAAGATGGATTGAAAGTCTCTCGTACCAAGCTCGAGGAGCTTGTTTAAGTCCATAGAGAGCTTTCTTAAGTTTTAGAACATGGTCGGGTTTATCTAGATTTTTGAATCCGGGGGGTTGGCAAACATAAACTTCTTCTTTAATGTATCCATTTAGGAATGCCGACTTAACATCCATTTGAAATAGCTTAAATCCTCGATGTGCGGCATAAGCTAGCAACATTCGAATGGATTCGAGTCTAGCTACTGGGGCATAGGTTTCGTCGTAATCTAAGCCTTCGACTTGACTGAACCCTTTGGCGACTAACCTAGCCTTGTTTCTAACTACTTCACCTTTATCATCAAGCTTATTTCTAAACACCCACCTTGTTCCAATTGTCGCTTTTGTCTTTAGGTGGTGGTACTAATTCCACACTTCATTCCTAGTAAATTGAGCTAGCTCTTCTTGCATTGCAATAATCCAATCGGGATCAAGAAGAGCTTGTTCAATTGATTTGGGTTCTATCTTTGAAATTAAGGAAATTTGACTAAGGTTCCTATAGGATGCTCTAGTTCGAACTCCTAGATTAGGATCTCCTATCACTTGATCGATAGGGTGGTTAGTCTGAATCCTAGATTGGGTTGGGTTTGTGTCACCTAATGCTTGATCAATGGGGTGACTTGGTTGAACACTAGTTTGACTCGGATCACTTGTCACATGGTCGACAAGAGAAGTTGGTTGATGTGGATTAGACTCGATCTCAGGGTCAGAGTTAGGTCTAGTATGAGTAGGCTCGCTAATTGGGGTTGTCGGGGGTTTTGTAGGTTCGTGTCCTTCATCAAATACTACATTGATAGTCTCCTCGACTCTAAGGGTGTCGTGGTTATACACTCTATAAGCTCGGCTTGTAGTCGAGTATCCTAGAAATATTCCGGTCATGGTTTTGGATGTAAATTTCCCTAGGTAATCCTTAGTGTTTAGAATATGTACCTTACACCCAAATACCCTAAAGTACTTGATGTTAGGTATTTTATCGTGATAAATCTCATACGAGGTCTTAAGGTGCCTCTTTACCATAAGGATCCTATTCTGGACGCAAGCCGTGCTATACCCCAAAACCTATCGTAGGTTATATTCGCTTAACATGGTCCTAGCGGCTTCTTGTAGAGTTCGGTTTTCCATCCACTAGGCCATTTTGTTGAGGGTCCTAGGGCAAGAGAATTCATGGTGGTATCCGCTTTAGGTTACGTAAGTCGGTGAACCTTTGATTTTCGAATTCACCACCATGATCGCTTCTAAGTCTTTTAACCTTAAGGTCTTTTTGATTCTCGATTAATTTGAATAGATTGATTAATTGATCTAGGGTATCATTTTTATGTTTGATGAACCTAACCCAGGTAAAACTCGAGTAGTCGTCAATTATGACTAAGCAATATTGACTTTTATTGAGTGACTTGGCTCCATGTGAATCGAATAGATCCATATGCAGGAGCTCAAGTACACTTGAGGTTCGTTCTTGGTTAGTTAACTTGTGTTGTGTCCTAGGTTATTTTCCTTGTTGACAAGCATTACAGATTTTATTAACCAAGTTGTTGAGGTTGGGTAAACCTCTGACTAAGCCACTCTGACTCATCTTGTGGATGAGTCTTGGGTGCGAGTGACCGAGTCGTCGGTGCCACAACCATGATTCCTCTTCCTGTGTCATAAGACATTTGGCTGAGGATTTGATTAAGTTCATTGTATAAATGTTATTTGTCCTAGTTCCTTTGAGTATTGTTTTAGCTGTTTCATTTGTTTTAATTACACATTCATTTTCTAAAAATACGACCTTATAGTTATTGTCACACAATTGGCTTACGCTAAGCAGGTTATATTCAAAATTCTCTACAAGTAATACATTTTTAATAACAAAATTCGAGTTAAGCTCGATATCACCTGATCCGATGATTTTGAGCTTGCTGTTATTCCCAAAGGCTACCGATCCTTGTCGTTTGAATCGAAGCTTTGTGAATTTGAGTTGATCCCCGGTCATGTGTCGGGAGCAACCACTGTCCAACATCCATTGATCCTACACACAAGGTGGTTGGATTGGATGTTAGATTTTTATTTTTAAATTGGTTGTAAGTTGTTAAACCTAGGTCATCTCACCCGAGTCTATATGATCAAGCATGTTATACTTATGTGTTTTTTGTGAGATGACTCCCAATTAAATTTATTAAGTGGATTTAGGTTTAAGCGATTTTATGTTGAGATGATTTTCAATTAAATTGATTAAGTGGATTTAGGTTCAAGTAATTAGGATTTAGGTTCAAGTAATTTTATATTGAGATGATTTTCAATTAAGTTGATTAAGTGGATTTAGGTTCAAGTAATTTTATGTTGAGATGATTTTCAATTAAGTTTGATTAAGTGGATTTAGGTTCAAGTTAGATTTGGATTTAACCCAAGGCTTGTCAAGTTTACCTTTTCAAGATCATGGCTTCCTGGTCGTGGCGAGGCAATGGGGCCTTCTTTTATCGGATCATCGACCACTTCCTTAGACAAAGCCATGTTCAAGAAAATGATGACTTGACTCACCTAAGACTATTTCCTAGTCTAACTAGTTATTTTTGAAAAGAGGCTCCCCGAGGCTCAATCTTTTCGAAGGATTTTAGTTGGTTATTTGAAAAGAGGCTCCCCGAGGCTCAATCTTTTCGAAGGATTTTTTAGTTGGTTATTTGTGTATTCCAAGTGAGTTAAAAAAACAACAAAAAAACTAAGCATGCAATTTCTAAGTTAAAGCACAAACATGTTTTGTCTTGGCTCCCTAGACAGTTGAATCGGTTCGGTCTATCCACATAGTGGATTTGGTCCTTGGGAACCCAGTACGAGTTAGATCCTAGAGTTGAAATCAAAGTGGTCTTAGGGACCCATGCTTGGACACATTTTTTATGTCTACTTACGATTGACATATACGACTTATTGGTCGTGTTTGAGCTAAACCCTAGTCCGGCCTTGTTGTACACGGCCCTTTGCGATCCAAGTAGGAGGTCAAGTCCTTTGGATCCCAAAGTAAACCTTTCCAATGTATTCCTAAGATCTTCGACTTGACTTTTCAAGAGTGAGTTCTCAACTTCGAGTTTTTCAACCCGAGTTGAGTCCTTCTCTTGAACTCGACTAGTCGAAGAGGTTAGGGAGACCTCGTGTTTGAGGAGTTTAACTTCCTCAACCAGGGTCTCGACCTTGGACTCGGACTTAGCTAACTTCCTAGAAAAAAACCTAACCGTATTATGTAAAGTATTAAATAAAGTACGACTCACCTTAAGGGTATCTTTTGAATCGGATGCGTATCCGTGGCTTGACTTGAAGGTTGCTTCAGAGTCCGAATCATCCTCGGTTCGACTCAAGTTCGGGTTCCTCCGTGTCGACTCAATTGATTTCGCCATGAAGACGCGTGGTCTTCGTCTTCTTGGATGACGCTTCTTCCCATGTCGCGTTGAGGGCCTTCTTGTGCTTAGGTCCTTGGTGGTTGAGCTTGGGGCACTCGGACTTGATATGTTCAAACCTGTTACACTCATAACACCTAATATTAGAACTTTTAGGTTTACCTTGGTTGGGTCGAGTCGTGGTTCTTCCGTCCCTTGGCTATCCTTCGAGCTAGGTTCATTAGTTCGGCAGTCAACTCCGGGTCAACTTCTTCTTCGGACTCGTCTCCCTCCTCGGTTGGTGGTGGCTTGCTTGCGATTTTCTTCTTCTTTGAACCTGCAAACAAAGCTATACCCCTCTCGGGTTCCGAGTTGGATTGTTCATGTAATTCGAAATCGGAAAAGAGTTCATCTAACCTAATTTTAGAAAGATCCTTGGAGACCTTGTAGGCATCGACCATGGATGCCCACAAGGTAGTCCTCGGAAAAGAGTTTAGAACATACCTTATAAGGTCGCGGTTTTCGACCTTTTGCCCGAAGTGTAAGTTGTTGTGATGTCACGGACACGGGCATGGAGTTGCGTCGCGGATTCGTGTTCCTGCATTTTTAGTGTGTACAATTTATTGAATAACAAATCACGCTTACATACCTTGGCTTGATCCGATCCTTCGTGTAACTCGATTAGTTTAGTCCAAAGATCCTTTGCGCTTATGAAGGGGCGACGCGATTTAACTCCTCCTTGGATAGGCCGCATTGAGGATTTGATTGACTTGTCGTTTTGTTGCAACGGTCCATTGATCATAATCCAAGGAGTCACCCACTTCATTAGTCGGAAGTGTGAAACCCGTTTGGATTATGATCCACATCTCGAGTTGGGTTTTGAGAAAGCATTCCATCCGACCCTTCCAATAACGGAAGTCATCTCCATTATAAAACGGAGGTCGGACGGTGCTAAAACCCTCGAGATGGGCCATTGAAACAAAAAGACAAAAAGAGACGAAGACCGAAAAGCTAGCAAAGACAAAAACTCAAAAACAAGTACCAAGACTCGCGTCTTGGATTAGTAGTGCGGGAGAGAATTTAACAAACAAAATAAATAGAAATAAACAGAATTAAAAGAAAATAAATCTGTAAAAAAAAGCTAGATTGGTGGTTTCACCAAATCTTAGCAACCCCCGGCTCTGATACCAATTGTTGGATCGATTTGAGCGCTAGAGGGGGGGGGGTGAATAGCGCTAAGAAAAAAAAAACTTTTCGTAATCGTTCGAATTGGCACGAGTAAACGCAGCGGAAAGATAGCAATAAATAAATAAAAACACGAGGGGTTTTTACTTGGTTCGTAGCCTACGGCTACTACTCCAAGGCCCTAATGGTCCTTGACCACGCACGGAGGGCAAATATTAAACGAACTCCTTCTCGATAGAGATAGGAGTTAAGCGAATACAAAAACTCAATAAAGATTCAAGGTAGAGGGACACTCCCCCTCTCCTTGATATGATTTAAAGCTTGAAAATAAAGACAACTTATACAAAATTAAAGATTATACCGACGACTTCAAGGATTGGAGGTTGAAGCTTTAGTCGTCGTCTCGGCAGCGCTTCGTCGTAGGGATGTCGGAGAGTCGGAGCGTATCGGAAGCACATGGAAGCTTTTGAATTGATGAAAAACCCTAGGTTTGGCCCTCCTTTTATAGCCTTTAAGCCCCTCAACGAATGGGTCTTCAACCAATCACAAATGGGCACAAAACTCCTTGAAAAATGGTGATAAAGCTTGACTCCGAGGCTGATTTCTGAAGCCGCCGGTTGAATCGGCCGGTTGAACTGCCACGGCCGAATCGGCTGGCGGTTGAACTGGCAGCCACGATTTTTGACTAAAAAAGGAGTTTAGCTCAAAATACAAGTGAATTCGACGGCCACTTGCCGTCCGATCTCATCATAGACCTTCCATGGGAAGTCTTGGGTTGGATCGTCGCCTAAGGACGTCCCCGTACAAAGGACACGACCTCACTTACGCTTGCACATACGAGCTTACCTCGATACTTACTTGTCGCTTTTGCTTCCGGCCTTCCACTCGATTCCTTCGGCTCCCTCCGAAGTAACTCGAGTGTCGCCCGACCACCGCGGCTTCCTCCGGGTGTCGCTAGCCTTCAGCTCCAGCATTGAGACTTTTCTGCACACTTGATTTAGCTCGTGAGATAACAATATAAGCTTAACTTTGTATCGTTTGCTATAATCAAAACATAGGTTCGACTTAGGTGCCCACTGCACCAACAACCTAGGGTGGTGGAAGCCTCTTGATCTTCACTTCTCCCTGATGTAGATGCTTCTTCTTGTTCTTCCACCGGGATAGAAGATCTCTCCTCTCCCTCAATGCTAGAGGTGGAGGTTTCCTCCAATTCATCCACATTCTCCAATGTTGATGGTGATTCTTCCTCTTGAGCATGAGAGGATGAATACTCTTCCTCGGCTTCCTTCTCTACTTGTGTTGGTTCGGAATTTTCATGGAATTGGACTAATTTATTTCACAATTCCTTCACATCCCTATATTCACCTAGCCTAGACAAAATGTGGTTAGGTATTAACTTAACTAACATTTTCATTACCTTAACCATTGTCTTGAATTGTTGTCATTGCTCCTCGGTCCATTTTGATTTTTCGATTATCTTCTTGTCTTTACCCCTAGGTACATCAAAACCATCTTCAATTGTTAGCATTATCAAAATCGGTTTTGAAGTATACCTCCATCCTTTTCTTCCGCCATGAGAATTCTCCTTCGAATTTTGGAGGTTGGATGTTGATGCTGGCCATTTCAGTTGATTGTCGCAGCGGTGAGTGTGATGACAACCTCCTCGCTCTGATACCCCTTGTTGAAGGATCGTGGCGAAGCTAGAGGGGGGTGAATAGCCCTTTTCACGTGTTCGATGGAAATCATTCGCTCATCATCTTCTTATCTACAATAATCATTAATACACAGCGAAAATAAAAATAACAAATACAAGAGACAAGAGACAATCACAACACACACAATACACGTCGATATACATGGTTTGGAACATTAGGGTTCCTACTCCACGGGGCGAGCTCAAAGAGCCCTAGAGATGCACATAGCACTACTCAAACTCCTTCTTGATAATAAGTTGGAGGTGGAGAAACCATGTACAAGCAATTACAAGATGCAATACAAAAGTACAAACAAAATACAAAGTCAATATGAAATACAAGTGAAGAAAATTTTACAACACTTTGCTTTGATCACTTGCTTGTTGCTTGCTTTGGTTTGCTCTTGAAGGTATGGAATGCAGCAGCAATTCCCCTACAAAATCTCCCAAAAAATGATTGTGGAAATCCTCCCCAAGCTCCTCCTTTTATGCTGGTCTCGGCTGATTATGTGTCAATCAGTCGACTCTTCCTCACCATCAGTCGACTGCTCCTGTAGTCATTGTCTCACAATGACTCGATTAACATTGGATAAGTTCCAATAGATACACCATCAGTCGACTGATCATGCCTATCAATCGACTGATCAAGCCATCAATTGAGTGATCCAGGCAATCAATTGACTTGAAAAGGTTTTGTACTCGTGACACCCTTCATCAGTCCACTGCCATCCCTTGGCAGTCGACTGATAGTGTATCAATCGACTGCCAAACCCTGGCAGTCAAATGATTGGCCAGAAACTCATCAGTTGAACACAAGTCAATTGATCTCGACTAAGATCAGTCGAGTACTTTCTATAGCAATCGACTGGTGTCGGGTAAAACCTCAAACAAACACAAGTTATTTGAGCATCCGACCGTTGGGTAAACCTCAAACACCAATGTTTGAGCATCCGACACTCGATCTCAGCCACTTGCCCAAGCTCAACTCTCATCTCCCATGGAGTCTCTCACCGAAGATCTCTTCATTCGACTATGTCCCTCGGATACAACAAGTACACAGCTTCCACAATGTCATCCTTCGCATCTTGCCCTAAAGTTAGCTTCCTTTGGCTTCACTCCATTCGCTCCTCGTCCGGTGACCCCTCAGATGCACAAAGCGCACGACATCCGCAATGTCATCCTTGACTGACTCAAGGACTCGAGCCATGAGACGATGAACTTGCTAATGCTTTATCAAGCTAACCAAATGCCAAGACTCAAGCTTAGACTTTTCCATTGCCAAGGCTACACACTTGGACTTCTCATTGACAATCACATGTCATATGTTTTGTCTAACATCAAAATACTGCTCGAGCCAAACTCGAGTTCAGTCAATCGTGACCTGGGCCGATTGCACTAACAAAAGTGACAATTATAAGTACTGATACCGATGACTAAGAAGATGAAGGTTGAGCTCGTGTCGTCGGCGTTTCGACAGTGCTTCGTCATCGTAGAATCGTCGTAGAGTAGCGCCATTGTGGAGGCATTTGGAGAGCTTAGAATGATGACCTAAAGGGGTGAAACCCCCCTTCTTTTATTGCCTTCCAACCCCCTAGACATTGAGATCAAGTTCTATCTAAAAAGGCCACCTCACACTTGTTGGTGCAATCGGCCCAGGTCACGATTGACCAGGACTCGAGTTTGACTCGAGTGATGTTTTGATGTTTCGACAAAAACATATGACAATGTAATTATCATGGGAAAGTCCAAGTCTTGTGTACTTGGCATGGAAAGTCCAAGTGGAACACTTGGCATTTGGTAAAGTCCAAGTCTTGAGTACTTGGCATGAAAAGTCCAAGTGGGACATTTGGCACATGAAAAGTCCAAGTGGGACATTTGGCACATGAAAAGTCCAAGCATGGGTCTTGACAATGTAAAAGTCTAACATGGGTTGGCAAGGGAAAGGCCAAGCATGGTCTTGGCATTTGAGAAGTCCAACATGGGTTGGCAAGGGAAAAGTCCAAGCATGGGTATTGCCAATGTAAAAGTCCAACATGGGTTGGCAAGGGAAAGTCCAAGCTTGAGTCTTGGCATAAGAAGTCCAAGGGGTTTGATATTGGCTGCGTAAACTCCAAGCGAGAGTCTTGGCAGCATAAGTCCAATGGTTGGCGGCGTAAAGTCCAAGCGGAGTCTTGGCAGTGTAAGTCCAATGTGCCTTGGCGATGTAGACATCGTTAGCATGATATAGCCAATGGAAGCACCTAGAGGCTAGCACGATGGATGAACAAGTCATGGATGACTTGGAGGGATCTGAGATGCGTGAGGCTGATGGAGGTGGCTAGAAGGCTTAGGTCTAGGCTAAGGGTGGTCTAGCAAGTATGGGGGCACCATACTTGGGTTAAAACCTCAATTGACATTATGGAGTCGAGCCAATTGCTCATTGGAAGCGATCGGTGATGTCTGATGAGTCGGCTTGCCAAGGGTCGTGATCATTGCTAAGTTCGAATGTCGAGCGCGGCCGTAAGCTAAGCGCCGATCGACTACGGGCGTTGGCAGTCGACTGCCAATGTTGGCAGTCGACTGCCAAGAGTCCCGTTGGAACTTGTCCAACGTGGATTGAGCCGTTGTCTCATAGCTACAGTGCTGTCAGTCGACTGAGGACTTATGGCAGTCGACTGCTAGGCGGAAATCCAGCCCGATGGAGGATAAAAGCAGCTGTTCGTGGAAGGCTCAATCATCAGTTCTTGGGGAGCTTTCTTGAGGCGATTTGAAGGCGATTTGCAGGTGCATTTCAGGGCCCTTCAACCTCATCCAAGCAACCAACAAGCAAAGGGCTCAAACCCTAGTTTTGTAAAGTGTTCTTTACATTTCCTTTATATTTGCTTGTATCTATTTCGTTTATTGTTGTAAACGTTTGTACGAGGTTTCTCCGCCTTCGACTTGTTGTCGAGAAGGAGTTTATTGATTAGTGATTGCATTGGCATCGCTAGAGCTCGTTAGAGCTCGATCCGTGGAGTAGGAATCGTACAGTTCCGAACCACGTTATATCTTTGTGTTATTGTGTTTGTGTTTGTGTTTTCGTTATTGCTTTATTATCTTTGTTTCCGTTGCGCTAACGAAATTGTAGAGACAAACACGCGATCGAATTCCATTTACGAGCGGTCAAACGCTATTCACCCCCCCTCTAGCGGTGTCAAATCTCCAACAAGTGGTATCAGAGCCCGGGGCTCTTCTACGGATTAACAACCCGGAGTCAAGACGCTAGAGGAAAAGATGGAAGTTCAAGGACATTTGGGATGGGATATCAACACACCTATCCCCTATACCTTCTATGGACAAGAAGGGTTTAAGCAATGGAAGTCAAGAATTGAAGACTTCCTAATGATGAGGGACTTCGAAGAATGGTCTATCTTGATGGAGGGTTTTAGCTATCCAATAGGACCAAAGGGAGGGTTCCTCAAGAAGAAGAAGTGGAGTGAAGATCAACTCCAAGCCTTCGAGAAAAACAAGAAGGTAATCAAATTCATTTTTGATTTAATTCCTAATGACCTCTTGTGTAGCCTAGGTGACTATGTGGATGCCAAGGGGCTATGGAGCGATTTGGCCAAGCTCCATGAAAGCCCATCAACGGTCCAAGAGGAAGAGACAGAAGAGGCTAATGCATCATCCTCACAAGGAAGTGAGGACTTGGAGGTTGAGAGATCATCAACATCCAAGGAGGAAGAGGAACTAGAATCGGAAGTTGATAGGGAGTCAATTTCCGGGTTGGTGGAGGAAGTGGAAGAAGCATCCACTTCTGGGATTGAGGAGGAGATTGGAGTTTCCTCAACACCAGAGCATCAAGAAGAAGCTTCGACATCCGGTCAAGATGAAGAAGCCCAAAATCCAATTCCGGTCTCCATTAACCTAGGTAACTCAAACACTCTAATTTCAAATAAAAATAATATTATGTGTTTTGAGTGTAGGGAATTTGGGCACTATAAGAGCAGGTCCCCAAAGAAGATTAGGAAAGCTCCACCGGCACCAAAAGTCAAGGATGCCAGTTCCCCAACACCTAAAGGCAAGGAGCACATCATATGCTTCAAGTGCAATTCAAAAGGACATTATAGGAATCAATGTCCTAGGGGAAGCAAAAAGACCCAAGAAGAAGCATCACAAGTAGGGGGAGCTAAGGCTAACCCTAAGGTACATTTTAGTAATGCATCTTCTAATTTAAATGCTAAAAAGCATGCTAGGAACTTTAATTCTCTTGCAATTTATGAAAAGCATGCTAATAGGAATAAATATTTTTGCTTAGGAGCTAAGACAGTCCGTGTAGGAAATAGGGAGAAATTTGGGACTAATGTCCCTAAAAACAACTTATTTAAGGACAAACCTAGGTCAAATAACTCAAGATCAATTTTACCTAGGGAGACAATTAGAAAGGTGCAAGAGCATCTAGGTCTAAACCCTAAATGGACTAGGCATATGCCTAGGAAGTCCAATGCCCAAGATTTAAATCAAAATTCTAAAATTGGGCAATTAGAAAAGGAAAATCAAGTCTTGAGGTCAAGGCTTAAAAAACTTGAAAAGACCCTAAATAAGATACAAAATCAATTTAAAGGGTCTAATGGTCAAAGTCAAAGGTCCAAAAGTCAAAGTCAACACCAAGGACCTAAGAGTCAAAAGTCAACCAAGGGCAAGCAAGGTTTGGGTCACAAACCTAAGCCTAAAGTGGCTTATCATAGTGTTTCATTTGACTATGGAACAAAAACTAGGTCTAGGAAGACCAAGGTCAATAGGGAAGTCATCCCTAGAGTTGACCAAAGGGTGTGCCTAGTGGCTAGGGTTTCTAGGAAACCTAGGGTGGCCACTAAGAAGGTTGCAAGGGGAGTTACCCCTAGAGTCAACCTAGGTAAGACCCAAATGACCAAGGCTAACAAGCCTAGGAGGGTCATTAGGAAGGTATCTAGGGAGGTTATCCCTAAGGAATACCTAATTAACCCTAGGAGCTCAAATCGGTTTTGGGTTCCTAAGAGCGTGATTGATTCACGCTAAGATGGATTTAGGGTGTGCCAACCTTGATTGGATGGGTAGTTAACTCAACCATGGCAAAGGTGGCATGTTAGGTCATTTCAAGGTTTTGGTTACCTTGGGATGTGGTTAGATTTGAATTCTAAAGGATTTTAGGATGTGCCAATATTAATTGAGAAGTTTTGATAAAATGATCAAATTGGCACAAGTTGGGTTTAGAGGTTAGTGTGCCATTTTGGGTTCTTGGCACACTAGGGAGATTAGGTTAATATGGCAAAATATATCTAATTATATCAAATGACAATTAATATTAAAATTTAGGTATTACTATACCTATATATTTTATATGTCATACTTTGATTGCCATATTGTTAGTAATATATGAGAGATGTCCTAAGGCAATCGCCTTATGTATGAACCATTTATATGATAAATGAAGATTCACTATTTGAGTATACATGTTTTATGTATTTGATTGGATCTTAACCTCATTTACTGAATGTCCACGATACGATTCACAGCATGAGAGAATTTGTGATTGGATCACAACTAGTGAGTATCTCTACATGTGTAATTGTGATGTATCAGAATTATCCCTAGTCGATGAATTGATGAATTTGGACACCATCAATTCTGTCGAGACTAGCACGAGGTATACTCCTTGGTGTATCCAAGCAGCTGATTCTCACTGGCTGGAGACATTGTGATGTCCGGAGTTAATCGTGGATGCTAGTTATGGTAACTAGTTCATTGGAGTGACCAACCGTAAGACTTCATATGGTTCTCTGCATATATAGATATGTCAATGAAGTTCTTACTGTGGCTTAAGTGCGATGTTCCTTAGACTTGCGGTATTCAAGTCATCTTGATCATGGAGACTTATGCTTTGACATCTTAAGCAAACATCTCTAAGGAGATGTGGACCCGGGATGATTGGGTATAAGTCGAAGTGATCGAAGGTGTTTGAATAGCCTATAAAGGATTCACCACTCCTTGCGAGGAGATGTATACCCATGGCCTCTCGTCGGATTGTTACTAAAGTCTTTGACCAAAGCATTACATGTTTAGAGTAAGGTACTCTTCGATACATGTGGAGTAACTAGAATCCGTAGGACGAGAAAATGATACTTGGGCTAGGTGTGACGTAGTCAGCCTAGTGGGGACTGACACAATAGACCATGTCCTGAACCATGTGGGTATAAGATGAGTGAAGGGAATGGGGCATGAATCATTCGAGCTACTGAAGGGTTTCAGAAATAGTTCTGGATCAACCGTTGATCTTTTCGGTTAATTAGGGATCATGATGTACTACTAGGTGCCACTCATGATCGTTCTATAATTAATGGTTAATTATAGATGGCCAACATAAACCGAGAACCTATTTGGTCACACGCACAACGAGCGTAATCCAAAGGATTTAAAACGAGCTTGAGAATGGGATTCTCAGACCGAGAGAAACTAGGTTTGGTTGGACCAAACATGAAGCGAGCATGAAATCCTTTCAGTCGCAATGGAAGCGTGGATGGGCCGTGTCTTATGAAGACATAATGGATGAACCAAAATGGTTTGGTTCTAATCCAATGGAGGAGAATAAACTAAAGAGTTTGGTTTATTTTAAACGAATGAAACAAAAGTTGGTTCGGTTCGTTTTAACTTAAAATAAACCATCATGGTTTGGTTTATTTTAACTTATCTTAATGGAGCGGGTTAACGGGCCTAATGGTTAGGATCCAATAACCATTAAGAGAATTAGTTCTCTATAAAAGAGGGCTTAAGGGATAATTAAGCCCTAATCCAAAAACCCTAGCTTGGAGTTGCCGCCCAACCTTCATTGCCGCCCAACCTCCATTGCCGCCCAGCTTGTTGTGCCGCCGTCCAGCTCCTTGCCGGCGACCAAGCTTCAGCCGGTGATCCTCCGGCGACCCTCCGGTGATCTCCTATAGGTTTGGCATCAAGGTGAGCCTTTTCTTCCCTTGGTTGGCCGGCGCCTATCTCCTCCACCAAAGCTGTCCAGTTTTTCTGGACAGCTTGTTCTTCTCTCGTTGGAGCATCGTTTGGACGACGGTTAGAGCTCCGACAGCGGCTACCTTACCGGGGATTCGATCTCCGGTAATCCTCTGAGGTGGAGGACGAAGGATTCGTCAATTGGTTGACGAATACCTCTCCGGAGAAGCGAGTTTTGAGAACTCGTATTAGGATCCGAATTTGGATTCGGATCGTGATCATCTCTCGATCACGTCGTCTTCAACACGAGGCTAGCAACCCGTACGAAGACGAAGCTCATGGCTTAGTAAAGTCATCCCGAGGAACTCGGTGTGGATACAGATAGAGACGATTCTAGCGAGGATCGTTCCGGTTGATGTCGTTCCCGCTACACGTCATACGAAAGGTATAACGTAGATAAATTTCCTTTTATTGCAAATTTAAATTTACGGTTATGTCTACACTTGTTGTAATATGCATGCGTGTGTTGTGTGTGTTGTAATAAATGTAGATTTATTATTTTTATTGCTTCCGCTGTGTTCATGTTTACGAAACGTGATCGAACACACACACGCCGCGGTGCCGAAAACCCAACAGTGGTATCAGAGCCCAGGTTGTGTTTCGACATAATCGTAAAAATAGTTTTGCGATAGTCATAATGTATTTCTGGAAATTTTCTAATTTTGGAAATTTAGAAGTATTTATGGAAATTTTTCAATTTTGGAATGTCTAGAAGTATTTATGGAAATCTTCCACTTTTGGAAAGTTGGAAGTATTTATGGAAATTGATATTTTCCATAAATAAAATATTTGATTAGATTCTGGAAATTCGTTTCCTAATTTAATCATGATTTGATTTGAGAAATCAAATCTTAAAATATTTTATTTTCATAAGTAGTTTTAATGATTTAGGAAATTGATTTCCTAAATAGATTTTCCTTAATCAAATAATTCCATGAATAAAATATGTGATTAGATTTGGAAATTTGTTTCCTAATTTAATTATGATTTGATTTGGAGAATCAAATCTTAAACATATTTTATTTCCATAAATAGTTATGACATATAAGGAAATATATACATGACATAATTGTATGCCATGTAATTGCATTAGATGCATAACATTATGTCATGCGTGTCGTGACATGTAGATGTATGTCATGCCATGTAGATAATAGTTATTTGCATGCAAAGAGGATGAGACATAAAAACCCTTAAACAATATTAAAGCCTACACCTTCCATTGATATGGTTAGAACCAGAGTTCTATTTCTTGTTTGGGTTGTTGGACTCTCTCCAAGCTCCTCCAAACCCAACATGTTCAAACCATGGAATAGTTTAATACTAATATGGTAAGAGTCGAGGTCAATCGTTAGCTTTGGTTGTTGGACTCTCCAAGCTGGGCTAATTGGTTGAATGCGCCTAACCATATTAAAACTATTTCGATTAATGGGTTGGTTTTAACCGGAGCATCGGCTTGTTGGACTCTCTCAAGGTCGATGTAAAGGGAGGTAAAGTTGGGTGCTATGCATATGATGCATACTTGTTAATGTGTTAACAACCCGATGTATGTGTGAACATTCAATTAGTTGATAGCACATTGTGATAGTTGCATATACGTGATATGCAATCGGTATAGTTGATACCTACCGTCGTAGTTATGAATGGCTTGTTGGACTCTCTCCAAGGTTGTTCATAACTATGATGGATATCACCATTCGAGATGGACCTACGATCTCCGAAGTGATTTTGGGGTTTTGAAATTCAAAAATGAATGGGATTTATAAATGTATATTGATGCATTTTAAAATCATTTTCTCATATATGCTCGCTTTTGTATTTCTAAGATTGATCATGATGTCTTTGAATTTGCATGCTCCATTTTGGATTCAATAAATCGATCGGGCCGAGCTTCTTGACTGGCTTAGAAGCTTGAGAATTGTTCTCAAGGTTGAAAAGCTTGCAAATGTCCTCGGCGCCTCTTCCCGCTCATTCTAGTGACAATGCAACTCGACCAATTGTTGGCCTATCGTAAACATGTGAGTGATTCTGAACAAATGAGTTGCATCATGCTAGCCGCGATGGAACCCAAGCTACGAAAGCAGCATGAGCATATGGATGCTCATATCGTAGTCCTTCATCTTTGTGAGTTGGTTGATGAGCAAGTGAGATTCGAAAGGTTCGAAGTCTCAAAGCCTCTTCACCTCCGAGATGCTAGAAGGTTCATCTGTGGTATCGCCAATATGTCAAGACTGTGGAGTCTTCTCGAGAAGCATGAGCAGGGACGGTGTTGTTAGTTGATTCTCAAGAAAGGTTCTAAGAGGAAGTCAAAGGAACAAAGAAGGGAAAGAAGAGAAAGGCTAAGAAGGTAGAACTAGCACAAAAGGAAACTTGCCATCATTATGGCAAGGAGAGCCATTTGCGAAGAAAGTGCAAGATTTATCTTGAGTTCGTGAAGAAGAATAAGGCATCGGATGCCCCATCTTCTTCAGATATCTTCGTTATTGATTGTCATTCTATTTCCTCAAACACTTGGGTATTGGATACGGTGTGGCTCTCATATATGTAATGACATACATGGGCTAAGGAATAGAAGAAGACTCGTCAAAAGGGAGAGTCAAATTTATGTGTTGGGAATGGAGCAACGGTTGCTGCACTCGCCATCGGAACGTATTTGTTGGAACTCCCTGTAGGACTTGTCTTAGAACTGGACAATTGCTTTTCTGTTCCTTCGTTGATAAAGTACATCATTTATATTTCTTGTTAAAATAGAAATCGGTACCATTTGACTTTTAGTAACAATTGTTGTTACATAACTTTGAATGGAGTTCTTTATGGGACTGGAACTTTAAGCAATGGTGTTTATACGTTGGACGTATCCAGTGACATCTTTAATATCGAAGCGAGCAACAAGCGTGCTCGAAAGGATAATCAATTAGACTCCCATATGTAGCATTGTCGTCTTGGCCATATAAGCAAGAAATGCATGTCTGAATTACACCGATGTGGAATTCTGGAATCGTTTGAATTGGATTCATACGATACATGCGAATCATGCTTAAAAGGCAAGATGACTAAGTTACCTTTTACTGGAAAAGGTGAACGAGTGGGAGAGTTACTAGGTCTAATACATACTGATGTATGTGGACCTATGTCAACTCAAGCTTTAGGAGGCTATAGCTACTTTATTACCTTCACCGATGATCACTCACGGTTTGGGTATGTGTTCTTGATGAAACACAAGTCTGAAGCCTTTGAAAGGTTCAAAGAATTCAGAAATGAAGTAGAGAAACAACATGACAAGAGTATTAAAATACTTCGATCGGATCGAGGTGGTGAATACTTAAGTCAAGAGTTTCTTGATTATCTAAGAGACAATGGCATATTGTCTCAATGGACTCCGCAATATACACCACAGCATAATGGTGTATCTGAGAGGCGTAACCAGACCTTGTTGGACATGGTCAGGTCAATGATGAATCATGCGAATCTTCCCAAGTCCTTTTGGGGCTATGCACTTCAGACAACTGTTTACTTGTTAAACAGAATGCCTACCAAGGTAGTCTCTACTACTCCATATGAGATATGGAATAGTAAGAAACTTCATGTATCTTACTTGAAGATATGGGGTTGTCCTGCTTATGTGAAGCGGACTTTATTAGACAAAATGGATGTTAAGTCTGATAAATGTCTATTTATTGGATACCCTAAGGAAACAAGGGGTTACCAATTCTATCATCCTGTGGAACAAAAGGTGTTTGTTTCAAGGCATGCTTTGTTTCTAGAGAAAGAGTTTCTCTTGCAAGAAAACAGTGGGAGTGTCGTCGAGCTTGAGGAGGCTCGAGAGACTCAAATAGACATTGATGAGATACCTGGTGAAGCACAGCGGTAGGCAACTCATAGTGATGAGCAATCAATTTGGACCTATTGTAACACCACATCTTCGTAGATCTGGCCGGAACATGATATTCACGAGAGATATGGATTTCATAAGTGAATTGAGCGGCGTGTTACTCATTGATGATGAGAGCCTACAGTTATGAAGAAGTCTTGACAAGTTGAAAGGGATAAGTGGCTTGGTGCCATGAAGTCGGAAATGGATTCCATGTATGAAAACCAAGTTTGGAACTTGGTTGACCCACTGAAGGCATAAAGCCTATAGGGTGCAAGTGGGTTTTCAAGAAGAAAACCGACATGGATGGTAATGTGATTACCTATAAGGCTAGATTGGTGGCGAAAGGATATCATCAAAAACAAGGTGTTGATTATGGCGAAACCTATTACTTTGTAGCTATCTTAAATCCATTCGGATGCTCCTGGCCATAGCGGCTCATTATGATTATGAGATATGGCAGATGGATGTGAAAATAGCTTTCCTTAATGGAAACCTGCTCGAGGACGTGTATATGATACAGCCTGAGGGTTTCACATCGGTTGATAAAACCAAGGTATGCAAATTGCGACGGTCCATTTATGGATTGAAGCAAGCATCCAGGAGCTGGAATATCCGTTTGATGAGACCATCAAAAGTTTGATTTCTCACAAAATCCAGACGAACCTTGTGTGTACAAGAAGGTTAGTGGGAGTGCAGTCGTGTTCCTAGTATTATATGTTGATGACATATTACTTATAGGAAACGATGTTTCAATCTTACAGTCAGTTAAGGTTTGGTTATCCAAGACATTCTCCATGAAAGACCTGGGAGAAGCAACCTACATCCTCGGGATTAAGATCTATAGAGAGATCGAAACGGTTGCTTGGTCTTTCGCAGTCTACATATATAGACCGAGTGCTAAAGAAGTTTAGCATGTCGGAATCCAAGAAAGGTTTCCTACCCATCAAGCATGGGGTACACCTTTCGAAGTCTATGTGTCCGCGCACAGAAGACGAGAGGATTTGCATGAGTAAGATTCCCTATGCATCCGCTATAGGATCTATCATGTATGCTATGTTATGTACGAGACCCGATGTATCGTATGCTCTGAGTGTCACGAGCAGATACCAGTCTGATCCAGGAATGGATCATTGGGTGACTATCAAGACGATCCTTAAGTACTTAAGAAGAACTAAGGATGTGTTCCTAATATATGGAGAAGGGTACATGGTGATACGTGGGTATACGGATGCCAGATCCAGACAGACAAGGATGATTCCATGTCTTAGTCTGGGTATGTATTCACTTGGAATGGAGGCGCAATAAGTTGGAAAGGTTCCAAGCTTGACACTATAGCGGATTCTGCCACTAAGGCAGAATACATTGCAGCTTTGGAAGCAGCAAAGGAAGCGGTTTGGATCAAGAAGTTCATCTCTGAACTTGATGTGGTCTCATCAATGATCCAAACATGTGCTTCGCCGCTATCATCTTATCAGAGAGATCATCAGTAGAAACGAAATACAAATCGAGAAAATTCCCACTGAAAGGAACTTAGCGGATCCTTTGACTAAGGCATTACCTCAAAGTAAGTTTGAGGGTCATGTTAGAGCTTATGGTATTGGATACCGTAGCGATTGGCATTAGGCCAAGTGGGAGTCTGTTAGTTATATATGAGAGATGTCCTAAGGCAATCGCCTTATGTATGAACCATTTATATGATAAATGAAGATTCACTATTTGAGTATACATGTTTTATGTATTTGATTGGATCTTAAACTCATTTACTGAATGTCCACGATACGATTCACAGCATGAGAGAATTTGTGATTGGATCACAACTAGTGAGTATCTTTACATGTGTAATTGTGATGTATCGGAATTATCGCTAGTCGATGAATTGATGGATTTGGACACCATCAATTCTGTCGAGACTAGCACGAGGTATACTCCTTGGTGTATCCAACCAGCTGATTCTCACTGGCTGGAGACATTGTGATGTCCGGAGTTAATCGTGGATGCTAGTTATGGTAACTAGTTCATTGGAGTGACCAGCCGTAAGACTTCATATGGTTCTCTGCATATATAGATATGTCAATGAAGTTCTTACTGTGGCTTAAGTGCGATGTTCCTTAGACTTGCGGTATTCAAGTCATCTTGATCATGGAGACTTATGCTTTGACATCTTAAGCAAACATCTCTAAGGAGATGTGGACCCGGGATGATTGGGTATAAGTCGAAGTGATCGAAGGTGTTTGAATAGCCTATAAAAGATTCACCACTCCTTGCGAGGAGATGTATACCCATGGCCTCTCGTCGGATTGTTACTAAAGTCTTTGGCCAAAGCATTACATGTTTAGAGTAAGGTACTCTTCGATACATGTGGAGTAACTAGAACTGTGAGACGAGGAAATGATACTTGGGCTAGGTGTGACGAGTCACCTAGTGGGATCGACACAATAGACCATGTCCTGAACCAAGTGGGTATAAGATGAGTGAAGGGAATGGGGCACTAATCATTCGAGCTGCTGAAGGGTTTCAGAAATAGTTCTGGATCAACCGTTGATCTTTTCGGTTAATTGGGGATCATGATGTACTACTAGGTGCCACTCATGATCGTTCTATAATTAATGGTTAATTATAGACGGCCAACATAAACCGAGAACCTATTTGGTCACACGACAACGAGCGTAATCCAAAGGATTTAAAACGAGCTTGAGAATGGGATTCTCGATCGAGAGAAACTAGGTTTGGTTGGACCAAACATAAAGCGAGCATGAAATCGTTTTACCGCAATGGAAGCGTGGATGGGCCGTGTCTTATGAAGACATAATGGATGAACCAAAATGGTTTGGTTCTAATCCAATGGAGGAGAATAAACCAAAGGGTTTGGTTTATTTTAAACGAATGAACCAAAAGTTGGTTCGTTTTAACTTAAAATAAACCATCATGGTTTGGTTTATTTTAACTTATCTTAATGGAGCGGGTTAACGGGCCTAATGGTTATGATCCAATAACCATTAAGAGAATTAGTTCTCTATAAAAGAGGGCTTAAGGGGTAATTAAGCCCTAATCCAAAACCCTAGCTTGGAGTTGCCGCCCAACTTATTGCCCAGCTTGTTGTGCCGCCCAAGTCCTTGCGCCCAAGCTTCAGCCGTGATCCTCCGCACCCTCCGTGATCTCCTATAGGTTTGGCATCAAGGTGAGCCTTTTCCTTTGTTTTGGCCGGCGCCCTATCTCTTCCACCAAAGCTGTCCAGTTTTTCTGACAGCTTTTCTCCTCTCGCCGGAGCGCTGCTTGGACGACGGTTAGAGCTCCGACAGCGCTAACTTACCGGGATTCGATCTCCGTAATCCTCTGAGGTGGAGGACGGCGATTCTGGCCAATTGGTTGACGAATACCTTCCGAGAAGCGAAGTTTTTGAGAACTGCTTTTAGGATCCGAATTTGGATTCGATCGTGATCATCTCTCGATCACGCCGCCTTCAACACGAGGCTAGTAACCCGTACGAAGACGAAGCTCGTGACTTAGCGAAGTCATCCCGAGGAGCTCGGCGTGGATACGGATAGAGACGATTCTTACGAGGATCGTTCCGGTTGATGTCGTTCCCGCTACACGTCATACGAAAGGTATAACGTAGATAAATTTCCTTTTATTGCAAATTTAAATTTACGGTTATGTCTACACTTGTTGTAATATGCATGCGTGTGTTGTGTGTGTTGTAATAAATGTAGATTTATTATTTTTATTGCTTCCGCTGTGTTCATGTTTACGAAACGTGATCGAACACACACACGCCGCGGTGCCGGAAACCCAACACATATAACATGCCATGACATCATGCTTACTTTTAATCATTTTATATGTCATGTTCATGTTTTAGGATTAAGGTTTTAAATGTCATGTGTTTTTAGATTTCATCTTATGCCATGACATCATGATTATGAGCTTATGCTTATTTATATCATCATTAACACCATAATCATTCATGTATTTAAGAAAAATTTCGATTGAAATTGATTTAAGGACTATGGCATGACTTGGAGTCTCATTCATAAGGGAATCAAGTAGGGTTGCCTTATAAGATGCATGAAACCCTAGTTTTAAATGAACCAAAACCCACATCTCACATCCAATTAACATGTATGTGTATTTATACACCCTAGATACATGTGAGATGCTAGGATATGAGTTAAGTTCAAGGTGCATAGTTTTTGCATCTAGATGAACTAAAACTCATCTAATTTCAAATGTGGATCATTAGGAAAGCTTGTGTACAAGTCATGTGCATAGAGCCCAAGGAATATGATCCAAAACATGGTTTTGAAATCATTTTAAAATCAATTTAGAAAACCTTGGTGAAGTCTATCTTTTGATAGCAATCACCATTGATGAAGTTGATACAAAATAGGGCCAAAACATTGAAAATTTTAATGGTTTTGAGTTTTGTATCAAACTCACTATTTTATGGGCAAAATAATTTTCAAATATTTTTCACCCATTGTAATGACTATAAGTAATATACGTATCAAATTTTATGATTTTTCAAATTACGTATAATTACTTATGTTTTTCCAAATCTCGATACTGATAGTTGAAATTCGAAAATTTCAGCTATCAATCGACTGACCTTGGTGTCAGTCGACTGATATGGGTGGCAGTCGACTGATTACTGTCAGGAGTCGACTGCCAGGTCTGATTTCGGGTTAACAAGGTTTGTTTAGCCCGTGTTCAGCTATGGAAAAGATTCCTAATCACTCCTAACCCTAGGATATGCTTTAGGAAGCATTATAAAGGGTGAAAATCCATTGGATATGGATTAGGAGCTGTGTTAGGTCAAAGTATCAAATTTAGGGTGAGTGAAAGTTCTATGTTAAACTTAGAACCTTAATTTTGATGGGTTAGAGTTCCTATTGGCTTAGGGGCTTCCCAAGGACATTGTTGGGAAAATTAGGGGCTTAGGGGCTTCCCAAGGGGGAGCAAGCCTTTAGGGGGAGGTATCCATCTTGGGATGATGGATGTGTTTTTCTCCATGAAGAGGAGAAGTTATTGGAAAAGTATCATCAATTGGGAAAATTGATGGGTTTTTTATACCCAATTTGGAAATTGGGTGAGAGTATAGGATTGCCTCTCTTGAGTGATATGTGAATTATCACTAGGAAGATGGTAGGCATCCTAGGTATTTATTTTTGGATCAAGGGGGAGATTGTAAGATCTCATTGGGACATGAGACATTAACCTCCTTGGAGAGAAAACCTTTTTGATGTTAGTCAAAAAGGGGGAGAATGTTTGGGGGAGAACATTTGGAGAGTGTTTACCAATTTGGAATAATTGGTAAGGGATTTGAGTTAGTGGTCTAACTCAAATGATTTGTTTGGTTTTTGTCAAACATCAAAAAGGGGGAGTTTGTTGGTGCAATCGGCCCAGGTCACGATTGACCAGGACTCGAGTTTGACTCGAGTGATGTTTTGATGTTTCGACAAAAACATATGACAATGTAATTGTCATGGGAAAGTCCAAGTCTTGTGTACTTGGCATGGAAAGTCCAAGTGGAACACTTGGCATTTGGTAAAGTCCAAGTCTTGAGTACTTGGCATGAAAAGTCCAAGTGGGACATTTGGCACATGGAAAGTCCAAGCATGGGTCTTGGCAATGTAAAAGTCCAACATGGGTTGGCAAGGGAAAGTCCAAGCATGGTCTTGGCATTTGAGAAGTCCAACATGGGTTGGCAAGGGAAAAGTCCAAGCATGGGTCTTGGCAATGTAAAAGTCCAACATGGGTTGGCAAGGGAAAGTCCAAGCTTGAGTCTTGGCATGAGAAGTCCAAGGGGTTTGATATTGGTTGCGTAAAGTCCAAGCGGGAGTCTTGGCAGCATAAGTCCAATGGTTGGCGGCGTAAAGTCCAAGCGGAGTCTTGGCGGCATAAGTCCAATGTGCCTTGGCGGTGTAGACACCGTTAGCATGATATAGCTGACGGAAGCACCTAGAGGCTAGCGCGATGGATGAACAAGTCATGGATGACTTGGAGGGATCCGAGATGCGTGAGGCTGATGGAGGTGGCTAGAAGGCTTAGGTCTAGGCTAAGGGTGGTCTAGCAAGTATGGGGGCACCATACTTGGGTTAAAACCTCAATTTTGAGGTTGGCAGTCGACTGACATTATGGCCGGTTCGACTGTCATGAGTCGACTTGAGTTCGACTGCCAATTTAGAGCTGGAATTGCTCTGGCAGTCGACTGCTCATTGGAGTAGTCGACTGATGTCTCTGACGATGCAAGTCGTGATCGCTAAGTTCTCTGTCGAGCATAGAACGCCAGAGCCGATCGCCGGCCGACTACGCGTTGCGATCGATCGGCTCGCCAGAGTCCCGTTGGAACTTGTCCAACGTGGATTGAGCCGTTGTCTCACGTCTGATCTTGTCGATCGGGACTTATGGCGATCATTCGCTGGCGGAAATCCAGCCCGATGGAGGATAAAAGTAGCTGTTCGTGGAAGGCTCACTCATCAGTTCTTGGGGAGCTTTCTTGAGGCGATTTGCAGGTGCATTTCAGGGCCCTTCAACCTCATCCAAGCAACCAACAAGCAAAGCGCTTAAACCCTAGTTTTGTAAAGTGTTCTTTACATTTCCTTTGTATTTGCTTGTATCTATTTCGTTTATTGTTGTAAACGTTTGTACGAGGTTTCTCCGCCTCCGACTTGTTGTCGAGAAGGAGTTTATTGATTAGTGATTGCATTGGCATCACTAGAGCTTGATCCGTGGAGTAGGAACCGTGCGGTTCCAAACCACGTTATATCTTTGTGTTATTGTGTTTGTGTTTGTGTTTTCGTTATTGCTTTATTATCTTTGTTTCCGCTGCGCTAACGAAATTGTAGAGACAAACACGCGATCGAATTCCATTTACGAACGGTCAAACGCTATTCACCCCCCTCTAGCGGCGTCAAATCTCCAACAACACTAAGATAAGGGGATGTATTTTGACTCTCATCGAAGCTGGAATTTGAATGGCAGTAGATTGATGAATCCTATCAGTCGACTGATTCCACTAGCACTCGACTGCTAACACCCAACCATCAACTTTTGGATAGGGTATCCCGCTGCATCAAAGATTTAGCTTGAAATCAAAGTAATAATAGTGAATTCAACGACCACGTACTGTCCAATCTCGACCTAGACCTTCCACGGGAAGTCTTGATCGGATCGCCTTCTAAGGATGTCCCTCTACGGAGAACCCGTCCTTACTTTCACTCACACACACAAGCTTACCCTAGGTCCTTTTGTGACTTGAATCTTTGCTTCAGGTCTCCACCTGGATTCTTCATCTCCCTCTGAAGTTTTCTCGGTGTCGCCCGACCACCGCGATTTCTCCATCCGAGATTCTCCGGGTGTCTCCGACCTTCAAGCTTAGCTTAACCATTCCTACACACTTGGTTCAACTCGTTAGACAACAATATGACCTTAACTTTGGGTCTTTACTATAATCAAAACTTAGGTTCGATTATTTGGTGCCTACTGCACTAACAGGAAGGTCACTAAGAAGGTTACAAGGGACGTTACCCCTAAGGTTAACCTTGACAAGACCCAAATGACCAAGGCTTCCAAGCCTAAGAGGGTTAGTAGGAAGGTAACTAAGGGAGGATATCCCTAGTCAGTACCTAGTAAACCCAAGGAGATCAAATAGATTTTGGGTTTCTAAGAGCATGATTCCCTCACGCTAGATGGATCAGGGTGTGTCAAATTGAATGGATGGGTTGTTAACCGAACCATAGTAAAGTTGACACTTTGGAGAATTTTCAAAGTTATGTGATACTTTGGAAATGAAATTGAAACATAATCCTAAAGGATTTTAGGATGTGCTAATAAATTTTAGAAGTATGGAAAATTGATCAAAATTAGCACAATTAGGTTTAGAGGTCATGGTGTGCCATTTTGAATTTTTGGCACACTTGAAAAAATTGGGTTTAAGGAAAAAATTACTTTAATTTAAGATAATGACAATTGGGCCTAACACTTAGGTATTATATACCTTTGTATGTCATACACTTGCCATGCTTCATATGCCATATTGTATGTTTGCATGAAAGGTATATTTATGATGTATTTCATCTCACAAGTGTTGGATCGAGAAGTGTCGCTAGAGGGGGGGTGAATAGCGAGCGTAAATCTTTCTTTCATTCATTTGATAATATCAAGCACAACAGAAAAATAAATAACACAATTTATTTTTCCTTGGTTCACAACTCACCGGCTTCTAATCCAAGGCCCCACGATCCTTGACTACGTACGAAGGGGCAATCCACTATAAAGTCTCCTCGTTAGAGGTAGGAGACAACGATCACAAAATCAAAAGTATGAGGATGAGGCAACAAACCTACCTCACCTCGTTATGATTAAAACCACGATCGAATACAATAAATAAAAAAAATACTTGCTGCTGCTGCCGATGAAGAAGATAAAAGCTTGGCGTTACGTCGGCGTTATGACAGCGTTGGAGCTTTGGCTTTGTAGGAGCACTTGAGAATAATCTTAATTGATCTTTGGGTTGGAGCCCTCCCCTCCTTTTATAGAGTTTTGTCTTGGAATAAGTTTTGATGTAGATCCTCATCTTTTGGAACTGATCACAAGGTGGCACCTTATTTTATTGCGAAGTGGTCGCGTCAAACATTATCCGTTTTGACCTAGCACGAAAGGTTGATTCATCTCCATTAGTCAACTGATGCCTTCCATCAATCGACTGCCAGCCTGGCCACTTCCCTACAGTAAGAGATTCTCATGGAAAATGGTAAATGTGATGGTTTCTTACCATCCGATCTTGACCTAGACCTTCCACAGGAAGTCTTAGTCGCATTGCCACCTACGGTTGTCCCCGTACAAAGGACACGACCTTACCATCTCTCACTCACACAAGCTCACCTCTGGTCCTTTATGACCTATCACTTCACTTCCGGTCTTCCACCTAGGTTCTTCAACTCCCATGAAGTTCCCCCGGTGTCACACGACCGCCACGGTTTCCTGACTCAGGATTCTCCAGGTGTTGCTGACCTTCGGCTTAGCTTAACCATTTTCTTGCACACTTAATTCAGCTCATGAGATAACAATATGATCTTAACTTTAGATCTTTGTCATAATCAAAACCTAGGTTCGATTATCTAGTGCCCCTGCACCAACAACAAGAATATAAAGATCACCATGATTGTGTATTTCAACATCTAGAAAGGGTGAGATGCTTGGAATAAAATCCTTGAATATTAATGCTTGTGAAAATAGAATAAAAATATCAAAACACATTAATAAATACACAAATACAAGCATAATACTGATATAATTGACACCCATGTAATAAACACACCCAATGAAACAAAATTAGGTGAAAAAAATCAAATCCACATAAATTCCAACCAAATAATTAGAGATCAATCAACCGCTTGGTTGAGCGATTGATTGTCATTGTTAAAACTCGTCACACAGATGAAGCGATCATTTCGGACCTAGCTCATTAGCATTGTGATTCGGTCACTAAACCTTGAGGAGTCGACTACTTTGGCACAATAATCTATCGATCACTGCGATCTTAAAAGCCCGAATCCTAGCGGTTTGGCTTCTTCAGAGCACTCTTCACCTTCGATGCTCTCGTTTCTTCCTGTCTGACTTTTCGTCAGCGACTTTAGCCCCTATAAGAACTAGATCTTCAAGCCAAACTTTGTTTTACCCTATTCCTTCTTTATATCCTGCTAATAGAGGCTCTTTCCTTTTCTATTTTTGTCAATTTCACCCAAGTAAGGGTTCTAAGAGCAAGAAACCATTTCTGTCCATTCTCCTCTGACACCTTCAAATCCAAATGGCACCTAACTAATATCTCTAACCCTAAACCCTAACCATTTTTCTTATGAAATGCCATGATCTAATCAAGTTTTTTTGTTCATTCATTGCATTCATTACATTCATGTAGACAAAAACATAGGGCAGAGCCTGGTGAAGGATCCAAGGCTCCATCTCGAATGTATCAACCCATGGCTATATGTTATTTAGATAAGTCATTCTTCCATTCCTATCGTGGAGATGTCATTCAAATCATAATTCATTATCAATTAGTGAAACTAGTATTTTTCATGCATCCCATTAATATTGACCTTCTCACGAAGTTTTACTCCAATCTTAGGAAAGTCGGAGATGGTTCGATGTATCAGATTTGTGTTGCAAAACACAATCTGGAATTTACTCCGGAGATCCTATGGGAATTTCGGGAGTGTCGACCATCAGATGACACTTTTGTGTTTTATCCTACCCTAGATCCAGCACCCCCTGCACCTTTTGATCATATTACTCTTGATCATATGCATCAACATTTCTTTCACCGTCCCCATCGTTTAGGCCAAAACTTATTTTCCATCAATGACCTATCAGCTCCAGATAATGTTCTCTATAAGGTCATTGTTGCATGCATCTTACCTATAGTGACTAGGGGTCAAGCTATGGTTCGACCTCCTCATTTATTTTTGATGTATGCGATGCGTAACCTATTAGATGTCAATTTGGCATTAAATATTTTTCATTGCATCTTCCATTTTATGTCCCCTATCCGAGGGATGGTCCATATACCTTTTGGCCATATCATCATTGTATGGTCCGCATCTAGAGGCATAAACATCTCCAGAGGGACCTTGAGGCCACTATCTGACGCCTATGACCGCATCACCCTGAGGCACTTCTCATTAGCTGGAATGCGAACGGGCTATGGACGGATGGAGTGGTCAGTAGAGCCGCTTCAGCCAACTGAGGAGCATGGAGAGGGAACTACAGAGCAAGATGTCCTTGTGCTACCAAATGCACTAGCTGAGAGTCTGTCGACGTGCTTTGCATGATTGGAGTCCAGATTTGAGACTTTCACGAGGAGTTCAACACTAGGTTGGAGGAGCTCAACTTAGAACAGTCCTCCATTGCCTACCAAGTGTCATTGATTCAGTGGGAGCAGTCCTTTATGGCCCAGTAGCTTAGTCAGATGGAGCATCGTCAGCTCAAGATGTACAAGATGATGCAGAGCTAGACTCTGAGTCAACAGCCTCCACCTCCTCCACAACCTCTGGCCGACGATTCTAGTGGATTGTAGTTAGGATTACGCTTATGTATTTTTCTTTTATTTTCGTAGTGAGGTTGAGGGTCTTGACATCTATCTTTTACTTGTAGGAATGACTTTTAAGATGAATGAAATATTTTATTTTGCAAAATTATGTGTCATTTATCTTCTATTATTTGGTTGTGATTATGTGTGATGTGTGCTTATTACATGTGTTGATGTGTATGTTCATGTATTCTTATTATGTCATGTCATGACATCATATTTCATTTAATCACTTTAAATGTCATGATAATGCTTAGGATTGATTTTAATGTCATGCTTGTATTTAGGTTATATCTTTATGTCATGACATCATACTTATTGGCACATGCTTTATTTATGCTATCTTATATGTCATAATCATCTTTCATGCATTTTTGGTTAATCAATTGATTTAAGGCAAATGACATGATTTGCAGTCCCAAATATAAGAGAATCAAATAAAGTTGCCTAGAAAATGCATGAAATCCTAAAAACCTAAATCCACATCTCAAAATAACATTAAATTGACTTGTATGTGTATTCATACACCTTAGACACATGTGAGATGATAGGAAAATGAGTTAAGTTCATGTGCTTGTTTAGTACATCATATTGAACTTAGAACTCATTAAATGATAATGATGAATCATGAGGAAAGCTAATGTACAAGTCATGTACATCTAGTCCATAGTCCATGGTTCAAAATAGGTTTTCAAAAATATTTTAAAATCATTTTATAAAACCTTGGTGAAGTCTATCTTTTGATAGCAATCACCATTGAAGAAGTTGATACAAGTAGGTCAAAAACATTGAAAGTTTCAATGGTTTAGAACTTTGTATCAATCTCTCATTTTAAAGGGTATTTTATTTTAAAACTATTTTTCAGCATTGTATTTCATGTAAGTAATGTACGTATAAATTTTCAAAAAAATTTGAAATATGTATTTTTATTTATGCATTTTCAAAATTCATTTCTAAAAATTTGATTTATGAAAATCAAAGGGCAGTCGACTGATGTTGCTAGCATTCAACTGCTTGCTGATCAAATCGACTACTGAGCTGATTCGAGTAAACAAGATTTGTTTAGCCCATTTTCAGCAATCTCTAGGTATCCTAACGTCTCCTAACTCTAGTATATACTTTAGAAAGCATTGGAAGGGTTAAAATTCATTGGAAATGAATTAAGAGAGGTGTTTAGGGTGAAAATAGAATTTTAAGGGAGGTGAGTGTTCAATGTTGAATCTTTACCCTTAATTTTGATGGTTTAAGTTTCCTATGGGCTTAGGAACTCTCCAAAGGCATTGTTGGGGCAATGGTCAAGGAGAGTAAGCCTTTAGGGAGAGGTTATCCATCAAGAGATGATGGATGAGTCTTTCCTCATAGGGGGGAAGTTGGAAATTTAAAGAAGTAAGGATTACCTCTCATTTAGTGGTATAGGACTTATCACTAGGAAGAGTGAAGGCATCATAAATATTTTTGGACCAAGAGGGAGATTCTAAGATCTCATTGGTATATGAGATATTGATACCCTTGTGGAGAGCCTTTTTGATGTATGTCAAAAATGGGAAGAATTGATGAGAATTGATGGCTAGAGTTAGGTATCCTAACACAATGTTTTTGTCAAACATCAAAAAGGGGGAGATTGTTGGTGTGCAATCGACCCAGGTCACGATTGACTGGACTCGAGTTTGAAATGAGTAGTATTTTGATGTTCGACAAAACATATGACAATGTGATTGTCAAGGAATGTTCAAGTCTTGAGTACTTGGCATGGAAAGTCCAAGCATGGGTCTTGGCAATGGTAAACTCCAAGTCATGGGTACTTGGTGTTGGTGCAGGGGCACCAGATAATCGAACCTAGGTTTGGATTATGGCAAAAACCCAAAGTTAAGGTCATATCGTTATCTCATGAGATGAATTAAGTGTGCAGGAAATGGTTAAGCTAAGCCAAAGGTTAGCGACACTCGGAGAATCTCGAGTCGAAAAACCGTGGTGGTCGCGCGACACCGAGAGAACTTTGTGGGAGTCGAAAAACCCAGATGAAGACTGGAAGCAAAGCAATATGTCATAAAGGACCACAGGTAAGCATGAGTGCAAAGAGAGATGGTAAGGTCGTGTCCTCTGTGAAGGGAGAACAATGTGTTTTGCTTCTTCGCTTCGGTCTCTTGTGCATGGCGATCCTATCACACGTCCCCGGATTAAAATTTTATTAATCAAAAGTAATCCAGATGGAGATGGATTACCCAAGCAACTAATTCATCATCGTTCTATTCGATTTGAGTAGTCGCTTGAACAAACTTGTTGTTCAAGCAACCTTACTCTTTTCCTCGATTAGTTGTGGAATAGATGATGAACGGATTGTCGATTTTTGTGTTTATCATCAGGGTCCATGTTAATCAATAACATACAAAATACAAAAGAACTAGAATCAAAATTAAACAAGATTATACCTCTTGTTTTACCTCTTGATCTTCTATTGTATTCCTATCCTCTTCTTGGACAACGTGTGGGAGACGATCTTTCAAGAATCGAAACCTCCCAGATCGTGTATCTTCCCTTCTTTGCTCGCTCCGAACAAGGGAAGAACAAACTCCCTTCTTCTCCTTGCTTGTACCGACCACCGACCACCAAGATTGGTGTCCGCCGGCCCTAAGGAGAGGGAGAGGGTGTGCCGACCAAGACAAAGGAAGGAGGAACCCTCACATTTGTTGCCGTCGGCCCTTGGAAGAGGATGAAGAAGCACCGGCCAAAGCTTGAGGAAAGGAAGTGTCGGCCAAGTGAGGGAGGAGAAGAACAAAACCCTAGTCTCCAACCTTGTTGCAGTTGGCTCTAGGAGAAGCAAACCCTAGCAACCAATGCTTGCCGCCCAAGCCTCTCCAATGCCAACTCCAAATCCTAGCACAACTTGTTGCCACCCAAGCCTTTCCAACCCTATTTATAAATCTAGGCTTCATGAGGTATTTATAATAGGCTACAATAGGGACCATGAGGAAGAGTTGGATCTTGGCCACCCAATGGAACCGAACCACATAAAACCCGATCCATTAATGATGATCTATTCCACTAGAGGATCATCATTGATCTACCTCACCAACCCCCATAATTAAATATGGGATCCACATATTATTTGTACAAAATATCTCCCCGTGTTTAAGATATTGAATGCCTATTAAATAATTAAGTTACTGACAATTTAATTAATTAATATCTAACTCCATGAGTAGTATCACTCATCCTTATCAACATGTTGGACCAAGTCCACCTGCAGGATTTACATGATGAACTTTATGAGCTCCTCAAGGGGACATCATCATCCTAATATATAGGACACAATTTCCTCCTATAATCAATGATACACCATGTAAATAATATTATTTCCCAACTTACCAGGCCTATCGATTTAACACATAAATCTCGCCCATTGGTAAATCAAAGAAATAAATACTAAGTACATGTGCTCATTATTATATCAGGATTAAGAGCATGTACACCATTATATCTAAGGTCTGATTCAATTATATAGTCAGTATAAATTGAATCACCTCTAAATCAGTCATGCTCAATACACACAAAGTGTACTAGTGTAATTCTATGATCAAGATAAATCAATACCAAATTGCACTACAACCATGCCAATGGTTTGTCCAAAACCATCTTGGTTGTGAGCCTCTACTTATACTCTATAAGGAACTGATGACATGATCTTCTGTGTGACACCACACACCAAGTTATCTATAATGTAAAGTATCAGACAATATGTATAAATAAATATAAAATGCAAACAATGATCATGTGATTCTTATTTCAAAATGAAGATGTTCATACAAAGGCTAGGCTTTCAGTATACATCTCAACACTCTGTACAGGGATGATAGTAGGTGGCGATCCGACTAAGACTTCTAGTGGAAGGTCTAGGTCGAGATCAAATGGTAAGGAACCATCATATATACCATATTCCATGCTAACCTTTTATTGCAGGGAAGTGACTAGGCTGGCAGTCAACTGTTGGCTATTGGCAGTTGACTGATGTCAATCGACTGATGAAGTGCATCAGTAGACTGATGGCGACGAATCAACCAAATATATAAGGTCAAAAAGGATAACGTTTGATGTCACCACTTCACGATAAGATAAGGTGCCCCCTCATGATAATGTCCACAAGTTGAGGATTTGGATCTGGACTTATTCCAAGGCACAAGTCTATAAAAATAGGGGAAGACTCAAACCCTAAGATCATCAAGATTGCTCTCAAAGTGCTCCCACAACGGCAAAGTTCTAACGTCATAATGCCAATGCAATGCCAAGCTCACAACCTCTTCATCATCAGTAGCAAGTTTGTTCTTATTTATTTATTGTATTCATGATTTTAATAGTAACGAGGTGAGGTAGGTTTATTGTCTCATCCTCAGGGTTTCAATTTTTGTGATCGTTGTCTCCTACCTCCAACGAGGAGGAGACTCTATAGTGGATTGCCTCTTCGTATGCGATCAAGGATCGTGGGGCCTTGGAGTAGCAACCGCTGAGTTATGAACCAAGTAAAAATAAATTTGTCTCATTTACTTTTCCACTGTGCTATGCTTACTTTGTCTTAATCGAATAGTACGAAATGATTTCACGCTCGCTATTCACCCCCCCCCCCCACTCTAGCATTCTTTCGATCCAACAATTGGTATCAGAGTGGGGGCACTACGATTTGGTGAAACCACCAATCTAGCAATTTGTTTTAAGTTCCTTTTCATTTCACAAGTTTTAAACTTTTCGTTAAGTTCTCTTTTCTCTTGCCCTACTAATCGAAGACGAAAGTCTTGGCAACTTTTTTTGCTTGTTGCCTTTTTATGTGCAAGGATTTCTTTTCTTAAATGGCACACATTGAGGGATACAACACCACTTGACCTCAGTTCTTTAACGGAGATTATTTTCATTACTGGAAAGGTCGGATGGAATGTTTTCTAAAAACACAAGTCAAGACTTGGATAATCATCCAAACCAGTTTTGCTCTACCCACCAATGATCGAGGCGAGCCCCTGGACTTCGATAAGTGGACCAATGCAACTAAAAGGCAAATCGAAGCTGATGCAAAAGCGACTCAAATGTTGCAGTGCGGCTTATCCAAGGAGGAGCTCAACTGGATCGACCCCTTAATCAGTGCGAAAGATCTTTGGAACAAGCTCATCGAGCTTCATGAAGGAATTGACGATGCTAAGGTATGTAAGAGGTACTTATTGTTGAATAAATTGTTTAACTTAAAAATGAAGGAATACGAGTCAACCACTCAACTCCACGCTCGCATACAAGATATCATGAATGGGCTACATTCGATCGGACAAAAGGTCAAAAATCGGGACGTAATAAGGTACACACTCAACGCCTTCCCTAGGACCACCTTGTCGGCACCCATGGTCGATGGTTACAAGGTTTCTAAGGATCTATCAAAAATTAGGTTAGATGAGCTTTTCTCTAAATTTGAACTTCACGAATAAACTAATGCGGTTCAGGCCGAGAGAGGTATTGCATTGTTTGTAGGATAGAGAAGAAAGGAAAAGAGAAAGCCACCTCCCGAGCAAGAAGAAGGATCTGTACCCGAGGGAAAATCTGAATCCAAATCGGAAGAAGAGGTCGAGATAGTAAACATGGTGCAAAGGATAATACAAAAAGAAAGGGAGCAGTCAGAAAAAAAAGAAGAAGGGGAACTTCAAATCAAAAATGAATCCAAAGAAAAAGGGATCAAAGAAGGCCTTTCAACAACTTGGGATGACGAAGAAGAAGGAGTTAGCGTAGCATTCGTGGAAGACCAGTAGAGTCTGAGTTAGAGTCCGAAGTCGAATACGAATCCAACTCTAACTCCGACTCTAAGGATGACTTCGAGAAGAGACTCAAAGTCGGGTCAAAATAAAAAAACAAGATAAGTCATTCATTAATAGACAACTTATACCATGCAATTAAGTTGTTAACTAGGAAATTAACTAAGTCCGAGTCTAGAGTTGACTCGTTGATCGAGGAGGTTGAAATCCTCAAGCAAGAGGCTAATCTAACCTCTTCAACTAGTCAAGTTCAAGAGGGAAACTCAACTCAAGTTGAAAAGCTTGAGGAGGAGAATTCTCTCTTGAACGGATGAGTTCAAGAGCTCAAGGCTAGGTTGGAAATATTCACTTTGGGATCTAAGAATCTTAACTGACTTCTTGGAACCCAAAGAGTCGTGTACAACAAAGCTGGACTTGGGTTTAGTTCAAGGACTATGAATAGATCTTATATGTCTATCGTAAATTGTAGTCATCAACAAGTCCAAACATGGGTCCCAAAGGTTTTGTTAAACTCACATATAAGCACCAATAAGTATTGGATTCCCAAGATCAAGTCCACTTTGTCGATAGACCATATTGGTTCAATGGTTCAAGGGGAGCTAACACTAAAATAGTATACCCACTTCCTTAGTAAAATCATTGCATGATTAGTTATTTTGTTTTACTTTTTGAAATGGCTAGATAGGACAAATAGTTAGTCAACTTTAATGGCATAGTATCAGGACGCGACGAGATGATAGTACGTTAGGGAAACAACGTCTCGTGTACGAGCTAGATAAGGCATATCTAGCTTGTTGCACTTGGCTGAGTTGAACTAGCTGAAGTTATCTTGCCATATCCTAAACTAGTTAGACCAGGAAGTAATCATAAATGACTCAAGTAATCAATTTCTTGAATTTTGCTTTGTCTAAGGAAGTGGTCGTATTTTCGATCAAAGAAGACCCCTGTGCCTCGCCACGACTTGGAAGCCAATTTCCTAAAAAGTTTACTTGACGAACTAAGGTTTAAATTCGAATCTAACTCAAGGTTGACTAACTTTAATCAAGTTAAAATCATCTCACTAAATATATAAGGCGAATGCATTTTTGAGACACATAGAATGGATGAGATGTTAAGGAATAATTATAATATACACAAAACATAACCTTTTCAAAATGCTACCTATTTTCTCAACTATTGCAATTAATGAAAAATTATAACTTCGATTGGTCAATACTAAGTATACAACTCTCTAGGCCAAAGTTTAGCATCCCCTAAATCTCTTATACTTCCTATATTTGACTAAGGGGAGAGAAAACTAACCCTAAGGGTTATATTAAAAATCCTTGAACTTCTTTTTGAAAATAAACTAAGTATTTTGAAAATCAAAATTATGTTTCAAAAAACTTATTAAATTGTTGGTGCAGAGGGACACACCTCGAACCAACCTATGTAACTAATGCTAGACAAATGCTTATAATATTTTTTTTAAACCCCTTTTTTATATAAACCACACTTTTTTGATTTATGAAAAAAGGGGGAGAAGAGAGAAAGTTAAGGGGGAGTAACACAAAATTTATTTTTAAAAATTAAAGTATCTTTATCAAAACTCACCTAGGGTCAAGGGGGAGTTTTTGAAAAGGCGTTTATCATTTACTTCACTTGTTTTATGCTTTAATTTTTCCTTAACTTTGTGTTAGTTTGCCATTGATCAAAAAGAGAGAGATTGTTGGTGCAGGGGCACCAGATAATTGAACATAGGTTTTTATTGGCAAATACTAAAAGTTAAGGTCATATCATTATCTCATTAGCTGAATTAAGTGTAAAGGAAATGGTTAAGCTAAGCTAAAGGTCAGCGACACCCAGAGAATCTCGAGTCGAGAAACCGTGGTGTTCAGGCGACACCGGGAGAACTTCGTGGGAGTTGAAGAACCCAGGTGAAGACCGAAAGCGAAGCAACAGGTCATAAAGGACAAGAGGTAAGCACTAGTGTGAAGAGAGATGGTAAGGTCGTGTTCTCTGTACGGGGATGACCATAGGCGGCGATCCGACTAAGACTTCTAGTGGAAGGTCTAGGTCGAGATCGGACGATAAGAAACTATCATATTTACCATATTTCGTGCTAACCACTTATTGTAGAGAAGTGACAGCCGGGTGATCACCGGCTATTAGCGATCGGCCTGATGTCACGATCGTGATGAAGGGCATGAGTCGACTGTTGGAGATGAATCAGCCAAATATACAAGGTAAAAAAGGAACCATTTCTTGAGGATTTTGAATGGGAATATCTGCTGCATTCCAGAACTTCAAGGCATTTCAAAAGCAACCAAAGATCAAGCAATCAAAGCTCACATTTATAAAGTATTTTTGTTTACTTGTATTCATTTGCTTATTGTAATTGCTTGTATCTTGTTCTTATTATTGTATTACTTTTGTAATCACTTGTAAGAGGTTCCTCCACATCTAGATTGTTCCGAGAAGAAGTTTATTAGTGGTGGTGTGAATCACTATAGATCACTTGAGCTCGACCCTGTTAGTTATATATGAGAGGTGTCCTAAGGCAATTGTCTTATGTTTAAACCATTTATATGATAAATAAAGATTTACTATTTGAGTATACATGTTTGCATGTATTTGATTAGATCTTAAACTCATTTACTGAATGTCTGCAATACGATTCACAACATGAGAGAATTTATGATTGGATCACAACTAGTGAGTATCTCTACATGTGTAATTGTGATGTATTGGAATTATCTGTTAAGGCAATCTCTTGCCGTAATATGGTTTTGATGGTGTGGCAAAGGGTTCAAGTTAGGTTGTTATTGTGATTTGATATGTGCATTGAAGTCGTGTAGGGCTTAGTAATTCGTACATGGAGTCGTGGCGAGTTTCACATCTCATGACTCGTGCCTTGAGTCGGTGAAGGATAGCTTTGCGGAAGTCGTGCGCTTGGAGCATCCGAGGGACCGTCGGACGAGGAGCTTGGAGTGAAGCCGGAGGAAGTAGACTTCGAGGCAAGAGACGCGAAGGAGCATTGCAGAGCCGTGCGCCTGATGCTGCCGAGGGACGTGTCCGCGAACGAAGAGAACTTCGAAGGCGAGGGACTCCGAGGGATGAGTGTGAGCGATTGTAACCCGGGAAGGGTATCTCTTAGGTGAAACTTGGCCATTTTGGCCAAGTGTCGGATGGGTTTTCCCGACACCAGTCGACTGCCATGTCATGGCAATCAACTGCTCTGAGTCGATGGGTCGATCAACTGGTATAAAACCAGTTTAGTGCTTGGCCGATGCATGGATGGCGATTGGCTGATGTCGGCGCGATCGACTACCGTGGAATGGCGGTCGTGATCGATGGCGCACGGGCACAGAATGGAGTCGACTCCATTGAGCACTCGACTGATCGAGTATCAGTCGACTGATGGTAAGATCAGTCGACTGATGCCAATACCGTTGGATGGAATCCAACGTGGAAAGCGGCCGTTATTGGGCAACAGCTACGGGATCAGTCGACTGATCGAGGGCATCAGTCGACTGATCCTGTGTCAACGGGAAGAAACCCTCTTCCTCTATAAAAAGGAAGGGGGTGGGGGTTTGGGAGAAAAATGTTTATGCTCTAATACTCTCCCAAGTTCCCTAAAGCTTTTCATCCTCTTACTCAAGCTTATTTCCATTATATTTGTAAGAGGAGTGTTTTTGTGTAAAGAGGTTACCTCCACCTAGCTTTGTGCAAAGGAGAGATCTAGTGGATAGATTTGGAGGAGTGATTCACCTTGGACGAATCGGACCATGGATTAGCGGCGTAGCCGTGAACCACGTTACATCTCGTGTTTGTATTGCTTGTTTATATTTTGCTTGTCTTTATTTATATTTGCATATTCCACTTGCGCTAACGTTTTGTAGACAAGCAAAATATGACATACATCGGAAGAGGGTTATTCACCCCCCTCTAGCCGACCATTCGATCTCCAACAAGTGGTATCAGAGCAAGGTTGCTTGTCACCGGACTAACCGCCGCAACAAGCTCTACATCTCAAATGGCCGGCTCAAACATCCACCCACCGACATTCGACGGCGAATTCTCTTGTTGGAAAAAGAGAATGGAGGTATTCTTTGAAACCGACTTTGAAATATTATTAATTATGGAAAACGGTTTCGAGTTGCCTAGGAACGAAGATGGGGAGCCATTGGAAAAATCGAGATGGAGAAAAAGACAAAGAGAGGAGTATTTGGCAAATTCAAAGGCCAAGCACCACCTCTACAATGTGCTCCCTCAACAAGAAGTCAATAGGATAGGGGAGTGTGCTAGCGCCAAGGAAATGTGGGAGAAATGTGCTCCGAGGCAAAGCTAGCAAGGAGAGATGTCCTTCGCTCCCAATTGTCCAATATCAAACTCGAAAAGGGAGAGAAGGTAAAATCCCTACACTCTAGATTTAAGGAAATTCTAACCGGTTTAACAAGTGTAGGTGAAAAGCTTTCCAACCGGGATATGGTAATGAAGGCCATAGATGTCTTTCCTCGGTCCTCAAGATGGAGTTCCATGGTGAATTCATTTTACATCTCTAAGAACTTGGAAGTAAGTACCTTGGAGGAGTTTTTCTCAACAATGGAACTCCACGAAACGAGGCTTGAAGGAATACAAGAAGAGCCTAGAATCCAACCTTCAAGAGGAGTAGCATTGATGGAAAATAAGGGGAAGAAGAAGATAGAGATCCCCTCCTCCTCCTCCAATGATGAAGCTTCTACCTCCTCCATGGATAGCACGGAAGAAGCCTATATGGTAAGGAAGGTAAAGCGTGCATTTAAGAATTTTAGATTTGATAAATCTCATGAAAGGAATAGAAGACCAAGGGGGAAGATCATTTGTTACAATTGTCAAGGGGAGGGACACATAAGGGATAATTGTCCCCTCCTAAACAAGAGCAAAGAGGAAAGGAAAAAGAAGGAAGAAAAGAAGAAGAAGAAGGGGAACAAGAAGAAAAAGGAAGAAGAAAAGAAGGCCAAGGAAAAAGGAAAGGCCATGGCTCTCAAAGCAAAGACATGGGATGACCTTGCTTCCTCATCCTCATCCGAAGAAGAAGAGCATGTCTATTCCAACCTTGCATTGATGGCCTTTGACGACTTGGATTGCTCCTCCTCCTCAAATGAAGAGAGCTCAAGTGAAGGGGGAGCTTCTACATCCTCCTCATCCGAAAAAGAAGAGGACATGGAAACTATGGTAACGAATGCCTCCCCTAAGAAAATAGTTTCCATAATTTCTAGTTTAACTAAGGACTTATTTGGAATGAAAAAGAAAAATAAAAGCATGCTAGATCAAATTAAGGCATTAGAAAATAAGCTAGGAAATGCATGCTTAAATGAAAATGATAATATCTCTTCTAGGTTAAATGATGCATGCTCACACGATAATTATGTGCCATTAGATGTTAGTGATGCATGCATAGAAGAAAATAGGGCATTAAGGGAAAAGGTAGATTATTTAACAAAAGCCCTAGAAAAATTCACTATTGGCTCCAACACCCTTAACATGATAATTGGGAGCCAAAGAGCTAGTTTCAATAAGAAAGGCCTAGGATACAAAGAAAAGAAAATTGAAAAGGCCTATAAATGCCTAATAGCTAGGGGACAAGATAAGAAGAAAGTAATAGCTAAGAAATGGATCCCCAAGGAGTACTTAGTGAACCCAATATGAAAGAACTTATTTTGGGTTCCAAAATCCATCCTTAAGGGTTAGGATAACCCTAGGGTAGTCAACCATATGTAATTGACCTATATCATATTTTGGTTGACTTAGGATGACGGGACAACATTTTTAAATAGTGTTTGGTGATGATAACGTACCCATAAATAGATAATAATGCTTAAATCATGATGATTGAAGTAATTCCTACACATGTTTGCAATCATGATTTATGCTATTGATATTTGGCACATAATCATGAGAAATAGGGTTAAATCATGCTTTAGGTGATACTTTGCTCATTATGATGATATAATACCTAATGCATGATTATTATTTGATGAATACATGTGTTTAATGATCATAATGTGTAATTCATTCATATATGCCTTTATGATCATGAGGATTATTAGGTTGATACTTAACCTTGATAGAATTGTATGAATATAATGGTTAAGTATATACAAACCCCCCCTAGGATGCATCTCACACTCACCATTGGCTACTTTGATTGAAAACTTAGCATGGGTGAGATGTTAGGTGTTAGTAATATATGAGAGATGTCCTAAGGCAATCGCCTTATGCATGAACCATTTATATGATAAATGAAGATTCACTATTTGAGTATACATGTTTTATGTATTTGATTGGATCTTAAACTCATTTACTGAATGCCCACGATACGATTCACAGCATGAGAGAATTTGTGATTGGATCACAACTAGTGAGTATCTCTACATGTGTAATTGTGATGTATCGGAATTATCCCTAGTCGATGAATTGATGGATTTGGACACCATCAATTCTGTCGAGACTAGCACGAGGTATACTCCTTGGTGTATCCAAGCAGCTGATTCTCACTGGCTGGAGACATAGTGATGTCTGGAGTTAGTCGTGGATGCTAGTTATGGTAACTAGTTCATTGGAGTGACCAGCCGTAAGACTTCATATGGTTCTCTGCATATATAGATATGTCAATGAAGTTCTTACAGTGGCTTAAGTGCGATGTTCCTTTGACTTGCGGTATTCAAGTCATCTTGATCATGGAGACTTATGCTTTGACATCTTAAGCAAACATCTCTAAGGAGATGTGGACCCGGGATGATTGGGTATAAGTCGAAGTGATCAAGGTGTTTGAATAGCCTATAAAGGATTCACCACTCCTTGCGAGGAGATGTATACCCATGGCCTCTCGTCGGATTGTTACTAAAGTCTTTGGCCAAAGCATTACATGTTTAGAGTAAGGTACTCTTCGATACATGTGGAGTAACTAGAACTGTGAGGACGAGGAAATAATACTTGGGCTAGGTGTGTGACGAGTCACTTAGTGGGGATCGACACAATAGACCATGTCCCGAACCAAGTGGGTATAAGATGAGTGAAGGGAATGGGGCACGATTCATTCGAGTTGAAGGGTTTCGTAAATAGTTCGGATCAACCGCTGATCTTTTCGGTTAATTGGGGATCATGATGTACTACTAGGTGCCACTCATGATCGTTCTATAATTAATGGTTAATTATAGACGGCCAACATAAACCGAGAACCTATTTGGTCACACGCACAACGAGTGTAATCCAAAGGATTTAAAACGAGCTTGAGAATTGGATTCTCAGACCGAGAGAAACTAGGTTTGGTTGGACCAAACATAAAGCGAGCATGAAATCGTTTCAGTCGCAATGGAAGCATGGATGGGCTGCGTCTTCTGAAGACATAATGGATGGACCAAAATGGTTTGGTTCTAATCCAATGGATGAGAATAAACCAAATGGTTTGGTTTATATTAAACGAATGAACCAAAGGTTGGTTCGGTTCGTTTTAACTTAAAATAAACCATCATGGTTTGGTTTATTTTAACTTATCTTAATGGAGCGGGTTAACGGGCTTTATGGATATGATCCATTAACCATTAAGAGAATTAGTTCTCTATAAAAGTGGGCTTAAGGGATTGTTAAATCCTAATTAATCCAAAATCAAAACCCTAGCCTCCAAGGAGTTGCCGCCCAACCTGGTTGTGCCGCCCAACCTCCTTGCCGCCCAGCTTGATTGTGCTGCCATCTAGCTCCTTGCCGGCGACCAAGCTTCAGCCGGTGAACCTCCGGCGACCCTCCGGTGATCTCCTATAGGTTTGGCATCAAGGTGAGGCTTTTCTCTCCTTGTTTTGGCCGGCGCCTACTCCTCCACCAAGCTGTCCAGTTTTCTGGACAGCTTCTCCTCCTCTCGTCGGAGCGTCGTTTGGACGACGGTTAGTGCTCCGACAGCGGCTAACATACCGGGGATTTGATCTCCGGTAATCCTCTGAGGTGGAGGACGAAGGATTCGTCAAACGGTTGACGAATACCTCTCCGGAGAAGCGAGTTTTGAGAACTCCTTTTGGATCCGAATTTGGATTCGGATCGTGATCATCTCTCGATCACGTCGTCTTCAACACGAGGCTAGTAACCCGTACGAAGACGAAGCTCGTGACTTAGCGAAGTCATCCCGAGGAGCTCGGCGTGGATACGGATAGAGACGATTCTTACGAGGATCGTTCCGGTTGATGCCGTTCCCGCTACACGTCATACGAAAGGTATAACGTAGTTTAATTTCCTTTTATTGCAAATTTTAATTTATGGTTATGTCTACACTTGTTGTAATAGCATGCGTGTGTTGTGTGTGTTGTAATAAATATAGATTTATTAATTTTAATTGCTTCCGCTGTGCTCATGTTTACGAAACATGATCGAACACACACACGCCGCGGTGCCGGAAACCCAACAGTGGTATCAGAGCCTAGGTTGTGTTTCGACATAATCGTAAAATGGTTTTGCGATAGTCATAATGTATTTCTGGAAATTTTCTAATTTTGGAAATTTAGAAGTATTTATGGAAATTTTTCAATTTTGGAAAGTCTAGAAGTATTTATGGAAATCTTCCACTTTTGGAAAGTTGGAAGTATTTATGGAAATTGATATTTTCCATAAATAAAATATTTGATTAGATTCTGGAAATTTGTTTCCTAATTTAATCATGATTTGATTTGGGAAATCAAATCTTAAAATATTTCATTTCCATAAGTAGTTTTAATGATTTAGGAAATTGGTTTCCTAAATAGATTTTCCTTAATCAAATAATTCCATGAATAAAATATGTGATTAGATTTGGAAATTTGTTTCCTAATTTAATTATGATTTGATTTGGAGAATCAAATCTTAAACATATTTTATTTCCATAAATAGTTATGACATATAAGGAAATTATATACATGACATAATTGTATGCCATGTAATTGCATTAGATGCATAACATTATGCCATGCGTGTCGTGACATGTAGATGTATGCCATGTATGCCATGCCATGTAGATAATAGTTATTTGCATGCAAAGAGGATGAGACATAAAACCCTTAATCAATATTAAAGCCTACACCTTCCATTAATATGGTTAGAACCAGTAGTTCTGCTTTCTTGTTTGGGTTGTTGGACTCTCTCCAAGCCCTACCGAACCCGAATATGTTCAAACCATGGAATAGTTTAATACTAATATGGTAAGAGTCAGAGGTCAATCGTTAGCTTTGGTTGTTGGACTCTCTCCAAGCTGGGCTAATTGGTTGAATGCGCACTAACCATATTAAAACTATGTCCCGATTAATGGGTTGGCTTTAACCTGGAGCATCGGCTTGTTGGACTCTCTCCAAGGTCGATGTAAAGGGAGGTGAAGTTGGGTGCTATGCATATGATGCATACTTTTTAATGTGTTAACAACCCGATGTATGTGTGAACATTCAATTAGTTGATAGCACATTGTGATAGTTGCATATACGTGATATGCAATCGGACTAGATGATACCTACCGTCGTAGTTATGAATGGCTTGTTGGACTCTCTCCAAGGTTGTTCATAACTATGATGGATATCAGCCCATTCGAGATGGACCTATAATCTCCAAGTGATTTTGGGGTTTTTGAAATTCGAAAAATGAATGGGATTTATAAATGTATATTGATGCATTTTAAAATCATCTTTCTCATATATGCTCGTTTTGTATTTCTAAGTTAATATATTGATCATGATGTGTTTGAATTTGCGTTCCATTTTGGATTCAAATAAATTGACTGGGCCGAACTTCTTGGACTAGCTTAGAAACTTAAGAATTATTCTCAAGGTGGAAAAGCTTGCGTATGTCCTCGAAGCGCCTCTTCCCACCCGTCCTAGTGACGATGCAACTCTGGACCAATTGTTGGCCTATCAGAAACATGTGAATGATTCAAATGGTGAGTTGCATCATGCTAGCCACGATGGAACCCAAGCTACGAAGCGCATGAGCATATGGATGCTCATATCGTAGTCCTTCATCTTTGTGAGTTGGTTGATGAGCAAGTGATTCAAAGGTTTGAAGTCTCAAAGCTCCTCTTCACCTCCGAGATGCTAGGAGGTTCATCCGTGGATCGCCAATATGTCAAGACTGTGGAGTCTTCTCGAGAAGCATGAGTAGGACGGTGTTGTAGTTGATTCCTCAAGAAAGGTTCTAAGAGGAAGTCAAAGGAACAGAAGGGAAAGAAGAGAAGGGCTAAGAAGGTAGAACTAGCACAAAGGAAACTTGCCATCATTATGGCAAGGAGAGCCATTTATGAAGAAAGTGCAAGATTTATCTTGAGTCCGTGAAGAAGGATAAGGCATCGATGCCCCATCTTCTTGAAATCTTCTTTATTGATTGTCATTCTATTTCCTTAGACACTTGGGTATTGGATACGGGTGTGGCTCACATATATGTAATGACATACATGGGCTAAGGAATAGAAGAAGACTCACAAGGAGAATCAAATTTACGTGTTGGGAATGAAGCAAAGGTTCTTGCACTCACCATCGGAGCGTATTTGTTGAAACTCCTGCAGGACTTGTCTTAGGACAATTGCTTTTATATTCCTTTGTTGATAAAGAACATCATTTCTATTTCTTGTTTAAATAGAAATGGTTTCCATTTGACGCTTAGTAACAATTGTTGTTACATAACTTTGAATGGGGTTCTTTATGGACTGAACTTTAAGCAATGGTGTTTATCGTTGGGCGTATCCGGTGACATTTGCAATATCGGCGAGCAACAACGTGCTCGAAGGATAATCAAATAGACTCCTACATGTGGCATTATCGTCTTGGCCATGTAAGCAAGAAATGCATGTCCGAATTACACGATGTAGGAATTGCGGAATCGTTGAATTGGATTCATACGATACATGCGAATCATGCTTAAAAGGCAAGATGACTAAGTTACCTTCTTGGAAAGGTGAGCGAGTGGGAGAGTTACTAGGTTTAGTACATCTTGATGTATGTGGACCTATGTCAACTCAAGCATTAGGAGGCTATAGCTACTTCATTACCTTCAGATGATCACTCACGGTTTGGGTATGTGTTCTTGATGAAACACAAGTCCAAGCCTTTGAAAGGTTCAAAGAATTCAGAAATGAAGTAGAGAAACAACATGACAAGAGTATTAAAATACTTGATCGGATCGAGGTGGTGAATACTTAAGTCAAGAGTTTCTTGATTATCTAAGAGACAATGGCATATTGTCTCAATGGACTCCGCCATATACACCTGACATAATGGTGTATCGAGAGGCGTCTTAGGACCTTGTTGGACATGGTCGTCAATGATGAATCATGCGACTCTTCCCAAGTCCTTTTGGGGTTATGCACTTGCATGTTTACTTGTTAAGCGAGAATGCCTACCAAGGTAGTCTCAACTACTCCATATGAGATATGGAATGGTAAGAAACCTCATGTATCTTACTTGAAGATATGGGGTTGTCCTGTATGTGAAGCCAATTTGTATCGGACAAATTGCATGCTATGTCTGATAAATGTCTATTTGTTGGATACCCTAAGGAAACAAGGGGTTACCAATTCTATCATCCTGTGGAACAAAAGGTGTTTGTTTCAAGGCATGCTGTGTTTCTAGAGAAAGAGTTTCTCTTGTAAGAAAATAGTGGGAGTGTCATCGAGCTTGAGGAGGCTCGAGAGACTCAAATAGACATTAATGAGATACCTGGTGAAGCACAACAGCCGACAACTCATAGTGATGAGCAATCGGCTGGACCTATTGTAACACCACATCTTCATAGATCAGTAGAACACGCAACATTCACGAGAGATATGGATTTCTCGTAGTTTAATCGAGCACGTGTTACTCATTGATGATGAGGAGCCTACCAGTTATGAAGAAGTGCTGACAAGTTCAGAAAGGGATAAGTGGCTTGGTGCCATGAAGTCGGAAATGGATTCCATATACGAAAACCAAGTTTGGAACTTGGTTGACCCACCTGAAGGCATAAAGCCTATAGGGTGCAAGTGGGTTTTCAAGAAGAAAACCGACATGGATGGTAATGTGATTACCTATAAGGCTAGATTGGTGGCGAAAGGATATCGTCAAAAGCAAGGTGTTGATTATGGCGAAACCTATTCTTTGTAGAGCTATGCTTAAATCCATTCGGATGCTCCTGGCCATAGCGGCTCATTATGATTATGAGATATGACAGATGGATGTGAAAACAACTTTCCTTAATGGAAACCTGCTCGAGGACGTGTATATGATACAGCCTGAGGATTTCACATCGGTTGATAAAACCAAGGTATGCAAATTGCGACGGTCCATTTATGGATTGAAGCAAGCATCCAGGAGCTGGAATATCCGTTTTGATGAGACAATCAAAAAGTTTGATTTCTCACAAAATCGCGAACCTTGTGTGTACAAGAAGGTTAGTGGGAGTGCGATCGTGTTCCTAGTATTGTATGTCGATGACATACTACTTATAGGAAAGCGATGTTTCAATCTTCTGATCAGTGAAGGTTTGGTTATCCAAGACATTCTCCATGAAAGACACACTGGAGAAGCAACCTACATCCTCGGGATTAAGATCTATAGAGATAGATCAAAGCGGTTGCTTGGTTTTTCGCAGATCTACATATATACCGAGTGCAAAGAGGTTTAGCATGTCGGAATCCAAGAAAGGTTTCTTACCCATCAGGCATGGGGTACACCTTTCGAAGTCTATGTGTCCGCGCACAGAAGACGAGAGGATTTGCATGAGTAAGATTCCCTATGCATCCGCAATAGGAATTATCATGTATGCTATGTTATGTACAAGGCCCGATGTATCGTATGCTCTGAGTGTCACGGCGGATACGGTCGATCGAGGAATGGATCATTATTAAGGCGATCCTTAAGTACTTGAGAAGAACTAAGGATGTGTTCCTAATATATGGAGAAGGGTACATGGTGATACGTGGGTATCACGGATGACTCGAACAGGCATAAGGATGATTCCATATCTTTGTCTGGGTATGTATTCACCTGGAATGGAGACGCAATAAGTTGGAAAGGTTCCAAACTTGACACTATAGCGGATTCTGCCACTAACGCAGAATACGTTGCAGCTTTGAAAGCAGCAGAGGAAGCGGTTTGGATCAAGAAGTTCATCTATGAACTTGATGTGGTCTCATCAATGATCCAAACATGGGCTTCACCGCTATCATCTTATCAGAGAGATCATCAGTAGGAACGAAATACAAATCGAGAAAATTCCCGAAAGAAATAGCGGATCCTTTGACTAAAGCATTACCTCAAAGAAAGTTTGAGGGTCATGTTGGTGCTTATGGTATTGGATACCGTAGCGATTGGCATTAGGCCAAGTGGGAGTCTGTTAGTAATATATGAGAGATGTCCTAAGGCAATCGCCTTATGTATGAACCATTTATATGATAAATGAAGATTCACTATTTGAGTATACATGTTTTATGTATTTGATTGGATCTTAAACTCATTTCTTGAATGCCACGATACGATTCACGGCATGAGAGAATTTGTGATTGGATCACAACTAGTGAGTATCTCTACATGTGTAATTGTGATGTATCGGAATTATCCTAGTCGATGAATTGATGGATTTGGACACCATCAATTGGAGACTAACAGGTATACTCCTTGGTGTATCAAGCGGTGATTCTCCTTTGGTGGAGACATAGTGATGTCGGAGTTAATCGTGGATGCTAGTTATGGTAACTAGTTCATTGGAGTGACCCGGTAGTAAGACTTCATATGGTTCTCTGCATATATAGATATGTCAATGAAGTTCTTCTTGTGGCTTAAGTCGATGTTCCTTTGACTTGCGGTATTCAAGTCATCTTGATCATGGAGACTTATGCTTTGACATCTTAAGCAAACATCTCTAGGAGATGTGGACCGAGATGATTGGGTATAAGTCGAGTGATCGAAGGTGTTTGAATAGCCTATAAAGATTCACCACTCCTTGCGAGGAGATGTATACCCATGGCCTCTCGTCGGATTGTTACTAAAGTCTTTGGCCAAAGCATTACATGTTTAGAGTAAGGTACTCTTGATACATGTGGAGTAACTAGAATCCGTGGGGACGAGAAATGATACTTGGGCTAGGTGTGGCGTGAGTCGACCTAGTGAGGGCCCGACACAATAGACCATGTCACTGAACCAAGTGGGTATAAGATGAGTGAAGGGAATGGGGCGCGATTCATTCGAGCTCTTGAAGGGTTTGAGAAATAGTTACGGATCAACCATTGATCTTTTGTTAATTGGGGATCATGATGTACTACTAGGTGCCACTCATGATCGTTCTATAATTAATGGTTAATTATAGACGGCCAACATAAACCGAGAACCTATTTGGTCACACGCACAACGAGTGTAATCCAAAGGATTTAAAACGAGCTTGAGAATGGGATTCTCAGACCGAGAGAAACTATGTTTGGTTGGACCAAAAATAAAGCGAGCATGAAATTGTTTCAGTCGCAATGGAAGCGTGGATGGGCCGTGTCTTATGAAGACATAATGGATGGACCAAAATGGTTTGGTTCTAATACAATGGATGAGAATAAACCAAATGGTTTGGTTTATATTAAACGAATGAACCAAAGGTTGGTTCGGTTCGTTTTAACTTAAAATAAACCATCATGGTTTGGTTTATTTTAACTTATCTTAATGGAGCGGGTTAACGGGCTTTATGGATATGATCCATTAACCATTAAGAGAATTAGTTCTCTATAAAAGTGGGCTTAAGGGATTGTTAAATCCTAATTAATCCAAAATCAAAACCCTAGCCTCCAAGGAGTTGCCGCCCAACCTGGTTGTGCCGCCCAACCTCCTTGCCGCCAACGATTGTGCTGCCGTCAGCTCCTTGCCGGCGACCAAGCTTCAGCGGTGAACCTCCGGCGACCCTCCGATGATCTCCTATAGGTTTGGCATCAAGGTGAGCTTTTCTCTCCTTGTTTGGCGGCGCCTATCTCCTCCACCAAGCTGTCCAGTTTTCTGGACAGCTTCTCCTCCTCGTCGGGCGTCGTTTGGGCGGCGGTTAGTGCTCCGACAGCGGCTAACATACCGAGATTTGATCTCCGGTAATCCTCTGAGGTGGAGGGGCGAAGGATTCGTCAAGCGGTTGTGAATACCTCTCGGAGAAGCGAGTTTTGAGAACTCGTTTTGGATCCGAATTTGGATTCGGATCGTGATCATCTCTCGATCACGTCGTCTTCAACACGAGGCTAGTAACCCGTCACGAAGAGCGAAGCTCGTGACTTAGCGAAGTCATCGAGGATCTCGGCGTGGATCACGGATAGAGGCGATTCTTACGAGGATCGTTCCGGTTGATGCCGTTCCGCTACACCGTCATCTGAAGGTATAACGTAGTTTAATTTCCTTTTATTGCAAATTTTAATTTACGGTTATGTCTACACTTGTTGTAATAGCATGCGTGTGTTGTGTGTGTTGTAATAAATATAGATTTATTATTTTAATTGCTTCATTTGTGTGCTCATGTTCTGAAACATGATCGAACACACCTGCCTTGATGGTCGAAAACCCAATGGTATCGAGCCCGAGGTTGTGTTTTCGACATAATCGTAAAATGGTTTTCGATAGTCATAATGTATTTCTGGAAATTTTCTAATTTTGGAAATTTAGAAGTATTTATGGAAATTTTCAATTTTGGAAAGTCTAGAAGTATTTATGGAAATCTTCCACTTTTGGAAAGTTGGAAGTATTTATGGAAATTGATATTTTCCATAAATAAAATATTTGATTAGATTCTGGAAATTTGTTTCCTAATTTAATCATGATTTGATTTGGGAAATCAAATCTTAAAATATTTATTTCCATAAGTAGTTTTAATGATTTAGGAAATTGGTTTCCTAAATAGATTTTCCTTAATCAAATAATTCCATGAATAAAATATGTGATTAGATTTGGAAATTTGTTTCCTAATTTAATTATGATTTGATTTGGAGAATCAAATCTTAAACATATTTTATTTCCATAAATAGTTATGACATATAAGGAAATTATATACATGACATAATTGTATGCCATGTAATTGCATTAGATGCATAACATTATGCCATGCGTGTCGTGACATGTAGATGTATGCCATGTATGCCATGCCATGTAGATAATAGTTATTTGCATGCAAAGAGGATGAGACATAAAACCCTTAATCAATATTAAAGCCTACACCTTCCATTAATATGGTTAGAACGAGTTACATTTCTTGTTTGGGTTGTTGGACTCTCTCCAAGCCCAGCTCGAATATGTTCAAACCATGGAATAGTTTAATACTAATATGGTAAGAGTCGAGGTCAATCGTTAGCTTTGGTTGTTGGACTCTCTCAAGCTGGGCTAATTGGTTGAATGCGCTCTAACCATATTAAAACTATGTCTGATTAATGGGTTGGCTTTAACTTAGCATCGGCTTGTGTTGGACTCTCTCCGGTCGATGTAAAGGGAGGTGAAGTTGGGTGCTATGCATATGATGCATACTTGTTAATGTGTTAACAACCCGATGTATGTGTGAACATTCAATTAGTTGATAGCACATTGTGATAGTTGCATATACCGGATATGCAATCGGTATAGATGATACCTCTCGTAGTTATGAATGGCTTGTTGGACTCTCTCCAAGGTTGTTCATAACTATGATGGATATCAGCCCATTCGGAGATGGACCTACGATCTCCCGAAGTGATTTTGTGGTTTTTTGAAATTATAAAAATGAATGGGATTTATAAATTTATATTTATGCATTTATAAAAAAATCTTTCTAATATATGCTCGTTTGTATTTCTAAGTTAATATATTGATCATGATGTGTTTGAATTTGCGTTCCATTTTGGATTGAATAAATTGGTGGGTAGAACTTCTTGGACTGGCTTAGAAACTTGAGAATTGTTCTCAAGGTGAAAAGCTTGCGTATGTCCTCGAAGCGCCTCTTCTCACCCGTCTAGTGGCGATGCAACTCTGGACCAATTGTTGGCCTATCGAAACATGTGAATGATTACGAACAAATGGTGAGTTGCATCATGCTAGCCACGATGGAACCCAAGCTACGGCATGAGCATATGGATGCTCATATCGTGAGTCCTTCATCTTTGTGAGTTGGTTGATGAGCAAGTGAGATTGAAGGTTTGAAGTCTCAAGCTCCTCTTCACCTCTGAGATGCTAGGAGGTTCATGCGTAGTCTTGCTCAATATCTTTGAAGGCTGTAGTCTTACGAGAAGCATGGCGAGGGGGCGGTCTTTGTTAGTTGATTCCTCGAAGAAAGGTTCTAAGAGAGTCAAAGAACAGAAGGAGAAGGGAAGAAGAAGGGCTAAGAAGGTAGAACTAGCACAAAGGAAACTTGCCATCATTTATGGCAGGAGAGCCATTCTTGAAGAAAGTGCAAGATTTATCTTGAGTCAGTGAAGAAGGATAAGGCATCGGATGCCCCATCTTCTTGAAATCTTCTTTATTGATTGTCATTCTATTTCCTTAGACACTTGGGTATTGGATCTTGGGTGTGGCTCACATATATGTAATGACATACATGGGCTAAGGAATAGAAGAAGACTCGTCGAGGAGAAGTCAAATTCGTGTTGGGAATGGAGCAAAGGTTCTTTGCACTCACCATCGGAGCGTATTTGTTGAAACTCCTGCAGGACTTGTCTTAGAAGCTGGACAATTGCTTTTATATTCCTTTGTTGATAAAGAACATCATTTCTATTTCTTGTTTAAATAGAAATGGTTTCCATTGACTTTAGTAACAATTGTTGTTACATAACTTTGAATGGGTTCTTTATGGAATTTGGAACTTTAAGCAATGGTGTTTATCGTTGGGCGTATCCGTGACATTTGCAATATCGAGCGAGCAACAAGCGTGCTCGAAAGGATAATCAAATAGACTCCTATATGTGGCATTATGTCGTCTTGGCCATATAAGCAAAGCGCATGTCGAATTACACGATGTGGAATTCTGGAATCGTTTGAATTGGATTCATACGATACATGCGAATCATGCTTAAAAGGCAAGATGACTAAGTTACCTTTCTTTGGAAAGGTGAGCAGTGGGAGGTTACTAGGTCTAATACATATGCGATGTATGTGGACCTATGTCAACTCAAGCTTTAGGAGGCTATAGCTACTTCATTACCTTCACCGATGATCACTCCGCGGTTTGGGTATGTGTTCTTGATGAAACACAAGTCGAAGCCTTTGAAGGTTCAAAGAATTCAGAAATGAAGTAGAGAAACAACATGACAAGAGTATTAAAATACTTGATCGGATCGAGGTGGTGAATACTTAAGTCAAGAGTTTCTTGATTATCTAAGAGACAATGGCATATTGTCTCAATGGACTCCGCCATATACACCCACATAATGGTGTATCGAGGCGTAAGGACCTTGTTGGACATGGTCGGTCAATGATGAATCATGCGACTCTTCCCAAGTCCTTTTGGGGTTATGCACTTGAGGGTGTTTACTTGTTAAGCAGAATGCCTACCAAGGTAGTCTCAACTACTCCATATGAGATATGGAATGGTAAGAAACCTCATGTATCTTACTTGAAGATATGGGGTTATCTGCTTATGTAAAAGCGGGTATGTCGGACAAATTGGATGCTAAGTCGATAAATGTCTATTTATTGGATACCCTAAGGAAACAAGGGTTACCAATTCTATCATCTGTGGAACAAAGGTGTTTGTTTCAAGGCATCTTTGTGTTTCTAGAAAGAGTTTCTCTTGCAAGAAAATAGTGGGAGTGTCATCGAGCTTGAGGAGGCTCGAGAGACTCAAATAGACATTGATGAGATACAGTGAAGCACAGCGGGACAACTCATAGTGATGAGCAATCAATTTGGACCTATTGTAACACCACATCTTCGTAGATCTGGTAGAACACCGCAATATTCACGAGAGATATGGATTTCGTAAGTGAATCGAGCGGCGTGTTACTCATTGATGATGAGAGCCTACGTTATGAAGAAGTCTTGACAAGTTGAAAGGGATAAGTGGCTTGGTGCCATGAAGTGAAATGGATTCCATATGAAAACCAAGTTTGGAACTTGGTTGACCCACTGAAGGCATAAAGCCTATAGGGTGCAAGTGGGTTTTCAAGAAAACCGACATGGATGGTAATGTGATTACCTATAAGGCTAGATTGGTGGCGAAGGATATGTCAAAAACAAGGTGTTGATTATGGCGAAACCTATTACTTTGTAGCTATCTTAAATCCATTCGGATGCTCTGGCCATAGCGGCTCATTATGATTATGAGATATGGCGGATGGATGTGAAAACGGCTTTCCTTAATGGAAACTTGCTCGAGGGCGTGTATATGATACTGAGGTTTCACATCGGTTGATAAAACCAAGGTATGCAAATTGCGACGGTCCATTTATGGATTGAAGCAAGCATCCAGGAGCTGGAATATCCGTTTTGATGAGACAATCAAAAGTTTGATTTCTCACAAAATCCAGACGAACTTTGTGTGTACAAGAAGGTTAGTGGGAGTGCAGTCGTGTTCCTAGTATTGTATGTCGATGACATACTACTTATAGGAAACGATGTTTCAATCTTACAGTCAGTGAAGGTTTGGTTATCCTAGACATTCTCCATGAAAGACCTGGGAGAAGCAACCTACATCCTCGGGATTAAGATCTATAGAGATAGATCGAAACGGTTGCTTGGTTTTTCGCAGTCTACATATATAGACCGAGTGCTAAAGAGGTTTAGCATGTCGGAATCCAAGAAAGGTTTCTTACCCATCAGGCATGGGGTACACCTTTCGAAGTCTATGTGTCCGCGCACAGAAGACGAGAGGATTTGCATGAGTAAGATTCCCTATGCATCCGCAATAGGAATTATCATGTATGCTATGTTATGTACAAGGCCCGATGTATCGTATGCTCTGAGTGTCACGAGCAGATACCAGTCTGATCCAGGAATGGATCATTGGGCGGCTGTTAAGACGATCCTTAAGTACTTGAGAAGAACTAAGGATGTGTTCCTAATATATGGAGAAGGGTACATGGTGATACGTGGGTATACGGATGCCAGCTCCAGACAGACAAGGATGATTCCATATCTTTGTCTGGGTATGTATTCACCTGGAATGGAGACGCAATAAGTTGGAAAGGTTCCAAACTTGACACTATAGCGGATTCTGCCACTAACGCAGAATACGTTGCAGCTTTGAAAGCAGCAGAGGAAGCGGTTTGGATCAAGAAGTTCATCTATGAACTTGATGTGGTCTCATCAATGATCCAAACATGGGCTTCACCGCTATCATCTTATCAGAGAGATCATCAGTAGGAACGAAATACAAATCGAGAAAATTCCCACTGAAAGGAACTTAGCGGATCCTTTGACTAAAGCATTACCTCAAAGAAAGTTTGAGGGTCATGTTAGAGCTTATGGTATTGGATACCGTAGCGATTGGCATTAGGCCAAGTGGGAGTCTGTTAGTAATATATGAGAGATGTCCTAAGGCAATCGCCTTATGCATGAACCATTTATATGATAAATGAAGATTCACTATTTGAGTATACATGTTTTATGTATTTGATTGGATCTTAAACTCATTTACTGAATGCCCACGATACGATTCACAGCATGAGAGAATTTGTGATTGGATCACAACTAGTGAGTATCTCTACATGTGTAATTGTGATGTATCGGAATTATCCCTAGTCGATGAATTGATGGATTTGGACACCATCAATTCTGTCGAGACTAGCACGAGGTATACTCCTTGGTGTATCCAAGCAGCTGATTCTCACTGGCTGGAGACATAGTGATGTCCGGAGTTAGTCATGGATGCTAGTTATGGTAACTAGTTCATTGGAGTGACCAGCCGTAAGACTTCATATGGTTCTCTGCATATATAGATATGTCAATGAAGTTCTTACTGTGGCTTAAGTGCGATGTTCCTTTGACTTGCGGTATCAAGTCATCTTGATCATGGAGACTTATGCTTTGACATCTTAAGCAAACATCTCCGAGGAGATGTGGACCCGGGATGATTGGGTATAAGTCGAAGTGATCGAAGGTGTTTGAATAGCCTATAAAGGATTCACCACTCCTTGCGAGGAGATGTATACCCATGGCCTCTCGTCGGATTGTTACTAAAGTCTTTGGCCAAAGCATTACATGTTTAGAGTTAGGTACTCTTCGATACATGTGGAGTAACTAGAATTCGTAGGACGAGGAAATAATACTTGGGCTAGGTGTGACGTAGTCAGCCTAGTGGGGACTGACACAATAGACCATGTCCTGAACCAAGTGGGTATAAGATGAGTGAAGGGAATGGGGCACGATTCATTCGAGTCAAGGGTTTCGTAAATAGTTCGGATCAACCGCTGATCTTTTCGGTTAATTGGGGATCATGATGTACTACTAGGTGCCACTCATGATCGTTCTATAATTAATGGTTAATTATAGACGGCCAACATAAACCGAGAACCTATTTGGTCACACGCACAACGAGTGTAATCCAAAGGATTTAAAACGAGCTTGAGAATTGGATTCTCAGACCGAGAGAAACTAGGTTTGGTTGGACCAAACATAAAGCGAGCATGAAATCGTTTCAGTCGCAATGGAAGCGTGGATGGGCTCTGTCTTATGAAGACATAATGGATGGACCAAAATGGTTTGGTTCTAATCCAATGGATGAGAATAAACCAAATGGTTTGGTTTATATTAAACGAATGAACCAAAGGTTGGTTCGGTTCGTTTTAACTTAAAATAAACCATCATGGTTTGGTTTATTTTAACTTATCTTAATGGAGCGGGTTAACGGGCTTTATGGATATGATCCATTAACCATTAAGAGAATTAGTTCTCTATAAAAGTGGGCTTAAGGGATTGTTAAACCCTAATTAATCCAAAATCAAAACCCTAGCCTCCAAGGAGTTGCCGCCCAACCTGGTTGTGCCGCCCAACCTCCTTGCCGCCCAGCTTGATTGTGCTGCCGTCTAGCTCCTTGCCGGCGACCAAGCTTCAGCCGGTGAACCTCCGGCGACCCTCCGGTGATCTCCTATAGGTTTGGCATCAAGGTGAGGCTTTTCTCTCCTTGTTTTGGCCGGCGCCTACTCCTCCACCAAGCTGTCCAGTTTTCTGGACAGCTTCTCCTCTCGTCGGAGCGTCGTTTGGACGACGGTTAGTGCTCCGACAGCGGCTAACATACCGGGGATTTGATCTCCGGTAATCCTCTGAGGTGGAGGACGAAGGATTCGTCAAACGGTTGACGAATACCTCTCTGGAGAAGCGAGTTTTGAGAACTCGTTTTGGATCCGAATTTGGATTCGGATCGTGATCATCTCTCGATCACGTCGTCTTCAACACGAGGCTAGTAACCCGTACGAAGATGAAGCTCGTGACTTAGCGAAGTCATCCCGAGGAGCTCGGCGTGGATACGGATAGAGACGATTCTTACGAGGATCGTTCCGGTTGATGCCGTTCCCGCTACACGTCATACGAAAGGTATAACGTAGTTTAATTTCCTTTTATTGCAAATTTTAATTTACGGTTATGTCTACACTTGTTGTAATAGCATGCGTGTGTTGTGTGTGTTGTAATAAATATAGATTTATTAATTTTAATTGCTTCCGCTGTGCTCATGTTTACGAAACATGATCGAACACACACACGCCGCGGTGCCGAAAACCCAACATTTGGATGATACAAATGTCCACTAATGCCTATGGCATTTAGATGGTCATTTAAAGTATCAAAATAGCAATAATAGACCAATCATGGGGAAGGTTTATGTTTAATTCATAGACATATTGCCCAAAGATCATGGTTGGATATTTCATATGTTTTCAAAACAATTTCTTAATCTAAAATCTATGTATTCATGTTTTGAAACAATTCAAAGCAAGACTAGGTGTTAAAATGGATACTCTTATGATCAAAATCCTAGTAGTTTTTAAAGCTTTTGGATTTTTGGCAAATATGTGGAAATATAATGATTTTTTATGAAAACCTATTTTTCACTGATAGATATACTTAAAAGAAATGTGTTCCCCAAATTTCATGATTTTTTGAATTTTCTGGAATTTTTAACGTATTTCTAAAGTTCGGTCCAAAAATCAGGAAATCCTAAAAATCATGTGACAGTCGACTACTATCTGAACCAGTCGACTGATGGCCTGTAAATCAGACTAGTTGAGGCCGAATTCAGGTTTTAGAGCAATTTTTTGTATTTTTCCTTCTAATATACTTGATGCCATGAGTTTTTAACTCAGTGTTAATCTTTTTGATGGTGTCAAAGGGGGAGAGATAATTATGTTTAAGTAAATTGTGATAGGGGGAGGGAGAAATTGTTAAAAAGTGATAGGGGGGGAATTTAAATTGTATGTGGAGTTTTATGGATTAAGGGGGAGTTTCATGTTGCTATATCATGTTTTATGTTTACATGCTTTCTTACCTTAGAAATTTTTATCAAAGGTTTTTACCTAACTTAAACGGATTGCCACACATCAAAAAGGGGGAGATTGTTAAGGCAATCTCTTGCCGTAATATGGTTTTGATGGTGTGGCAAAGGGTTCAAGTTAGGTTGTTATTGTGATTTGATATGTGCGTTGAAGTCGTGCAGGGCTTAGTAATTCGCACATGGAGCCGTGGCGAGTTTCACATCTCATGACTCGTGCCTTGAGTCGGTGAAGGATAGCTTTGCAGAAGCCGTGCGCTTGGAGCATCCGAGGGACCGCCGGACGAGGAGCTTGGAGTGAAGCCGGAGGAAGTAGACTTCGAGGTAAGAGACGTGAAGGAGCATTGCAGAGCCGTGCGCCTGATGCTGCTGAGGGACGTGGCCGCGAACGAAGAAAACTTCGAAGGCGAGGAACTCCGAGGGATGAGAGTGAGCGATTGTAACCCGGGAAGGGTAGCTCTTAGGTGAAACATGGCCATTTTGGCCAAGTGTCGGATGGGTTTTCCCGACACCAGTCGACTGCCATGTCATGGCAATCGACTGCTCTGAGTCGATGGGTCGATCGACTGGTATAAAACCAGTTTAGTGCTTGGCAGCGATCAGCTATGGATCGGTGACCGATGTCGGCGTGATCGTGATGTCGGCGACGATCGCAAGGAATGGCAATGATCGATGGCAATCGCGTGCGCGGCACAGAATGGAGTCGACTCCATTGAGCACTCGACTGATCGAGTATCAGTCCACTGATGGTAAGATCAGTCGACTGATGCCAATACCGTTGGATGGAATCCAACGTGGAAAGCAGCCGTTATTGGGCAACGGCTACGGGATCAGTCGACTGATCGAGGGCATCAGTCGACTGATCCTGTGTCAACGGGAAGAAACCCTCTTCCTCTATAAAAAGGAAGGGGGTGGGGGTTTAGGAGAAAAATGTTTATGCTCTAATACTCTCCCAAGTTCCCTAAAGCTTTTCATCCTCTTATTCAAGCTTATTTCCATTATATTTGTAAGAGGAGTGTTTTTGTGTAAAGAGGTTACCTCCACCTAGCTTTGTGCAAAGGAGAGATCTAGTGGATAGATTTGGAGGAGTGATTCACCTTGGACGAATCGGACCGTGGATTAGCGGCGTAGCTGTGAACCACGTTACATCTCGTGTTTGTATTGCTTGTTTATATTTTGCTTGTCTTTATTTATATTTGCATATTCCGCTTGCGCTAACGTTTTGTAGACGAGCAAAATACGACATACATCGGAAGAGGGCTATTCACCCCCCTCTAGCCGACCATTCGATCCCCAACATTATCCCTAGTCAATGAATTGATGGATTTGGACACCATCAATTCTGTCGAGACTAGCACGAGGTATACTCTTTGGTGTATCCAAGCAGCTGATTCTCATTGGCTAGAGACATTGTGAGGTCCGGAGTTAATCGTGGATGCTAGTTATGGTAACTAGTTAATTCGAGTGACCAGCTGTAAGACTTCATATGGTTCTCTGTATATATGGATATGTCAATGAAGTTCTTACTGCAGCTTAAGTGTGATGTTCCTTTGACTTATGGTATTCAAGTCATCTTGGTCATGGAGACTTATACTTTGACATCTTAAGCAAGCATCTCCAAGGAGATATGGACCCGAGATGATTGGATATAAGTCGAAATGCCCGAAGGTGTTTGAATAGCCTATAAAGGATTCACCACTCCTTGCGAGGAGATGTATACCCTTAGCCTCTTGTTAGATTGTTACTAAAGTCTTTGGCTAAAGCATTACATGTTTAAAACAAGGTACTCTTGGATACATGTGCAGTAACTATAATCCGTAGGACGAGGAAATGATACTTGGGCTAGGTGTGACGTAGTCAGCCTAGTGAGGACTGACACTATAGACCATGTCCTAAACCGAGTATAAGATGAGTGAAGGGAATGGGGCACGATTCATTGCAGCTGCTGAAGGGTTTCAGAAGTGGTTCTGGAATCAATCATTGATTTTTCAGTTAATTGGGGATCATGATGTACTACTAGGTGCCACTCATGATCGTTCTATAATTAATGGTTAATTATAGACAACCAACATAATTCGGGAACCTATTTGGTCACACGAACAACGAGTGAAATACGAAGGATTTAAAATGAACTTGAGAATGAGATTCTCATATCCAGAGAAACTAGGTTTGGTTAGACCAAACAAGGAGCGAGCATGAAATCATTTTAGTCGCAACGGAAGCATGGATGGGTCGAGTCTTTTGAAGACATGATGGATAAACCAAATTGGTTTGGTTCTAATCCAATGGTGGAAAATAAACCAAAGTGGTTTGGTTTATTTTAAATGAATGAACCAAAGTTGGTTCGGTTCGTTTTAACTTAAAATAGTCCAACTCGATTATGTTTATTTTAACTTAAGTTATTTGAGCAGGTTAATGGGTTTTGGTTATGATCCAATAACTCTAAGGAGAAGGTTTCTTGATGGTTAAGAAACACGTGCTCTATAAAAGCGTGGCTAGATGTTTGGAGAGCCCTAAGTTTATTTTTGGAAACTTCTCTTCCTCTCCTCTCCCTCTCTTCTCCTTGCCACCGCCAAAGAGGATCCATGCCCAGCTCTTGAGCCGCCGCCCCTTTGTGCCGTCAGCGTCCAGCTGCTGTCGGCCACACCTCCGGCTATTGGGATGTATACTGAAAAGTCTATCTTTAGTATGAACATTTTTATTTTTGAAATAAGAATCACATGATCATTGTTTGCATATTTATGGTTATGCATATTGTCTGATACATTACATTGTAGATAACATGGTGTGTAGTGTCACACAGGAGATCATGTTATCAGTTCATTGTAAAGTATAAGTAAAGGCTCACAACCGAGATGGTTATGGACAAACAATTGGAATGGTTGTAGATTGATTTGGTATTGGTTTGTCTTGACCATAGAATCACACTAGTACACTTTGTGAGTATTGAGCAGGACCGACTTAAAGGTGATTTGATTTATTGATGACTACATAATCGAATAGGACCTAAGATATTATATTGTACATGCTCTTAATCCCAATATAATAATGGGCACATATACTTAGCAATCATTTCTTTGATTTACCAATGGGCGAGATTTATAGAGTAAATCAATAGGCTCGGTAAGTTGGGAAATGGTATTATTTATATGGTGTGTCATTGATTATAGGAGGAAATCGTGTCCTATATATTAGGATGATAATGTCCTTTTGAGGAGCTGATAAGGTTCATCATGTAAACCCTGCAGATGGACTTGGTCCAGCATGATGATAAGGTTGAGTGGTACTACTCATGGAGTTAGATGTTGATTAATTAATTGTCAGTAAATTAAATAATCGACGGACATTTGAGATCTTAAACACGGGGAGAAAATGAACAAATAATATATGGAGCCCATATTAATTTATGGGGGTTGGTGAGGTAGATCAATGATAATCCTCTAGTGGAATGGATTATCATTAATGGATCGGACTTTATGTGGGCTTGATCCATTGAATGGCCAAGATCCAACTCCTTCTCATGGTCCCTATTGTAGCCTATTAAAACCTCATGGAGCCTAGATCCAATGGTGGAAAACAAAACTCTAGATCCGACGGTTGAGATTAAATCTCTAGATCCTACGGTTGAGATTAAATCTCTAGATCTGATGGTTGAGATCAAATCCCTAGAACCGACGGTGGAGATTAAAGGAGGCTTATGCCTAACTCTATAAAAGGAGGATAAGGGGTGGGCGACAAGGGATATAGAAGTGGATTAGGGTTTTGGGCGGCATGGGGGCTTGGAGGCTTGGGCGACCATAATTAAGGAAAGTCTTTCCTTCTTCTTCCTTAGGTGGCCGGTGCCCATCCTCTCCTCTCCTCTCTTTGGCCGGCATCCAAATCTCTTCCTTCTCTTCTCCTTGGCCGGTGGAAACAAGGGTTAGGGTGATTCCTTGGAGCTCTTGGCCGGCGCCCACCTTCCTCTCTCTTTAGGCCGGCGGCAAGCTTCAAGTAGGGAGCTTGTTGGTTGGTCTTAGATTGAGGAAAGTTTTGTTTATTATTCTTCCTTTTGTTCGGAGCGAGCAAAGAAAGGAAGATTGGTGATTTAGGAGGCTTCGACTTTTGGAATATCGTCGCCCACACGACGTCCAAAAGGAGGAAGGACATACGATAGAAGATCGAGAGGTATAACGCTAGTTTATATTCTTTTGTAATATGTCTATAATTGTTTTTCAATCATATATATGTTGTATGTTCTGTTTTGTGGCTAAATTAACTTGGACACCGAATACAAATACAAAAGCTGGTGTTCCGTACATTGTCTATTCCGTGGCTATTCGTAGAATAGAGGTTGGTGGCTTGAACAACAAGTTTGTTCAAGTGACCACTCTAATCGAATAGCACGACGATGAAATGGTAGCTTGGGTAATCCCTCCTTGTCAAGGATAATTTTTTTTCCAGGGACATAGAAGGGATTGCCATGAACAAGCGGCCGAGTTGAAGTGGGAAGCGAAGTTTCCTACCTTCAAGTGGTATCAGAGCCACGGTTCCCGGTTTTGTGTGTTTAGGATTTGGTTACTTTTATGCACTTTTCATATATTATATGTGTCGGATAATAGTAGGATGTGTGTAGGTTAACTTTTTTGTTGCAGGCATAGGATCCAACTATTATAGTCATATGTGTGTATGTGATTGTATGTGTGTAATTGTATATTATTTGAATCCTCGGGGTTGACAAGACTAATATTTAATTTTTGTAATTAGATACGACATTGTTTAGGCACTCCTTTTATTTTAGTTTACTTTCGATCTAGATTTCATGTACACTCCTTCGTGGAGTATAGTATCGATGGATGTAAATTAAAATAGTTTTTTTTCTCGGCTCGGATCTCCGGATGGCTTGTACATGGCGTAGGGAGGAGCGGATGAGATGGCGATACGACGGGAGACATATTGAAAACAAAAGCCATAATAGTTGGAAAATTTTATTTTTCATATTTATTTCTTATTGTTTGATATGCATGTCGTAGGCTAGAAAATTCCTCAATTTTAAATTACTAAGTGGGAGAGGGATATTTTTATAAATTCCCACGACCTCCATTACGATTTGATATGTGATGCAAACAAATTTGCGCGTCGGCTCTGAGTGCCTTCCTCCACATCGGATGAGTTTGTTTGTGGATTACAAGGTTGAATATGGTTATAGGAAATTATTAAGGAGTGTGTGTACTTCCCCATCGGAAGGCACATAACCCGAGATAATTACCTTGGTACCAAGTAATTGTGAACACTTAGATGCAAATATAAGTATCCTCCCCATCGAAGTCACTACTTTTATTTGTAGGGCCAAAAAGGAACCAACTATTAATTTTATTTGTCAAAAAGTTAGGTTGACAAGATAGTAAAATTAATGGGTGAAACTACCTCTTACAAATGTAGAATTCGTATACGTCCACACTATCGTGGCATATGATATTCTCGGTGTATTGAGGTGTTGGTTGATTTTAAAATTTTATTATTTGAGAAATCAATAATTTTTTAAAATCTAATGTTTTGATCTATGTTATTCTTAGGTTGTTTTCAAAATGACTTTCAACCAGCATGCTGTGATACTGAAAGAAAATAAACTTACTGAACCCAACTATGTTGATTGGAAGAGGAATCTTGACATTGTCTTGACTGCTGAGGAATACAAATATGTACTCCTCGAAGAGTGCCCTCCTTGTTAGAGCAATCTCTTGCCATGATAAGGTTTTGATGTGTGTGGCAAAGGGTTTAAGTTAGGATGATATTGTTATTTGATATGTGCATTGGAGTCTTGCAGGACTTAGTAATTCGCACATGGAGCCTTGGCGGGTTCACCCTCACAACCTCGGTCCTTGAGTCGGTGAAGGATGACTTTGCGGAATACGTGCGCTTGGAGCATCCGAGGGACCGCCGGACAAGATGACTTGAAGTGAAGCCAAGGAAGCAGACTTCGGAGGCAAGAGACGTGAAGGAGCATTGCAGGGTCGTGCGCCTGATGCTGCCGAGGGACGTGGCCGCGAACGAAGAGAGCTTCGGCGAGGGACTTCGAGTGAGATGAAAGAATGAGTGAAATGTAAGTAGCTTATTAGGTGAACTTGGCCGAATGGCTAAGTGTCGGAGACTTGACCGCAAGGGTTAAGGTTTACCCGACCGTCGAAAGCTCAAACTTATGTTAAGTTTGAGTTTCACGCACACGATCGCCATGTAATGGCAATGATCGCTTCGAATCGAGTGTGTTCATTGGTATCCGATCGATGGGTTTATGCCCAGCGATCGCCATGGAATGGCATGAAGGAAGGATGTCGCGCACAAACCGTTCATAGTCGATCGGGCAATCGACTATGGAGCGTGATCGTGGTGAGGTCCATCAGTTGACTGCCAAGAGTTCCGTTGGACTACAACGGTCAAGATTCGACGTGTTCGGAGTCCGTTGTAGTGACGGCAGTCGACTGCCAAGGGCAGCAGTTGACTGGTGGCGGCCAATGGGAAGAAATCAGCCCTCTCTATAAAAAAAGAGGGTGTGAGCCTTTGAGAGGCTAATGCTTATGCTCTAAGTGATCTTCCTAGTGCCCCACAAGCTCTAAACTCTTCTTACTTGTTTTTACTCCATTCTTATTGTAAGAAGAGTGATCTTGATTGTAAAGGTTACCTCCACCTAGCTTGGTGCAAAGGAGAGACCAATAGTGATTTGCTTTGGAGGAGTGATTCACCTCAGACGAATCGGGATCGTGGATTAGCGGCGTAGCCGTGAACCACATTACATCTTCTTTGTTAGCGTTTGTATTTTCGTTTATTGCTTTGTCGTTATTGTTTATGCTTCCGCTTGCACTAACGATTGTGTAGACGAGCAAACAAACGAGAGAATTCCGACATCCCTCGTAAGAGGGCTATTCACCCCCCTCTAGACGGCCAATCGATCCCCTACAAGTGGTATCAGAGCGAAGGAAAGCTTGTCGAGAACTAACCGCCACAACAAGCAACATTCAAAATGGCCGGCTCCAACATTCATCCACCGAAGTTTGAAGGAGAATTCGCTTGGTGGAAGAAGCAAATGGAGGTATTTTTTGAAACGGATTTTGATATTATGATTACAATGGAATCCGGTTTCGTTTTGCCTAGGGATGAAGAGGGGAAGCCAATAGAAAAGTCAAGATGGACCAAGAGGCAAAGAGAGGAGCACCTTGCAAACTCAAAAGCCAAGCACCATCTATACAATGTGCTTCCTCAACAAGAAATAAATAGAATTGGAGAATGCCTAAGTGCCAAGGAGATGTGAGAGAAGCTAGTAGAGCTTCATGAAGGCACTTCGAAGGCAAAGCTAGCAAGAAGAGACCTCCTCCGCTCCCAACTTTCAAATATCAAGCTTGAAAAGGGAGAAAAGGTAACTTCCTTACATTCTAGGTTTAAGGAAATTTTGATTGGACTAACAAGTGTAGGTGAAAGGCTCTCCAACCGGGATATGGTAATGAAGGCCATAGATGTCTTTCCCCGGTCCTCAAAGTGGAGCTCCATGGTGGACTCATTCTACATCTCCAAGAATTTATAAGTAAGCACCTTGGAGGAATTCTTCTCAACCATGGAGCTTCATGAAACAAGACTTGAAGGAATACAAGAAGAGCCTAGAATCCAACCTTCAAGAGGAGTAGCTTTGATGGCAAACAAGGGGAAGAAGAAGATGGAAATCCCCTCCTCCTCCGATGATGAAGCATCCTCCTCCTCCTCCATGGATAGCACGGAAGAAGCATATATGGTAAGGAGGGTAAGGCATGTTTTAAAAGGTTTTTATTTTAACAAATCAAATGATAGGAATAGAAGACCAAGGGGGAAAATCATTTGCTACAATTGCCAAGGAGAGGGACACATAAGGGACAATTGTCCCCTCCTAAACAAGAGCAAGGAAGAAAGGAAAAAGAAGGAAGAAAAGAAGAAGAAAAAGGGGAGCAAGAAGTCAAAGGGAAAGGGAAAGGCCAAAGCTCTCAAGGCAAGGACTTGGGATGATCCCTCCTCATCCTCCTCATCATCATCGGATGAGGAGAATGCCTTTGTCACCAATTTGGCCTTGATGGCCTTTGATGACTTGGATTGCTCCTCCACAGAAAATGAAGGATCAAGCTCAAGTGGAGAGAGCTCAAATGAAGGGGGAGCCTCCTCCACATCTACATCCTCCTCATCCGAAGAAGAAGAGGACATGGAAACTATAGTAAAGAATCTTTCACCCTATAAGATAGTTTCCATGATTTCTAGCTTAACTAAGGATCTATTTAGAGCCAAGAAAAAGAACAAAAGCATGCTTGACCAAATTAAGGAATTAGAGCAAAAATTAGAAAAAGCATGTTTTAATGATAATGATGATGATGCTTGCTCACATGATAATTATATGCCATTAGATGTAAGTGATGCATGCATAGAAGAAAATAGGGCCATAAGGGAAAAGGTAGATTATTTGACAAAATCCCTAGAAAAATTCACTATAGGCTCCAACACATTGAATATGATAATTGGGAGCCAAAGGGCAAGTTTTAATAAGAAAGGCCTAGGTTATAAAGAAAAGAAAAATGAAAAGGCCTATAAATGCCTAATTGCTAGGGGACAAGATAAAAAGAAGGTAATAGCTAGGAAATGGATCCCCAAGGAGTATCTTGTGAACCCCATAGGAAAGAACCTATTTTGGGTTCCAAAATCCATTCTTAAGGGTTAGGAAAATCCTAGGGTAGTCAACCATATGCAATTGACCTATATCATATTTTGGTTGACTTAGGATGGCGGGACAACATTTTTAGAATAGTGTTGGGTGATAATAACGTGCCCATAAATAGATAATAATGTTTAAATCATGATGATTAATGTAATTGTTATGTATATGTGTAATCATGATTTATGATTTTTGAAATTTGGTACATCATCATGAGAAATAGGGTTTAAATCATGCCTTAGGTGATATTTTGTTTATTATCATAATATAATACCTAATGCATGATTATTAATTGATGAATACTTGTATTTCATGATCATAATATGAACTTAGTTCATATATGTCATTATGATCATGTTGAGTGTTAGGATGATACTTAACCTTGATAGAATTGTTTAATGATAGGGGGAGAAAATTTGAAAATTTGTATGGGGAGTTTCATGGATTAAGGGGGAGTTGCATGTTGCTATATCATGTTTATGTTTACATGCTTTCTTACCTTAGAATTTTCATCAAATGTTTTTACCTAACTTAAACGGATTGCCACACATCAAAAAGGGGGAGATTGTTAGGGCAATCTCTTGCCATGATAAGGTTTTGATGTGTGTGGCAAAGGGTTTAAGTTAGGATGATATTGTTATTTGATATGTGCGTTGGAGTCTTGCAGGACTTAGTAATTCGCACATGGAGCCTTGGCGGGTTCACCCTCACAACTACGGTCCTTGAGTCGGTGAAGGATGACTTTGCGGAAGCCGTGCGCTTGGAGCATCCGAGGGACCGCCGGACGAGATGACTTGAAGTGAAGCCAAGGAAGCAGACTTCGGAGGCAAGAGACGCGAAGGAGCATTGCAGAGTCGTGCGCCTGATGCTGCCGAGGGACGTGGCCGCGAACGAAGAGAGCTTCGGCGAGGGACTTCGAGTGAGATGAGAGAATGAGTGAAATGTAAGTAGCTCATTAGGTGAACTTGGCAAAATGGCTGAGTGTCGGAGACTTGACCGCAAGGGTTAAGGTTTACCCGACCACCGGAAGCTCAAACTTATGTTATGTTTGAGTTTCACACGGCTCCAGTCGACTGCCATGTAATGGCAATCGACTGCTCTGAGTCGAGTATGTTCAACTGGTATCCGAATGATGGGTTTATGCCCAGCAGTCGACTGCCATGGAATGGCAGTCGACTGCCAAAGGATGTCGCGACAGACCGCCAGTAGCCGATCGGGCGGCCGACTATGAGCGCAGCAATGATCGGGTGAGGTCCATCAGTCGACTGCCAAGAGTTCCGTTAGACTACAACAGTCGGGTTCCGACATGTTCTGAGGCCATTGTAGTGACGACGATCGCCAAGGCGAATGACCGTGGCGGCCAACGGGAAGAAATCAGCCCTCTCTATAAAAAGAGAGGGTGTGAGCCTTTGAGAGGCTAATGCTTATGCTCTAAGTGATCTTCCTAGTGCCCCACAAGCTCTAAACTCTTCTTACTTGTTTTTACTCCATTCTTATTGTAATAAGAGTGATCTTGATTGTAAAGGTTACCTCCACCTAGCTTGGTGCAAAGGAGAGACCAATAGTGATTGGCTTTGGAGGAGTGATTCACCTCGGATGAATCGGGATCGTGGATTAACAGCGTAGCCGTGAACCATGTTACATCTTCTTTGTTAGCGTTTGTATTTTCATTTATTGCTTTGTCTTTATTGTTTATGCTTCCGCTTGCGCTAACGATTGTGTAGACGAGCAAACAAACGAGAGAATTCCGACATCCATCGTAAGAGGGCTATTCACCCCCTCTAGCCGGCCAATCGATCCCCTACACTCCTAAGCCTGCGGATGATTCTGGGGAAAAGGAGAAGGAGAGTTATAAGAAGTGGATTAAGGCCGATGAGATGGCACGGTGTTACATTTTGGCATCTATGTCAAATGTACTGCAACATCAGCATCAAGTCATGCCCACTGCTTATGACATGATGCTCAATCTCAAAGAGTTTTTCGGACACCATAATTGGGCTGCTAGGCAGGAAGCCATGAGGAACTTGATGACGACCACCATGATCTAGGGAACACCCGTGAGGGATCACGTTCTCAAGATGATGGCTCATTTGAATGAGCTGGAAGTCCTCGGAGCTAAGATCGATGGGGAAACCCAAGTCGATATCATTCTCCAGTCTTTACCTAGGAGTTTTGAGCATTTTCTCCTGAACTACAACATGAACAAGAGGTTGTATTTGTTGGTGGAGCTTCTGACAGAAATCCAGGCGGTAAAGGGGCTTTTTTGTCAGAGTGCTCAGGTGCAAGCCATAGTTGCCCAAAAGGTTTCTACTTCTAAGCCGAAAGGAAAGAAGAAGAAGAAACAAACTGGGGCAAAGGCCGTGGGAGGAACTCAGGGAGGAGTGAAGAAGCCGAAAGGCAAGTGCTTCACTTGCAAGCAGACTGGACACTGGAAGAAGGACTGCCCCAACCGAAAGCAGAACAAAGGTATATCTTTTGGTCTAGTTGTTGAAACATGTTTAGCGGTGTTATCTACCAGCACCTGGTGTGTAGATACAGGAGCCACTGATCATGTCTGCAATACTTTGTAGGAGTTCCAGGAAACCAGACGATTGGCTGAGGGGAAGATTACCGTATACTTGGGCGATGCCATGAAGGTGGCGGCTGATGCAGTGGGAGATGTTTATTTGTCTTTTGAGAAAAATAAAGTTTTGGTTCTTAAGAATTGCCTTTATGTACCTTTATTTAGAAAGAATTTGATTTCGGTTTCTAAATTGTTTATGGATGGATATTCTATTTCTTTGAATCACAGAGTTGTTATAAAAAGGAATAGGGAGATTATCTGTTCTGGTGCATTGATAGGAAATTTATATACACTTGAACCAAAAGCTCCCACAATGCAAATAGAAGTTAATAACTCATCTTCTAATTCCAATAAGAGAAAAGAACCTTCGAAGATGAACCAAACATATCTTCGACATCTAAGACTTGGTCATTTTAACCTAAGAAGAATTCAATGGTTGATAGCTGATGGACCTCTAGGTTCATTTGTGGTGGAAGATTTCCCAACCTGCGAATCTTGCTTGGAGGGTAAAATGACCAAGAGGCCTTTTAAGGCCAAAGGGTATAGAGCCAAAGATGTGTTGGAGTTGGTTCATTCTGATTTGTGTGGTCCTATGTCTATCCAGGCAAGAGATGGTTTTGAATATTTTATCTCCTTTATAGATGATTATTCAAGATATGGATACATTTACTTAATGCACTGTAAGTCTGAATGCTTTGACAAGTTCAAAGAATTCAAGGCTGATGTGGAGAAATGTCAAGGTAAAAGTATCAAGACACTACGATCTAATCGTGGTGGTGAGTACCTCTTGGGAGAGTTTAGGAATTACTTATTAGAGGTTGGGATTCAATCCAAATTGTCTGCACCTAGCACACCCCAGCAGAATGGTGTAGTAGAGCGAAGGAATAGGACTCTTATGGAGATGGTTAGATCGATGATGAGTTATTCTAAGTTGCCAGATTCGTTCTGAGAATATGTTCTAGATACGGCAGTGTATATTCTAAACTTAGTACCAAATAAATCAGTGCCTTCTACTCCCACAAAATTGTGGACTGGGCGAAAGCCTAGTCTAAGACATATTCGGCACATGTGCTGAAGGCAGATGCTAGTGAGTTGGAACCTTGTACAGAAGTGCGCATGTTCTTTGGCTATCCTAGAGGAACGAAAGGTGGTTTATTTTATAGTCCTAGAGATCAGAAGGTGATCATTAGCACGAACGCCAGATTTCTAGAGGAAGACTATGTGATGAACCACAAGCACATGAGTAAGATTGTTCTAGAGGAATTGAAAGGGGAAGTCACAACTTCAGTACCACCGGTACAAGAGGATATACTACAAGTCACTGCACCACATGTCACAGAGGATACATAGGTGATACCTCATCGTAGTGGGAGGGTTGTTAGATAGCCTGATAGATTCATGTTCTTGGGAGAATCTTCTGATTTGGTCCCTGGTGAACATGAACCTGATCCCTGGACATATGATGAGGCAATCCGAGATAAAGATGCAGTATCTTGGCAAAGTGCATGAATGTTGAGATTGAATCTATGTATTAAAATCAGGTCTAGGAGCTAGTAGAACCACCCGATAGTGTAAAAACCATTGGATGCAAGTGGATCTACAAAAGAAAGAGTGGAATAAACAGGAAGGATGAGACCTTCAAAGCAAGGCTTGTTGCGAAAGGGTATACTCAGAAAGAGGGTATCGATTATGAGGAGACCTTTTCGCCAGTAGCCATGCTTAAATCTATCCGGATTCTCTTATGCATTGCTGCTCATATGGATTATGAGGTCTGACAGATGGATGTCAAGATAGCTTTCCTTAATGGAAGTCTTGAGGAAAATATCTATATGAAGCAACCAGAAGGATTCATTGCAAAGGGCAAAGACCATCTTGTATGTAAGCTTAATCGGTCCATTTATGGATTAAAGCAAGCTTCGAGGTCTTGGAACATCCACTTTGATGAGGTAATCCAGTCTTATGGATTCATTCAAAGTCCGGATGAGTCTTGTGTATACAAGAGATGTGACAGAAATGTAGTGGTATTTCTTGTACTATACGTAGATGACATTTTACTAATTGGCAACAATATCAAGGTGTTATCGGGCGTAAGGGTATGATTGTCCAAATAGTTTGATATGAAGGACTTGGGAGAAGTGGGACACATCCTTGGGATCAAGGTTATAAGGGATCGCAAGAAAAGGATGTTGTGTTTATCTCAAGCTTCATACATAGACACCATTATGGATCATTTTAGCATGCAAAACTCTAAGAATGGTTTTCTACCTTTTAGGCATGGAGTTCCTTTGTTTAAGGAGATGTGTCCTAGAACATCTAAGGAGGTAGAGGAGATGAAGGCAGTTCCTTATGCTTTGGCAGTAGGAAGCCTCATGTATGCGATGCTATGTATGAAACCAAATATCTGCTTTGCCGTGAGCATAGTCAGGAGATATTAGAGTAATCCAGGACAGGGACATTGAACTGCGGTAAAGCATATATTGAAGTACCTGATAAGGACTAGGGATTATATGCTAGTTTACCAGGCAGACCAGTTACTCACTATGGGTTACATAGATTTCAACTTCCAATCAGATAGGGAAAACAGTAAGTCTACCTCAGGTTTTGTATTTACTTTGGGAGGTGGAGTCATTGTATGGAGGAGTGTCAATCAGAAATGCATGGCGGACTCTACCATGGAAGCTGTGTATGTGGCAGCCTCTGAGGCGTCCAAAGAAGCTATTATTGGACTTTCCGAGCCGCAAAAACTGCTTTTTGCATTGCGAAAAACCTGGAAGTCCGGCCACGGATCCGTGCGAAGATATATTAAAATAAAAACATGTATGTGCTAAGTAAACCTAGATCTACCTTAGATCTAGAAGTTGAGAGTGTTACCCTTGATGCGACGCCCTTCGCAAATCCCGCTCGTCCAAATAGCTTGTCGAAACTCTAGAGTGTCAAGTGTACACTCCTCTATTGGTATCCACACAAGCAATAGGTGGAGAAAAGAAACCTAGAGTGTGCTAGAACCCTTAGAAGTTTCGGCCAAGGAGAGGGATGGGCGAGCTTGCTTGAGAGGAAGATGATCCAAGGAAGAAGATGAAGTTAAACCACCAAATAACTTCCCACTTAGATCTCCACTAAGTGGTGGCCGGCCACTTCATGGGGCGGGTTACATGCATGCATGTAACTCCAAGAGCCAATGGCTCTTGGTCTCCCTCATGAGGTGGCACCACATGATAAGTCAATGATGATGCTGGCCATGCCAAGTCATCATCATTACATGGCATTTGGTCAAGTCAAACTTGACCTTTCATCTTCCCTCTCAAGTCAAGTCAAACATGACCTCTTATCTCCCATGGTTGATCAAATCCAACCATTTGATTCAAGTAAATTTAATTTATTGAATCTCTATTCATTAATTTAAATTGATTTGATGAATCAAATCTAAATTAGACTCATTCAACACTTGAATCAAATTGAGTCCAACTCAATTAGTCTAATTTGGATTACTCTTAATCCAATTTGGTTCATCCCATGAACCTAATCCTCATGGTTCATCATATGAACCTAATCTCCATCTAATTTCTCTTTGTGTGTGACCCTATATGTTCTTGTAACATTGGCAATGTCCCTAAACCAATTTAGGAACATAAGCAATGAGCGGTATCTAGCAACACATCATTGCTACCCAAGTTACAAGAATGTTGAGCTCCAACATCACCTTTGTGACTACTAATTGTGACTTTCACAATATGTGACAATGTCCCTCTATCCTTGACATCTAGATTGACCAATTGAGGCATAGACCGTGTCATTATCGGTACAATCTATATCTTGAACTCCGAGTGGACTCACTCTAATCAAATGAGCTCAATATCTCATATTGACTCATTTGAGCATGGCCATGCACTTCGTGGTCTCACTCTATCAAGAATATCGATGTCTCTCCCGTCATATAGGAGGGATAGATCCCATCTACATCACTCACATCCCTCCACATAATTTGTTACATACCCAGTAATCACCTTTATAGTCCACCCATTTATGGGTGACGTTTGATGAAGCCAAAGTATGCAACTCCTTATGTAGGGAACCATGGTAACTTTAGGTCTAAGGACTAATAGTCATACTATTAGCTACATGAGAAAGTATATGACACTCATATAACGATCCATGATACTTTCTCATGGCGGGTCATTCAGTATACATTCTCCAACTCATACCCATGTGTCAACTTGATATCTCATATCCATGACTTGTGAGATCAAGTCATCGTGTTGACCTACATGCTAGTCTCTATGCATTAACATTGTCCCTAAATGTTAATACTTGACTAGGAATGATTAAGAGTAGTATTCTCTATATCATCTCATTATCGATTCAACCAATCGATTGATATAGATAAGAACCTACTACTCAAGGACATTATTATATTTAGTTATTTGGCACCAATACAAGTAAATATAATAACCATGCCTTTATAAATAGGAATATGATACAATAAAGTCCATACAACAATCATCACATGATTGGCTCTAGGGCTTTCACTAACAGTTGTGTGGCTCAGGAACTTCTTGATGGACTTGGATGTGATTCCTGGTTTGCCCAGAACTATCACAATATATTGTGATAATAGTGGTGCAGTTGCAAACTCGAAGGAACCACGAGCCCATAAGGCAAGTAAACACATAGAGTGCAAGTACCACCTGATACGAGAAATCGTAAAGAGAGGAGAAGTTGTTGTCGCCAAGATTGCATCGGAGGATAACCTGGCAGATCATTTCACTAAGGCCCTTCTAGCGAGATCTTTTGATAGGCATGTGGAGGGAATGAGAATCAGATGTATGGCAGTTTGAGGACAACATAGTCTTTTAGTATAAGTGGGAGATTGTTGGGATGTAAACTGAAAAGTCTATCTTTTGTATGATTATTTTTATTTTTGAAATAAGAATCACATGATCATTGTTTGCATATTTATGGTTATGCATATTGTCTGATACATTACATTGTAGATAACAAGGTGTGTAGTGTCACACAGAAGATCATGTTATCGGTTCATTGTAAAGTATAAGTAAAGACTCACAACCGAGATGGTTATGGATAAACCATTGGAATGGGTGTAGTGTGATTTGGTATTTGTTTGTCTTGACCATAGAATCACACTAGTACACTTTGTGTGTATTGAGCAGGACCAACTTAGAGGTGACTTGATTTATTGCTGACTACATAATCGAATCGGACCTCATATATTATATTGTACATGCTCTTAATCCCGATATAATAATGGGCACATATACTTAGTATTCATTTCTTTGATTTACCAATGGGCGAGATTTATAGAGTAAATCGATAGGCTCGGTAAGTTGGGAAATGATATTATTTATATGGTGTTCCATTAATTATAGGAGGAAACCGTGTCCTATAATTAGGATGATGATATCCCCTTGAGGAGCTCATAAGATTCATCATGTAAACCCTGCAGGTGGACTTGGTCCGGCATGATGATAAGGTTGAGTGGTACAACTCATGGAGTTAGATGTTGATTAATTAATTGCCAGTAAATTAATTAATCGACGGACATTTGAGATCTTAAACACGGGGAGAAAAATATACAAACAATATATGGAGCCCATGTTAATTTATGGGGGTTGGTGAGGTAGATCAATGATAATCCTCTAGTGGAACGGATTATCATTAATGGATCGAACTTTATGTGGTCTTGATCCATTGGGTGGCCAAGATCCAACTCCTCTTCATGGTCCCTATTGTAGCCTATTAAAACCTCATGGAGCCTAGATCCGATGATGGAAAACAAAACTCTAGATCCGACGGTTGAGATTAAATCTCTAGATCCGACGGTTGAGATTAAATCTCTAGAACCGACGGTGGAGATTAAAGGAGGCTTAGGGCTAACTCTATAAAAGGAGGATAAGGGGTGGGCGGCAAGGGATATAGAAGTGGATTAGAGTTTTGGGCGGCAAGGGGGCTTGGAGGCTTGGGCGGCCATAATTAAGGAAAGTCTTTCCTTCTTCTTCCTTAGGTGGTCGGCACCCATCCTCTCCTCTCCTCTCTTTGGCTGGTGTCCAAAGATCTTCCTTCTCTTCTCCTTGGCCAGTGGAAATAAGGGTTAGGGTGATTCCTTAGAGCTCTTGGTCGGCGCCCACCTTCCTCTCTCTTTAGGCCGGCGGCAAGCTTCAAGTTGGGAGCTTGTTGGTTGGTCTTAGATTGAGGAGAGTTTTGTTTCTTATTCTTCCTTTTGTTTGGAGTGAGCAAAGAAAGGAAGATTGGTGATCTAGGAGGCTTCAACTTTTAGAAGATCGTCGCTCACACGATGACCAAAAGGAAGAAGTGTTAGTGAAAGCCCTAGAGGCAATCATGTGATGATTGTTGTATGGACTTTATTGTATCATATTCCTATTTATAAAGGCATGGTTATTATATTTACTTGTATTGGTGCCAAATAACTAAATATAATAATGTCCTTGAGTAGTAGGTTCTTATCTATATCAATCGATTGGTTGAATCGATAATGGGATGATATAGAGAACACTACTCTTAATCATTCCTAGTCAAGTATTAACATTCAGGGACAATGTTAATGCGTAGAGACTAGCATGTAGGTCAACATGATGACTTGATCTCACAAGTCATGGATATGAGATATCGAGTTGACACATGGGTATACATTAGAGAATGTATACTGAATGACCCGCCATGAGAAAGTATCGTGGATCATTATATGAGTGTCATATACTTTCTCATGTGGCTATTAGTATGACTATTAGTCCTTAGACCTGAAGTCACCAGGTTCCCTACATAAGGCATTGCATACTTTGGCTTCGTCAAACGTCACCCATAAATGGGTGGACTATAAAGGCGATTACTGGGTATGTAACAAATTATACGGAGGGATGTGAGTGATGTAGATGGGATCTATCCCTCTTATATGACGGGAGAGACATCGATATTCTTGATAGAGTGAGACCACAAAGTGCATGGTCATGCCCAAATGAATCAATATGAGATATTGAGCTCATTTGATTAGAGTGAGTCTACTTGGAGTTCAAGATATAGATTGTACCGAGGATGACACGGTCTATGCCTCGATTGGTCAATCTAGATGTCAAGGATAGAGGGACATTGTCACATATTGTGAGAGTCACAATTAGTAGTCACAAAGGTGATGTTGGAGCTCAACATTCTTGTAACTTGGGTAGCAATGATGTGTTGCTAGATACCTCTCATTGCTTATGTTCCTAAATCGGTTTAGGGACATTGCCAACGTTACAAGAACCTATAGGGTCACACACATAAGAGCAATTAGATGGAGATTATGTTCATGGGATGAACCAAATTGGATTAAGAGTAATCCAAATTAGACTGATTGAGTTAGACTCAAGTTGATTCAAGTGTTGAATGAGTCTAATTTAGATTTGATTCATCAAATCAATTTAAATTAATGAATAGAGATTCATTAAATTAAATTGACTTGAGTCAAGTGGTTAGATTTGATCAACCATGGGAGATTAGACGTCAAGTTTGACTTGACTTTAGAGGGAAGATGAAAGGTCAAGTTTGACTTGACCAAATGCCATGTCATGATGATGACTTGGCATGGTCAGCCAATGATGATGCTCCACATCATCATTGACTTTTTCAATTGGTGCCACATCATGAGGGAGACCAAGAGGCATTGGAGTTACATGCATGCATGTAACCTCCCAAGCCATAATGTGGCCGGCCAACCCCATTAGATGTGGGAATTCATTTTGGTGGGTGACACAACTTCATCTTCAACCTTGGATCAACTTCCCTCAAGCTCTCTCCCTCTCCCAACCTCCTTGGCCGAACCATCCATAGAGTGCTAGCACACTCAAGGGTGTGTTTTCTCCACCTATTGCTTGTGTGGATACCAATAGAGGGGTGTGCACTTGACACCCTCGAGTTCCGGCGAACCTTTTGGATGAGCGGTATTTGCGAAGGGCGTCGCTACGAGGGTAACATCCTTATCATGTTGATCTAAGGTAGATCTAGGGTTTTATATAAACACATACATATTTTGTTTTTAATACATCTTCACATGGATCCGTGGCCGGGGCTTCCGAGGTTTCCGCAACGCAAAAAGCGGTTTTTGCGGCTCGGAAAAACCCAACATGAAGGACATACGATAGAAGATCGAGATGTATAATGCTTATTTATATTGTTTTGTAATATGTCTATAATTGTTTTTAAATCATATACATGTTGTATGTTCTGTTTTGTGGCTAAATTAACTTGGACCCCGAATACAAACACAAAAGATGACAATCCGTCCATCGTCTATTCCGCGGCTATTTGTAGAATAGAGGTTGGTGGCTTGAACAACAAGTTTGTTCAAGTGACCACACTAATCGAATAGCATGACGATGAAACGGTAGTTTGGGTAATCCCTCCTTGTCAAGGATATTTTTTTTTCCGGGGACGTAGAAGGGATCGCCATGAACAAGCGACCGAGTTGAAGTGGGAAGAGAAGTTTCCTATCTATCACCGGCAACCCTCCGGTGATCCACCTTGGCTCCGGTGACCAAGGATTAGCTGGCCACCTCCTTTGGCCGGCGCCAAGTCCTCCACCAAGCTATCCAATTTTTGGACAGCTTGTTTCCTTCTTATCGGAGCGTCGTTTGGACGGCGTTTGGAGCTCTGACAGCGACTTCGTTGCCAGGGATTAGATCTCCGATAATCCTCATAGGTGGAGGACCAAGGATTCGTCAATCGGTTGACGAATACCTCTCCGGAGAAGTGAGTTTTTGGGGACTCGTTTTGCATCCGAATTTTGATTCGGATTGTGATCTCCTCTCGATCACATCGTCTTTGACACGAGGCTAGTGACTCCTACGAAGATGAGGCTCGTAGCTTGGTGAAGCTATCCCGACGGTACTCGGCGTGGATACGGATAGAGGCAATTCTAGCGAGAGTTGCTCCGGTTGATACCAATCTCATTGCACGTGATACGTCAGGTATAACTAGCATAATTTCCTTTTATTGCAAAATTTGAAACTACGATTATGTCTACACATATTGTATCTTGCATGCATGTAGTGTGGGTGTTGTAATAAATTAAATTTTTTACTTTTAATTCTTCCGATGTACACATGTTTACGAAATGTACATGTTCGAACACACACTCGCCGCGGTGCCAGGGAAATCCAACAGACCCATGGAGTAGGAACTCTAGGTTTTGAACCACTTAATATTCTTGTCTCGTGCATGTGATTATCTTGTTCTTTAGTTTATGCTTTACTCTATATTCTATTGTACATACTAATGAATTGTAGAGACGATCATGATCGCATTCAATCAAAGTGCAAAACCGCTATTCACCCCCTCTAGTGCGTCATCAACGTTCCGACATTATTGGTGCAATCAACCTCATGTCAAGGTTGACAAAGCTTGAGTGAGACTTGAGTAGAGTTTTGATGTTTGACAATACGTATTGACAAAATACATAGTCATATGGAAAAAGATTATGTGCTTATAAGATCAAAAAAGATATCTCCATTGGAATGAGGCCTTTTGGATAGAGCCCAAAAACAAAACCATGAGGGCTTAGACCCAAAGTGGAAAATATCATGCTATTGTGGAGATATGTGGATCTTATAGGCACTAACAATTGGTATCATAGCCATGGTCCATGTCAAACCATGAACCTTGAACGAAGGAAGTTGAGCTCCCATGTCCGAATCAAGAGAAGCAGATACCAGGCAGGAAGTCCAGTTGGGTCGGGAGGACAGAACAACTGGCAGGAATTCCAGTTGGGCCAGAAGGGCTGGATAATTGGCAAGAAGTCCAGCTGGGTCAGGAGGACCATAAAGTTGGCAGGAAGTCCTGGTGAGTTGAGGATCGGACATCAAGCAGAGAATGTCCTTCGAGGATGGATAGGAGGGGCGGGGGTCAATGTGGTCCTTCTTTGAGGTGGGGATTGTTGGAGTATTGGGAATACAATCAAAATCTCACATTGGTAAGACATGGAAAAGATCATGTGCTTATAAGATGAAAAGATATCTTCATTGGAATGAGGCCTTTTGGGTAGAGCCCAAAAACAAAACCATGAGGGTTTAAGCCCAAAGTGGACATTATCATGGCATTGTGGAGATATGTGAATCTTATAGGCACTAACACAAAGTTATCGTCAAGTAATAAATTTATGTATCAATCCCATAGGGACTGTGATTCGAGTATCATTTGTCCAATGAATGTTGATTGTTTGAAGTGAATCACTTACGAGTCAGAAGTGGGGTCGATGATGGTCCTAACTCAAATATTGTGTCATTTAGAGAAAGCAAAGAGGGGCTCAAAGTTTTAAAGGATTCCAGAATTTTGGTTTCACTTGTGCGTTGTTGAACATGTTATCAATTTAATGCTCCAAGGATCTCTAGTTAGGATCTTGCGGGAGAATCATCATCTGTAATCCCGATGAACTTTTGCTTATACTGGAAACTATCTATTTCTAGCCATGTTTCCCTTTCGGATCGACAGAGCTTAGGGGGTTGGCATCTTTGGGAGCCCCCTATCACTGGGGTCCCTCAACCCTTCTAGAGTTGATATCTTCTACTTTGGGCCTTCTACTGGAATAGGTTCATGGGGTTCTAGGATATCCTATTGATCCCTATGAATAGGTGGATTATATTTCATATCCTACTCTTTCATAGCCTACTTCCTACGGTTATGGGACGGAGGATGACTGTAAGGTTCCTCCTTGGTTCTCCTAGAATTCGATACAAAGGCTTTCCATCCTTTTATCGACTATGTAGAGTATAAATAGAATCAAGATATAATTTTCATTGATCTAAAAAACATAAATTTCAAATATAATTTGAAATCAATGAATATATATTTGAACTAGCATGTCAAACATAGACAAGTTACTCCATAATCCTAAATCAAAATATCTACTGCATGAATAAGGAAGAACAAACACAAGCCTTCTTTTTATAAATCATTACAATCTAAATAGAATTAAGAATAGAAATAATATGCTCTAGTGGATCCAATGTGAGGTCTGGGTCGCTCTTTAAGGTGTTGGAGCGTCGATTCAGGTCTTTGAGTCGCTTCGTTCCCCCCCCTCCCCCCCCCCCCCCATTGTAAGGCTCCGATGCTTTTTTAGGGTACCTTCTTGTCATCCCAGCCGTCAAGCTCTCTCAAAGGTTTGGGAGCCCTAGGGCTGCTCCCTTCGATCCCCTTGCCTCTTTGAAGAGTTTCTTATATATATAGGTGGCTCCAACTTTCCATAAATGCTCAAAAAATCCAATTTCCTTGAAATTACGATGCCACCACATGACCGTGTGAAATTTACACAGTTGACCGTGTACAATGATGGAAACTATTGAAATCTAGGCTGGAAAAAACACATGGTCATGTGAAATTCACATGGTCAATCGTGTGTCACTCTGGAGCCTCCATTTTGATTCGTGTCACTTCGGAAACATGTCGGTGTCTTGGGACACGGCCAGAGTGTGTTCCCTAAAGGTCGTGCTCCATAAAATGCTTCATTTTTGCTCCAAAAATGTCATCCTACATATAAAAATTACAATAGCAGATCTCCAAACTAGAAAATAGCAAATAGGTGCAATGTAAAGTAAATATGCATGAAACAATTATGAAATGTGGTAAGATGTGTGCAAAAATTACTCTGAAAATCCTATATGATTTGCACACATCAAATTCCCCTAGACTTAGACTTTGCTTGTCCTCAAGCAACCCTCAGTGCCATGAAATTTTAAAAATGTAGTTCTCATGCTTAGCATGTTCACTAAAACTTATCAAGTGGTACTTTCAAACAAAGCAAATAGATGTGTTCTATAAGTTCACTAAGTTAGCTTTTTGTGCATGTGCTAAGAAGTTTCGTAAGGGGTTCACATTTCATGTTAAGTTAAGTCGTCATCCTATATCTTTCCTAAGAATTATGGCTTTTAGGCCCTTACCTGCTTTAAGCGAGGATCGTTCCATAATGTCAACATAAAGTCTCAAAGGTGTGCTTGGTATCGAGGGAAATTGGTAGGCGTTTCCCCAGTAACCCAACTCGGTCTCAAAGGGGAACCTAACCATTTCCACCCATGATAACTGTTTTTAATCTCTATATTTTTTTCTTCTCTCTCTTTTATTTCTTTTTTTTTTGAATCTCTTATTCCTATCTAGTTCATTGAAATTCTCTCTCTCTCTCTTTCTTTTCGAATGAGTTTACACAATCCAAGCATCTCCAATAACTAAAATGCTAATCTAGAATCACCTATGGATTCCAAAGTACTAAATAATTGGGATGAATCATAACTAGGTATGTACTAGATTCTCCCTTTTAGAATTTTTGATAAGTGTAAGTGAAAATAAAATCTACCAAGTGAGAAATTTAAAACATCCAATAAGGCCTCTCAAAATAAAGTACCAAGAGATAAAAGAAAGTAAACTACCTATGGCATGGGAATATAATGTCAAGGTTTTTTTTAAAAAAATATCACTGAAGTAACATATAAGAACAAATAACTAATTACTGAAAAGAAACCTAAAAGCAAAACTACATGTATGATAAACTGAAAATAAAATCTAGACCCATGAAACATAAAAAATAGAATTACTCAAAATATAGAAGAAAAAATGTAATGAAATATAATACTCCCCCAGACTCATAATCAATCAAACTTCTAGCGTGGAGGCCTAGGTGGAAAGTCGGGCAGTCTTGGCATGTTAGGCTCGTGAGAGAATCACGTACTTAGCCTATGGTGGCACATATACAAGTGGTCCACCTGGGAATTAGTGGACGCAGCGGCTGCTCTGTGCTCATCCTGTTAGGGCAATCAACCCGTGATATGATTTTGATGTGTGTGGCAAAGGGTTTAAGTTAGGATGTTTGGATTTGATATGTGCGTTGGAGTCTTGCAGGACTTAGTAATTCGCACATGGAGCATTGGTGAGTTTCGCCTCTCATGACTCACTCCTTGAGTCAGTAAAGGATGGCTTTGCGGAAGTCGTGCGCTTGGAGCATCCGAGGGACCATCGGACGAGGAGATTGGAGTGAAGCCAGACGAAGTAGACTTCAGGACGAGACACGAAGGATGGCACTACAGAGTTGTGCGCTTGGCGCATCCGAGGGACGTGGCCAGACGAAGACAACTTCAAAGGTGAGGAACTCCAAGGGATGAGAGTGAGCGAATGTAACATGGGAAGGGGTAGTGCGCTTAGGTGGAACTTGGCCAATTGGCTAAGTGTCGGATGGGATTTCCCGACACCAGTCGACTGCCATGTAATGGTAGTCGACTACTCCAAGTCGACTGTGACTCGACTAGTATTCGAGTCCAGTTCATGTGCCAATAGTTGACTGCCATGGATTGGCAGTCGACTGTGAGACCACTAGTCGACTGATGAAGGCATCAGTCGACTGGTCGCAAGGGTTTCAGGCACAGAATGGAGTGTCCACTTTTTGCACTCGACTGATAGCTCCATCAGTCGACTAATGGAAAGATCAGTCGACTGATGTGGGAGCCGTTGGATGGAATCCAATCAGCAGCTGGATCAGATCGATCGGGGCATCGATCGTCCTGCGGTCAACGGGAAGAAACCCTCTTCCTCTATAAAGAGGAGGGTTGAGGGCCTTTGGGAGGCTAATGTTTATGCTCTAAACTCTCCTAAAGTGCCCTAAAAGTTTTCCATCCTCTTACTTAAGTTTATTTACATCATATTTATAAGAGGAGTGATTATTGTGTAAAGAGGTTACCTCCACCTAGCTTGGTGCAAAGGAGAGAATAGTGAAAGCTTGAGGCGTGATTCACCTTGGACGAATCGGATTGTGGATTAGCGGCGAAGCCGTGAACCACATTACATTGTGGTGTTAGCATTTGATTTCTATTCCTTCTTGGCTTTGTCTTTAATTGTTTGTATTTGTATATTCCACTTGCGCTAATAGTGTTTGTAGACAAGCAACGAACGAATGACTTCCACCGTCTACGATAAAGGCTATTCACCCCCCTCTAGTCGGCCACCATCGACCCTACAAGTGGTATTAGAGCCAAGACACTTGTTGAGGACTAACCACCGCTACAAGCACTATATCAAGAGATGGCCAGCTCTAACATTCATCCGCTAAAGTTCGAGGGGGAATTTGTTTGGTGGAAGAAGCGAATGGAGGTATTTTTCGAAACCAATTTTGAAATTCTATTAATAATGGAAAATGGTTTCGAAATACCTAGGAATGAAGAAGGGGAGCCATTGGAGAAGGCAAGATGGACAAAAAGACAAAGAGAGGAGTACTTGGCAAATTCGAAGGCTAAGCACCACCTCTACAATGTACTCCCCCAACAAGAAGTGAATCGGATAGGGGATTGTGCTAGCACCAAGGAGATGTGGGAGAAACTCATAGAGATTCATGAAGGCACATCTGAGGGCAAGCTAGCAAGGAGAGATGTCCTTCGCTCCCAACTATCCAATATCAAACATGAAAAGGGAGAGAAGGTAAAATCCCTACACTCTAGGTTTAAGGAAATTTTAATCGGTTTGACAAGTGTAGGGGAAAAGCTCTCCAACCGGGATATGGTAATAAAGGCTATAGATGTCTTTCCTTCGGTCCTCAAGATGGAGCTCAATGGTGGACTCTTTTTACATCTCCAAGAACCTAGAAGTTAGCACCTTGGAGGAATTCTTCTCAACCATGGAGCTCCACGAAACAAGGCTCGAAGGAGTAGTAGAAGAGCCAAAACTTCAACCATCAAGGGGAGTGGCACTATTGGCCAATAAGGGGAAGAAGAAGATGGAGACTTCCTCCTCCTCTGATGAAGCATCCTCCTCCTCCTCCATGGATAGCACGGAAGAAGCATACATGGTAAGGAAGGTAAGACATGCTTTGAAAAATTTTAAATTTAATAAATCTAATGATAGGAGGAGAAGACCAAGGGGGAAGGTAATTTTCTATAATTGCCAAGGAGAGAGACACATAAGGGATAATTGTCCCCTCTTGAACAAGAGCAAAGAAGAGAGGAGAAAGAAAGAAGAAAAGAAGAAGAAGGGAAGCAAGAAGAAGGCCAAAGAATAGGGGAAGGCCAAGGCACTAAAGGCAAGGACATGGGATGACCCCTCTTCATCATCATCATCATCATCGGAAGAGGAGAATGCTTTTGTCACCAACCTTGCCTTGATGGCGTTTGATGACCTAGATACCTCCTCCTCTGAAAATGAAGAAGCAAGTTTAAGTGAGGAGAGCTCAAGTGAAGGGGGATCTTCTTCTACATTCTCATCATCGAAAGAGGATTTGGTAAGTGAGGTAACGAATCTACCTCCCAAGAAAATTATGTCAATGATTTCTAGCCTTACTAAGGAATTGTTTAGGGCTAAAAAGAAAAATAAATGCATGCTAGCTCAAATTAAGGACTTAGAAGAAAAATTAGAAAAAGCATGCTTAAATATTAATGATAACATTTCTTCTAGCCTTGATGATGCATGCTCACATGACTATATGCCTCTTGATGTTAATGATGCATGCATTGAGGAAAATATGATGTTAAGGGAAAAGGTAGATCATTTGACCAAAGCCATAGAGAAATTTACAATTGGTTCCAACACCCTTAACATGATCATAGGGAGCCAAAGGGCAAGCTTCACTAAGAAAGGCCTAGGATATAAGGAAAATAAAAATTAAAAGGTCTATAAATGTTTAATCGCTAGGGGTCAAGATAAAAAGAAAACATAGAAAATGGATCCCTAATGAATTTTTAGTGAACCGCATAGGTAAGAATTTGTTTTGGGTTCCTAAATCCATCCTTAAGGGTTAGGAAAACCCTAGGATAGTCAACCATATGAATTTTACCTATATCATATTTTTGGTTGACTTAGGATGGCGGGACATAATTTTTGAAATAGTGTTGGGTGATGATAATGCACCAATAAATAGTTTAAGTCATGCTCAAAACTTAGTGTTATGTGATACTTATGACCTATACATTTTTAGCATAGTGTTGGGTGATGATAATGTGCCCATAAATTTATAATAATGCTTAAATCATAATAGGTAATGTAATTGTTACACATGTTTGCAATAATGATTTATGATCTTGATATTTGATAGATAATAATGGGAAATAGGGTTCAAATCTGTTGGATCGAAGCGGATTGCTAGAGGGACGGGGGTGAATAGCGATAAAAACATTTCTTTTAAATCGTTCGATAGACAATTAAACGCAGCGGAAATGTAAATAAAAACTAAATGAGACAAATAGTTTTTTTACTTGGTTCGTAGCCTTTGGCTACTACTCCAAGGCCCTAACGGTCCTAGACCGTGTACGGAGGGCAATTCACTAAAACACTCCTCCTCGTTGGAGGTGGGAGTTTTACGATTACAAAAGCCTTCGAAGCAAAAAGATAGAGAGACAAACCCTCTCTTCTATTAAAGTAAAATTCAACGAAAAGCCTCGATTAAAAAGAATTGCAATATTGAAAGCAATAACAAATTAAGATTATACCAACAACTAAACAAAAGAAACTTTAAGCTAGGGTTGTTGGCAGCACTTCGTTGTTGTAGAGTCGTCGGAGAGTTGCAGCGTAACGGAGGCTTTTGAGAACTTAGAATTGAGGATGAAACCCTAGGCTTGGCCCTCCTTTTATAGCCTTTAAGCCCCTCAACGAATGGGTCTTCAACCAATCACAAATGGGCACAAAACTCCTTGAAAAATGGTGATAAAGCTTGACTCCTCGAGGCTCATTTTTGACCACCGGTTGAACTGGCCGGTTGAACTGGCGCCGGTTGAACTGGCCGGTTGAACTGATGTCCAGGACTTTTGACTACAATAAAGAGTTAGCTCAAAATATAAGCGGATTCGACGGCCACTTGCCGTCCGATCTCAACATAGACCTTCCATGGGAAGTCTTGGGTCGGATCGTCACATAAGATCATCCCCGTAAAGAGGATACGACCTCACTTACGCTCGCACACACGAGCTTACCTCGATACTTACGTGTCGCTTTTGCTTCCGGCCTTCCACTCGATTCCTTCGGCTCCCTCCGAAGTAACTCGAGTGTCGCCCGACCACCGTGGCTTCCTCCGGGTGTCGCTAGCCTTCAGCTCCAGCATTGAGACTTTTCTGCACACTTGATTTAGCTCGTGAGATAACAATATAAGCTTAACTTTGTATCGTTTGCTATAATCAAAACATAGGTTCGACTTAGGTGCCCACTGCACCAACAATCTCCCCCTTTTTGATTTATGGCAAACCCACATACAAAGTTAAGACAAAAATAAGTATGAGATTATGCATGAATGAGTAGGAGTATATAAAAATTCTTTTTCAAGTGCTCCCGCTTGAGGAATCCTCCCCCTTGACCGAGGGTGAGTACTTGAGAAAGGGTTTTAACTCTCCCCCTTGATATTTGCTACTAAGAAAAAGAATTAAGTAATCGAAATTACTTAATATTGGCCATAGTGTTTAAAATAAGTTTTAAGTTAAGAAACCAAATGATTTCTTAACCTTGACCTTTAAAAGTTAAATAAGTTTTCAAAACTTAAAGTTAACTTTTGGTTTAATTATGAAGTAAGATTTAAGTTATCAAAAAAAATTTTTGACCCCTTAACTTTTGTCCTTTTTCTCCTTTTTCTCCCCCTTTTGCCGTATATCGAAAAGAGTAAGGGGTGTGTGGAAAACAAAATAAATGTTAAATTTAAAGTCCAAGCATGTTCCACATTTTTATTTTTAAAAATAATATACTGAAAATAAGTTCATCTATAAAATGTTCGACTCATATTTGGCTTGATTGATATGAAGGATCAACCATCGGTTAGTATGTATGATTATACTCCGTGGTTCATAGCGATGCACTAGCTCTACATCTGGAACCAGGAGTAAGGTCCTAACATCTCATGCCCATCTACGTGGCTAAGTACACAAACACATTAGTCCTATGTGTTGTGAGATGTATTGGCTCCTTAAATCTATAGGTGCATGATATCTAAGGTATGTCCTATGCTAGTTCCATGAAAAAAAAAGAGTAAGAAAATATATTTGTAAGTTCCTATTCTATTACGCACATGCCTAATCTTCGTCTCAAGAGACTAAATTCGGCTTCGGGTAGTGGTTTAGTAAATATGTCTGCTAGGTTAGACTTCGAGTCAACATATTCGAGTTGTATGGAGCCGTTGGCTACATGTTCTCGAATGAAATGGTGTTTTACCTCTATATGCTTTGTCCTTGAATGGCATATAGGGTTCTTAGTTAGATTTATCGAACTTATGTTGTCTACAAAAATTTTAGTTTTGGTGAAGTCCAACCTAAAGTCTCGGAGAGTGTGCTTCATCCAAAGAAGCTGAGTTACACACTCACCCATCGCAACGTATTCGACTTCGGTGGTAGATAAGGCAACACAATGTTGCTTTCTACTGTACCAACTCACTAGACTTGAGCCGAGTAGTTGACAACAACAACTCGTGCTCTTTCTATCGAGTTTACTACCGGCATAATCCGAATCGGAGTAGCCGATTAGTTCGAACTCCGTAGATCTAGGGTACCAAATACCAACGTTAAGTGTACCCTTAAGATATCTAAGGATACGCTTAACTAGGGTTAGGTGAGACACCTTAGCACAGGTTTGAAACCTGGCGCACATACTTACTGCGAATAGGATGTCGGGTCGACTCGCAGTTAAGTATAGGAGACTTCCTATCGCGCTCCTATAGTACTTTAAGTCAATGGACTTACTTTCTAGGTCTTCTCCTATGTTAACATTAATCGCCATTGGGGTGTTTATTATCTTAGCGTCTTACATTCCAAATCTTTTAATTAACTCCTTAGTGTATTTTTGTTGATATAGGTATATACCATCCTTAGTTTGTTTAATTTGTAGACCTAAAAAAAAACTTAACTCGCCTACCAAGTTCATTTCAAACTCACTTTCCATGAGTGAAACGAACTCGTTTAGTAAGGCTGAGTTAGAGGTTCCAAAAATTATATCGTCTACGTAAATTTGAGCTATGAATATTTCTTTACCTAAGGTTTTTACGAAGAGAGTTGGGTCAACTAAGCCTTGGTTAAACCCTTTTGACTTAAGATGGATTGAAAGTCTCTCGTACCAAGCTCGAGGAGCTTGTTTAAGTCCATAGAGAGCTTTCTTAAGTTTTAGAACATGGTCGGGTTTATCTAGATTTTCGAACCCGGGGGGTTGGCTAACATAAACTTCTTCTTTAATGTATCCATTTAAGAATGCCGACTTAACATCCATTTGAAACAGCTTAAATCCTCGATGTGCGGCATAAGCTAGCAACATTCGAATGGATTCGAGTCTAGCTACTGGGGCATAGGTTTCGTCGTAATCTAAGCCTTCGACTTGACTAAACCCTTTGGCGACTAACCTAGCCTTGTTTCTAACTACTTCACCTTTATCATCAAGCTTATTTCTAAACACCCACCTTGTTCCAATTATCGTTTTGTCTTTAGGTGGTGGTACTAATTCCCACACTTCATTCCTAGTAAATTGAGCTAGCTCTTCTTGCATTGCAATAATCCAATCGGGATCAAGAAGAGCTTGTTCAATTGATTTGGGTTCTATCTTTGAAAATAAGGAAATTTGACTAAGGTTCCTATAGGATGCTCTAGTTCGAACTCCTAGATTAGGATCTCCTATCACTTGATCGATAGGGTGGTTAGTCTGAATCCTAGATTGGGTTGGGTTTGTGTCACCTAATGCTTGATCAATGGGGTGACTTGGTTGAACATTAGTTTGGTTAGAGTCATCTATCACTTGATCAATAGAGTGACTTGGTTGACTTAGGTTAGGATTAACACTAGACCTGATCTCCGGATCAGAGTTAGGTCTAGTATGAATCGGCTCGCTAATTGGGGTTGCCGGGGGTTTTGTAGGTTCATGTCCTTCATCAAATACTACATTTATAGTCTCCTCGACTCTAAGGGTGTCGTGGTTATATACTCTATAAGCTCGACTTGTAGTCGAGTATCCTAGAAAGACTCTGGTCGTGGTCTTGGATGTAAATTTTCCTAGGTAATCCTTAGTGTTTAGGATATGTACCTTACACCCAAATACCCTAAAGTACTTGATGTTAGGTATTTTATCGTGATAAATCTCGTATGAGGTCTTAAGGTGCCTCTTTACCATAAGGATTCTATTTTGGACATACTCATGGCTTACCGCCCAAAACCTATCGGGTAGGTCATATTCGTTCAACATGGTCCTAGCGGCTTCTTGTAGAGTTCGGTTTTTCCGCTCCACTAGGCCATTTTGTTGAGGGGTCCTAGGGCAAGAGAATTCATGGTGGTATCCGTTTAGGTTACATAATTTGGTGAACCTTTGATTTTCGAATTCACCACCATGATCGCTCCTAATTCTTTTAACCTTAAGGTTTTTTTGATTCTCGATTAATTTGAATAAATTGATTAATTGATCTAGGGTATCATTTTTATGTTTGATGAACCTAACCCAGGTAAACCTGGAGTAGTCGTCAATTATGACTAAACAATATTGACTTTTATTGAGTTACTTGGCTCCATGTGAATCGAATAGATCCATATACAGGAGCTCAAGTACACTTGAGGTTCGTTCTTGGTTAGTTAACTTGTGTTGTGTCCTAGGTTGTTTTCCTTGTTGACAAGCATTACAGATTTTATTAACCAAGTTGTTGAGGTTGGGTAAGCCTCTGACTAAGCCACTCTGACTCATCTTGTGGACGAGTCTTGGGTGCGAGTGACCGAGTTGTCGGTGCCACAACCATGATTCCTCTTCCTGTTTCATAAGACATTTGGCTGAGGATTTGATTAAGTTAATTGTGTAAATGTTATTTGTCCTAGTTCCTTTGAGTATTGTTTTAGCTGTTTTATTTGTTTTAATTACACATTCATTTTCTAAAAATACGACCTTATAGTTATTGTCACATAATTGGCTTACGCTAAGCAGGTTATATTCAAAATTCTCTACAAGTAATACATTTTTAATAACAAAATTCGAGTTAAGCTCGATATCACCTGATCCGATGATTTTGAGCTTGCCGTTATTCCCAAAGGCTACCGATCCTTGTCGTTTGAATCGAAGCTTTGTGAAGTTGAGTTGATCCTGTGTCATGTGTCAGAGCAACCGCTGTCCAACATCCATTGATCCTACACACAAGGTGGTTGGATTGGATGTTAGATTTTTTTTAAAAAAAATTGGTTGTAAGTTGTTAAACCTAGGTCATCTCACCTGTGTCTATATGATCAATCATGTTATACTTATGTGTTTTTTGTGAGATGACTTCCAATTAAGTTGATTAAGTGCATTTATGTTTAAGTAATGTTAGATTTGGATTTGACCCTAGGATTGTCAAGTTTACCTTTTCAAGATCATGGCTTCCAGGTCGTGGCGAGGCACAGGGGCCTTCTTTTATCGGATCGTCGACCACTTCCTTAGACAAAGGCATTTTCAAGAAAATGATGACTTGACTCACCTAAAATTATTTCCTCGTCTAACTAGTTATTTTTTAAAAGAGGCTCCCTGAGGCTCAATCTTTTCGAAGGATTTTAGTTGATTATTTGAAAAGAGGCTCCCCTAGGCTCAATCTTTTCGAAGGATTTTAGTTGGTTATTTACGTGTTCTAAGTGAGTTCATGAAAGAAAAAAAAAATCTAAGCATGCAATTTCTAAGTTAAAACACAAACATGTTTTGTACTGGCTCCCCCTAGACCGTTGAATCGGTTCGGTCTATCCACATAGTGGATTTGGTCCTTGGGAACCCAGTACGAGTTGGATCCTAGAGTTGAAATCAAAGTGGTCTTAGGGACCCATGCTTGGACACATTTTTTATGTCTACTTACGATTGACATATACGACTTATTGGTCGTGTTTGAGCTAAACCCTAGTCCAGCCTTGTTGTACACGGCCCTTTGCGATCCAAGTAGGAGGTCTAGTCCTTTGGATCCCAAAGTAAACCTTTCCAACGTATTCCTAAGATCTTCGACTTGACTTTTCAAGAGTGAGTTCTCAACTTTGAGATTTTCAACCCGAGTTGAGTCCTTCTCTTGAACTCGACTAGTCGAAGAGGTTAGGGAGACCTCGTGTTTGAGGAGTTTAACTTCCTCAACCAGGGTCTCGACCTTGGACTCGGACTTAGCTAACTTCCTAGACAAAAACCTAACCGTATTATGTAAAGTATTAAATAAGGTTCGACTCACCTTAAGGGTATCTTTTGAACCGGATGCGTATCCGTGGCTTGACTTGAAGGTAGCTTCGTAGTCTGAGTCATCCTCAGGTTCTGACTCAAGTTCAGGTTCGGTCTCCGTGTCGGACTCAATCGATTTCGCCATGAAGATGTGGTCTTCGTCTTCTTCGGATGACACTTCTTCCCATGTCGCATTGAGGGCCTTCTTGTGCTTAGGTGCTTGGTGGTTGAGCTTGGGGCACTCGGACTTTATATGTCCAAACCTGTTACACTCATAACACCTAATATTAGAACTTTTAGGCTTACCTTGGTTGGGTCGAGTTGTGGTTCGCTTTCGTCCCTTGGCTATCCTTCGAGCTAGGTTCATTAGTTCGGCAGTCAATTCCGGGTCAACTTCTTCTTCGGACTCATCTTCCTCCTCGGTTGGTGGTGGCTTGCTTGCGATTTTCTTCTTCTTTGAACCTGCAAACAAGGCTATACCCCTCTCGGGTTTCGAGTTGGACTGCTCGTGTAATTCAAAATCCGAAAAGAGTTCATCTAATCTAAGTTTAGAAAGGTCCTTGGAGACCTTGTAGGCATCGACCATGGATGCCCACAAGGTAGTCCTCGGAAAAGAGTTTAGAACATACCTTATAAGGTCGCGGTTTTCGACCTTTTGCCCGATTGCGTGTAGGTTGTTGACTATGTCTTGGACACGGGCGTGGAGTTGCGTCGCGGACTCGTGTTCCTGCATTTTTAGTGTGTACAATTTATTGAACAACAAATCACGTTTGCAAACCTTAGCTTGATCCGATCCTTCGTGTAACTCGATCAGCTTTGTCCAAAGGTCCTTTGTGCTAATGAAGGGGCCGACGCGATTTAACTCCTCCTTGGACAAGCCGCATTGGAGGATTTGTGTTGCCTTGGCGTCGACTTCGACTTGTCGTTTTGTCACAATGGTCCATTGATCATAATCCAAGGAGTCACCCACTTCATTAGTCGGAAGTGTGAAACTCGTTTGGATTATGATCCACATCTCGATTTGGGTTTTGAGAAAGCATTCCATCCGACCCTTCCAATAACGGAAGTCATCTCCGTTGTAAAACGGAGGTCGGACAGTGCTAAAACCCTCGAGATGGGCCATTAGAACAAAAGACAAAAAGGGACGAAGACGAAGAAACTAGGAACGACAAAAACACAAAAAAAAGGTACCAAGACTCGCGTCTTGGATTAGTAGTGCGGGAGTAAATTTAACAAAGCGAAATAAATCAAAAATAAACAGAAATAAAAGAAAAATAAATCTGTGAAAAATGGCTAGATTGGTGGTTTCACCAAATCTTAGCAACCCCCGGCTCTGATACCAATTGTTGGATCGAAGCGGATTGCTAGAGGGGGGGTGAATAGCGATAAAAACATTTCTTTTAAATCGTTCGATAGATAATTAAATGCAGCGGAAATGTAAATAAAAACTAAATTAGACAAATAGTTGTTTTACTTGGTTCGTAGCCTTCGGCTACTACTCCAAGGCCCTAACGGTCCTAGAGCGTGTACGGAGGGCAATTCACTAAAACACTCCTCCTCGTTGGAGGTAGGAGTTTTACGATTACAAAAGCCTTCGAAGCAAAAAGATAGAGAGACAAACCCTCTCTTCTATTAAAGTAAAATGCAACGAAAAGCCTCGATTAAAAAGAATTGCAATATTGAAAGCAATAACAAATTAAGATTATACCAACAACTAAACAAAAGAAACTTTAAGCTAGGGTTGTTGGCAACACTTCGTTGTTGTAGAGTCGTCAGAGAGTTGCAGCGTAACGGAGGCTTTTGAGCACTTAGAATTGAGGATGAAACCCTAGGTTTGGCCCTCCTTTTATAGCCTTTAAGCCCCTCAACGAATGGGTCTTCAACCAATCACAAATGGGCACAAAACTCCTTGAAAAATGGTGATAAAGCTTGACTCCTCGAGGCTGATTTTTGACCACCGGATGAACTGGCCGGTTGAACTGGTGCCGGTTGAATTGATGGCCAGGATTTTTGACTACAATAAAGAGTTAGCTCAAAATATAAGCGGATTCGACGGCCACTTGCCGTCCGATCTCAACATAGACCTTCCATGGGAAGTCTTGGGTCGGATCGTCGCCTAAGATCATCCCCGTAAAGAGGATACGACCTCACTTACGCTCGCACACACGAGCTTACCTCGATACTTACGTGTCGCTTTTGCTTCCGGCCTTCCACTCGATTCCTTCGGCTCCCTCCGAAGTAACTCGAGTGTCGCCTGACCACCGCGGCTTCCTCCGGGTGTCGCTAGCCTTCAGCTCCAGCATTGAGACTTTTCTGCACACTTGATTTAGCTCGTGAGATAACAATATAAGCTTAACTTTGTATCGTTTGCTATAATCAAAACTTAGGTTCGACTTAGGTGCCCACTGCACCAACAAAATCATGCTCTAGGTGATATTTGACTTCTTATCATGATTACATACCTAATGCATGATTATAAATTGATGAATACATTTGTTTCATGATCATAATGTGGAAACAATACATTTATGTCTTTATGATCATGTGGGATGGTAGGATGATACTTAACCTTGGGTAGAATTGCATGAAATTGATGGTTAAGTGTATACAAATACCTTTAGGATACATCTCACACTCACTATAGGTTACCTTGATTGAAAACTTAGCATGAGTGAGATGATAGGATGATACAAATGGTCCACTAATGCCTATGGCATTTAGATGGTCATTTAAAGTATCAAAATAGCAATAATAGACCAATCATGGGGAAGACTTATGTTTAATTCATAGACATATTGCTCAAAGATCATGGTTGGATATTTCATATGTTTTCAAAATAATTTCTTATTTTAAAATCTGTGTGTTTATGTTTTGAAACAATCCAAAGCAAAACTAGGTGTTAAAATTGATACTAACTTGATCAAAAACCTAGTTGTTTTTGAAGCTTTTGGATTTTTGGCTAATTTTCAAAAATATAATGATTTTTCATGAAAAACTATTTTTCACTGATAAAGGACCTTAAAATAAATGTGTTTCCCAAATTTTATGATTTTTTGAATTTTGTAGAATTTTTAATGTTCTTCTGAAATTCACCCTGAAAATTAGAAAAATCCGAAATCAGGGGGTCAGTCGACTGGTAGTCTGAACCAATCGACTGATCGACTGATAACATGCCCAGTAACTTATTTTATCATATTTTAAGGCATGTTTTGGTAATTTTGTTCCCTAGAATTGATGTCATGCTTATATAAACTTTGTTTAAATATTTTTTATGGTGTCAAAGGGGGAGAAATATGCATGTTTAAGTAAGGGGGAATTGTATTTAAGGGGAGTTTCATGTATTAAGGGGGAGAGTTGATAATCATGTTTATCTATATGCTTTCTTACCTTAATATTTTTATCAAATGTTTACCTAACTTAAATGGATTGTCACACATCAAAAAGGGGGAGATTGTTTGGGCAATCAACCCGTGATATGGTTTTGATATGTGTGGCAAAGGGTTTAAGTTAGGATGTTTGGATTTGATATGTGTGTTGGAGTCTTGCAAGACTTAGTAATTCGCACATGGAGCATTGGTGAGTTTCACCTCTCATGACTCGGTCCTTGATTTGGTGAAGGATGGCTTTGCGGAAGTCATGCGCTTGGAGCATCCGAGGGACCATTGGAAGAGGAGATTGGAGTGAAGCCGGAGGAAGTAGAATTCAGGGCGAGACGCGAAGGATGGCACTGCAGAGTCGTGCGCTTGGCGCATCCGAGGGACGTGGTCGGACGAAGACAACTTCAAAGGCGAGGGACTCCAAGGGATGAGAGTGAGTGAATGTAACCCGGGAAGGGGTAGTGCGCTTAGGTGGAACTTGACCAATTGGCTATGTGTCGGATGGGATTTCCCAACACCAGTCGACTGCCATGTAATGGTAGTCAAATACTCTAAGTCGACTGTGACTCGACTAGTGTTCGAGTCTAGTACATGTGCCAATAGTCGACTGCCATGGATTGGTAGTCGACTGCGAGACCACCAGTCGACTGATGAAGGCATCAGTCAACTGGTCGCAAGGGTTTCGGGCACAAAATGGAGTGTTCGCTTCCGGCACTCGACTAATAGCTCCATCAGTCGACTGATGGCAAGATCAGTCGACTAATATGGGAGCCGTTGGATGGAAGCAGCCGTTATTGGGCAACGACTATGGGATTAATCGACTGATCGGAGCATCAGTCGACTGATCGGGGCATCAGTCGACTGGTCTTGTGTCAACGGGAAGAAACCCTCTTCCTCTATAAAGAGGAGGGGTGAGGGCCTTTGGGAGGCTAATGTTTATGCTCTAAACTCTCCCAAAGTACCCTAAAGGTTTTCCATCCTCTTACTTGAGTTTATTTACATCATATTTGTAAGAGGAGTGATTCTTGTGTAAAGAGGTTACCTCCACCTAGCTTGGTGCAAAGGAGAGAATAGTGAAAGCTTGAGGCGTGATTCACCTTGGACGATTCGGACCGAGGATTAGCGGCGAAGCCATGAACCATGTTACATTGTGGTGTTAGCGTTTGATTTCTATTGCTTCTTGGCTTTGTCTTTAATTATTTGTATTTGTATATTCCGCTTCGCTAATAGTGTTTATAGACAAGCAATGAATGAACGACTTCCACCATCTACGATAAAGGCTATTCACCCCCCTCTAGTCGGCCACCATCGACCCTACACATCCTCCCTAGCCCACAGTGTATGTGCATCTCGCGTGAACTGTTGTACCTCCTAGCGATACCTGGCCTCCTCCTCAAAGTAGTGTTGGGCCTGACCATAGAACTCCTTGTCCCACTGGAATTTGTCCTGTAAGCCCTGAAACTCATTTTGCGTATAGGTCCTGTGCTCCTCCCATAGCTTACCCTATGCCTTCTACTCCGTGAAGATGTCATCAGGGTGCGATCAAAACTCCGAGAAGTCGTAAGTAGAGGTACATGTATCCTACTCAAAAGAATGAAAGGAATGTGGTGTAGGATCGAGGCATGGACTCCGAGGGTTCCTATACATGGGTGGACCAAATGGTGAGTGATGTGAAGGTGGTGAAGGGGGTGCATGGGTAGAGGGTTTCTCATGTTGTTGGAACTCCACTGCCCTACCCAATCACCAATTGGAATGATTGGTGATTGATGCACGCGAACGCGATCTCAAATCTTGCAACAAGAACCGTTGAGGACTCGAAGTGTGCGTTCGTGCTCAACGCCCACAAGTGCACGGATGTTGTCAAGTAATAAAAAGATTATCGATCCCACAGGGACTGAGATTCGAGTACCGATTGTTCAGTGGACGTTATTGTTTGGAGTTTAACATTAAGGATTGTGCTTATGAGGTTTGTCGATAGTCCTAACTCTAGTACGGTGTCACACGGAACAAGAGAAGGGTAGCTACGAGTCTTTTAAGGAAATTATAGGATTTCGGTTTTGCTTGTGTCGCAGAACACGCTATCAATTGGTATTATCTAGACGTCTAACTATGGTCTTGTGGAAGGGACATCATACACTTCCCCGATGAGCCTTCGCATATATCAAGAACTACCTCTGCCATACCATGTTGACCCCTATCTTTAGAATCAGATAGGTAGTACGATGATACCAAATCAATCCCTATGATGAGTCGGAACATGTCCCGTTTCCGACTCTATCACACCCTTCTATCTACGGTTACTGAAAATGAGGCCAACCCCCAGGTTCCTCCTTAATTTTCCTAAATCTTTTATACGAGGGTTGTCATCCCTCGTATCGGCTATGCACAGTAAAAAGAAGACCAAAATCAATAGTTATAAATCTAAACATCACCAATTGTAAATATGAAATCACGAATAGAAGTATATTTGAAATAACATGTTCTACACACACAAACTACTCTTTAATCCTAGAATCGAAGTATCTACTCCATAAACGAAAGAGAAGAAACACAAGGCATGATTGAATTCATCATTACAATGTAGAAGATGTATAGAAAATAAATTACAGTGCTCTTTGGTTCTTCTCTCTGGCGTTGGAGCACAGAATTTGATCCTCGAGCGGCTTCCTTCCTCCCTGTTGCGAGTTTCCGAAGCTTTTTAGGGTGTCGGAGTGTTGTCCCGACCGTCGTGCCCCCCTCTAGGGTTTGGGCGTAGATTTTTTTATATAGACATCAAGTCAGATCTCCTTGAAACCTCAAAAATAACAAAATCGCATCAAAATTGCCCAAGGCCACATGGTCGTGTGGATTCACATGGCCAAGTCGTGTGTGGTATGGGGGTGCGAGTCGTGTGGATTCATAGGGCCAGGGTGTGTGTCCTTCTGTTCTAGTTGCCAAATACCTTCTTTTTGCTCTAAAAGTGCACTATTTTCCCCGTAAAATGTTGTCCTCCACACAAGAGTACAAAGAGCAGATCTCCAAACCAGAAAATAGGAAATGCATGAAAAATAAAGTGAAATATGTAAGAATCAAATATAAAATAAAATGGGATGTGAGCTAAAACTACTCCTAAAACCCTATATGTTTTGCTCACATCAATTCCCCCAGACTTAAATCTTTGCTTGTCCTCAAGCAAACCTCTGTGCCATGAAATTTTAAAAAACATTTTTCCATACTTAGCTTGTCAACTAAATTTATCAAGTGGTATTTACAATCAAAGAAAAATATATATGTTCTAAAAATTCACTAAGTAAGTTTCTCGTGCACGTGCTAAGCGAATCTTCTTAGGGGATACTCGTTCCATGGTGAATTAAGTCGTCATACTATAGCATTCCTAAGGTATCCGGCTCTTAGGCACTTACCTGCCTAAAGTGAGGGTCGTTCTCTTGATCTAGCACAAAGTCTCAAAGGTGTGCTCGGTATTGAGAGAAATTGGTAGGTGTTTCCCCAGTAACCTAAATCAGTCTCAAAGGGGCACCTAACAATTTCCACCTATGACAATTGTTTTTTATCCCTCATAATCTTTTTCAATTTTTCTTACTCTCTTTTTTATTCCCCCTTTTTTTCTCTCTCTCTCTCTTGAGATTTTGATTTTTTTGAATGGGCTTCCACAATCCGAGCATTTCCAGTAACTAAAATACTAAAACTAGAGTCACCTATGTATTCCAAAGTACTAGACTACTAAGATGAATCATAACTAGGTACGTACTAGATTTTCCCTTTTAGAATGTTCGTCATGTGTTGGTGTAAAAATAAAAGCTAACCAGTGTAAGTCTAGAACATTCATTAGATCAAATAAAATAAAATACCATGAGATAAAGGAAGTTAAGCTACCTATGGGAACAACTCATGAAAGTAACTTTGAAAATCCTACTGAAGCAGCTTAAAGATAGCAAAAACTAATTGCAGAAAGAAACTAAGCACCCTATGCATGAATAACTGAATGCTTAATAAAACTAAAATGCAAATATTACGAAAGAAATTACTATTAGAAACAAAATAAGTCAAAACTTGGGGTACCCCCGCAGACTTATGCGAAGCATACCTCTAATATGGTGGACGAGGTGGAAAGTCTGGTAGCCTCGGCATCTCGAGATCCTGAGAGAATCTAGTGCTGAGCCGCTGATGCCACATGTACATGTGGTCGATCTGAGAGTTGGTGGATGCAACAGCTACTCAGTGCTCCTCCTCCCAAGCCCAATGTGCTTGCTGGGCATGCATGTGCTGCCTGACCTCCCGATGGTAGGCAACCTCCTCCTGGCGATAGGCAGCCTCCTCCTAGAAGTATATACGAGCCTCATCGTAAAACTCCTCAGCCCACTAGAAGTGCTCCTGTAAGCCATGAAACTCCGCCTGCGTGTAAGCGCTCTGCTCCTCCCATCGCTACCTCTGCATCTACAACCCAGCGTATATGTCCTCGAGGCACGATCGGAACTAGAAGAAGTTGTAGGTGGTTGTACCTGCATCCTGCTCAAGAGTAGAAGAAAAATGGTGGTGCGGGTGTAGGCTCTCGTCGTGGACTAGGTGAGCTCAAAACAATTTTTGCTTCTTCCTAGCAAGTCCTTTCTAATCCTAAACTATTTGCAAAAACATAAGTGACCATAAATCAAAGTCTAAATTATACACATGAATACAGAAAGATTAAAAACATGTAAAATAAAACTTGGATTGCCTCCCAAGAAGCGCTTTGTTTAAGGTCTTTTAGCTCGACCACACTCCATTATCTCAACTTGGCTCCGGATGTTCTATAAACCTCCATTCATCTGCCTCGAATATTTTATCTACGCTATCATCTTTAGCTCTATCTGGAATAACGTACTTCCCTATCACGGGTCCCTGAAGTGCCACACTAGCAGGCTCAAATTCCATCTTATCACCGCCTACTTTTAGGGTAAGCTTGTGATTCTTAACGTCAATGACCATTCCGATAGTTGCTAAAAATGGTCAACCCAGAATGATAGGTATCTTCGGATCTTCCTCCATTTCCATGACCATAAAGTCGATCTAAAGTGTAAAATTTCCCACCTTAACAGGTACATCTTCTAGAATTCCTAGTGGGTATCGGTATGAATGGTCGGCCAGCTGCAATGTCATGGTGGTGACCTTCAAATTCCCCAACCCCAACTTTTTACATAGGGTATAGGGCATCAAACTCACACTAGCGCCCAAATCACAGAAGGCTTTGATAATCAGGGTCGTCCCTATATAACATGGGATATAGAAACTCCCCGGATCTTTTAGTTTCTAAGTGGTCTCGTTTGGAAAATAAGCACACGATTCCTCTATGAGAGCCACTATATAAAATATCTTTCATGAATCTCGCGAATTGAGGCATTTGGTGCAGCGCTTCGAGTATCGACACCTCTACTGAGATCGATTTTAGCATGTTCAGAAATTTATCAAACTCAACATCTTTCTTCGCATGGGTCAGTCGCTGGGGAAATGGCACCGTCAAGGGTGGTTGTGTTTTTGCGGTAGGCTACCGATTTATGTCTTCATCTTCTTCCTTCCCAGTTTCCCTCGAAGGTTCACTTTTTTCGAGTCCTGATTCTGGTCCGACAACCACCCAGCTGCGCATCTCTTTTAGCGCCCTTCCACTCTGCAACGTCACTACCTTGCACTGCTCTACCGGATTAACCTCTGACTTTCCTGGCAGTTTCCCTGGTACTCTGGAGATTCAGTTGGCAATCTAAGCTACTTGAATTTCTAGCGTCATTTGCCTACTGGCAAGATCCTTTACAAATGACCTTAACTCTTCGACCATCGAATCCGTCTGCAAGTGTCGCCGCTGAAATTCTACATTTGCTTTCCGTTGCGTCCGAATGAAGTTTTCTATCATATTCTCCAAACGGGTGTCAGGCGATTGTGGATGCCCATTTCCTCCTGATTTTTGCAAATTCCCCGAATTATTCCTATAGAAAAAGTTCAGGTAGTTCTTCCATCGGGGATTATAATGTGTTGTTGGGCCTTTGGTTATGGCCACTAACTGCGTCGACATGCTCAATTAGCTCTTCTAAGCTGCCCTATCCTCCATAATAGTGCTCTTCATATGTTGATGCTCCCTCTCCAAAGGTTTGGGCCGCACATTCAAAAATAGGATTTAGAGAGTCGAACCGTCTGCTAAGTGCGTCCATCCTTGCCGCTAGGTGGTCTACGGAGTTGACAACATATCGTTCTGTTGCAGGAGCTGGGTGACTACTCTCGGAAGCCCATTGATGGTGGTTCTCGGCCACCTCTTCAATTAGCTCCTCTGCTTCCTCGATAGTCTTGTTCATCAGCGCTCCTCCTGCAGTAGAATCGAGGGAAACCTTGGTGGCGTATGTGATCCCATTATAGAAGATGTGGATCACCAGCCACCTTTCTAGTCCATGATGGGGGCATTGGTAGAGTATCCCCTTGTAGCGATGCCAGGCTTCGAATAAAGACTCCCCTTCCTTCTGACAGAAGCTCGTGATTAGATAGTGCATGTGAGCAGTCTTGCTTGGTGGGAAATATTTGTTCAAAAATTATTGCTCACACTGCTCCCATGTAGTAATACTTCCCGATGGCAAGGAGTGAAGCCATGCCTTAGCCTTATCCCACAATGAGAAAAGGAATAGGCTCAGGCGGATCGCATTGGCAGGTATTCCATTGATCTTCATTGTCGAGCAGATTTCCAAAAATGTTTCCAAGTGCCAGTTCAGGTCTTCAGTCGCAGCTCCCCCGAATTGATTTTACTGGACCATGTGTATAAGAGCAGGTTTCAATTCAAAATTGTTAGCTGTAATGGACGGTCCAGCTATACTCAGCCTAAATACTCTGGCACTAGGGGTTGCATAATCTAGCAAAGGTCTGCTACCTACGTTCACCACGGATGCGTCTTGGTCTTCCATGCTTCTCTGCCCATCTCTTCTGCGATGATAGGTTCTTTCGAGTTCAGGGTCTATTGGAAGTAGATTTTCTGATCCTAAGCAACTATGCATATGAAGAACCGAGCCACTAAATTAGGAGTATACCTAATGCTCAAAAACAAGAAATAAACTAGTCTATATACTAAAACAAATGCAAAAAATTCAAACCAAAGGTTAATTCAATGTAATTACTGAAATAAATCTAAACTTACTCTAGATATTAAAAATCTAAAACTGAAGTAAATCAAATAAAAATGAAAAATAAAGCAAGTAAATAAATCTACCCTAAGTATGATCCAATTATCCACCTCTTGATTCGATATCGAATAAATAGTCCCCGGCAACGGTGACAAAAACTTGATGCACGCGAATGCGACCACAAATCATGTGACGGGAACCTTTGAGGACTTGAAGCGTACGCTCGCGCTCAACGCCCGCAAGTGCATGGATGTTGTCAAGTAATAAAAAGATTATCGATTCCACAGAGACTGAGATTTGAGTACCAAATGTTCAGTGGATGTTATTGTTTGGAGTTTAACATTAAGGGTTGTGCTTATGAGGTTTATCGGTGATCCTAACTCTAGTACAATGTCACACGGAAGAAGAGAATGGTAGCTACAAGTCTTTTAAGGGAATTCTAGGATTTTGGTTTCGCTTGTGTGTCGCAGAACACGCTATCAATTGGGTATTATCTAGACATCTAACTATGGTCTTGTGGAAGGGACATCATACACTTCCCCAATGAGCCTTCACATCTATCAGGAACTACCTCTACCATACCAAGTTGACCTATGGCTTTGGGACGGGATAGGCGGTACGAGGATGCCAAATCAATCCCTATGATGAATCAGAACGTATCCCATTTCTGACTCTATCACACCCTTCTATCTATAGTTACCGAAGATGAGGTCAAACCCTAGGTTCCTCCTTAATTCTCCTAAATCTTTGATACAAGGGTTGTCACCCTTCGTATCAGCTATGCACATTAAATAGAAGACCAAAACCAACAGTTATCGATCTAAACAATCACCAATTGCAAATATGAAATCACAAACAGAAGTATATTTGAAATAACATGTTCTATGCACACAAACTACTCCCTAATCCTAGAATCGAAGTATCTACTCGATAAACAAAAGAGAAAAAACACAAGGCATGATTGAATTCATCATTAAAATGCAAAAGATGTATAGAAAATAAATTACATTGCTCTTTGGTTCTTCTCTCCGGCGTTGGAGTGCAGAATTTGATCCTCAAGCGGCTTCCTTCCTCACGATTGTGAGTTTTTGAAGTTTTTTAGGGCGTCGGAGTGTTGTCCCGGCCGTCGTGCCCCCCCCCCTCTAGGGTTAGGGAGTAACTTCCTTTATATAGACATCATGCCGGATCTCCTCGGAACCTGAAAAATAATAGAATCGCATCGAAATCGCCCAGCGCCACACAACCATGTGGATTCACATGGTCAGACTATGTGTGGCTCTTGGATGCGAGCCGTGTGGATTCACAGGGTCAGGGTGGGTGTCCTTCTGTTCTAGCTACCAAATGCCTTCTTTTCACTCCAAAAGTGTGCCTTTTCCTCATAGAATGTTGTCATGTACAGAAGAGTACAAAGAGCAGATCTCTGAACCAGAAAATAGGAAATGCATGAAAAATAAAGTGAAATATGCAAGAATCAAATATAAAATGCAATGGGATGTGAGCAAAAACTACTCCTAAAACCCTATATATTTTGCTCACATCAGTGATGGTGGTACGATCGGTATCAGGGAGCCTAAGGGGTGGCAAGTTTTTCCTTACAAAACAAAATGAATGTCCCTCTCTAACTATCATCTTCATTTCCATGCACACACCATTAGTCGATACTAGCCCTCCCTTCTACTCTACCTAAATCCTCACAGTCGTACCCCATCAAATTACAAATATGGGTCAACAAACCCCCTAGAATAATGTTCCCCTTTGGTGCTTTACCTACCTTAACTAGATGTCTAATAAAATGTGACCCCACATTAATAGTATTATTCTCTTGCAACATGTCCCATAGGCAAAGAAGTTCACTCATCCTCATGACTACATCACTCTCTCTCCTACCAAAAATAGTACTCACCATGACTCGATGAATATATCAAAAAATAGGGGTTTGGAATCGGGAGGCTTTGGCTCTTGATGGGTCATACGCATTTTATCCTATCAAATCGAACCAAAATAATATTACATTGAATTTAGTAGGGGTTCTCCTTTCTCCCCCCACTAGGTAGTATGAAACAAAGGTTCCATTGGTTTAGGGTTCACTCATGTTCTATGTTAAATAGCCTAAAAGTGATTTTGCCCTCTCTACTATGTACCTCGGTCAGAATCTCCACATCCACTGAATTTAAAAACTCCAAAACTATCCTAGGGTAGGTTGGACATCTTACTCTCATGATCTCCTCCCAACCTACATTTGAAAACAATCCTTCTATATCCCTAAAAAGACCTAAGGTTTTAAAGAGAGGTGCATCAAAATATCTAGCGGTCGCAATTTTTCGAGATGAAAGCATGTTAAATCTATCTTTATGCACATTATCTAGAAATATTATTCCAAGAGGGGTGTTACCTTCCTCCAGTTCTTGTTGGGAATTTCTTCCCCTCGACCTTTCCCCTGAAGAAGCCTCTCTTATTGCGGTGTGAATTTTCCTCTTAATTCTTGCCTCTTGAAGGCTTCTTGAAGGTTGGAGATGGTTGTTTGGAGGTTGGAGATGAGAGAAAGCAAGACTTAGGGAAAGGGAATTGAGCCATACAGTCGATTTGGGGTAAGCACACAGCTCACGCCCCTTTTAAAGGGCACGACACAGCTGTGTGAAATTCACACGGTCGGGCGTGTGTGACTCTGCTATGGTCGGTCTGAAAAAATTCAGAAAAAGGAATGGCCATGTGTGGCTCTGGAATTTTCCTACGGCGCCACACAATCCAAGATTTTCCACATGCACTACCGTGTGCCCTTCTTCCCATTAGGCACGACCGTGTGGAATCCACACGGTTGCCCATGCTTCCCTTTAAGGTTTTAAAAAAAATCTTCCTTCTACCTAGCAAAATCTATATGACCCTAGACGTACATAAGGATCAATATGGTATAAAATTAAAGCCTAAACTACCATGCATGAATGCAAAAAGACTAAAAACACATAAAGTTAAACTTGGGTTGCCTCCCAAGAAGCACTTGTTTAAGGTCTTTAGCTTGACCATGTTGTTGTTTTCAGCTCGTTGCCAGTGGCTCAAGGAGATTTTTCCTCCTCCATTTCTTGATACGTTTGAATCTTGCTCATGGGGGAGCAACTTATTTGCTCACTTTACGCTTCTTGCCTTGTGGTCCTCCATCACGATATCGTTTAAATCTTGTTCGTGGAGGAACAAGATACTTCCTAATTTCTTTCCTTGGCTTAAGATTGAACATACTTAACTTCAAGGAGTCATCAGGAGTTCAATCATGATATTCCATTTCATTCAAATGATGTAAATAATGTAACTCACCAAAAGATTGATTAGCAGATTTTATTATTTCAAATGAAATTTTATGATCACTATTCACTAAGAGGGATCTGTTATCGACAACTATTGTTTCAGTGAGGGTTAATGTAGGCTCTTCTGGATCATTAAGGTTAGGAGGTGTTTTAATTGAAGCAATGCACTCCTCAATTAAAGTATCTACTATATAGTCCTCATGTTCTCCTTCAAGTGGTGATTGAATAGATTTTCCTTCTTCACTTCCTATGTCATCTACGTCTTCCTCATCCATTCGTTCAAACTGAGTCTTCACTATATTAGGTGTATTCCAGTCATCAAAGACACCTTCTCATCATTTAGTTTCTTCTTTAGCTAGCCATTGTAGCCTAAGCTCCACAAATTGTCGACTAGACTCCTCGCATTGCCTTATAAAATTGTCTAGTATGACTTCTAAGTCGAACTTTGGTACTTGATAAAATTCAAATGGTGGTTCATAGCTCTTGTTGTCACTAGGGAAATAATATGGGGGGTTTAAGTATCCAGGATCATAACTATTTGACTAGAAATCATCTTGTGGCCACTGGTTATACTCGTAGGTGATATCTTCTTGTTCAAATTGTGAAGGTTCAAATATATCGGGATAATTGTTACTGGTATTCCATTGTTCACCACATTGTTCACAATAAATGTTACCAAAACCCACAACATTAAATTGATAATAATCATGAGTTAAAGCATGCATCGTTATATAAAGGGAAATATAAATAAGGAAATGAATATCAGTGCCTCAGCAAGAGACTTAAAAAAACAAATAGCAAAATAAAGGTAAACAAGTGTTAAGAAAATAACTAAAAAGAAAAACTGCTAGAAAATAACTGAAGCTAGAAGGAAAATGAAAATCTAAACTTAATAAAGACTAGGGAAATAAACCTAAACTAAGTTTTATCCAATCTATTCACATTCAATCCAATATCGAAACTACAGTCCTCGACAACAATGCCAAAAACTTGATGCACGCGAGCACGACCCCAAATCATCAGCGAGAATCGCCGGTAGACTTGATGTGCGCACTCATGCTCAACACTCGCAAGTGCACGGTTGTCGTCAAGTAATAAATTTATGTATTGATCCCACAGAAACTGTGATTTGAGTACCATTTATCAGTGAACTTAATTGTTCAAAGTTAATCTCCTTCGAGTCAGAAGTGGGGTCGACGATGGTCCTGACTCAAATACGGTGTCACTTGGAGAAACCAAAGAGTGGCGCAAAGTTGCTTAAAGGATTCCAGAATTTTGGTTTCACTTGTGCGTTGTTGAACATGCTATCAATTTAATGCTCCTAGAATCTTGCAGGAGGATTATCGTGTGTAATCTTGATGAACTTTTGCTTCTACCGGGAACTACCTATTCCTAGCCATGTTTCCCTTTAGGATTGTTAGAGCTCAAGGGGTTGATATCTTTGAGAGCCCTTGTCATTGGGGTTCCCTCAACCCTTCTAGAGTTGATATTTCCTACTTTTGGCCTTCTGCTGGAATAGGTTCATGGGGTTCTAGGATGTCCTATTGATCCCTATGAATAGGTGGATCATATTTCATATCCTACTCTTTCACAACCTACTTCATATGGTTATGGGAGGGAGGATGACCGTAAGGTTCATCCTTGGTTCTCCTAGATTTTGATGCAAAGGCATTCCACCCATTTATCGACTACGTATGGTAGAAATAGAATCAAGACATAACTTTCATTGATCTAAACAACATAAATTGTAAATACAATTCAAAAGCAATAAATAGATATTTGAACTAGCATGTCCAAAATACACAAGTTACTCTCTAATCCTAGAATTAAAGTATAAGAACCATGAATAAGGAAGATCAACCATAAGGCATATTTTTATAAATCATTACAATCCAAATAGAGTTAAGAATAGAAATAATATGCTCTGTTGGATCTAATGTGATGTCTGGGTTGCTCTTCAAGGTGTTGGAGCATCAATTCAAGTCTTCGAGCCGCTTCCTTCCTCCCAATTACGAGCCTCTGGTGCTTTTTTAGGGTACCTTCTTGTCATCCCAACCTTCGAGCCTCTCCCCAAGGTTTGGGTTCCCTAGGGGGGCTCCCTTCGGTCCCCTTGCCTCTTGGATGAGTTTCCTATATATAGAGGCAGCTCCAAATTTCCATAAATGCTCAAAAAATCCTATTTCCTTGAAATCGTGACGTCACCACACATTCGTTTGAAATTCACACGGTCGTCCTTGTGTAAGGCTGGAAACTACTTAAATCTAGGCTGAAAATTGGGTTGGAAAAAACACACGGCCATGTGAAATTCACACGGTAGATCGTGTGTCACTTTCGAGCCTCCGTTTTGATCCGTCTTACTTCAGAACATGCCCGTGTCTTGGGACACGGCTAGATCATATTCCCTAAAGTACGTGTTCCAAAAAATGCTTTATTTTTACTCCAAAAACATCATAACCATAAAAATAACAAAAGTGGATCTCCGAACTAGAAATTAGCAAATAAGTGCAATGTAAAGTAAATATGCAAGGACAATTATGAAATACGGTAAGATGTGTGCAAAAACTACTCCTAAAATTCTAAATTATTTGCACACATCAGAAAGTCCATGTATGGAGGCTTAGCAAGGAAAGTTCAAGTGTAACTTGGCAATGGAACTCTTGGAGGCGTGGCCTCTTGGCAAGGGAGACCCGGTAGCATGACAAAACTGAAGGAAGTACTTGAAGGCTAGCGCAAAGGATGAGGATTTGTGGATGACTCGGATGCATCCTAAAGGCGTTAGGCTGATAGAAGAAGCTTGAAGGCTTAGGTCTAAGCTATGGGTAACTGTCAAATATGAGAGGATCATACTTGATGCATTAAACCACAATTTTGAGGTGTACTAATTGACTGATGGTCTTTACTAACTTACTGGTTGAGTGATCGAGCAAGTGAAGTTGTGACACTCAAGCAATTCCAACAGATACTAGGGTAGTCGACTGGTGGGTTAGACCAGTCGATTAGACATGGGTAGTCGAGATGAGTCAAGTTGAGCTGAGAAATAGGGCTACGATGAAGTTGTTGACTGTTGTGAAGAAGAAGTTGGCTGACTTTAAGTGGACAGTGCATAGAAGGATTCTGAGTCGATTGATGGCCCATGGCAGTCGATTGGAAGTCTATAGCAGTAGACTGATGGCTATGAGTGTTGGGATGTATACTGAAAGCCTAGCCTTTGTATGAACATCTTAATTTTGAAATAAGAATCACATGATCATTGTTTGCATTTTATATTTATGCATATTGTCTAATACTTTACATTGTAGATAACATTGTGTGTGGTGTCGCATAGAAGATCATGTTATCAGTTCCTTGTAGAGTATAAGTAGAGGCTCACAACCAAGATGGTTTTGGACAAACCATTGACATGGTTGTAGTGTAATTTGGTATTGGTTTATATTGACCATAGAATTACACTAGTACACTTTGTGTGTATTAAGCAAGACCAATTCAGAGGTGATTCAATTTATACTGACTATATAATTGAATCAGACCTCAGATATTATGGTGTGCATGCTCTTAATCCCAATATAATAACGGGCACATGTACTTAGTATTTATTTTTTTGATTTACCAATGAGCGAGATTTATGTGTTAAATCGATAGGCTTGGTAAGTTGGGAAATAATATTATTTACATGGTGTGTCGTTGATTATAGGAGGAAACCAAGTCCTTTATACTAGGATGATGATGTCCCCTTGAGAAGCTCATAAATTTCATCATGTAAATCCTGCAGATAGACTTGGTCCATTATGATGATAAGCATGAGTGGTACTACTCATGGAGTTAGATATTAATTAATTAAATTATCAGTAATTTAATTAATTAATAGATATTCGATATCTTAAACACAGGGAGATATTTTGTACAAATAATATGTGGAGCCCATATTTAATTATGGGGGTTGGTGAGGTAGATCAATGATGATTCTCTAGTTGAATGGGTCATCATTAATGGATCGGGTTATATGTGGTTTTGATCCATTGGGTGGCCAAGATCCAACTCCTCCTCATGGTCCCTATTGTAACCTATTATAAATATCTCATGAAGCCTAGACCTAATAATGATGATTGGTTTGCATTGGAGAGGCTTGGGCGGCAAGGGAGAAAGGGCGTGCTAGGGTTTTGCATCACTTTGTCCAGCGGCAATAAGGGCTAGGGTTTCTCCTTCTTCCTTTTTGGCCGACACCTCCTTTCCCTTTCGTATAGCCGGCGGCACCTCTTCTCTCTTTCCAAGGGTCGGCGCCACCTTCTCCCTCTCCTAGGGCCGGAAGCAACACAAGGTGGAAGTCTCTCTTCCTCAATCTCCTCTCTTATCCTAGGGCCGGCGGACACCACCTCTTGGAGTCTTGGTGGTCGGCACAAGCAAGGAGAAGAGGAGGTTTTGTGTTTGGCATGAGATAGAAGAAGAAGGGAGGGTTTTCTTCACTTGTTTAAAGCGATCAAGGAAGGGAAGATACGTGGTCTAGGAGGCTTCGATTCTTGGAAGATCATCGCCCACACGATGTCCAAGAAGAGGATAGGAATAAATAGAAGATCAAGAGGTAAAACAAGAGGTATAATCTTGTTTAATTTTGATTGTTGTTCTTTTGTATTTTGTATGTTATTGATTGACATGGACCACAATGATAAACACAAAAACCGGCGATCTGTTCATCATCTATTCCGCGGCTAATCAAGGAAAATGATTAAATTGCTTGAACAACAAGTTTGTTCAAGCGACCACTCAAATTGAATAGCATGATGATGAATCAGTTGCTTAGGTAATCCATCTCCGTCCGGATTAGTTTTAATTAATGAAATTTTTGTTAGGGCAATCTCTTGCCATGATTAGGTTTTGATGTGTGTGGAAAAGGGTTTAAGTTAGTTTGTTATGTTGATTTGATATGTGCGTTGAAGTCATGCAGGACTTAGTAATTCGCACATGGAGCCGTGGCGAGTTTCACATCTCCTGACTCGATCCTTGAGTCGGTGAAGGATAGCTTTACGGAAGCCGTGCGCTTGGAACATCCGAGGGACCGCCGGACGAGGAGCTTGGAGTGAAGCCGGAAGAAGTAGACTTCGAGGCAAGAGACGTGAAGGAGAATTGCAGAGTCGTGCGCCTGATGCTGCCGAGGGACGTGGCCGTGAACGAAGAGAACTTCGAAGGTGAGGGACTCCGAGGGATGAGAGTGAGCGAATGTAACCCGGGAAGGGGTAGCTCTTAGGTGAAACTTGGTCATTTGGCCAAGTGTCGGATGAGTTTTCCCGACACCAGTCGACTGCCATGTCATGGCAGTCAATTGCTCTGAGTTGATGGTTCGATCGACTGGTCTAATATGGTTGGATCAAGTTGATCACCGATCCGGCAATGGTCACCGATCGATGGCTTGATCACCGATCGCTAAGGGATGACAATCGATCGATGGCAGCGCACGCAGAATGGAGTCGACCTCGTTGAGCACTCGACTAATTGACATCAGTCGACTGATGGGTGCCATCAGTCGACTGATTCAATACCGTTGGATGGAATCCAACGTGGAAAGCAGTCGTTATTGGGCAACGGCTACAGGACCAGTCGACTGATGGGTGTCATCAGTCGACTGCTCCTGTGTCAACGGGAAGAAACCCTCTTCCTTTATAAAATTAAAGGGGATTGGGCTTTGGGAGGTTAATGCTTGAATGCCCAACTACTCCCAAAGTGCCCTAAATGGTTTTCCACTCTTCTACTTGCTCTAATCTTCATTCTATTGTAGAAGAGTGATCTTGATTGTAAAGGTTACCTCCACCTAGCTTGGTGCAAAGGAGAGACCAATAGTGGATTGGTTTTGGCGGAGTGATTCACCGAGGATGAATCGGGTCGTGGATTAGCGGCGTAGCTGTGAACCACGTTACATCCTTGTTAGCATTGTTTGTTTATCTTTTGCTTTGTCTATTTGTATTTGTATATTCCGCTTGCGCTAATCTTTTATAGACGAGCAATTTACGACATCCATCGTACGAGGGCTATTCACCCCCCTCTAGACGGCCGATTCGAACCCCAACAAGTGGTATCAGAGCAAGGTTGCTTGTCACCGGACTAACCGCCGCAACAAGCTCTTCATCAAAAGATGGCTGGCTCGAACATTCATCCGCCGAAGTTCGAAGGGGAATTCGCTTGGTGGAAGAAGCGAATGGAGGTATTCTTCGAAACCGACTTTGAAATCCTTTTAATAATGGAAAACGGTTTCGAGTTGCCTAGGAACGAAGATGGGGAGCCATTGGAGAAAACAAGGTGGAGCAAGAGGCAAAGAGAAGAATACTTGGCAAATTCAAAGGCCAAGAATCATCTATACAATGTCCTCCCCCAACAAGAAGTCAACCGGATAGGAGAGTGTGCTAGCGCCAAGGAAATGTGGGACAAATTAATAGAGATCCATGAAGGCACATCCGAGGCGAAGCTATCAAGGAGAGATGTCCTTCGCTTCCAATTGTCCAATATCAAACTCGAAAAGGGAGGGAAGGTAAAATCCCTACACTCTAGATTTAAGGAAATTCTAACCGGTTTGACAAGTGTAGGTGAAAAGCTCTCCAACCGGGATATGGTAATGAAGGCCATAGATGCCTTTCCCCAGTCCTCAAGATGGAGCTCCATGGTGGACTCATTTTATATCTCCAAGAACTTAGAAGTAAGTACCTTGGAGGAGTTTTTCTCAACAATGGAGCTCCACGAAATGAGGCTTGAAGGAATACAAGAAGAGCCAAGAATCCAACCTTCAAGAGGAGTAGCTTTGATAGGAAACAAGGGGAAGAAGAAGATAGAGATCCCCTCCTCCTCCGATGATGAAGCATCCTCCTCCTCCTCCATGGATAGCACGGAAGAAGCATATATGGTAAGGAGGGTAAGACGTGTTTTAAAAGATTTTCATTTTAATAAATCTAATGATAGGAGGAGAAGATCAAGAGGAAAGGTGATTTGTTACAATTGCCAAGGAGAGGGGCACATAAGGGACAATTGTCCTCTCCTAAACAAGAGCAAAGAAGAGAGGAAGAAGAAAGAAGAAAAGAAAAAGAAAAAGGGGAGTAAAAAGAAGGAAGAGGAAAAGAAGACCAAGGAAAAAGGAAAGGTCATGGCTCTCAAAGCAAAGACATGGGATGACCTTGCTTCCTCATCCTCATCAGAAGAAGAAGAACATGTCTACTCAAATTTAGCACTAATGGCTTTTGATGATTTGGATTGCTCCTCCTCCTCAAATGAAGAATCAAGCAGAAGTGGGGAGAGCTCAAATGAAGGGGGAGCCTACTCTACATCCTCATCCGAAGAAGAGGATTTGGTAAGTGAGGTAACAAATCTACCCCCTAAGAAAATTATGTCTATGATTTCTAGCCTCACTAAGGACTTATTTAGAGCCAAGAAAAAGAATAAATGCATGCTTGAACAAATTAAGGACTTAGAAGAGAAGTTAGAAAAAGCATGCTTAAATGAAAATGAAAATATTTCTTCTTGCCATGATGATGCATGCTCACATGAATATATGCCATTTAATGTTAGTGATGCATGCATGGATGAAAATAGGGCTCTAAGGGAAAAGGTAGATTACTTGACAAAAGCCCTAGAAAAATTCACTATAGGCTCCAACACCTTGAACATGATCATAGGGAGCCAAAGAGCTAGCTTCAACAAAAAGGGACTAGGTTATAAAGAAAAGAAAAATTAAAAGGCCTACAAATGCCTAATTGCTAGGGGACAAGATAAGAAGAAAGTAATTGCTAGGAAATGGATCCCCAAGGAGTATCTAGTGAACCCCATAGGAAAGAATTTGTATTGGGTTCCAAAATCCATCCTTAAGGGTTAGAAAACCCCTAGGGTAGTCAACCATATGCAATTGACCTATATCATATTTTGGTTGACTTAGAATGGCGGGACAACATTTTTAAATAGTGTTAGGTGATGATAACGTGCCTATAAATTGATAATAATGCTTAAATCATGATGATTAATGTAATTGCTATGTATATTTGCAATCATGATTTATAATTTTGAAATTTGGCACGTCATCATGAGAAATAGGGTTTAAATCATGCCTTAGGTGATATTTTGCTTATAATCATGATATAATACCTAATGCATGATTACAATTTGATGAATACATGTATTTCTTGATCATAATGTAGAATTAATTGATATATGCCTTAATGATCATGAGGATTGTTAGGTGTATACTTAACCTTGATAGAATTGTATGAATATAATGGTTAAGCATATACAAATACCCTCTAGGATGCATCTCACACTCACCGTAGGCTACTTTGATTGAAAACTTAGCTTGAGTGAGATGTTAGGATGATACAAATGTCCACTAATGCCTATGGCATTTAGATGGTCATTTAAAGTATCAAAATAGCAATAATAGACCAATCATGGGGAAGGCTTATGTTTAATTCATAGACATATTGCCCAAAGATCATGGTTTGATATTTCATATGTTTTCAAAACAATTTCATACTTTAAAATCTATGTATTCATGTTTTGAAACAATTGGATGCAAAACTAGGTGTTAAACTTGATACTAGAATGATCAAAAACCTAGTGGTTTTTAAACCTTTTGGATTTTTGGCAAATACATGAAATTATAATGATTTTTCATGAAGACATATTTTTCACTGATAAATAATCTTAAAAAAAATGTGTTCCCCAAATTTCATGATTTTTTGAATTTTCTGGAATTTTTAATGCATTTCTGAATTTCGGTCCGAAAATCAGAAAGTTCGAAAAATGCGTGTCGATCGATCGTAGTAGTCTGAACGATCGTGATGGCCTGAAAATCAGAACAGTAAAGGCCGAATTCAGGTTTTAGAATAATTTTTGGTATTTTCCTTCTATTAGACTTGATGTCATGAGTTTATAACTTAGTGTTAATCTTTTTGATGGTGTCAAAGGGGGAGACAATATTATGTTTAAGTTAATTATGATAGGGGGAGAATTTGTAGAGAGAGTTTCATGGATTAAGGGGGAGTTGCATGTTGCTATATCATGTTTATGTTTACATGCTTTCTTACCTTTTAAAATTTTTATCAAATGTTTTTACCTAACTTAAACGGATTGTCACACATCAAAAAGGGGGAGATTGTTAGGGCAATCTCTTGCCATGATTAGGTTTTGTTGTGTGTGGCAAACGGTTTAAGTTAGTTTGTTATGTTGATTTGATATGTGCGTTGAAGTCGTGCAGGACTTAGTAATTCGCACATGGAGCCGTGGCGAGTTTAACATCTCATGACTCGGTCCTTGAGTCGGTGAAGGATAGCTTTGCGGAAGCCATGCGCTTGGAGCATCCGAGGGACCGCCGGACGAGGAGCTTGGAGTGAAGCCGAAGGAAGTAGACTTCGAGGCAAGAGACGCGAAGGAGCATTGCAAAGTCGTGCGCCTGATGCTGCCGAGGGACGTGGCCGCGAACGAAGAGAACTTCGAAGGCGAGGGACTCCGAGGGATGAGAGTGAGCGAATGTAACCCGAGAAGGGGTAGCTCTTAGGTGAAACTTGGCCATTTGGCCAAGTGTCGGATGAGTTTTCCCGACACCGCTGGATCGCCATGTCGCGGCGGGCCGATCGCTCCGAGTCGATGGCTCGATCGACCGGGTCTAATATGATGGATCAAGTTGATCGACCGATCAGGCCACGGCCGGCCCGATCGATGAGCGATCCCGACCGCCAAGGGATGGCAATGATCGATGGCACCGCACGCACGCAGAATGGAGTCGACCTCGTTGAGCACTCGACTGATTGACATCAGTCGACTGATGGGTGCCATCAGTCGATTGATTCTAATACCGTTGGATGGAATCCAACGTGGAAAGCAGCCGTTATTGGGCAACGGCTACAGGACCAATCGACTGATGGGTGCCATCAGTCGACTGCTCCTGTGTCAACGGGAAGAAACCCTCTTCCTCTATAAAATGGAAGGGGATGGGGCTTTGGGAGGTTAATGCTTGAACGCCCAACTACTCCCAAAGTACCCTAAATGGTTTTCCACTCTTCTACTTGCTCTAATCTTCATTCTATTGTAGAAGAGTGATCTTGATTGTAAAGGTTACCTCCACCTAGCTTGGTGCAAAGGAGAGACCAATAGTGGATTGGTTTTGGTGGAGTGATTCACCGAGGACGAATCGGGTCGTGGATTAGCGGCGTAGCCGTGAACCACGTTACATCCTTATTAGCATTGTTTGTTTATCTTTTGCTTTGTCTATTTGTATTTGTATATTCTGCTTGCGCTAATCTTTTGTAGACGAGCAATTTACGACATCCATCGTACGAGCGCTTTTCACCCCCCTCTAGCCGGCCGATTCAATCCCCAACAATTTTAATCCGGGGATGTGAGACAGGATCGCCATGCACAAGCGACCGAAGCGAAGAAGCGAAACGCGACTTTCCCTTCAAGTGGTATCAGAGCCACGATTTCTGGTTTTGTGTGTTTTGGATTCGGTTACTTTCATGCATTTATCATATATTGTTTATGTCAGATAATAGTAGGATATGCATAGGCTAACTTTTTTCTTGCAGGCATAAGATCCAACTATTATGACTATGTGGATGTATGTGATCGTGTGTGTGTGATTGTAATTAATTATTTGAATCCTCGGGGTTGACGAGGATAATTAGTATTTAATTTTTGTAATTAAATACGATACTGTTTAGCCGCTCATTTTAATTTACTTTCGATCTAGATGTGTTGTACACTCCTTCGTGGAGTATAGGATCGATAGATGTAAATTAAAATAGTTTATCTCGACTCGGATCCCTTGTGGCTTACGCATGGTAAAGGGAGGAGCGGACGATGTGGCGACACGACGGGAAGCATATTGGAAAACAAAAGCAATAATAGTTGGAATTTCTTTCATATTTATTGCTTATTTTTTGATATGCATGTTGTGTGTGTTTGAAAATTCCTCAATTTTAAATTACTAAGTGGGAGAGGGATATTTTTTAATTCTCAGGCCTCCATTACAATTTGACATGTGATGCGAACAAACTTGCGCGTTGGCTCTGAGTGCCTTCCTCCATATCGGATGAGTTTGTTTTACGGATCACAAGGTCAAATATGGTTATAGGAAATTATTTAGGAGCGTGTGTACTTCCACATCGGATGGCACATAATCCGAGTTAATTGTCTTAGTATCGTGTAATGGTAAACACTTAGATGCAAATAAAAGTATCGCCCCCATCGGAGTCACTGCTTTTACTTGTAGGGCCAAAGATGAACTAACTATTAATTTTATTTGTCAAAAAGTAAGGTTTACAGGATAATAAAATTAATGGGAAAAACCTCCTCTTACAAATGTAGAATTCATATACATCCACACTATCGTGGCATACGATATTCTCGGTGTTTTAATGTGTTGGTTGATTTTAAAATTTTATTGTTTGAGGAATCAATAAATTTTTGAAATCTAATGTTTTGATCACAATGATTCTTAGGTTTTTCAAAATGACTTTCAATCCACTTGCTGTGATTCTAAAAGAAAACAAACATAGTGAACCTAACTATGTTGATTGGAAACGGAATCTGAACATTGTCTTGAAGAATGTAAATATGTACTCTTCGAAGAATGTCCTCCTAAGCCTACAGATGATTCTAATGAAAAGGAGAAAGAGAGTTATAGGAAGTGGATCAAGGCTGATGAGATGGCGCAGTGTTACAATTTGGCTTCTATGTCAAATGTATTGTAACATCAGCATCAAGCCATGACTACTGCCTATGACATGATGCTCAATCTCAAGGAACTTTTCGGACACCAGAATCGGGCTGCTAGGTAGAAAGCTATGAGGAACTTGATGACAACCACCATGATTGAGGGAACACCAGTGAGGGATCATATTCTCAAGATGATGGCTCATTTGAATAAGCTGGAAGTCCTTGGAGCATATATCGATTGGGAAACCCAGGTCGATATCATTCTCCAATCTCTACCTAGAAGTTTTGAGCAGTTTCGCATGAACTACAACATGAATAAGAGGTTGTATTAGATGGCAGAGCTTCTGACAGAACTCTAGGCGGCAGAGGGGCTTTTTCGTCAGAGTGCTAAGGCTATGGTTGCTCAAAAGGTTTCTACTTCTAAGCTGAAAGGCAAGAAGAAGAAGAAACAAGGTGTAGCAAAGATGGGGGCAGGATCTCAAACATGAGTGAAGAAGTCAAAAGGCAAGTGCTTCACTTGCAAGCAGACTGGACATTGGAAGGTGGACTATCCTAACCGGAAATAGAACAAAGATATATCTTTTAGTTTAGTCGTTGAAACATGTTTAGCGGTGTTATCTACCGGTACTTGGTGTGTAGATACATGAGTCATTGATCATGTCTACAATTCTTTGCAGGGGTTCCAGGAAACCAGACGACTAGCTAAGGGAGAGATTACCGTCTACATGGGCAATGCTACGTAGGTGACAGCTATTACAGTGGGAGGTGTTTATTTATCTTTTGATAAAAATAAAACTTTGGTTCTGAGAAATTACCTTTATATACCTACATTTAGAATGAATTTGATTTCAGTTTTTAAATTGTTTATGGATGGGTATTCTATTTCTTTTAATGACAGAGTTGTTATAAAAAGGAATAGGGAGATTATCTGTTCAGGTGCGTTTGTAGGAAATTTATACACTCCTTAACCAAAAACTCCCACGATGCAAATAGAAATAAATAATTCATCTTCTAAATCTAATAAGAGAAAGGAACCTTCAAAAATGAACCAAACATATCTTTCGCATCTAAGGTTAGGTCATATTAACGTGAGTAGAATTCAAAGGTTGATAACTGATGGTGTTGGACTCTCCAAGCCGCAAAAATCGCTTTTTGCATTGTGAAAACCTCAGAAGTCGTCTATGGATCCGTGCGAAGATAAATAAAATAAAATTCATGTACATGTTTAGAAACACTAGATCTACCTTAGATCTACATGGGAAGAGTGTTACCCTTGTAGCGATGCCCTTCACTTATCCTGCTCATCCAAAAGGCTGTCAGATCTCATAAAGTGTCAAGTGTACACTCCTCTACATGTATCCACACGGACAAAAGGTGGAGAAAACCACTTAGAGTGTGCTAGTACCCTTAGGAGGTTTCGGCCATGAAGGAGAGGGAGAGAAGAAGAAGGGAGGAGGAAGAAGAAGAAGTTAATTCTCCACTTATTCCCTTGGCCGGCCACATTAAGGAGAGTTATACACATCCATGTAATACCAAGAGCCATGGCTCTTGGTCTTCCTCATGAGGTGACACACCATGATCTGTCCATGATGATGTGGAACATCATCATTGGCTGGCCCCTTTGCCAAGTCACCATGAAGTGGCATTTGGTCAAGTCAAACTTGACCTTTCATCTTCCCTCTCAAGTCAAGTCAAACTTGACCTCTTATCTCCCAGGGTTGATCGAATCCAACCTTTGATTCAAGTCAATTTAATTTAATGAATTTCTATTCATTAGTTTAAATTGACTCAATGAATCAAATCTAAATTAGACTCATTCAACACTTGAATCAAATTGAGTCCAACTCAATTAGTCTAATTTAGATTACTCTTAATCAAATTTGGTTCATCACATTAACCTAATCCTCTTGGTCCATCATATGAACCTAATGCAGGGAATTGCTTCCTGTCTCGATCGCTTGTGCATGGCGATCCCATCTTCGTCCTCGGATTAAAAAAATTAATCCAAGACGATGATGGATTACCCAAGCAACCGATCCATCATTGTGCTATTCGATTAGAGTGGTCTCTTAAATAAACATGTTGTTCAAGCAACCTAACCCTTTTCTTCGATTAGCCGTGGAATAGATGATGTACGGATCGGCGGTTTTTGTGTTTATCTTCGGGGTCCAAGTAAATTAGCCACATGCAATTACGTACATAATACAAAGATACAAAAGGAAACCAAAACAAGAATTATACCTCTTGTTTACCTCTTGGTCTTCTATTGTATGTCCTATCCTCCTCTTGGATGTTGTGTGGGCAATGATCCTCCAAGAGATGAAACCTCCTAGATCATGTATCTTCCTTTCCTTGTTCGCTCAGAACAACGGAAGATAATAAGCTCCCTTCTTCTCCTATCTAGTTCCAGACACAATCCCTTTGGAGAAAGATCAAACCTCTTTCTTCTCTTTGTTGTTGTCGTCAGCCACCAAGGAGAGGGAGATGGAATATGAATGTCGGCCAACAAGAGGAGCTCTTGTTGCCGCCGGCCAAAACTTGAGGAAGAAAGGCGATGGGCACCGGCCAAGAAGAGAAAGAAGATGAAGATAGGCGACAGCCAACCAAAAGAAGAAGAGCAAAGCCTTGCCCTAGTCGCCGCCCAAAGTCTCTCCAAACGCTAGCCACCCAAGCCAAAGAGCAAAACCCTAATCCTTTCAATTGCTCTCACCGCCCAAACCCTAGCCCTCCTTTTATAGAGCTAGGCTTAAGCCTCCTTTCAATCTCCACCGTCGAATCTAGGGATCCAATTTCCACCATCGATCTAAGGTTTCATTTTCCACCATCGGATCTAGGCTTCATGAGGGTTTTAATAGGTTACAATAGGGACCATGAGGAGGAGTTGGATCTTGGCCACCCAATGGATCTAGCCCACATAAAGTCCGATCCATTAATGATAATCCATTCCACTAGAGGATTATCATTGATGTACCTCACCAACCCCCATAAATAAATATGGGCTCCATATATTAATTGTACAAATATCTCCCTGTGTTTAAGATCTCGAATGTCTATTAATTAATTAATTTACTGACAATTAATTAATCAACATCTAACTCCATAGTAGTACCACTCAACCTCATCATCATGCCGGACCAAGTCCACCTGCAGGGTTTGAATGATGAACCTTATGAGCTCCTCAAGGGGACATCATCATCCTAATATATAGGACACAGTTTCCTCCTATAATCAACGACACACTATGTAAATAATATCATTTTCCAACTTACCGAGCCTATCAATTTAATCTATAAATCTCGCCCATTGGTAAATCAAAGAAATAAATATTAAGTACATGTGCCCATTATTATATCAGGATTAAGAGCATGTACACCATAATATCCAAGGTCCGATTCAATTATGTAGTCAGCAATAAATTGAATCACCTCTAAGTCGGTCCTGCTCAATACACACAAAGTGTACTAGTGTAATTCAATGGTCAAGAAAAACCAATATCAAATTACACTACAACCATACCAATGGTTTGTCCAAAACCATATCGGTTGTGAGCCTCTACTTATACTCTACAAGGAACTGATAACATGATCTACCATGTGACACTACACACCATGTTATCTACAATGTAATGTATCAAACAATATGCATAACAATGAATATGAAAACAATGATCATGTGATTCTTATTTCAAAAATAAAGATGTTCATATAAAAAATAGACTTTTCAGTATACATCCCAATAATCTCCTACTTATACTAAAAGACTATTTTGTCCTCATACTGTCATACATCTGATTCCCATTCCCTCCACATGTCTATCAAAAGCTCTCGCTTGAAGGGCCTTAGTGAAAGGATCTACCAGGCGACAGTAATTTCTACCCGCTTTATGATTTTTCGTATCAGGTGGTACTTATGCTCTATGTGTTTACTTGCCTTATGGGCTCATGGTTCCTTCGAGTTTGCAACTGCACCACTGTTATCACAATAAATTGTGAAAGTTCTAGGCAAACCAAGAATCACATCCAAGTCCATCAAGAAGTTCCTGAGCCATACAGCTTCTTTGGCCGCCTCAGAGGCTGCCACATACTCAACTTCCATGGTAGAGTCCGCCACGCATTTCTTCTTGACACTCCTCCATACAATGGATCCACCTCCCAAAGTAAACACAAAACCCGAGGTAGAATTACTATTATCCCTATCTGATTAAAAGTCAAAATCTGTGTAACCCACAGGGAGTAATTGATCTGTCTGGTATATCAGCATATAATCCCTAGTCCTTCTCAGGTACTTTAATATATGCTTTACCGCAGTCCAATGTCCCTGTCTTGGATTACTCTGATATCTACAAACCATGCCCACGGCAAAGAAAATATTTGGCCTCGTACATAACATAGCATACATGAGGCTTCCTACTACCGAAGCATAAGGAAATGCCTTCATCTCCTCTATCTCCTTTGATGTTCTAGGACACATCTCTTTAGATAAAGGGACTCCATGCCTAAAAGGTAGAAAACCTTTCTTGGAGTTCTGCATAATAAATGAGCCAAAATGGTGTCTATGTATGAAGCTTGAGATAAGCACAACATCGTTTTCCTGCGATCCCTTATAACCTTGATCCCAAGGATGTGTCCCACTTCTCCCAAGTCCTTCATATCAAACTGTTTGGACAACCATACCCTTACGTCCGATAACACCTTAACATTGTTGCCAATTAACAAAATGTCATCTACGTATAGTAGAAGAAATACCACTATATTTCCGTCACTTCTCTTGTATACACAAGATCATCCGGACTTTGAATAAATCCATAAGACTGGATTACCTTATCAAAGTGGATGTTCCAAGATCTCGAAGCTTGCTTCAATCCATAAATGGACCGATTAAACTTGCACACAAGATTCTCTTTGCCCTTTGCAATGAATCCCTCTGGTTGCTTCATATAGATGTTTTCCTTAAGACTTCCATTAAGGAAAGTTGTCTTGACATCCATCTGTCACACCTCATAATCCATATGAGCAGCAATACATAAGAGAATCTAGATAGACTTAAGCATGGTCACCGACAAAAAGGTCTCCTTATAATCGATACCCTCTTTCTGAGTATACCCTTTCACAACAAGCCTTGCTTCGAAGGTCTCAACCTTCCCGTCAATTCATCTATTTCTTTTGTAGATCCACTTGCATCCAATGGTTTTTACACCATTGGGTGGTTCTACTAGCTCCCAGACATGATTTGAATCTATAGATTCTATCTCAGAATTCATTGCACTTTGCCAAGATACCGCATCTTTATCTTGGATTGCCTCATCATATGTCCAGGAATCAGGTTCATGTTCGCCAAGGACGAAATCAAAAGATTCTCCCGAAAATATAAATCTATCATGTTGTCTAACAACCTGTTAGTGAAAGCCCTAGAGCCAATCATGTGATGATTGTTGTATGGACTTTATTGTATCATATTCCTATTCATAAAGGCATGGTTATTATATTTACTTGAATTGGTGCAAAATAACTAAGTATAATAACGTCCTTAAGTAGTAGGTTCTTATCTATATCAATCGATTGGTTGAATCGATAATGAGATGATATAGAGAACACTACTCTTAATCATTCCTAGCCAAGTATTAACATTCAGGGACAATGTTAATGCGTAGAGACTAGCATGTAGGTCAACACGATGACTTGATCTCACAAGTCATGGATATGAGATATCAAGTTGACACATTGGTATGCATTGGAGAATGTATACTGAATGACCCGCCATGAGAAAGTATCATGGATCGTTATATGAGTGTCATATACTTTCTCATGTGCCTATTAGTATGACTATTAGTCCTTAGACCTGAAGTCACCATGGTTCCCTACATAAGGAGTTGCATACTTTGGCTTCATCAAACGTCACCTGTAAATGGGTGGACTATAAAGGCGATTACTGGGTATGTAACAAATTATGCGGAGGGATGTGAGTGATGTAGATGGGATCTATCCCTCCTATACGACGGGAGCGACATCGTTATTCTTGATAGAGTGAGACCACGAAGTGCATGGCCATGCCAAAATGAGTCAATATGAGATATTAAGCTCATTTGATTAGAGTGAGTCTACTTGGAGTTCAAGATATAGATTGTACCGAGGATGACACAGTCTATGCCTTAATTGGTCAATCTAGATATCAAGGATAGAGGGACATTGTCACATATTGTGAGAGCCACAATTAGTAGTCACAAAGGTGATGTTGGAGCTCAACATTCTTGTAACTTGGGTAGCAATGATGTGTTGCTTGATACCGCTCATTGCTTGTGTTCCTAAATCGGTTTAGGGACATTGCCAACGTTACAAGAACCTTTAGGTTCACACACAAAGGGCAATTAGATGGAGATTAGGTTCATATGATGAACCATGAGGATTAGGTTCATGGGATGAACCAAATTGGATTAAGAGTAATCCAAATTAGACTAATTGAGTTAGACTCAAGTTGATTCAAGTGTTGAATGAGTCTAATTTAGATTTGATTCATTGAGTCAATTTAAATTAATGAATAGAGATTCATTAAATCAAATTGACTTGAATCAAGTGGTTATATTTGATCAACCATGGGAGATAAGAGGTCAAGTTTGACTTGACTTGAGAGGGAAGATGAATGGTTAATTTTGACTTGACCAATTGCCATGTCATGGTGACATGGCATGCGGGCCGGCCAATGATGGTCTTCCACATAATCATGGACTTATCATGGGGTGCCACCTCATGAGGGAGACCAAGAGCCATTAGCCCTTGGAGTTACATGCATGCATGTAACTCCCAAATAAGTGGTCGGGCACTTTAGGAGGCTTGATGGTGAAATTCATGTGGGTGGTAACTCCAACTTCATCTTCTTCCTTGCTCCACTCAAGTTCTCTCCCAATCCTCCACATTGCCAAGACCTTCAAGGAGTGCTAGCACACTTAAGATTGTCTTTTCTCCACCTATTGCTTGTGTGGATACCAATAGAGGAGTGTGCACTTGACACTCTTGAGTTCCGACAATCCATTTGGACGAGCGGGATAAGCGAAGAGCATCACTTCAAGGGTAATTTTTTATCATGTAGATCTAGAGTAGATCTAAAGGTATTAAACACATACATATTAGTTTTATTTGTTATACTTTACACAGATCCGTGGTCGGGCTTCCGAGGTTTCCGCAACGCAAAAAGCGGTTTTTGCGGCTCGGAAAACCCAATAGTGGTATCAAAGCCACGTGTGAAGCATGTATGTGTTTAGTTTTTGTAGTTTTTGTATTAGATATAAAAATTACAAATTTTTATGTTTCTATAAATTTCCTATTTTTATAGAATTTTTCGGTTTTTTTCTCGAAGAGTCGAAGCAACGAGTGTTGGGACACTTGTAGGCTTCAACCATCGAGAAAAGCTCTCCGAAACGGCGAGTTCTCGCTTTAGGTTTTTGGAATAGCGACTTAAGACACTGTAAGATCCTAGTAGGGACACTTGCAAAGTTTATTTTGCGAGTAGAGGCGTTGCCCCTATCCCCGAAAGGGGCCTTGTCTCGCGATCGCGCTTGGAAACCGCTTAGCGGGACCGTTACGGAGAGGTGACTCATAAAATTGAAAAAAAATAGGAAAAATTATAGAAATTTTATGTAAAAATACATAATTTAGAATTATGTATAATTCTGTGATGGTCATGGCCCAAGAACTCCAATATGATTGGATGATAATGTGTTGTAATTCATAATACGGCCTGCGTGCCATTTTTGTGGTTATGCGTATTGTATAGGGTATGCGACCTGTGTGTCGTACCTCTTCTTTTAAAATTCTAGTTGTAAATAGTTTTAGACTCGAATGTAACTCGAGTTTCATATTTGTAATGTACAAAATGGAGCGGTGGAAAGTCCACTTGTAGACGAAGTTACGAGAAGGGTGCCGACGACACATGGCGGTTAAAGGAAGGGCTTGGAGAAGCCACTAGCCCTAGGTTGATCGTCAGATCTTCTCATTGGCTTGAGAAGATCATAGTATATATATATATATATATATAATTTTGCTTGTATGTATGTGATGCATGCTAGTAGAATAATGCTTGTATGTATATGATGCATGCTAGGATATTTTTCTTGTATGTATATGATGCATGCTAGAATAATGCTTGTATGTATGTGATGCATGCTAGTATAGAATAATAAAGGCCTCAATGCGTATATGATACACATTACGATTAGATTAGTTCTTAATCGAATCAACTTGTAAATGCCTACCAATCCTTGATACCCATCACTACCTCGATCATTTGTAGTTGTTGAATTTGCCAAAGCAGAGCAACACATATTATCTTGGTAGAGTGCAGAGGGACAATCTTGGTCCTGCCTATCACGGCTTGGGTTAGAGTAAGCTCAATTAGATTGAGTGAAACTAGTTAACTCAGTTGGATCGAGTAGAACTATAGGCATATTCCAACCGTTGGAAAGATATGATAAGATCGCATTTACACTAAATCTTGGGCGATTTAGACAAAGCTAACTCAAGGTCTTTTGTAAATGTGGGTCTTGATCCTATAAACAAGAGTTGCATAGAGATGTAATCGGTAATGTGTTACCCACCGATCATACTAAGTCTTGGGCGATTTATCCAAAGCTAACTCAAGGCTTATTATGATGTGGATCTTGTCCCGCAGGAATTATAGCTAGTTTGTATGAATCTAGTAATGTGGTTTGACCACATCCATAACTCGATTCTACAAAATTTCTATAATTCAGTGGGAGCATCATTTGATTAAAGGTCTAATTAAATGATAAAAGGAATATGATATTAATTCTCTGCATTGTATGTTGTAGATTACTATGTCGACAAACACAAACACTCTCTCTCTACGTTCTGTCCTTGAGAAGGACAAGCTCAATGGAGCAAATTTCCTAGACTAATACAGGAACCTGAGAATCGTTCTCCACCAAGAAAGGAAACTGTATGTCCTGGAGTAGGCCATTTCGGAGGCACCTCCTGCCACTACCTCGCGAGCTGACAAAGATGCTTACAAGAAGCATTAAGATGATGCATTAGATGTGTCATGTCTAATGCTCGCGACCATGAACTCTGAGCTTCAGAAGCAACACGAGTTCATGAATGCTTATGATATGGTTGTACATCTTCGTCAACTATATCAAGGACAAGTAAGGCACGAGAGATATGAATGAGAGTCGCTTAGGTCACATAAATGAGAGTCGCTTATCTCAGCTCCATAAGGATGGGTTGCTAGACTCATTTGATTTTGAATCATATGAGACATGCGAGTATTGCCTTTTAGGAAAGATGACCAAGACTCCCTTTAGTGGACACAGCGAAAGAGCAACAAACTTGTTAGGATATATACATAGTGATGTATGTGGCCCTTTCAATGTTGTTGCTAGAGGTGGTTACAGGTACTTCATTACATTTACTGATGACTTCAGTAGATATGGTTATGTGTATCTCATGACACATAAATCAGAATCATTTAAAAAGTTCAAAGAATTCAAGAATGAAGTACAAAACCAGCTTGGCAAGAGTATTAAGATACTTTGATCAGGTCGAGGTGCTGAATACCTTAGCCATGAGTTTTGTGACTATCTAGTTGAGTGTGGGATTCTATCCCAACTCACTCCTCCTGGAACACCACAGTGGAATGGTGTATCCGAAAGGAGGAATCGTACCCTATTAGATATGGTACGATTTATGATGAGTCACACAGATCTTCCTATATCCTTTTGGGGATATGCTCTAGACACAGCAGCCTTCACCCTTAACTGTGTACCATCCAAGGCTGTGATAAAGACACTATATACGATATGGACAGGGAGAAATCCCAAGATGTCTTTCATGAGGATTTGGGGTTGTGAGGCTTACGTTCGACGTCAAGTCTTAGACAAACTGGGACCCAAATATGATAGGTGCTATTTTGTTGGATATCCCAAGGACACAATGGGATATTACTTCTACATTCCCAGTCAGCACAAAGTGTTTGTGGCAAAGACTGGGGTTTTTCTAGAAAGGGATTTTGTTTCTAGAAAAACAAGTGGGAGTACGTTCGATCTTGAAGAAATTCAAGATAAGGACCATAGCACTGAGGCCTTGATGGAGGTTGAACAGGAACCATAAAGTGTTGTGGGTGATGAGGTTGTTGCACAAAGGGTTGTGGAACAACCACCTGTTCAGGTAGACCTACCTCTTCATAGGTCTGATAGGGTACGTCATCAGCCTGAGAGATACTCATTTCTCTTGTCTAACCATGATGACGTTATGCTCATTGAGAATGAGCCTACCTCCTATCAGGAAGCTGTGATGAGCCCAGATTCTGAGAAATGGCTAGAGGCCATGAGATCCGAGATGGAATCCATGTACAACAACCAAGTATGGACTTTGGTTGATCCACCTGAAGGGGTCAAACCCATTGCGTGTAAGTGGGTCTTTAGGAGAAAGACTGACATGGATGGACTTACGCATACCTATAAGGGTCGATTGGTGGCTAAAGGTTTCAAGCAAATTCATGGTATTGACTATGATGAAACCTTTTCTCTAGTGGCGATGTTTAAGTCCATTCGGATCTTGCTTGCTATTGCAGCATACCAGATTATGAGATCTGGCAGATGGATTTCAAAATCGCATTTCTGAATGGAAACTTACTCGAGGATGTGTACATGACATAACCTGAGGGTTTTGAAGATCCACAGCATACTGGGAAAGTATGAAAGTTGCAAAGGTCCATTTATGGGCTAAAGCAAGCCTCTCGGAGCTGGAATCTTCGATTCGATGATGCGATCAAACAGTTTGGTTTCATCAAGAATGAAGATGAACCCTGTGTCTACAAGAGGGTTAATGGGAACACAGTTGTCTTCCTTGTATTGTATGTGGATGACATATTACTCATTGGGAATGATATCCCTTCGCTACAGTCTGTGAAGACTTGGCTAGGGACGTGCTTCTCAATGAAGGACTTAGGTGAAGCAGCCTGTATTCTAGGCATCAACATCTATAGAGATAGATCTAAGAGATTGCTTGTCCTAAGTCAGTGTACATATATTAACACGGTATTACTATGGTTTACCATGCAGAATTCTAAGAAGGGACTTCTGTCGATGTCACATGGTGTGAGTCTTTTGAAGACTCAAAGTCCCTCTTCTAGAGAGGAGAGAGACCGCATGGATAAGATCCCTTATGCATCTACTATAGGATCTATCATGTACGTCATGTTGTGTACTCATCCTAATGTCTCGTATGCTTTGAGCATGACGAGTAGATACCAGTCAGATTCAGGTGAGCATCACTGGATAGCAGTCAAGAATATTCTTAAGTACTTGAGAAGGACTAAAGAATATTTCTTGATATTTGGAGGCGATGAGGAGCTAGCAGTAATGGGTTACAACGATGCCAGCTTCCAAACTGACTAGGATCATTATAGATCGCAATCAAGGTTCGTGTTTTGCTTGAATGGTAGTGCTATGAGTACCCACAGAGGCTAACATCACAGATCCCTTGACCATGGCTTTGGCACAGAAAAAGCATGATGGTCACACTAGGTCATTGGGTATTAGATACTACGGTGATTGGCACTAGTGCTAGTGGGAGATTGTTAGTGAAAGCCCTAGAGTCAATCATGTGATGATTGTTGTATGGATTTTATTGTATCATATTCCTATTCATAAAGGCATGGTTATTATATTTACTTGTATTGGTGCCAAATAACTAAGTATAATAACGTCCTTGAGTAGTAGGTTCTTATCTATATCAATCGATTGGTTGAATCAATAATGAGATGATATAGAGAACACTACTCTTAATCATTCCTAGTCAAGTATTAACATTCAGGGACAATGTTAATGTGTAGAGACTAGCATGTAGGTCAACACGATGACTTGATCTCACAAGTCATGGATATGAGATATCAAGTTGACACATGGGTATGCATTGGAGAATGTATACTGAATGACCCACCATGAGAAAGTATCATGGATCATTATATGAGTGTCATATACTTTCTCATGTGTCTATTAGTATGACTATTAGTCCTTAGACCTGAAGTCACCATGGTTCCCTACATAAGGAGTTGCATACTTTGGCTTCGTCAAACGTCACCCATAAATGGGTGGACTATAAAGGCGATTACTGGGTATGTAACAAATTATACGGAGGGATGTGAGTGATGTAGATGGGATCTATCCCTCCTATATGATGGGAGTGACATCGTTATTCTTGATAGAGTGAGATGATGAAGTGCATGGCCATGCCCAAATGATTCAATATGAGATATTGAGCTCATTTGATTAGAGTGAGTCTACTTGGAGTTCAAGATATAGATTGTACCGAGGATGACACGGTCTATGCCTTAATTGGTCAATCTAGATATCAAGGATAGAGGGACATTGTCACATATTGTGATAGTCACAATTAGTAGTCACAAAGGTGATGTTGGAGCTCAACATTCTTGTAACTTGGGTAGCAATGATGTGTTGCTAGATACCGCTCATTGCTTATCTAAATTGGATTAGGGACATTGCCAACGTTACAAGAACCTATAGGGTCACACACAAAGGGCAATTAGATGGAGATTAGGTTCATATGATGAACCATGAGGATTAGGTTCATGGGATGAACCAAATTGGATTAAGAGTAATCAAAATTAGACTAATTGAGTTAGACTCAAGTTGATTCAAGTGTTGAATGATTCTAATTTATATTTGATTCATTGAGTCAATTTAAATTAATGAATAGAGATTCATTAAATCAAATTGACTTGAATCAAGTGGTTAGATTTGATCAACCATGAGAGATAAGAGGTCAAGTTTGACTTGACTTGAGAGGGAAGATGAATGGTCAATTTTGACTTGACCAATTGCCATGTCATGGTGACATGGCATGTGGGCCGGCCAATGATGGTGTTCCACATCATCATGGACTTATCATGAGCTGCCACCTCATGAGGGAGACCAAGAGCCATTGGCTCTTGGAGTTTCATGCATGCATGTAACTCCCAAATAAGTGGTCGGCCACATTAGGAGGCTTGATGGTGAAATTCATGTTGGTGGTAACTCCAACTTCATCTTCTTCCTTGCTCCACTAAAGTTCTCTCCCAATCCTCCACTTTGTCGAGACCTTCAAGGAGTGCTAGAACACTCAAGATTGTCTTTTCTCCACCTATTGCTTGCGTGGATACCAATAGAGGAGTGTGCACTTGATACTCTCGAGTTTTGGCAATCCATTTAGACGAGCGAGATAAGCGAAGGGCATCGCTTCAAGGGTAATTTCTTATCATGTAGATCTAGAGTAGATCTAAAGGTATTAAACACATACATGTTAGTTTTATTTGTTATACTTTGCACGGATCCGTGGCCGGGCTTCCGAGGTTTCCATAACACAAAAAGTGGTTTTTGCTAATTGGAAAACCCAACACAACCCTCCTAGTACAACGAGGTATCACCTGTGTATCCTCTGTGACACACGGTGCAGTCACTTGTGGTATATCCTCTTATACCGGTGGTACTGAAGTAGTGACTTCCCCTCTCAATTCCTCCAGAACAATCTTACTCATGGGCTTGTGGTTCATCACATATTCTTCCTCTAAAAATCTGGCGTTCGTGCTGACGATCACCCTCAAATCTCTAGGACTATAGAATAAACCATCTTTCGTTCCTCTAGGATAGCCTACAAACATGCGCACTTCTGTACGAGGTTCCAACTTACCAGCATTTGCCTTCTGCACATGTGATGGACTCCCCCAAATCCAAATATGTCTCAGACTAAGCTTTCGCCCAGTCCACAATTCTATGGGAGTAGAAGGCACTGATTTAGATGGTACCAAGTTCAGAATATACACTGCCATATCCAGAGCATACCCCCAGAACCAATCTGGCAACTCAGAATAACTCATCATCGATTTAACCATCTCTATAAGAGTCCTATTCCTTCACTTCGCAACACCATTCAGCTAGGGTGTGCTAGGTCCAGACAATTGGGATCGAATCCCAGCCTCTGATAAGTAATTCCTAAACTCTCCCAAGAGGTACTCACCACCACGATCATATCATAGTTTTTTGATACTTTTATCTTGATGTTCCTCCACATCAGCCTTGAATTCTTTGAACCTGTCAAAGCCTTTAGACTTGCGATGCATCGAGTAAATGTATCCATATCTTGAATAATTGTCTATAAAAGGGATGAAATATTCAAAACCATTTCTAGCCAGGATAGACATAGGACCACACAAATCAGAATGAACCAATTCCAACACATCTTTGGCTCTATACCTCTTGTCCTTAAAGGTCCTCTTGGTTATTTTACCTTCCAAGCAAGATTCGTAGGTTGAAAAATCTTCCACCACTAATAAACCCAGAGGTCCATCATCTATCAACCTTTGAATTCTACTTAGGTTAATATGACCTAACCTTAGATGCCAAAGATATGTTTGGTTCATTTTCGAAGGTTCTTTTCACTTATTAGATTTAGAAGATGAGTTATTTACTTCTATTTGCATCGTGGGAGCTTTTGGTTCAAGGGTATATAAATTTTCTATCAATGCACCAGAACAAATAATCTCCCTATTCCTTTTTATAACAGCTCTGTCATTAAAATAAATAAAATATCCATCCAAAAATAATTTAGAAATCGAAACCAAATTCTTTCTAAATAAAGGTACATAAAGGCAATTTCTCATAACCAAAGTTTTATTCCTATCAAAAGATAAATAAACATCTCCCACTACAATAGCCGCCACCTTCGTAGCATCGCCCAAGTAAACGGTAATCTCCCCCTCAGCTAGTCGTCTTGTTTCTTGGAACCCCTGCAACGTATTACAGACATGATCAGTGGCTCCCGTATCTACACACTAGGTGCCGGTAGATAATACCGCTAAATATGTTTCAACGACTAGACCAAAAGATATACCTTTGTTCTGCTTCCGGTTAGGGCAGTCCTTCTTCCAATGTCCAATCTGCTTGCAAGTGAAACACTTGCCTTTCGGCTTCTTCACTCCTCCCTGAGATCCTCCCACCACCTTTGCTCCACCTTGTTTCTTCTTCTTCTTGCCTTTCGGCTTAGAAGTCGAAATCTTCTGAGCAACCATGGCCTGAGCCTAAGCACTCTGACAAAAAAGCCCCTCTACCACCTAGAGTTCTGTCAGAAGCTCCGCCAATGAATACAACCTCTTATTCATGTTATTGTTGAGATGTATACTGAAAAGTCTATCTTTTGTATGAACATCTTTATTTTTGAAATAAGAATCACATGATCATTTTTTACATATTTATGGTTATGCATATTATCTGATACATTACATTGTATATAACATGGTGTGTAGTGTCACACGGGAGATCATGTTATCAGTTCCTTGTAGTGTATAAGTAAGGGCTCACAACCGAGATGGTTTTGGACAAACCATTGGTATGGTTGTAGTGTAATTTGGTATTGGTTTGTCTTGTCCATAGAATTACACTAGTACACTTTGTGTGTATTGAGCAGGACCGCCTTAGAGGTGATTCAATTTATTGATGACTACATAATTGAATCGGACATCAGATATTATGGTGTACATGCTCTTAATTCCGATATAATAACGGGCACATGTACTTAGTATTTATTTCTTTGATTTACCAATGAGATAGATTTATAAATTAAATCGATAGGCTCGATAAGTTGGGAAATGATATTATTTACATGGTGTGTCATTGATTATAGGAGGAAACCGTGTCCTTTATATTAGGATGATGATGTCCCTTTGAGGAGCTCATAAGGTTCATCATGTAAACCCTGCAGGTGGACTTGGTCCGGCATGATGATAAGGTTGAGTGGTACTACTCATGGAGTTAGATGTTGATTAATTAATTGTCAGGAAATTAATTAATTGACGGACATTCGAGATCTTAAATACGGAGAGATATTTGTACAATTAATATATGGATCCTATATTTATTTATGGGGGTTGGTGAGGTAGATCAATGATAATCCTCTAGTGGAATGGATTATCATTAATGGATCGGACTTTATGTGGGCTAGATCCATTGGGTGGCCAGGATCCAACTCCTCCTCATGGTCCCTATTGTAGCCTATTAAAAACCTCATGAAAGCCTAGATCCAACGGTGGAGATTAAATCCCTAGATCCGACGGTGGAGATTAAATCTCTAGATTTGACGGTGGAGATTGAAAGGAGGCTTAAGCCTAACTCTATAAAAAGGGGCCAAGGCTTGGGCGGTAGGGACAACTAAGAGAGGCTAGGGTTTGCTTCCAAAGCTTTGGGCGGCAACTAGGTTTTTGCTAGGGTTTGTTGGTCGGCAACTAGGAGGTGGCTAGGGTTTGCTTCTCATCTTGGGCGACAGCAACCTAGGGTTGGCTTCTCCTTTTGGCCGGCAACAACAAGACCCATCATCAAGACTTGGTCTGCGCCTATCCCTCTCCTTTGGTCGGCGACAAGATATTAATCTTGGCTGGCAAATCCTCTCCCTGTCCTTAGGGCCGGTGGACATCAAGTTGGTGCTTGGTGGTTGGCGCAAGTAAGGAGAAGAAGGGAGCCATGTATTCTTCCTTTTGTTCGGAGTGTGCAAGGAAGGGAAGAACGTGATCTAGGAAACTTCAACTCTTGGAGGATCGTTGCCCACACAACGTTCAAGAGGAGGATAGGACATACAATAGAAGACCAAGAGGTAAACAAGAGGTATAATTCTTGTTTTGGTTTCCCTTTGTTTCTTTGTATTTGCATGTGGCTAATTTACTTGGACCCCGAAGATAAACACAAAAACTGGCAATCCGTCCATCATCTATTCCACGGCTAGTCGAGGAAAAGAGTTAGGTTGCTTGAACAACTAGTTTGTTCAAGAGACTACTCTAATCGAATAGCCCGATGATGGATCGGTTGCTTGGGTAATCCGTTATCGTCTTGGATTAATTTTTTTTTTATTTGGGGACGTAGATGGGATCGTCATGCACAAGCGACCAAGTTGAAGTGGGAAGCGAAGCTTCGTTCTGTCAAGTGGTATCAGAGCCACAGTTTCCGGTTTTGTGTGTTTAGGATTCGATTACTTTTATACACTTATCATATATTATATGTGTCAGATGATAGTAGGATGTGCGTAGGCTAACTTTTTGGTTGCAAGCATAAGATCCAACTATTATGGTCATATGTGTGTGTATGTTATTGGATGTGTGTAATTGGATTATTATTTGAATCCTCGGGGTTGATGAGGCTAGTATTTAATTTTTGTAATTAAGTACGACATTGTTTAGCCACTCTTTTATTTTGGTTTACTTTCGATCTAGATTTCATGTACACTCCTTCATGGAGTATAGGATCGATGGATGTAAATTAAAATAATTGTTCTCGGCTCGGATCTCCGAATATCTTGTACATGGTGTATGGAGGAGCGGACGAGATGACGATATGACGGGAGGCATATTGGAGAACAAACGCCATAATAGTTCGAAACTATTTTTTTTTTCATATTTATTGCTTCTTGTTTGATATGCATGTCGTGTGTTAGGAAAATTCCTCAATTTTAAATTACTAAGTGGGAGAGGGATATTTTTTTAAATTCCCACGGCCTCTATTACGATTTGACATGTGATGCAAACAAACTTGCGTGTCAGCTCTGAGTGCCTTCCTCTCCATCGGATGAGTTTGTTTTGCGGATCATAGGGTCGAATATGGTTATAAGAAATTATTTAGGAGCGTGTGTACTTCTCCATCGGAAGACACATAACCTGATATAATTTCCTTGGTACCAAGTAATGGTGCACACTTAAATGCAAATAGGAGTATCCTCTTCATCGGAGTCACTGCTTTTATTTGTAGGGCCGAAGAGGAACCAACTATTAATTTTATTTGTCAAAAAGTTAGGTTGACAAGATAGTAAAATTAATGGGTAAACCTCCTCTTACAAATGTAGAATTCATATACGTCCACACGATCGATCGTGGCATATGATATTCTCGGTGTTTTGAGGTGTTGGTTGATTTTAAAATTTTATTGTTTGAGGAATCAATAATTTTTGAAATCTAATAGTTTGATCTATGTGATTCTTAGGCTTTTCAAAATGACTTTCAACCCGCTTGCTGTGATACTAAAAGAGAATAAACTTACTCGGCCTAATTATGTTGATTGGAAAAAGAATCTTGATATTGTCTTGACTGCTGAGGAGTACAAGTATGTACTCTTCAAAGAGTGTCCTCTTAAGCCTGCGGATGATTCTGGGGAAAAGGAGAAGGAGAGTTATAAGAAGGGGATAAAGGTTGATGAGATGGTGCAGTGTTACATTTTGGCTTCTATGTCAAATGTATTGCAACATCAGCATCAAGTCATGCCCACTGCTTATGACATGATGCTCAATCTCAAGGAGCTTTTCAGACACCAGAATTGGCCTGCTAGGCAGGAAGCCATGAGGAACTTGATGACAACCACCATGATCGAGGGAACACCCGTGAGGGATCATGTTCTCAAGATGATGGCTCATTTGAATGAGCTGGAAGTCCTTGGAGCTGAGATCGATGGGGAAACCCAGGTTGATATCATTCTCTAGTCTCTACCTAGGAGTTTTGAGCAGTTTCGCCTGAACTACAAAATGAATAAAAGGTTGTATTCGTTGGAAGAGCTTTTGATAGAACTCCAGGCGGCAGAGGGGCTTTTTTGTCAAAGTGCTCAGGCTCAGGCCTTGGTTGCTCAGAAGGTTTCAACTTCTAAGCCGAAAGGCAAGAAGAAGAAGAAACGAGGTGGAGCAAAGGTGGCGGGAGGATCTCAAGGAGGAGTGAAGAAGCCAAAAGGCAAGTGCTTCACTTGCAATTAGACTGGACATTGGAAGAAGGAATGCCCCAACCAGAAGCAGAACAAAGGTATATCTTTTGGTTTAGTCGTTGAAACATGTTTAGCGGTGTTATCTACCGACACCTGTTGTGTAGATACGGGAGCCACTGATCATGTCTGCAATACTTTGTAGGGGTTCCAAGAAACCAGACGACTGGCTGAGGTGGAGATTACCGTTTACTTTGGCGATGCTACTAAAGTGGTGGTTGTTGCATTGGGAGATGTTTATTTATCTTTTGATAGAAATAAAACTTTGGTTCTGAGAAATTGCCTTTATGTACCTTTATTTAGAAAGAATTTAATTTCAATTTCTAAATTTTTTTTGGATTGATATTCTATTTCTTTTAATGATAGAGTTGTTACAAAAAGGAATAGAGAGATTATCTGTTCTGGTGCATTGATAGGAAATTTATATACCCTTTAACCAAAAGCTCCCACGATTCAAATAGAAGTAAATAACTCATCTTCTAAATCTAAAAAGAGAAAAGAACCTTCGAAAATGAACCAAACATATCTCTGGCATCTAAGGTTAGGTCATATTAACCTAATTCGAATTCAAAGGTTGATAGCTGATGGACCTCTGGGTTCATTAGTGGTGGAAGATTTCCCAACCTGCGAATCTTGCTGGAAGGTAAAATGACCAAGAGGCCTTTTAAGGCCAAGGGGTATAGAGCCAAAGATGTGTTGGAATTGGTTCATTCTGATTTGTGTGGTCCTATGTCTATCCAGGCTAGAGGTGGTTTTGAATATTTTATCTCTTTTATAGACGATTATTCAAGATATTGATATATTTACTTGATGCACCACAAATCTGAATGCTTTGACACCGTCGAATAGAGCTAGGCTTAAGCCTCCTTTCAATCTCCACCGTCGAATCTAGGGATTCAATTTCCACCATCGGATCTAGGGTTTCATTTTCCACCGTCGAATCTAGTCTTCATGAGGGTTTTAATAGGCTACAATAGGGACCATGATGAGGAGTTGGATCTTGTCCCCCCAATGGATCTAGCCCACATAAAGTCCGATCCATTAATGATAATCCATTCCACTAGAGGATTATCATTTATCTACCTCACCAACCCCCATATATAAATATGGGCTCCATATATTAATTGTATAAATATCTCCCCGTGTTTAAGATCTCGTATATCCGTCAATTAATTAATTTACTGATAATTAATTAATCAACATCTAACTCCATGAGTAGTACCACTCAACCTCATCATCATTCCGGACAAAGTCCACCTGCAGGGTTTACATGATGATTCTTATGAGCTTCTCAAGAGAACATCATCATCCTAATATATAGGACATGGTTTCCTCCTATAATCTACAGCACACCATGTAAATAATATCATTTCCCAACTTACCGAGTCTATCGATTTAATCTATAAATCTCGTCCATTGGTAAATCAAAGAAATAAATACTAAGTACACGTGCCCGTTATTATATCGGAATTAAGAGCATGTACACCATAATATCCGAGGTCCGATTCAATTATGTAGTCAGTAATAAATTGAATCACCTCTAAGTCGGTCCTGCTCAATACACACAAAGTGTACTAGTGTAATTCTATGGTCAAGACAAATCAATACCAAATTACACTACAACCATACCAATGGTTTGTCCAAAATCATCTCGGTTGTGAGCCTCTACTTATACTCTACAAGGAACTAATATCATGATCTCCCATGTGACACTACACACCATGTTATCTACAATGTAATGTATCAGAATATACACATAACCATAAATATACAAACAATGATCATGTGATTCTTATTTCAAAAAAAAAATGTTCTTACAAAAAATACACTTTTCAATATACATCCCAACACCTAATCTCCATCTAATTGCCCTTTGTGTGTGACCCTATAGGTCCATGAAACGTTGGCAATACTCCTAAAATGATTTAGAAACATAAGCAATGAGCGGTATCTAGCAACACATCTTTGCTACCCAAGTTACAAGAATGTTGAGATCCAACATCACCTTTGTGACTACTAATTGTGACTCTCACAATATGTAATAATATCTCTCTATCCTTGACATATAGATTGAACAATTGAGGCATAGACTGTGTCATCCTCTGTACAATCTATATCTTGAACTCTAAGTAGACTCACTCTAATCAAATCAGCTCAATATCTCATATTGACTCATTTGGGCATGGTCATGCACTTAGTGGTCTCACTCTATCAAGAATCATGATATCACTCCCATCATATAGGAGGGATAGATCTCATCTATATCACTCACATCCCTCTGCATATTTTGTAACATACCCAGTAATTGCCTTTATAGTCCACCCATTTACGGGCGATGTTTGACGAAGCTAAAGTATGCAACTCCTTATTTAAGGAACCATAGTGACTTCATGTCCAAGGACTAATAGTCACATGAGAAAGTATATAACACTCATATAACGATCCATGATACTTTCTTATGCCGGGTCATTCAGTATACATTCTCCAATGGATACCCATGTGTCAACTTGATATCTCATATCCATGACTTGTGAGATCAAGTCATCGAGTTGACCTACATGCTAGTCTCTTCGCATTAATATTGTCTCTAAATATTAATACTTGACTAGGAATGATTAAGAGTAGTGTTCTCTATATCATCTCATTATCGATTCAACCAATCGATTGATATAGATAAGAACCTTCTACTCAAGGATGCTATTATACTTAGTTATTTGGCACCAATACAAGTAAGTATAATAACCATAAAGAAATGCCTTTATAAATATATATATAGGAATATGATACAACAAGTTCATACAACAATCATTACATGATCGGCTCTAGGGCTTTCACTAACAATCTCCCACTAGCACTAGTGACAATCACTGTAGTATCTAATACCCAATGACCTAGTGTGACCATCATGTTTTTTCTCTTCCAAAGCCATGGTTAAGGGATCTACGACGTTAGCCTCTTTGGGTACTCTGTAAATCTTCACATATCCTCTATCAATAATCTCTCGAATGAGATGGAAGCACCATAATATGTGTTTGGTCCGCTGGTGTGAGCGAGGTTCCGTAGCTTGCGCAATCACTCCATTGTTGTCACAATAGAGCTCTATCGGATCTGCTATGCTAGGAACCACCCCAAACTCAGTAATGAACTTGCGGATTCAAACTACCTCTTTTGTTGCCTCTGATGCAGCAATATACTCGACCTCTATTGAAGAATTAGTAACTGTGATCTATAATCATCCTTGTCAGTTTGGAAGTTGGCATCACTGTAACCCTTTATAGATAGTTCCCTATCACCTCCAAATATCAAAAAAAAAATTTTAGTCCTTCTTAAGTACTTAAGAATATTCTTGACTACTATCCAGTGACACTCACCTAGATCTGACTGGTATCTACTCGTCATGCTCAAAGCATATGAGACATCAGGACGAGTACATAGCATGGCGTACATGATAGATCCTTTGGCAGATGCATAAGGGATCTTATCCATGCGGTCTCTCTCCTCTCTAGAAGAGGGACTTTGAGTCTTCGAAAGACTCACACCATGTAACATCGGTAGAAATCCCTTCTTGGAATTATGCATGGCAAACCATAGTAATACCGTGTCAATATATGTACTCTAACTTAGGCCAAGCAATCTCTTAAATCTATCTCTATAGATCTTGATGTCTAGAATATAGGCTGCTTCACCTAAGTCCTTCCTTGAGAAACACTTCCCCAGCCAAGTCTTCATAGACTGCAGCGAAGGGATGTCATTCCCAATGAGTAGTATGTCATCCACACACAATACAAGGAAGACAACTGTGTTCCCATTAACCCTCTTATAGACAGAGGGTTCATCTTCATTCTTGATGAAACCAAACAGTTTGATCGCATCATCGAATCAAAGATTCCAGCTCCGAGAAGCTTGCTTTAGCCCATAAATGGACCTTTGCAACTTGCACACATTGCCAGTATGTTGTGGATATACAAAACCCTCAGGTTGTGTCATGTATACATCCTCAAGCAAGTTTACATTCAAAAATGTGATTTTGACATCCATCTATCATATCTCATAATCATGCTACACTGCAATAGCAAACATGATCCGAATGGACTTAAACAACGCAACTGGAGAAAAGGTTTCATCATAGTCAATACCATGAATTTACATGAAACCTTTAGCCACCAATCGGCCCTTATAGGTATGCATAAGTCCATCCATGTCAGTCTTTCTCTTAAAGACCCACTTACACCCAATGGATTTGACGCCTTCAGGTGGATCAACCAAAGTTCATACTTAGTTGGTGTACATGGATTCCATCTCGAATCTCATGGCCTCTGGCTATTTCTCATAATCTGGACTCATCACAACTTCCTAATAGGAGTTAGGCTCATTCTCAATGAGCATAACGTCATCATGGTCAGACAAGAGAAATGAGTATCTCTTAGGCTGACGATGTACCCTATCAGACCTGTGAAGAGGTAGGTCTACCTGAACAGGTTGTTGTTCCATAACTCTTTGTTCAACAATCTCATCATCCACAACACTTTGTTGTTCCTGTTCAACCTCCATCAAGGCCTCAGTGCTATGGTCCATATCTTGAATTTCTTCAAGATTGAATGTACTCCCACTAGTTTTTCTAGAAACAAAATCTCTTTCTAGAAATACCCCAGTCTTTGCCATAAACACTTTGTGTTGACTGGGAATGTAGAAGTAATATCTCTTTGTTTCCTTGGGATATCCAACAAAATAGCATTTAACGGATTTGGGTTCCAGTTTGTCTGAGACTTGACGTCGAACGTAAGCCTCACAAACCCAAATCCTCATGAAAGACATCTTGGGATTTTTCCCTATCCATATCGTATATGGTATCTTTATCATAACTTTGGATGAAACACAGTTAAGTGTGAAGACTGCTGTGTCTAGAGCATATCCCCAAAAGGATATAGGAAGATCTGTGTGACTCATCATAGATTATACCATATCTAATAGGGTACAATTCCTCCTTTTGGATACATCATTCCATTGTGGTGTTCCAGGAGGAGTGAGTTAGGATAGAATCCCACACTCAGTTAGATAGTCACGAAACTCATAGCTAAGGTATTCATCACCTCGATATGATCGAAGTATCTTAATACTCTTGCCAAGCTGGTTTTGTACTTCATTCTTGAATTCTTTGAACTTTTCAAAGGATTATGACTTATGTATCATCAGATACACATAACCATATCTACTGAAGTCATCAGTAAATGTAATGAAGTATCTATAGCCATCTCTAGCAGCTACATTGAAAGGGCCACACACATCACTATGTATAAGTCCTAACAAGTTTGTTGCTCTTTCACTGTGTCCACTAAAGGGAGTCTTGGTCATCTTGCCTAGAAGGCAAGACTCGTATGTCTCATATGATTCAAAATCAAATGAGTCCAGCAACCCATCCTTATGGAGCTGGGATAAGTGACTCTCATTTATGTGACCTAAGCGACAATGCCAGAGATATGTTTGGTTCAACTCATTTGACTTGAACCTTTTGGTACTTATGTTATAGATGGGGTTCTCTAAGTCTAGAATGTAGAGTCTGTTCATCAGAGGTGTACTACAGTAGAACATATCATTTAAATAAATGGAATAACATTTGTTCTTTATTATAAATGAAAAGCCTTTCTTGTCTAAACAAGAAACTGAAATGATGTTCTTTGTGAGAGCAGGCACATAACAACATTCATCTAATTCTAGTACAAGCCCAGAGGGCAGATATAGAAAATAGGTTCCTACAGCAACAGCAGCAACCCTTTCTCCATTGCCCACTCATAGGTCTAACTCGCCCTTCGTCAATGCCCTACTATGTCTCAACGCCTGTACATTAGTACAAATGTGAGAAGCACATTCGGTATCAAATACATACGATTAAGAAATAGATAGATTAACTTCTATAAGATATATACCTAAAGTAGAAGTCTCACTTCTCTTCTTCTTAAGATCTTTCAGGTATCCTTTGCAGTTTGGCTTCCAATGACCAGTCTGACCGCAGTGGTAGCATTCACCTTCCTTGGCAATCCCTCCTTTAGGTTTCAGTGCCTTGCCTTTTCCCTTGGCTTGGGACTTTCTCTTACTTTTAGGCTTTCCCTTGCCTTTCTTCTTTTTCACCATCAAAATGGAGTTAGGATTTGACTTCTTAAGGTTGAGCTCAGCAGTTCTCGACATGCTAAGCATCTCAGGCAGTGGCTTATCAATTTCATTCATGTTGTAATTCATGACAAATTGATTGTAACTTTCTGACAAGGATTACAATATCAAGTCAGTGGCCAGTTCTTGGCCAAGTGGGAATCCCAACCTCTGTAGGTTTTATATGTACCCAATCATCTTGAGTACATATAGACCTATGGGAGTCCCATCTTGCATCTTGCACTGAAATAGTGTCTTAGAGATCTCGTATCTCTCATGCCTTGCTTGTCCTTGATACAGTTGACGAAGATGTTCAACCATATCAAAAGCATTCATCAACTTGTGTTGCTTATGAAGCTCAGAGTTCATGGTCGCAAGCATGAGGCATGACACATCTAATGCATCATCTTGATGCTTCTTGTAAGCATCTCGGTCAGCTTGCGAGGCAGTGGCAGGAGGTGCTTTCGGAATGGGCTGCTCTAGGACATACAGTTTTCTTTCTTGTTTGAGAACAATTCTTATATTCTTGTACCAGTCTAGGAAATTAGCTCCATTGAGCTTGTCCTTCTCAAGGACAGAACGCAGGGAGAGAGTGTTCGTGTTTGACGACATGACAATCTACAACATAAATAATGCAGAAAGTAAATATCACATTCCATTTATAATTTAATTAGGCCTTTAATTAAATGATGCTCCCACTGAATTATAGGACTTTTTTGTATAATCGAGTCATGGATGCGATCAAACTATAATACTAGATTCATACAAGCTAGCTATAATTCTCGCGGAATAAGATCCACATCATACTACGCCTTGAGTTAGCTTTGGCTAAATCGCCCAAAACTTAGTATGATCGGTAGGTAACAAATTATCAATTACATCTCTATGCAACTCTTGTTTATAGGATCAAGATCCACATTTACAAAAAAAAAACTTGAGTTAGCTTTGGCAAAACCGCCCAAGATTTAGTGTAAATGTGATCTTAACCTATCTTTCCAACGGTTGGAACATGCCTATAGTTTTACCCGTAGTTTCACTCAATCTAATTGAGCTTATTCTCACCCAAGCTTTGATAGGCGGGACCAAGATTGTCCCTCCACACCCTACTAAAATAATATGCGTTGCTCTGCTTTGGCAGATTCAACAACAATAAATGATCGAGGTAGTGATGGGTATCAAAACTTGGTAGGCATTTCGAGTTGACTTGATGAAGATATAATCTAATCGTGAATGTATATCATATACGCATTAAGGCATTAATTACCTTATACTAGCATGCATCACATATATACAAGCAAAAACAAATAAGGCATTAATTACCCTATACTAGCATGCATCACATACATACAAGCAAAAACAAATATATATATATACTAATTAATTAATTTGTAATGAGGTCATGGGCCTACTACGATCTTCTCAAGCCAATGAGAAGATCGGACAGTCAACTTAGGGTTAGCGGCTTCTCCAAGCGCCTCCATTGACCGCCATGTGTCGTCGGCACCCTCCTCGTAACTCCATCTACGAGTGGACCTTCCACCGCTTCATTTTGTACATTACAAACATGAAACTTGAGTTACATTCGAGTCTAAAATCTATTTACAATAGGAATATAATAAGGGAGACATGACGCACAGGTCGCATATCATATACAATATGCACAACACTAAAAACGATGCACAAGCCGTATTATGAATTACAACAAAATTTTATCCAATGACATTGGGGTTTTTGGGCCATGACCATCACAATATCATACATAATTTTAAATTATTTTTTTACATAAATTTATATAAATTTCCTCTTTTTTTTTTAATTTTATGAATCACAACTCCGCAGCAGTCTCGCTAAGCAATTTTCGGGTGCGATCGCGGGACAATGCCCCTTGCGGGGTAAGGGTCAGCGCCCCTATAACACCCCCTAGTCTTTTCACTCTCTACTAGGGGAGATGTCACTACTTTACTGTCTTATTCTTATTTTCTTCCTTACCTTACTCTGACACTATACTTTAATCATCACCCCATATTGCCATGATTCCAAATCATACAATATACTAACGCAATATGCTAACAACTAAAATGATCATAAGGACCATGACATCACTTAAACAATAACCAATTCAAGATCTTCACATAACATGCAAGTATTAAGACTAACCCAACATGACTCTAGCATTCTTTGGTCTCAACCAAAAGCAATCCAATTAAACTTCAACAATATAAAAAAAAAACAGCTAGAAACTTAAAATCTGGTTTAGACATCTGCACTTAGGATCTTTTATTTCCACTGTTTCATCGCCACACACTCCAAGCACTTCATCCGCTATGCCACCTTACTGAAGCTTTTCTTTACCTTTATCTGCAGTATAAGGAAATGCAAACTATAAGCAATAACGCTTAGTAAGTACTTTCTATGCTGACAAAAATATGCAACGTATGAAATCATGCAACTAGTTCTCTTACCCTTGATACATTGATACACATGCAAGCATAACTAGAAATCATAACTCTGAATACATGTCTCTTGTGTAAATCATGCTCTTGAGTATTTTAAAACTTGTAAACAGTGTACCTAAACTAGAATGATTAACTTTGAAAACTTTTACTTATACTTATACTGATACATCAAATTAATAATCATCTAAAATATGGGCCCGACATAGTACCAATGCGCGCTTTCCTAATAGGGCGGGGTGGCCAACCACCGAACCTACTAGGGTAACTGAAACTGAGGGTCTTGGCCCATGAGCGAAACTAATGTCCGGTACATGCCCTTTCAAAAGTAAAATACTTTTTTGAAACTTATATTCTTATACATACTGAAAGAATGCTCTTAATCCCCTAAACCACGAATGGGGAGAACCATAAAGATCATTATGCTCTTGACCCCCAAAATTGAAATGGGGAGCATACTGAAGATCGTTGTGCTCTTAATCCCCAATTCGAACAGGGAGCATCTTTAAATTTTATTTTATAAAGGAAATATTTTTACATCTTACTCTACATCATGCATATAATTGTAATCTACAACTCATCTACAACATGCATGATGATAAATCACATTCTTATCATGGATCTAAACATGATACTAAATCAAACATGACATAACAGGTAAAAATCATGTAACTAAAAACCCCATACATAACTTGAAATAACATGCACATAAAAACATATCAATGACATATGATAACTACTTATACTACAGGTGAGCAATACTTACTTCCTACGATTTTTCACCATTTTATACCGTTAGATTTCGTAAAGAGAAGACCTCCTACGTGTTCCTTTGCTTTAGCATGATCCTCTACCAAGTCCTTGAGGAGATCCCTCTTAGAAAATCCTCTCTTGAATTATCCAAAGAGAAGACAATCTTCTTCCTCGCTTCGGCAGCTGAAAAACGAAAAGGGAAGAGAGGTGGCATGGTTGGGCGACGTTTGGAGAGAAGGGGAGGCATTTGGAGAGAAGGGGAGGAGAGGTGGTTGGAATTTGAAGAGAAGAGGAGGAGAGGTGGTCAGCGTTTGGAGAGAAGAGGAGGAGAGGTGGTTGATGCAAGGATTAGGGAAAGGAGAGAAGAGAGAGAAAAAATAAAAAAAAATCTATATATAAACTAGGGTTTTCCTAATTTAATTACCCCTTTAAATGCTTAGCTAAATTAACCAACTTCTCCCTTTTTCCTGCCTATAGATATATTCTGTTATATCCTACTCATTGGTAATCTTATGACTTAGTGGTAGGAAGCCTATTCCCCCAAACCAAAGGTTCATGGTTCGAGCCCCGGCTAACGAACCATTTATTCGAATTTTTTTTATTGTATTTCTATTTTTATTATTTCTATTCTTATTATTATTTCTATTTTCCTCTAAATAAAAAGTATAAGAACAAAAATTTAGGTTGTTACAATCCCTTATACCTTATAAAAGTTTCATCCTCGAAACATAGAACATGTCAGAGTACTTTTGCTTCATGTCATCCTCATGTTCCCAGGTTGCTTCTTCAAACTTTTGACTTTGTCATAAGACTTTTACTAATGGTACTTCTTTATTTCTTAATTTCTTGATTGCTCGATCTATTATCTGAATAGGTCGACTTTCATAACTTAGATCTGTCTGAATCTGTACCGTCTGTGGCTCAATAACTTGGTTGGTATCTGGGATGTGCTTCTTAAGCATTGAAACATGAAATACATTGTCGATAGCTAACATCTCCTGTGGTAGCTCTAGTTCATAAGCTACTTTACCAACTCTCTTGGTGATCAGGTAAGGGCCTACATATCTAGGACTTAACTTGCCTTTCTTCCCAAACCTCATTACCCCTTTTATAGGAGCTACCTTAATGAACACCAAATCCCCGACTTGGAACTCTAGGGGTCTGCATCGGACATCGGCGTAACTCTTCTGCTGACTCTGAGCAGTCTCTATCCTTTGTGTATGTTCTTTATAGCTTTGGTGGCATCATCTATAAAATCAGTCTTGAGTCTCATTTCTTTCTTCTTGCCACCCTCATACCAACAGATAGGTGATCTGCATCTCCTTTCATACAAGGTTTCATAAGATGTCATTCCAATTGTAGTTTGATAACTATTATTATAGGCAAACTCTGCCAAACACAAGTATTTGCACCAACTTCCTTTAAAATCTAAGGCACAAGCTCTTAGCATATCCTCCAAAATCTGATTCACCCTTTCTGTTTGCCCATCTGTCTGAGGATGAAATACAGTGCTAAATCATAGCTTAGTGTCGAGGGATGTCTGAACACACTCCCAAAAGTGTGAAGTGAAGCGACTGTCTCTATTAGAGATAATGGTTTTAGGTACTCCATGCAGTCTAATCACTTCTTTGACATATAACTGGGCTAACTGTTCCATGGAGTATGATATTCTGATAGGCATGAAGTGAGCAAACTTTGTCAATCTATCGACAACTACCCAAATAGAATCGTAGCCATTGGTTGTTTTGAGCAGTCCTACTATGAAATCCATGGCTATTTCCTCCCACTTCCATTCTAAAATCTGGATAGGCTGTAGAGCTCCTCCTGGTCTCTAGTGTTCTTCTTTCACTCTCTGACATGTCAGACAAGTGCTAACATACTTAGCCACGTCCCTCTTCATACCAAGCCACCAGAATTTCCCTTTTATATCTCGATACATCTTGGTGGATCCAGGATGTATCGAATATGGGGTCTCATGAGCTTCTTTTAGGATCTTCTTTCTTAAGTTTGGGTCCTTGGGGATACATAGGCGTTCACCCAAATATAATACCCCAATGTCAGAGACACGGAATCCTTCATCCTTTCCTTCTTGGATCTCTTGCTTGATACTTTGGATGCTAGGATCTGTCCTGTCTTGCTAATATATCCCCAAACAGTGTAGGTACTATGGTCAAGGCGGAGAGCTGTCCAGAAATGATCTCAATCCCAAAATTTATTATCTCTTTCTCTAAGGATAGTGTTGCTAGGGACATTAAAGTGATGCATGATTTTTTACTCAGCGTGTCTGCTACTTTGTTTGCCTTTCCAGGATGGTAGTGGATTTCACAGTCATAGTCCTTTACTAGCTCAAGCCATCTGCGCTGTCGCATATTCAGATCCTTCTGAGTGAAGAAATACTTCAGACTCTGGTGATCTGTGTAAATCTTGCATTGGACTCCATATAAGTAATGTCTCTAAACTTTCAGAGCAAAGACCACTGCTACCAACTCAAGGTCATGAGTGGGGTAATTTTTGTTGAGGATTTGGTGGCCGCTAAAAGGGGGGGTGAATAGCATTTTGGATGCGTGATGGAATTCGTTCGTGATTGCGTCTACAAATCATGTTAGTGCACAGTAGAATAGTAATAAAAACAATAACACAATACACAAACACAAACACTACACAAGATATAATATGGTTCGGAACCGAACGATTCCTACTCCATGGATCGAGCTCTAAAGAGCTCTAGCGATGCTACAAACACCAATAAACAATAAACTCCTTCTCAACAACACGTTGAAGGTGGAGAAACCACGTACAAATGATCTTACAATAGTAAGAAACAAAAACAAGCAAGATACAACAATAGAATGCAATACAAGTAAAGAAAAACCCTTTACAAGAGCTTTTGGATTGCTTGCTTTGTGGTTGCTTGAGTTGCACTTGGAGACCCTGAATTACACCAACAATTCGCCCTAAAACTCCTCAAGAAATGCTTGCCAAATCCCCCTTTAAGAGCTCCCATTAAAGCTGCTCCTTGGGCTAATTTTCACCTGGCAGTCGACTGATCGGGACTATCAGTCGACTGGCCCTGTAGCTATTGTCTCACAATGACATGATCCACGCTGAAAAAATCTAATAGATCCATCATCAGTCGACTGATCATACTGTTGGGTTTCCTGCACCGCGGCGAGTGTGTGTTCGAACATGTTTCGTAAACATGTGCACAGCGAAAGGAATAAAATAATAAATCTAATTTATTACAACACACACATCACACGCATGCATAGTACAACATGTGTAGACATAACCGTAAATTCAAATTTTGCAATAAAAGGAAACTTAAACTACGTATACCTGACATATCACGTGCAACGGGAAAGGCATCCACCGGAACGATTCTCGCTAGAATCGTCTCTATCTGTACCCACGCCGAGTATCTTCGGGATAACTTCACTAAGTTATGAGCCTCATCTTCGTATGGGTTACTAGCCTCGTGTTGAAGACGACGTGATCAAGAGAAGATCACGATCCGAATCAAAATTCAGATCCAAAACGAGTCCTCAAAACTCGCTTCTCCGGAGAGGTATTCGTCAACCGTTTGACAAATCCTTCATCCTCCACCTATGAGGATTACCGGAGATCGAATCCCCGGTAATGAAGGCACTGTCGGAGCTCCAAACGTCGTCCAAATGATGCTCCGACAAGAGGGAAACAAGCTGTCTAGAAAACTGGACAGCTTTGGTGGAGACCTTGCGCCGGCCAAATAAGGAAAGCAATGTTCTCACCTTGTCGTCGGAGCTCCTCCGGCAGCAACTCGACACCGGCAAGTGGAGAAGACGACAGCAGCTGGTCGTCGGTTGGAGGAGGTGGGTGGCGGCAATAGGGTTGGCGCCGACTAGAGGGAGAGGGTTGGCGGCCAAAACAATTAGGGTTGCCTCAATTAGGGTTTAACAAAAACCCTTAAGCCCTATTTTATAGAGAACAAATTCTCTTAATGGTTATTGGGTCATAACCAAAGGCCCATTAACCCGCTCCATTAATTTAAGTTAATAAGTTAAAACGAACCGAACCAACTTTGGTTCATTCGTTTAAAACAAACCAAACCCCTTTGGTTTATTCTCCTCCATTGGATTAGAACCAAACCATTTTGGTTCGTCCATCATGTCTTCATAAGACACGGCCCATCCACGCTTCCATTGCGACTGAAATGATTTCATGCTCGCTTCTTGTTTGGTCCAACCAAACCTAGTTTCTCTCGATCTGAGAATCTCATTCTCAAGCTCGTTTTAAATCCTTCGGATTACGCTCGTTGTGCGTGTGACAAAATAGGTTCTCGGTTTATGTTGGCCATCTATAATTAACCATTAATTATAGAATGATCATGAGTGGCACCTAGTAGTACATCATGATCCCCAATTAACCGAAAAGATCAACGGTTGATCCCAGAACTATTTCTGAAACCCTTCAGCAGCTATAATGAATTGTGCCTCATTCCCTTCACTCATCTTATACCCACATGGTTCAGGACATGGTCTATAGTGTCAGTCCCCACTAGGCTGACTACGTCACACCTAGACCAAGAATCATTTCCTCGTCCTACGGATTCTAGTTACTGCACATGTATCGAAGAGTACCTTACTCTAAATATGTTATGCTTTGGCCAAAGACTTTAGTAACAATTCGACGAGAGGCCATGGGTATACATCTCCTCGCAAGGAGTGGTGAATCCTTTATAGGCTATTCAAACACCTTTGATCACTTCGACTTATACTCAATCATCCCGGGTCCAAATCTCCTCAGAGATGCTTGCTTAAGATGTCAAAGCATAAGTCTTCATTATCAAGATTACTTGAATACCGCAAGTTAAAAGAACATCGCACTTAAGCTGCAATAAGAACTTCATTGACATATCTATATATGCAGAGAACCATATGAAGTCTTACGGCTGGTCACTCCAATGAACTAGTTACCATAACTAGCATCCACGATTAACTCCGGACATCACAATGTCTCCAGCCAGTGAGAATCAGCTGCTTGGATACACCAAAGAGTATACCTCCTGCTAGTCTCGACAGAATCAATGGTGTCCAAATCCATCAATTCATCGACTAGGGATAATTCTGATACATCACAATTACACATGTAGAGATACTCACTAGTTGTAATCCAATCACAAATTCTCTCATGCTGTAAATCGTATCGTGGACATTCAGTAAATGAGTTTAAGATCCGATCAAATACATGAAACCATGTATACTCAAATAGTGAATCTTCATTTATCATATAAATGGTTCATACATAAGGCGATTGCCTTAGGAAATCTCTCATATATTACTAACAAACTCCCACTTGGCCTAATGCCAATCGCTACGGTATTCAATACCATAAGCTCTAACATGACCCTCAAACTTACTTTGAGGTAATGCCTTAGTCAAAGGATCCGATAAGTTCCTTTCAGTGGGGATTTTCTCGATTTGTATTTCCTTCCTACTGATGATCTCTCTGATAAGATGATAGCGCCGAAGCACATGTTTGGATCGTTGATGAGACCTTGGCTCTTTCGCCTGTGTAATTGCTCCATTGTTGTTGCAGTAGACTGGTATTGCTTCAACAATGGCTGGAATCACACCAATTTCATAAATGAACTTCTTGATCCAAACCGCTTCCTTTGCTGCTTCCGAAGATGCAATGTATTCTGCCTCAGTGGTAGAATCCGCTACAATGTCTTGTTTGGAACTTTTCCAACTCACTGCGCCTCCATTCATGGTGAACACGTATCCAGACTGAGACCTGGAATCATCCTTGTCTGTCTGGAAGCTGGCATTCGTATACCCGCATATCACCATGTCCCCTTCTCCATATATCAGGAACACATCCTTAGTTTTTCTTAAGTACTTAAGGATTATCTTAACAGCCACCCAATGATCCATTCATGGATCAGACTGGTATCTGCTCATGACACTAAGAGCATACGATACATCGGGCCTCGTACATAACATAGCATACATGATAGATCCTATTGCGAATGCATAGGAAATCTTACTCATGCAAATCCTCTAGTCTTCTGTGCGCGAACACATAGACTTCGAAAGGTGTACCCCATGCCTAATGGGTAAGAAACCTTTCTTGGATTCTGACATGCTAAACGTCTTTAGCACTCGGTCTATATATGTAGAATGTGAAACACCAAGCAACTGTTTCGATCTATCTCTATAGATCTTAATCCCTAAGATGTAGGTTGCTTCTCCCAGGTCTTTCATGGAGAATGTCTTGGATAACCAAATCTTAACTGACTGTAAGACTGAAACATCGTCTCCTATAAGTAATATGTCATCGACATACAATACTAGGAACATGACTGCACTCCCACTAACCTTCTTGTACACACAAGGTTCGTCTGGATTTTGTGAGAAATCAAACTTTTTGATTGTCTCATCAAAACGGATATTCCAGCTCGTGGATGCTTGCTTCAATCCATATATGGATCGTCGCAATTTGCATACCTTGGTTTTATCAACCGATGTGAAACCCTTAGGTTGTATCATATACACATCCTCGAGCAGGTTTCCATTAAGGAAAGTTGTTTTCACTTCCATCTGTCATATCTCATAATCATAATGAGCCACTATGGCCAGGAGCATCCGAATGGATTTAAGCATAGCTACAGGCGAATAAGTTTCGTCATAATCAACACCTTGCTTTTGACGATATCCTTTCGCCACTAATCTAGCCTTATAGGTAATCACATTACCATCCATGTCGGTTTTCTTCTTGAAAACCCACTTGCACCCTATAGGCTTGATGCCTTCAGGTCGGTCAACCAAGTTTCAAACTTGGTTTTGATACATGGAATCCTTTTCCGACTTCATGGCATCAAGTCACTTATCCCTTTCTGAACTTGTCAGCACTTCTTCATAACTGGTAGGCTCTGTTGGGTTTCCGGCACCGCGGCGTGTGTGTGTTCGATCATGTTTCGTAAACATGAGCACAGCGGAAGCAATAAAAATAATAAATACTCCTATTTATTACAACACACACAACACACGCATGCTATTACAACAAGTGTAGACATAACCGTAAATTAAAATTGCAATAAAAGGAAATTTAAACTACGTTATACCTTCCGTATGACGTGTAGCGGGAACGGCATCAACCGGAACGATTCTCGTAAGAATCGTCTCTATCCGTATCCACGCCGAGCTCCTCGGGATGACTTCGCCAAGCCACGAGCTTCGTCTTCGTACGGGTTACTAGCCTCGTGTTGAAGACGACGTGATCGAGAGATGATCACGGTCCGAATCCAAATTCGGACCTAAAACAAGTCCTCAAGACTTGCTTCTCCGGAGAGGTATTCGTCAACCGATTGACGAATCCTTCGTCCTCCACCTCAGAGGATTACCGGAGATCAAATCCCCGGTATGTTAGCCGCTGTCGGAGCACTAACCGTCGTCCAAACGACGCTCCGACGAGAGGAGAAGAAGCTGTCCAGAAAACTGGACAGCTTGGTGGAGGAGATAGGCGCCGGCCAAAACAAGGAGAGAAAAACTCACCTTGATGCCAAACCTATAGGGGATCACCGGAGGGTCGCCGGAGGTTCACCGGCTGGAGCTTGGATGCCGACAACGACTTGGACGGCTGCACACAAGCTGGGCGGTGGCTGCTCTTTGGGTTGGCGCCGAAATCCTTCAACAAGGGTGGGCGGCAACACAAGGGGGGAGGCTAGGGTTTTGATTAATTAGGGTTTAACAATCCCTTAAGCCCACTTTTATAGAGAACTAATTCTCTTAATGGTTAATGGATCATATCCATAAAGCCCGTTAACCCGCTCCATTAAGATAAGTTAAAATAAACCAAACCATAATGGTTTATTTTAAGTTAAAACGAACCGAACCAACTTTTGGTTCATCCGTTTAAAATAAACCAAACCCTTTGGTTTATTCTTATCCATTGGATTAGAACCAAACCATTTTGGTCCATCAATTACGTCTTCATAAGACGCAGCCCATCCACGCTTCCATTGCGACTGAAACAATTTCATGCTCGCTTTATGTTTGGTCCAACCAAACATAGTTTCTCTCGGTCTGAGAATCCCATTCTCAAGCTCGTTTTAAATCCTTTGGATTACACTCGTTGTGCGTGTGACCAAATAGGTTCTCGGTTTATGTTGGCCGTCTATAATTAACCATTAATTATAGAGCGATCATGAGTGGCACCTAGTAGTACATCATGATCCTAATTAAGCAAAAAGATCAGCGGTTGATCGAACTATTTACGAAACCCTTGATGCTCGAATGAATCGTGCCCCATTCCCTTCACTCATCTTATACCCACTTGGTTCGGGACATGGTCTATTGTGTCGATCCCCACTAAGTGACTATGTCACCTAGCCCAAGTATCATTTCCTCGTCCTCATTCTAGTTACTCCACATGTATCGAAGAGTACCTTACTCTAAACATGTATTGCTTTGGCCAAAGACTTTAGTAACAATCCGACGAGAGGCCATGGGTATACATCTCCTCGCAAGGAGTGGTGAATCCTTTATAGGCTATTCAAACACCTTCGATCACTTTGACTTATACCCAATCATCCCGGGTCCACATCTCCTTAGAGATGTTTGCTTAAGATGTCAAAGCATAAGTCTCCATGAACAAGATGACTTGAATACCGCAAGTCAAAGGAACATCGCACTTAAGCCGCAGTAAGAACTTCATTGACATATCTATATATGCAGAGAACCATATGAAGTCTTACAGCTGGTCACTCCAATGAACTAGTTACCATAATTAGCATCCACGATTAACTCCGGACATCACTATGTCTCCGGCGGTGAGAATCGACTTCTTGGATACACCAAGGAGTATACCTCGTGCTAGTCTCGACAGAATTGATGGTGTCCAAATCCATCAATTCATCGACTAGGGATAATTCCGATACATCACAATTACACATGTAGAGATACTCACTAGTTGTGATCCAATCACAAATCCTCTCATGCTGTGAATCGTATCGTGGACATTCAGTAAATGAGTTTAAGATCCAATCAAATACATTAAACATGTATACTCAAATAGTGAATCTTCATTTATCATATAAATGGTTCATACATAAGGCGATTGCCTTAGGACATCTCTCATATATTACTAACAGGCTCCTCATCATCAAAGAGTAACACGTGGTTTGATTCACTTACGAGAAATCCATATCTCTCAGGAATGTTGCGTGTTCTACCAGATCTACGAATATGTGGTGTTACAGTAGGTCCAGCCGATTGCTCATCACTATGAGTTATCGGCTGTTGTGCTTCACCAGGTATCTCATCAATGTCTATTTGAGTCTCTCGAGCCTCCTCAAGCTTGACGACACTCCCACTGTTTTCTTGCAAGAGAAACTCTTTCTCTAGAAACACAGCATGCCTTGAAACACAGCATGCCTTGAAACAAACACCTTTTGTTCCAAAAGATGATAGAATGGGTAACCCCTTGTTTCCTTAGGGTATGTAATAAATAGACATTTATCAGACTTAGCATCCAATTTGTCTGATATAGTCCGCTTCACATAAGTAGGACAACCCCATATCTTCAAGTAAGATACATGAGGTTTCTTACTATTCCATATCTCATATGGAGTAGTAGAGACTACCTTGGTTGGCATTCTGTTTAACAAGTAAATAGCTATCTGAAGTGCATAGCCCCAAAAGGACTTGGGAAGATTTGCATGATTCATCATTGACCTGACCATGTCTAACAAGGTCTGATTACGCCTCTCAGATACACCATTATGCTGTGGTGTATATCGCGGAGTCCATTGAGACAATATATCATTGTCTCTTAGATAATCAAGAAACCCTTGACTTAAGTATTCACCACCTCGATCCGATCGAAGTATTTTAATACTCTTGTCATGTTGTTTCTCTACTTCATTTCTGAATTCTTTGAACCTTTCAAAGGCTTCAGACTTGTGTTTCATCAAGAACACATACCCAAACCGTGAGTGATCATCGGTGAAGGTAATGAAGTAGCTATAGCCTCCTAAAGCTTGAGTTGACATAGGTCCACATACATCAGTATGTATTAGACCTAGTAACTCCCCCACTCGTTCACCTTTTCCTAAAAAAGGTAACTTAGTCATCTTGCCTTTTAAGCATGATTCGCATGTATCATATGAATCCAATTCAAACGATTCCAGAATTTCACATCGGTGTAATTTGGACATGTGTTTCTTGCTTACATAGCCAAGACGACAATGCTACATGTAGGAGTCTAATTGATTATCCTTTCAAGCACGCTTGTTGCTCGCTTCGATATTGAAAATGTCACTGGATACGTCCAACTTATAAATGTCATTGCACAAAGTTCCAGTTCCATAAAGTACGCCATTCAAAGTTATATAACAACAATTGTTACTAAACGTCAATTGGAAACCATTTCTATTTAAGCATGAAATAGAAACAATGTTCTTTATTAGAGAAGGAACACAATAGCAATTGTCTAGTTCCAAGACTAGTCCACTAGGGAGCTTCAGCAAATAAGTTCCGATGGCGACCGCAGCAACCTTTGCTCCATTTCCAACTCGCAAATTTGACTCCCCTCTGACGAGTCTTCTTCTATTCCTTAACCCCTGTATGTCATTACATAAATGTGAGCCACACCCAGTCTCCAATACCCAAGTGTCTAAGGAAATAGAATGACAATCAATAACGAAGATACCTGAAGAGGATGGGGCATCAGATGCCTTCTTCTTCTTCATGGACTCAAGATAAATCTTGCAGTTTCTTCGCCAGTGGCCTTCCTTGCCACAATGATGGCAAGTGCCCTTTTGTGCTGGTTCTGCCTTCTTTGCCTTCTTGTTCTTCCCTTTCTTCTGTTCCTTTGCCTTCCTCTTAGAACCTTTCTTTGAGGAATCAACTAACAGAACCGCCTTCTCCTCATGCTTCACAGAAGGCTCCATAGTCTTCAGCATATTGTGGAGCTTAGGAATAGTGGATTCTAATTTGTTAATCCGATAGTTCATCACAAATTGTGAGAAACTCTTGGGCAAACATTGCAAAATTAATTCAATACTTAATTCAAGATCCATCACAAACCCGAGGGTGGCTAGCTGCTCGATGTACCTATTCATCTTTAGCACAAACTGCACTACAGATGAACCTTCTTGCATCTTCGTGGTGAAGAGGAACCTGGAGACTTCGAACCTTTCGGATCTCGCTTGCTCATCAAACAACTCATAAAGATGGAAGACCATAGTATTAGAATCCATATGCTCATGCTGCTTTTGCAGCTCAGGTACCATCGCAGCTAGCATGATGCAACTCGCCAGTTCAGAATCTGCCACATGCTTTTGATAGACCAACATTTGGTCTAGAGTTGCATCGTCCTTAGGACGGTTGGGAAGAGGCTCTTCAAGGACATATGCTAGCTTTTCTGCCTTGAGAACAATTCTCAGGTTTCTAAGCCAGTCCAGGAAGTTAGGCCCAGTCAATTTGTTTGAATCCAAAATAGTGCGCAAATTCAAAGACGTCATGATCAATCGATTAACCTAGAAATAAAAAATGAGCATATATGAGAAAATGATTTTAAAATGCATCAATATCATTTATAAATCTCATTCGTTTTTCAAATTTCAAAAAACCCCAAAATCACTTCGGGAGATCGTAGGTCCATCTTCGAATGGGCTGATATCCATCATAGATACGAACAACCTTGGAGATAGTCCAACAAGCCATTCATAACTATGATGGTAGGTATCAACTATACCGATTGCATATCACGTATATGCAACTATCACAATATGCTATCAACTAATTGAATGTTCACACATACATCGGGTTGTTAACACATTAACAAGTATGCATCATATGCATAGCACCCAACTTCACCTCCCTTCACATCGTCCTTGGAGAGAGTCCAACAAGCCGATGCTCCAGGTTAAAGCCAACCCATTAATCGAGAAATAGTTTTAATATGGTTAGAGCACATTCAACCAATTAGCCCGGCTTGGAGAGAGTCCAACAACCAAAGCTAACGGTTGACCTCTGACTCTTACCATATTAGTATTAAACTATTCCATGGTTTGAACATGTTCGGGTTCGAGCCGGGCTTGGAGAGAGTCCAACGACCCGAACAAGAAACGGAACTCTGGTTCTAACCATATTAATGGAAGGTGTAGGCTTTAATATTGAGTTAGGGCTTTTATGTCTCATCCTCTTTGCATGCAAATAACTATTATCTAGATGGCATGGCATACATCAACATGTCATGACACGCATGGCATAATGATATGCATCTAATGCAATTACATGGCATACAATTATGTCATGTACAATATTTCCTTATATGTCATAACTATTTATGGAAATAAAATATGTTTAAGATTTGATTCTTCAAATCAAATCATGATTAAATTAGGAAATAAATTTCCAAATCTAATCACATATTTTATTTGTCGAAATAGTTGATTAAGGAAAGTCAATTTAGGAAACCAATTTCCTAAATCATCAAAACTACTTATGGAAATAAAATATTTAAAGATTTGATTTCCCAAATCAAATCATGATTAAATTAGGAAACAAATTTCCAAATCTAATCAAATATTTTATTTATGGAAAATATCAATTTCCATAAATACTTCCAACTTTCCAAAAGTAGAAGATTTCAATAAATACTTCTAGACTTTCCAAAATTAAAAAATTTCCATAAATACTTCTAACTTTCCAAAAGTAGAAAATTTCCAGAAATATCATTATGACTATCGCAAAACAATTTTACGATTATATAGAAACACAACCTGGGCTCTGATACCATTATTAGGTTTCCTGCACCGCGGCGAGTGTGTGTTCGAACATGTTTCGTAAACATGTGCACAGCGGAAGGAATAAAATAATAAATCTGATTTATTACAACACACACATCACACGCATGCATAGTACAACATGTGTAGACAAAATCATAAATTTAAATTTTGCAATAAAAGGAAACTTAAACTACGTATACCTAACGTATCACGTGTAGCGAGAAAGGTATCAATCGGAACGATTCTCGCTAGAATCGTCTCTATCCGTATCCACGCCGAGTATCTTCGGGATGACTTCACTAAGTCATGAGCCTCGCCTTCGTATGAGTTACTAGCCTCATGTTGAAGACGACGTGATCGAGAGAAGATCACGATCCAAATCAAAATTCGGATCCAAAATGAGTCCTCAAAACTCACTTCTCCGGAGAGGTATTCGTCAACCGTTTGACGAATCCTTCGTCCTCCACCTATGAGGATTATCGGAGATTGAATCCCCTGTAATGAAGGCGCTGTCGGAGCTCCAAACGTCGTCCAAACGACGCTCCGACAAGAGGGAAACAAGCTGTCCAGAAAACTGGACAGCTTTGGTGGAGACCTTGCGCCAGCCAAATAAGGAAAGCAATGTGCTCACCTTGTTACCGGAGCTCCTCCGGCAGCAGCTCGACGCCGGCAAGTGGAGAAGACGACAGCAGCTGGTCGCCGGTTGGAGGAGGTGGGCGGCGGCAATAGGGTTGGCGCCGACTAGAGGGAGAGGGTGGGCGGCCAAAACAATTAGGGTTGCCTCAATTAGGGTTTAACAAAAACCCTTAAGCCCTATTTTATAGAGAACAAATTCTCTTAATTGTTATTGGATCATAACCAAAGGCCCGTTAACCCGCTCCATTAATTTAAGTTAAAATAAACCAAACCATGATGGTTTATTTTAAGTTAAAACGAACCGAAACAACTCTGGTTCATTCGTTTAAAACAAACCAAACCCCTTTGGTTTATTCTCCTCCGTTGGATTAGAACCAAACAATTTTGGTTCGTCCATCATGTCTTCATAAGACACGGTCCATCCACGCTTCCATTGCGACTGAAACGATTTCATGCTCGCTTCTTGTTTGGTCCAACCAAACCTAGTTTCTCTCGGTCTGAGAATCTCATTCTCAAGCTCATTTTAAATCCTTCGGATTACGCTCGTTGTGCGTGTAACCAAATAGGTTCTCGGTTTATGTTGGCCGTCTATAATTAACCATTAATTATAGAACGATCATGAGTGGCACCTAGTAGTACATCATGATCCCCAATTAACCGAAAAGATCAACAGATGAATTGTGCCTCATTCCCTTCACTCATCTTATACCCACTTGGTTCAGGACATGGTCTATAGTGTCAGTCCCCACTAGGCTGACTACGTCACACCTAGCCCAAGTATCATTTCCTCATCCTACGGATTCTAGTTACTGCACATGTATCGAAGAGTACCTTACTCTAAACATGTTATGCTTTGGCCAAAGACTTTAGTAATAATTCGACGAGAGGCCATGGGTATACATCTCCTCGCATGGAGTGGTGAATCCTTTATAGGCTATTCAAACACCTTTGATCACTTCGACTTATACCCAATCATCCCGGGTCCACATCTCCTCAGAGATGCTTGCTTAAGATGTCAAAGCATAAGTCTTCATTATCAAGATTACTTGAATACCGCAAGTTAAAAGAACATCGCACTTAAGCTGCAGTAAGAACTTCATTGACATATCTATATATGCAGAGAACCATATGAAGTCTTACGGCTGGTCACTCCAATGAACTAGTTACCATAACTAGCATCCACGATTAACTCCGGACATCACAATGTCTCCAGCCAGTGAGAATCAGCTGCTTTGATACACCAAAGAGTATACCTCATGCTAGTCTCGACAGAATCAATGGTGTCCAAATCCATCAATTCATCGACTAGGGATAATTCCGATACATCACAATTACACATGTAGAGATACTCACTAGTTGTGATCCAATCACAAATTCTCTCATGCTGTGAATCGTATCGTGGACATTCAGTAAATGAGTTTAAGATCCAATCAAATACATGAAAGCATGTATACTCAAATAGTGAATCTTCATTTATCATATAAATGGTTTATACATAAGGCGATTGCCTTAGGACATCTCTCATATATTACTAACAAACTCCCACTTGGCCTAATGCCAATCGCTACGGTATTCAATACCATAAGCTCTAACATGACCCTCAAACTTACTTTGAGGTAATGCCTTAGTCAAAGGATCCGCTAAGTTCCTTTCAGTGGGGATTTTCTCGATTTGTATTTCCTTCCTACTGATGATCTCTCTGATAAGATGATAGCGTCGAAGCACATGTTTAGATCGTTGATGAGACCTTGGCTCTTTCGCCTATGCAATTGCTCCATTTTTGTCGCAGTAGACTGGTATTGCTTCAACAATGGATGGAATCACACCAAGTTCATAAATGAACTTCTTGATCCAAACCACTTCCTTTGCTGCTTCCGAAGCTACAATGTATTCTGCCTCAGTGGTAGAATCTACTACAGTGTCTTGTTTGGAACTTTTCCAACTCACTGCGCCCCCATTCATGGTGAACACGTATCCAGACTGAGACCTGGAATCATCCTTGTCTATCTGGAAGTTGGCATTCGTATACCCGCATATCACCATGTCCCCTTCTCCATATATCAGGAACACATCCTTAGTTCTTCTTAAGTACTTAAGGATTATCTTAACAGCCACCCAATGATCCATTCCTGGATCAGACTGGTATCTTCTCGTGACACTCAGAGCATACGATAAATCGGGCCTCGTACATAACATAGCATACATGATAGATCCTATTGCGGATGCATAGGGAATCGAAGCTCTCTGAGAGATCTACATTTCTTACCAGGGTTTACCCTTGTAACAAGCTATTTCCATCCCCAAAAACCAACGTTTAGTACCCTTTTGGGGACATCGAAGGTCGTAAGTTTCTAGTTTTTGTTAGTTTCTTATTCTTCTTATTTATTTCTATTTATTTCCTATTATTTCCTGCACTACTAATACAAGACCAAGTCTTGGAATTCTCTTTGGTTTTTATTCTTTTTTTGCAAGATACTTAATGGCTCACATTGAGGGGTATAGCACCACCCGGCCTCCGTTCTTCAACGGAAATGATTTCCGTTATTGGAAAGGTCGGATGGAGTGTTTCTTGAAAACACAAGTCGAGACTTGGATAATAATCCAAACCGGCTTTGCTTTACCCACCAATGATCAAGGAGAGCCCTTGGATTTCAACAAGTGGACCAATGCGACCAAGAGGCAAATCAAAGCCGATGCATGAGCAACCCAAATATTGCAATGCGGCTTATCCAAGGAGGAACTCAACCGCATCGGACCATTCATTAGCGCCAAAGACTTCTGGAACAAATTGATTGATCTACACGAAGGGACACCCAATGCTAAGGTATGTAAAAGATATTTAATTTTAAATAAACTATATAATCTAAAGATGCAGGATCGCGAGAGAACCGGGCAAGCCGTAGAGAACCGGGACCTTATAAGGTATGCTTTAAATGCTTTCCGTAGGACTACCTTGTGGGCATCCATGGTTGATGCCTACAAGGTCTCTAAGGACCTTTCGAAGCTTAGGTTAGACGAATTATTTTCCGAGTTTGAACTTCACGAGAAGACTAACATGGTCCGGGCCGAGAGAGGTATTGCTCTACTTGAAGGACAGAGAAGCAAGCCATCTACTAGGCAAGAAGATGGACTCGAACTCGAAGACGAATCAGAGTCTGAATCCGAAGAGGAGGAAGCAATAGTGAATGTAGTGCGGAAGATCGTTCGGAGGGAAAGGAGGCTACTAAAGAACCAAAAGAGGGCACAATTCAAATCAAATCAAAAGAAGGCCTTCCATGCAACTTGGGACAACAAAGAAGACATAGCCTACATGGCAAGACCGGAGGAGTCCGAGTCAGAATGTAAAGCCGAGTCCAACTACAACTCCGACTCGGATCCCGAAGACTACTTCGAGAGGAAACTCAAAGTCGGACCAAAAGGGAATGTGAAGGTTAGCCGCTCACTAATTCATACACTTTACAGTACAATTAAAATACTAACTAGGAAATTAACTAAGTCCGAGTCTAGGGTTGAGTCGTTACTTGAGGAGGTTGAAACCCTCAAGCAAGAGGCTACTCTAACCTCTTCAACTAGTCAAGTTCAAGAGGGAAACTCAACCTAAATTGAAAAACTTGAGGAGGAGAATTCTCTCTTGAAAGACTGAGTTCAAGAGGTCGAGGCTAGGTTAGAAAGGTTCACGTTGAGATCTAAGAACCTTAACTGACTACTTGGAATCCAAAGAGTCATGTACAACAAAGTCGGACTCGGATTTTGTTAGTGAAAGCCCTAGAGCCAATCATATGATGATTGTTGTATGGACTTTATTGTATCATATTCCTATTTATAAAGGCATGGTTATTATATTTACTTGTATTGGTGCCAAATAACTAAATATAATAATGTCCTTGAGTAGTAGGTTCTTATCTATATCAATCGATTGGTTGAATCGATAATGAGATGATATAGAGAACACTACTCTTAATCATTCCTAGTCGAGTATTAACATTCAGGGACAATGTTAATGCATAGAGACTAGCATGTAGGTCAACAAGATGACTTGATCTCACAAGTCATGGATATGAGATATCAAGTTGACACATGGGTATGCATTGGAGAATGTATACTGAATGACCCGCCATGAGAAAGTATCATGGATCGTTATATGAGTGTCATATACTTTCTCATGTGGCTATTAGTATGACTATTAGTCCTTAGACCTGAAGTCACCATAGTTCCCTACATAAGGAGTTGCATACTTTGGCTTCGTCAAACGTCACCCGTAAATGGGTGGACTATAAAGGCGATTACTGGGTATGTAACGAATTATGCGGAGGGATGTGAGTGATGTAGATGGGATCTATCCCTCCTATATGACAGGGGTGACATCGATATTCTTGATAGAGTGAGACCACGAAGTGCATGGCCATGCCCAAATGAGTCAATATGAGATATTGAGCTCATTTGATTAGAGTGAGTCTACTTGGAGTTCAAGATTTAGATTTGTCAAGGATGACCACGGTCTATGCCTCGATTAGTCAATCTAGATGTCAAGGATAGAGGGACATTGTCACATATTGTGAGAGTCACAATTAGTAGTCACAAAGGTGATGTTGGAGCTCAACATTCTTGTAACTTGGGTAGCAATGATGTGTTGCTAGATACGCTCATTGCTTATGTTCCTAAATCGGTTTAGGGACATTGCCAGCGTTACAAGAACCTATAAGTCACACACATAAGAGCAATTAGATGGAGATTAGGTTCATATGATGAACCATGAGGATTAGGTTCATGGGATGAACCAAATTGGATTAAGAGTAATCCAAATTAGACTAATTGAGTTAGACTCAAGTTGATTCAAGTGTTGAATGAGTCTAATTGAGATTTGATTCATCAAATCAATTTAAATTAATGAATAGAGATTCATTATATTAAATTGACTTGAGTCAAGTGGTTAGATTTGATCAACCATGGGAGATTAGAGTCAAGTTTGACTTGACTTGAGAGGGAAGATGAAGGTCAAGTTTGACTTGACCAAATGCCATCATGAGATGATGACTAGGCATGGCGGCCAATGATGGTGCTCCACATCATCATTGACTTGATCAGTGGTGCCACATCATGAGGAGACCAAGGGTCATGGGAGTTACATGCATGCATGTAACCCCCTCCATAATGTGGCGGCCAACACCATTAGGGTTATGTGGATGAATGCATTGTGTAGAGTTACTCCCAATTACTTCATCTTCAACCTTGGAACCTTTTCTCTCAAGCTCTCCCTCTCCCATTCCTCCTTTTGGCCGAACCAACCAAGGAGTGCTAGCACACTCAAGGTTGAGTTTTCTCCACCTATTGCTTGTGTGGATACCATAGAGGAGTGTGCACTTGACACTCTCGAGTTCCGGCGGACTTTGAATGGCGGGATAAGCGAAGGCGTCGCTCACGAGGTAACGTTCTAACCTCTTAGATCTAAGGTAGATCTAGGATTTTTGTAAGCACATACATGTAATTATAAATTTTATACTTCGCACGGATCCGTGGCCGGGGCTTCCGAGGTTTCCGCAACGCAAAAAGCGGTTTTTGCGGCTCGGAAAAACCCAACAGTGGTATCAGAGCCACGTGCGAAGCATGTATGTGTTTCGTTTTTGTAGTTTTTATATTAGATATAAAAATTACAGATTTATATGTTTCTGTAAATTTTCTTATTTTATAGAATTTTTGGGTATTTTTCTCGTAGAGTCGAACCAATCAGTGTTGGGACACTCGTAGGCTTCAACCATCGAGAAAAACTCTCGAATCGTGAGTTCTCGCTTTAGGTTTTTGGGACAGCGACTTAAGTCACTGTAAGATCATTGTAGGGACACTTTCGCGAAGTTTATTTTGCAGTAGGAGCTGCCCTATCGAAAGGGCCATGTCAGCGAATCGCCCGGAAACCGCTTAGCGGGACCGTTACGGAGAGTTGACTCATAAATTCGAAATAAATTAGGAAAAATTATAGAAATTTCTGTAAAAATAAATAATTTAGAATTATGTATAATTCTGTGATTGTCATGGCCCAATAACCCAATTGGATTGGATTAAGTGTGTTGTAATTCATAATACGGCTGCGTCGTTTGTGGTCAGGCGTGTTGTAAAGTGTTTTGCGACTGCGGCGTCGCGCCTATTCTTTAATATTCTAGTTGTAAATAGTTTTAGACTCGAATGTAACTCGAGTTTCGTATTTGTAATGTACAAAAATGGAGCGGTGGAAAGTCCACTTGAAGACGAGCTTACGAGAAGGGTGACGACGACACATGGCGGTCAAAGGAAGCGCTTGGAGAAGCCGCTAGCCTTAGGTTGACCGTCCGATCTTCTCATTGGCTTGAGAAGATCGTAGTAGGGCCATGACTATATCACATTTAATGATATATATATATGTTGATATATATATGTATATTTAATTGATTTTGCTTGTATGTATGTGATGCATGCTAGTAGAAACATGTTTGTATGTATATGATGCATGCTAGGTTAATTTTCTTGTATGTATATGATGCATGCTAGAATAATTAATGTATGTATATGATGCATGCTAATATAGGATAATAAAGGCCTAAATGCGTATAAGATACACATTACGATTAGATTAGATCATAATCGAATCAACTCGAAAATGCCTACCGAGCCTTGATACCCATCACTACCTCGATCATTTGTTGTTGTTGAATCTGCCAAAGCAGAGCAACGCATATTATCTTGGTAGGGTGCGGAGGGACAATCTTGGTCCCGCCTATCACGACTCGGGTTAGAGTAAGCTCAATTAGATTGAGCAAAACTAGTTACCTCAATTAGATCGAGTAGAACTATAGGCATATTCCAATCGTTGGAAAGATAGGTTAAGATCGCATTTACATTAAATCTTGGGCGATTTAGCCAAAGCTAACTCAAGGTCTTTTGTAAATGTGGGTCTTAATCCTATAAACAAGAGTTGAATAGAGATGTAATCGGTAATGTGTTACCCACCGATCGTACTAAGTCTTGGGCGATTTAGCCAAAGCTAACTCAAGGCTTAGTATGATGTGGATCTTGTCCCGCAAGAATTATAGCTAGTTTGTATGAATCTAGTAAAAGTGGTTTGACCACTGTAGGGACGTCGGTATGGCCGGCTAGAGGGGGGTGAATAGCCCTCGTACGTTGGACGTCGTAAATTGCTCATCTACAAAACGTTAGCGCAAGCGGAATATACAACTATAAGTAAAGACAAGCAAAATATAAACAAGCAATACAAACACCGAGATATAACGTGGTTCACGGCTACGCCGCTAATCCACGGTCCGATTCGTCCACGGTGAATCACTTCGCCAAACCAATCACTATCGGTCTCTCCTTTGCACAAAGCTAGGTGGAGGTAACCTTTACAACCAAGATCACTCTTCTTACAATAGGATTGAAGTAAAGACAAGTAAGAAGAGTTTAGAGCTTGTGGGGCACTAGGAAGATCATTTGGAGTATGAGCATTAGCCTCTCAAAGGCTTACACCCTCTCTTTTTATAGAGAGGGCTAACTTCTTCCCGTTTGCCGCCATCGATCATTGCCGCCCTTGGCGATCATTTGCCGTCCTAGCGGCCTCCGAACACGTCGGATCCCGACCGTTGTAGTCCAACGGAACTCTTGGCAGTCGACTGATGGACCTCATCGATCGGTCATTTCTACCTCGTAATCGGCCGATCGGCTGAGCGATTAATGGCGAACCCTTATTGACGATCGGCTGCGCCTTGATCGGCGTGATAATCTTCGATCGGCCCGCCGCGTATGGCGATCGGCTGGCCACAATCCTCCGATCGATCGTATACGGTCGAACTTACTCGACTCGGAAGCGATCGGCTGCCATGTCATGGCGATCGGTGGTGTCGAAAAACCCATCCGACACTTGGCCAAATGGCCAAGTTTCACCTAAGAGCTACCCTTCCCTGGGTTACAATCGCTCACTCTCATTTCTCGGAGTCCCTCGCCTTCGAAGTTCTCTTCGTTCTCGGCCACGTCCCTCGGCAGCATCAGGCGCACGGCTCTGCAATGCTCCTTCGCGTCTCTTGCCTCGAAGTCTACTTCCTCCGGCTTCACTCCAAGCTTCTCGTCCGGTGGTCCCTCGGATGCTCCAAGCGCACGGCTTCCGCAAAGCTATCCTTCACCGACTCAAGGCACGAGTCATGAGATGTGAAACTCGCCACGGCTCCATGTGCGAATTACTAAGTCCTGCACGACTTCAACGCACATATCACATCAACATATCAAACTAACTTAAACCCTTTGCCACACCATCAAAACCATATCACGGCAAGAGATTGCCCTAACAATCTCCCCCTTTTTGATGTGTGGCAATCCGTTTAAGTTAGGTAAAAACATTTGATATAAATTCTAAGGTAGGAAAGCATGTAAAGATAAACATGATATAACAACATGCAATTCCCCCTTAATCCATGAAACTCTCTATGCAAATTTTTTCCCCCTATCATATATTTCTCCCCCTACAATATATTTCTCCCCCTAAAGTGATTAACTTAAACATACTTATTTCTCCCCCTTTGACACCATCAAAAAGATTAACACTACGTTATAAGCTCATGGCATCAAGTATAATGGAGGGAAAAATAGGACAAGTTGATTTAAAATTGGGTACCACTTGTTGATGGCATCAAGTATATTTCTACAACTTGTTGTAGGTTTACAAACTGAATTCGGCCTTCAATGTTCTGATTTACAGGCCACCAATGATCACATCGTATGGCAATGATCGGCATAAGAATCTAAATTTGATTTTGATTTAAATGCATTATAAATTCCAGAAAATTCTAAAAATCATGAAATTTGGGGAACATATTTCTTTTAAGTATATCTATCAAGGAAAAATAGTTTTTCATGAAAACTCATTATATTTTCTTGTTTTTGCCAAAAATCCAAAAGCTCTAAAAACCACTAGGTTTTTGATCATTCTAGTATCAAGTTAGCTACCTAGTTTTGCATCCAATTGTTTCAAAACATGAATACATAGATTTTAGATTAAGAAATTATTTTGAAAACATATGAAATATCCAATCATGATCTTTGGGCAATATGTCTATGAATTAAACATAAGCTTTCCCCATGATTGGTCTATTATTGCTATGTTGATACTTTAAATGACCATCTAAATGCCATAGGCATTAGTGGACATTTGTATCATCCTAACATCTCACCCATGCTAAGTTTGCAATCAAGTTAGCCTATTGTGAGTGTGAGATGTATCCTAGGGGGTATTTGTATATACTTAACCCATATATTCATGCAATTCTATCATGGTTAAGTATCAACCTAACATTCTACATGATCATAATGACATATATCAATCAATTCTACATTATGATCATGAAACTCATGTATCCATCAAATAATAGTCATGCATTAGGTATTATACGATGATAATAAACAAATTATCACCTAAAGCATGATTTAAACCTATTTCTAGTGATAACGTGCCAAATTTCAAAATCATAAATCATGATTTAAAACATACATAGCAATTACATCAATCATCATGATTTAAGCATTATTACCTATTTATGGGTACGTTATCATCACCCAACACTATCTAAAAAATGTTGTCCCGTCATCCTAAGTCAACCAAATTATGATATAGGTCAAGTTCATATGGTTGACTACCCTAGGGGTTATTCTAACCCTTAAGAATGGATTTTGGAACCCAAAATAAGTTCTTTCCTATTGGGTTCACTAAATATTCCTTGGGGATCCATTTCCTAGCAATTACTTTCTTTTTATCTTGTCCCCTAGCTATTAGGCATTTATAGGCCTTTTCATTTTTCTTTTCTTTGTAGCCTAGGCCTTTCTTGTTGAAACTAGCTCTTTGGCTCCCTAAGATCATGTTCAATGTGTTGGAGCCAATAGTGAATTTCTCTAGGGCTTTGGTTAAATAATCTACCTTTTCCCTTAAGGCCCTATTTTCATTTATACATGCATCATTAACATCCAAAGGCATATAATCATGTGAGCATGCATCATCATTTAAGCTAGAAGAAATATTATCATTTAAGCATGCCTTTTCAAATTTTTGTTCTAATTCCTTAATTTGTTCAAGCATGCATTTATTTTTCTTCTTTGCCCTAAATAAATCCTTAGTTAAACTAGAAATCATAGAAACTATTTTACTAGGTGAGAGATTGGTTACCATAGTTTCCATGTCCTCTTCTTCTTCGGATGATGAGGATGTGGAAGCTCCCCCTTCATTTGAGCTCTCCCCATTTGAGCTTGATTCTTCATTTTCGGATGAAGAGCAATCCAAGTCATCAAAGGCCATCAAGGCCAAATTGGTGACAAAGGCATTCTCCTCATCCGATGATGATGAGGAGGATGAGGATGGGTCATCCCAAGTCCTTGCCTTGAGAGCCTTAGCCTTTCCCTTCTCCTTTGTTTTCTTCTCCTCTTCCTTCTTTTTCTTGCTCCCCTTTTTCTTCTTCTTTTCTTCTTTCTTTTTCCTTTCTTCCTTGCTCTTGTTTAGGAGAGGACAATTGTCCCTTATGTGCCCTTCTCCTTGGCAATTGTAGCATATGACCTTCCCCCTTGGTCTTCTCATCCTATCATTAGATTTATCAAATCTAAAATTCTTAAATGCACGTCTTACCCTCCTTACCATGTAGGCTTCTTCGGTGCTATCCATGGAGGAGGAGGAAGATGCTTCGTCATCGGAGGAGGAGGTGATTTCCATCTTCTTCTTCCCCTTACTTGCCAATAATGCTACTCCTCTTGAGGGTTGAATTTTAGGCTCCTCTTGTATTCCCTCAAGCCTAGTTTCGTGGAGTTCCATTGTTGAGAAGAACTCCTCCAAGGTGCTCACTTCTAAATTCTTTGAGATATAGAATGAGTCCACCATGGAGCTCCACTTTGAGGACCGGGGAAAGGCATCTATGGCCTTCATTACCATATCCCGGTTTGATAGCTTCTCACCTACACTTGTTAGCCCAATTAAAATTTCTTTAAACCTAGAGTGTAGTGAAATTACCTTTTCTCCCTTTTCTAATTTGATGTTGGATAGTTGGGAGCGGAGGAGATCTCTCCTTGCTAGCTTTGCCTCGGATGTGCCTTCATGAAGCTCAATTAGCTTCTCCCACATCTCCTTGGCGCTTAGGCATTCTCCTATTCGGTTGATCTCTTGTTGAGGGAGCACATTGTAGAGATGGTGCTTGGCTTTGGAGTTTGCAAGGTGCTCCTCTCTTTGCCTCTTGGTCCACCTAGATTTCTCTATTGGCTTCCCTTCTTCATCCCTAGGCAAAAGCGAGCGGATTCCATTGTAATCATTATATCAAAAATCCGTTTGAAAAATACCTCCATTCGCTTCTTCCACCAAGCGAATTCTCCTTCAAACTTCGGAGGATGGATGTTGGAGCCGGCCATTTTTGATGTAGGGCTTGTTGCGGCGGTTAGTCCGGTGACAAGCAACCTCGGCTCTGATACCACTTGTAGGGACGTCGGTATGGCCGGCTAGAGGGGGGTGAATAGCCCTCGTACGTTGGACGTCGTAAATTGCTCGTCTACAAAACGTTAGCACAAGCGGAATATACAACTATAAGTAAAGACAAGCAAAATATAAACAAGCAATACAAACACCGAGATATAACGTGGTTCACGGCTACGCCGCTAATCCACGGTCCGATTCGTCCACGGTGAATCACTCCGCCAAACCAATCACTATCGGTCTCTCCTTTGCACAAAGCTAGGTGGAGGTAACCTTTACAACCAAGATCACTCTTCTTACAATAGGATTGAAGTAAAGACAAGTAAGAAGAGTTTAGAGCTTGTGGGGCACTAGGAAGATCGTTTGGAGTATGAGCATTAGCCTCTCAAAGGCTTACACTCTCTCTTTTTATAGAGGGCTAACTTCTTCCGTTTGCCGCCATCACGATCGCCGCCCTTGGCGATCGTGATCCTAGCGGCCTCCGAACACGCCGGATCCGGCCGTTGTAGTCCAACGGAACTCTTAGCGATCGGTGATGGACCTCATCGATCGGCAGCCCTCCGTAATCGGCCTGCCCGATCGGCTACGAGCGGCTCTGGCGAACCCTTATTGACGATCATTCTTGCCTTGGCCGATCGGGATGTCTTTGGTGATCGCCCACGATGGTAGTCGATCGCCGCGGCCTAATCCGATCGATCGTATACGGTCGAACTTCGACTTACCGACTCGGAAGCGATCGGCCATGTCATGGCGCGATCGGTGGTGTCGGGAAAACCCATCCGACACTTGGCCAAATGGCCAAGTTTCACCTAAGAGCTACCCTTCCCTGGGTTACAATCGCTCACTCTCATTTCTCGGAGTCCCTCGCCTTCGAAGTTCTCTTCGTTCTCGGCCACGTCCCTCGGCAGCATCAGGCGCACGACTCTGCAATGCTCCTTCGCGTCTCTTGCCTCAAAGTCTACTTCCTCCGGCTTCACTCCAAGCTTCTCGTCCGGCGGTCCCTCGGATGCTCCAAGCGCACGGCTTCCGCAAAGCTATCCTTCACCGACTCAAGGCACGAGTCATGAGATGTGAAACTCGCCACGGCTCCATGTGCGAATTACTAAGTCCTGCACGACTTCAACGCACATATCACATCAACATATCAAACTAACTTAAACCCTTTGCCACACCATCAAAACCATATCACGGCAAGAGATTGCCCTAACAACCACATCCATAACTCGATTCTACAAAATTCCTATAATTTAGTGGGAGCATCATTTGATTAAAGGCCTAATTAAATGATAAAAGGAATATGATATTAATCCTCTGCATTGTATGTTGTAGATTACTATGTCAACAAACACGAACACTCTCTCTCTGCGATCCGTCCTTGTGAAGGACAAGCTCAATGGAGCAAATTTCCTGGACTGGTACAGGAACTTGAGAATTGTTCTCACCCAAGAAAGGAAGCTGTATGTCCTGGAGCAGCCCATTCCGGAGGCACCTCCTGCCAATGCCTCGCGAGCTGACAAAGATGCTTACAAGAAGCATCAAGATGATGCATTAGATGTGTCATGTCTAATGCTCGCGACCATGAACTCTGAGCTTCAGAAGCAACACGAGTTCATGAATGCTTATGATATGGTTGGACATCTTCGTCAACTATATCAAGGACAAGCTAGGCATGAGAGATATGAAGTCTCTAAGGCATTATTTGGGTCCAAAATGCAAGAAGGGACTCCCGTAGGTACATATGTACTCAAGATGATTGGGTACGTAGAAAACCTACAAAGGTTGGGATTCCCACTTGGCCAAGAGCTGGCCACTGACCTAATCTTGCAATCTTTGCCACAAGCCTTCAATCAATTTGTCATGAATTATAACATGAATGAAATTGATAAGCCATTGCCTGAAATGCTCGATGTTGATGTTGAAGCTATGAGCTTAACCTTAAGAAGGGTAAATCTGACACCATTTTGATGGTGCAGAAGAAGAAAGGCAAGGGCAAGCCTAAAGGCAAGGGAAAGTCCCAAGCCAAGGGCAAAGGCAAAGAACTTAAACCCAAAGGAGGGGTATCCAAGGAAGGGGCTTGCTTACGCAAGGAAGGGACAACTGGAAGCGTAATCGCAAGAAATACGAAGATCTTAAGAAGAAGAGAAGTGAGACTTCTACTTCAGGTATAAATGTTATAGAAGTCAATCTATCTATTTCTTCATCATGGGTATTAGATACTGGATGTGCATCTCACATTTGTACCAATGTGCAGGGGCTGAGAAATAGCAAGGCATTGACAAAGGGCGAGGTGGACCTACGAGTAGGCAATGGAGCAAGGGTTGCTGCTGTTGCTGTAGGAACTTATGATCTATCTCTGCCCTCTGGGCTTGTACTAGAATTAGATGAATGTTGTTATGTGCTTGCCTTAACTAAGAACATCATTTGATCTTGTTTTGACAAGAAAGGATTTTCATTTATAATAAAGAACAAATGTTGTTCAGTTTATTTAAATGATATGTTCTATTGTAGTGCACCTCTAATGAACGGACTCTACTTTCTAGACTTAGAGAGCCCTATCTATAACATAAGTACCAAGAGGTTCAAGTCAAATGAGTTGAACCAAACCTATCTCTGGCATTGTCGCTTAGGTCACATAAATGAGAGTCGATTATCTCAGCTCCATAAGGATGGGCTGCTAGACTCATTTGATTTTGAATCATATGAGACATGCGAGTCTTGCCTTTTAGGCAAGATGACCAAGACTCCCTTTAGTGGACACAGCGAAAGAGCAACAGACTTGTTAGGACTTATACATAGTGATTTATGTGGTTCTTTCAATGTTGCTGCTAGAGGTGGTTACAGGTACTTCATTACATTTCTTGATGACTTGGAGATATGGTTATGTGTATCTTATGACACATAAATCAATCCTTTGAAAAGTTCAAAGAATTCAAGAATGAAGTACAAAACCACTTGGCAAGAGTATTAAGATACTTGATCGGATCGAGGTGGTGAATACCTTAGCCATGAGTTTCGTGACTATCTAGCCGAGTGTGGATTCTATCCCAACTCACTCCTCTGGGAACACCAGTGGAATGGTGTATCCGAAAGGAGGAATCGTACTTATTGGATATGGTACGATCTATGATGAGTCACACAGATCTTCCTATATCCTTTTGGGGATATGCTCTGACACAATGACCTTTACCCTTAACCGTACCATCCAAGGTCAGTGGTAAAGACACACCATATACGAGATATGGACAGGAAAAATCCCAAGATGTCTTTTATGAGGATTTGGGGTTGTGAGGCTTACGTTCACGCCAAGTCTCGCATAAACCGGGACCCAAATCCGATAGGTGCTATTTTGTTGGATATCCCAAGGATACAAAGGGATATTACTTACATTCCTCGGCTGACAAAGTGTTTGTGGTAAAGACTGGAGTTTTTCTAGAAAGGGATTTTGTTTCTAGAAAAACTAGTGGGAGTACCTTCGATCTTGAAGAAATTCAAGATAAGGACCATAGCACTGAGGCCTTGATGGAGGTTGAACAGGAACCACAAAGTGTTGTGGGTGATGAGGTTGTTGCACAAAGAGTTGTGGAACAACAACCTGTTCAAGTAGACCTACCTCTTCGCAGGTCTGATAGGGTACGTCGTCAGCCTGAGAGATACTCATTTCTCTTGTCTGACCATGATGACGTTATGCTCATTGAGAATGAGCCTACCTCCTATCAGGAAGCTGTGATGAGCCCAGATTCTGAGAAATGGCTAGACGCCATGAGATCCGAGATGGAATCCATGTACACTAACCAAGTATGGACTTTGGTTGATCCACGTGAAGGGGTCAAACCCATTGGGTGTAAGTGGGTCTTTAGGAGAAAGACAGACATGGATGGACTTAAGCATACCTATAAGGGCCGATTGGTGGCTAAAGGTTTCAAGCAAATTCATGGTATTGACTATGATGAAACCTTTTCTCCAGTGGCGATGTTTAATTCCATTCGGATCTTGCTTGCTATTGCAGCATACCACGATTATGAGATCTGGCAGATGGATGTCAAAACCGCGTTTCTGAATGGAAACTTACTCGAGGATGTGTACATGACACAACCTGAGGGTTTTGTAGATCCACAGCATACTGGGAAGGTATGCAAGCTGCAAAGGTCCATTTATGGGCTAAAGCAAGCTTCTCGGAGTTGGAATCTTCGATTCGATGATGCGATCAAACAGTTTGGTTTCATCAAGAATGAAGATGAACCCTGTGTCTACAAGAGGGTTAATGGGAACACAGTTGTGTTCCTTGTATTGTATGTGGATGACATACTACTCATTGGGAATGACATCCCTTCGCTACAGTCTGTGAAGACTTGGCTGGGGACGTGCTTCTCAATGAAGGACTTAGGTGAAGCAGCCTGTATTCTAGGCATCAAGATCTATAGAGATAGATCTAAGAGATTGCTTGGCCTAAGTCAGAGTACATACATTGACACAGTATTACTTCGGTTTGCCATGCAGAATTCCAAGAAAGGACTTGATGTCACATGGTGTGAGTCTTTCGAAGACTCAAAGTCCCTCTTCTAGAGAGGAGAGAGATCGCATGGATAAGATCCCTTACGCATCTGCTATAGGATCTATCATGTACGCCATGCTGTGTACTCGTCCTGATGTCTCGTATGCTTTGAGCATGACGAGTAGATACCAGTCAGATCCAGGTGAGCGTCACTGGATAGCAGTCAAGAATATTCTTAAGTACTTGAGAAGGACTAAAGAATATTTCTTGATATTTGGAGGTGATGAGGAGCTAGCTGTAAAGGGTTACAGCGATGCCAGCTTCCAAACTGACCAGGATGATTACAGATCGCAGTCAGGGTTCGTGTTTTGCTTGAATGGTGGCGCTGTGAGCTGGAAGAGTTGACGGAGACACGATTCTTGATTCTACAACAGAAGCCGAGTATATCGCTGCATCTGAGGCAGCAAAGGAGGCAGTTTGGATCCGCAAGTTCATTACTGAGCTTGGGGTGGTTCCTAGCATTGCAGATCCTATAGAGCTCTATTGTGACAACAATGGAGCGATTGCACAGGCTAAGGAACCTCGCTCACACCAGCGGACCAAACACATACTACGGCGCTTCCATCTCATTCGAGAGATCATCGATAGAGGAGATGTGAAGATTTGCAGAGTACCCACAGAGGCTAACATCGCATATCCCTTGACCAAGGCTTTGGCACAGAAAAAGCATGATGGTCACACTAGGTCATTGGGTATTAGATACTACGGTGATTGGCACTAGTGCTAGTGGGAGATTGTTAGTGAAAGCCCTAGAGCCAATCATATGATGATTGTTGTATGGACTTTATTGTATCATATTCCTATTTATAAAGGCATGGTTATTATATTTACTTGTATTGGTGCCAAATAACTAAATATAATAATGTCCTTGAGTAGTAGGTTCTTATCTATATCAATCGATTGGTTGAATCGATAATGAGATGATATAGAGAACACTACTCTTAATCATTCCTAGTCGAGTATTAACATTCAGGGACAATGTTAATGCATAGAGACTAGCATGTAGGTCAACAAGATGACTTGATCTCACAAGTCATGGATATGAGATATCAAGTTGACACATGGGTATGCATTGGAGAATGTATACTGAATGACCATGAGAAAGTATCATGGATCGTTATATGAGTGTCATATACTTTCTCATGTGGCTATTAGTATGACTATTAGTCCTTAGACCTGAAGTCACCATGGTTCCCTACATAAGGAGTTGCATACTTTGGCTTCGTCGAACGTCACCCGTAAATGGGTGGACTATAAAGGCGATTACTGGGTATGTAACAAATTATGCGGAGGGATGTGAGTGATGTAGATGGGATCTATCCTCCTATATGACGGGGTGACATCGATATTCTTGATAGAGTGAGACCACGAAGTGCATGGCCATGCCCAAATGAGTCAATATGAGATATTGAGCTCATTTGATTAGAGTGAGTCTACTTGGAGTTCAAGATTTAGATTGTACCGAGGATGACAAGGTCTATGCCTCGATTGGTCAATCTAGATGTCAAGGATAGAGGGACATTGTCACATATTGTGAGAGTCACAATTAGTAGTCACAAAGGTGATGTTGGAGCTCAACATTCTTGTAACTTGGGTAGCAATGATGTGTTGCTAGATACCGCTCATTGCTTATGTTCCTAAATCGGTTTAGGGACATTGCCAACGTTACAAGAACCTATAGGGTCACACACATAAGAGCAATTAGATGGAGATTAGGTTCATATGATGAACCATGAGGATTAGGTTCATGGGATGAACCAAATTGGATTAAGAGTAATCCAAATTAGACTAATTGAGTTAGACTCAAGTTGATTCAAGTGTTGAATGAGTCTAATTGAGATTTGATTCATCAAATCAATTTAAATTAATGAATAGAGATTCATTATATTAAATTGACTTGAGTCAAGTGGTTAGATTTGATCAACCATGGGAGATTAGAGGTCAAGTTTGACTTGACTTGAGAGAGAAGATGAAAGGTCAAGTTTGACTTGACCAAATGCCATGTCATGATGATGACTAGGCATGGCCGGCCAATGATGGTGCTCCACATCATCATTGACTTGGTCAATTGGTGCCACATCATGAGGGAGACCAAGGGTCATGGGAGTTACATGCCTGCATGTAACCCCCCCCATAATGTGGCCGGCCAACACCATTAGGGGTTATGTGGATGAATTCATTTTGTAGAGTTACTCCCAATTACTTCATCTTCAACCTTGGAACCTTTTCTCTCAAGCTCTCCCTCTCCCATTCCTCCTTTTGGCCGAACCAACCAAGGAGTACTAGCACACTCAAGGTTGAGTTTTCTCCACCTATTGCTTGTGTGGATACCATAGAGGAGTGTGCACTTGACACTCTCGAGTTCCGGCGGACTTTTGGACGAGCGGGATAAGCGAAGGGCGTCGCTACGAGGGTAACGTTCTAACCTCTTAGATCTAAGGTAGATCTAGGATTTTTGTAAGCACATACATGTAATTATAAATTTTATACTTCGCACGGATCCGTGGCCGGGGCTTCCGAGGTTTCCGCAACGCAAAAAGCGGTTTTTGCGGCTCGGAAAAACCCAACAGATTTAAGTCAAAGACTACGAATAGATCATATATGTCTATCATAAATTGTAGTCATCAAAGAGTCCAAGCATGGGTCCCAAAGGTTTTACTGAACTCACACATAAGGACTAATAAGTTTTGGATTCCCTAGGATAAAGTTCATTATTTTAATAGACCATACTGGTTCAATGGTCCAGGGGGAGCTAACACTAAAATAGTATACCTGCTTACTTAGCAAAATTATTGCATATTTTACTTTAATTTTTAGAGCAACTAGATGGGGAAAATTAGTTAGTCAATTCTTGATAACATAGTATCAGGACGCGGCGAGATGATAGTACGTTAGGGAAACAAAGTCTCGTGTATTCGAGCTAGATAAGGCGTATCTAGTTTGGTGCACTTGACCGAGTGGAACTAGCTGAAGTTACCTCACCGTATCCTAAACTAGTTAGACCAGGAAGTAACCCTAAGTGACTTAAGTGATATTTTCTTGAATTTGGATTTGTCTAAGGAAGTGGTCGTTGTTCCGATCAAAGAAGGCTCCTGTGCCTCGCCACGACCTGGAAGTCAATTTCTTGAAAAGTTACTTAACAATCTAAATGTTAAATCTGAATCTAACCCAAGGTTGACTATCTCTAATTAATTTAAAATCATCTCACAAAATATATAAGGTGAACAAATTATGAGACACATAGAATGGGTGAGATATTAAGGATAATTGAAATATAACCTCTTCAAAATACTAATTATTTTCTCAACTATTGTACTTAACAACTCTTAGGTCAAAGTTTAGCGCCCCCTACATCTCTTATACTTCATATATTTGACTAAGGGGGAAAGCAAACTAACCCTAAGGGTTATATTAACAACCTTTAGATTATTGGTGCAGAGGGACACACCTCGAACCAATCTATGTAACTACTGCTAGACGCATGCTTGGACTCATATTTGATCTATCTAGATGCATGCATATACGATATTATTTTTAAAACCCCTATTTTATACAAACACCCCAAGATTCTTTTTTGATTTAAGGCAAAAGGGGGAGAAGAGAAAACGTTAAGGGGGAGTAACACAAAATTTAATTTTGAAAATTAAAGTTTCTCTTTCAAAACTCACCTAGGGTTAAGGGGGAGTTTTTGGGAATGGCATTGATCATCTACTATACATGTTTTATGCTTTAATTTCCCTTAACTTTGTGTTGGTTTGCCATAGATCAAAAAGGGAGAGATTGTTAGTGCAGGGGTACCAGATAATCGAACCTGTGTTTTGATTATGACAAAGACACAAAGTTAAGTTTACATCGTTATCTAACGAGCTAAATCGAGTGTGCAGAAAAGTACTAAAGCTAGAGATGAAGGCTAGCGACACCTGGAGGAAGTCGCGGTGGTCGGGCGACACTCGAGTGACTTCGAAGGGAGCCGAAGGAATCGAGTGGAAGGCCAGAAGAGAAAGCGACACAGTAAGTATTGAGGTAAGGTCATGTGAGTGAGAGATGGTATGGTCGTGTCCTCTGTACGAGGATGATCGTAGGCGGCATTCCGACAAATACTTTCTGTGGAAGATCTAGTTCGAGATCGGACGGTTAGAAACTGTCACATTTACCATTTTCCGTGCTAACCTCTTACTGCAGGGAAGTGGCCAGGATGGCAGTCGACTGCTGGACATTAGGTAGTCGACTGATGGCGACGAATCAGCCTTTGTGCTAGGTCAAAACGAATAACGTTTGACGCGGCCACTTAGCAATAAAATTTGTACAACTTCGTGATCTGTTCCGAAAGATGAGGAGATATATTCAGAGGCCAAACTCTATAAAAGGAGGGGAGGATTCCAACTCCAAACATCATCAAGTTTATTCTCAAGTGCTCCTATAACGTCAAAGCTCCAACACCATCATAATGCCGACGCGATGACAAGTTATGATCTTCTTCATCGGCAGGAGTAATAAGTAACATATTTTGTTATTGTATTCTTGTTTTTATTCGCAACGAGGTGAGGTAGGCTTGTTGCCTCATCCTCGTACTTTCAGTTTTGTGTTCGTTGTCTTCTACCTTCAACGAGGAGGAGACATTATAGTGCTTTGCCCTCCGTATGCGGTCTAGGACCATTAGGGCCTTGGAGTAGCAACCGCTGGGTTGTGAACCAAGTAAAAATAAATGTGTCTTCTTACCTTTCCTTTGTGTGTACTCGTATATCGAATGAACTAACGAAAAGATTTACGCTCTCTATTCACTCCCCCTCTAGCGACGCTTCTCGATCCAATACAAGTATGGTTCCCCCATACTTGCTAGACCACCCGTAGCCTAGTCCTAAGCCTTCTAGCCACCTCCGTCAGCCTCGCGCCTATCGGATCCCTCCAAGTCATCCATGACTTGTTCATCCATACGCTGGCCTTTAGGTGCTTCCATCGGCTATGTCATGCTAACGGTGTCTACACCGCCAAGGCACATTGGACTTACGCTGCCAAGACTCCTCTTGGACTTTATGCTGCCAACCATTGAACTTATGCTACCAAGACTCCCGCTTGGACTTTACGCTGCCAATATCAAACCCCTTGGACTTCTCAAATGCCAAGACTCAAGCTTGGACTTTCCCTTGCCAACCCATGTTGGACTTTCCATGCCAAGACCCATGCTTGGACTTTTCCTTGCCAAGTACTCAAGACTTGGACTTTCCATGACATGGTTAACCCTTGTCAACCATCAAAATCCCTCTTGAGTCAAACTCGAGTCCGGTCAATCATGACCTTGGTCGATTGCACTAACAATCTCCCCAAAACATTATCAGACATCAATGTCGAACTTCAATGTCAAACCTTCATGTCAAACATCAAAACACTGCTCGAGTCAAACTCGAGTCCAGTCAATCATGACCTGGGATGATTGCACTAACAATTCTTTTCGTAGTCCTTTAGTTGCCTAGATGCATAAGCAATGACTTTACCCTTGTTCATAAGTACTGCTCCGAGTCCCTTCTTGGACGCATCACTATACATGTCAAATCCCTCATTACTTTCTAGAAGGGTAAGCACTGGAGCACTTGTGAGTCTCCTCTTTAATTCAAAGAAGCTCTTTTCACAATCTTCGGTTCATTCGAACTTCTTTTTCTTTCTGGTAAGAACCGTCAACGATGAAGCTATCCTTGAGAAGTTTTCCATAAACTTCCGGTAGTACCCCGCTAATCCGAGGAAACTTCTGACTTCACTGGCATTCTTTGGTTGACCCCAATTATTGACCGCTTCTATCTTTGTCGGGTCTACCATAACTCCATCTTTTGAAATAACATGGCCCAGAAATGACATTCGATCAAGCCAAAACTCACACTTGGAGAACTTTGCATATAACTATCTTTGCTGAAGGGTCTGCAAGACTGTCTTCAAGTGTTTGACATGTTCCTCTTGGGTTCTCGAGTAGATAAGGATGTCGTCAATGAAGACGACCATAAACTTGTCAAGGAACTCCTTAAATACCCGATTCACCAAGTCCATAAACATAGCGGGTGCATTTGTCACTCCGAAGGGCATGACCATGAACTCATAGTGTTCATACCTTGTTCGGAAGGCTATTTTCGGTATATCATCCTCTTTAACTCTTACTTGATGATAACAAGACCGCAAGTCTATCTTGGAGAAGACTGTGGCTCCCCTCAATTGATCAAATAAATCCTCTATCCTTGGCATAGGATACCTGTTCTTAATCGTCACTTGATTCAAGACTCGATAGTCTATGCACATCCTCATAGACCCATCTTTCTTTTTCACGAACAACACCGGAGCTCCCCACAGGGAATAACTAGGGCGGATGGATCCCTTGTCTAGCAACTCCTATAATTGTTCCTGAAGCTATTTTAATTCAGTTAGAGCCATGTGATAGGGTGCTTTTGAGATTGGGTGGGTACCAGAAATAAGCTAGATCTCAAACTCAACTTCCCTTCTAGGTGCTAGTCCTGGTAGCTCATCAGGAAATACTCTCGGGTAGTCACATACAATTGGGATGTCTTCCAGCTTTTGGCATCTTTCTTGTTTAGTATCAACTATATGTTCTAAATACCCAGTGCATCCACCAGCTAACATCTTTTGAGTTTCCATGGCAGACAAGAACTTCTTGGTCTTCTTCCTTGGTTCTCCCATAAACTCAAATTTGGCCTCGGTCTTGGGTTGGAATACTACTCTTCACTTACGACACTCAATGGAAGCACCATACTTCCTCAGAAATTCCATTCCAAAGATGACATCATAGTCATGCATGTCCAGCAAGACCAGATCACTATAAAGCTCTCTGTCTGAAATTCTGACCGACACGGCACACAACCAGTGTGTAGATGTCATTATTTCACCCTAAGGTAGGGTCGTTAAAACTGAATATCTAAGATATCCAGAGTTATATCTATCTTCTTAGCAAATACCATAGACATGAAAGAATGGGTTGCCCCAGTATCAAACAGTACGGTAGCATGCTGACTAAGGATAGGTATCTGACCTGTGACTACCGTAGAACCATTTGCTACCTCTTCCTTGGTGAGGGAGAAAATCCAGGCATTAGGTGTAACTAATGGGGCCTCCAATCTTCCTTGGTTGATGTAAGGACCCTCCAGTGCTCCCTACATCTGATGTAGCTAGGTTAGTCTACCTCCATACTAAGTAGACTGTGGCGGAGGTAGATTGGTCTTGGTGGGGCACTATTTAGCGAAGTGTCCCTCAACACCATATATATAACACCCGCTCACACCCTGGCGGCAAACTCCTAGATGCTTCCTCCCACACTTAGAACATGTAGGATACGTAGGCTGCTTACTGGCTGAACCTCCCTTTGCATTATTCCACTATTTCCTCTTTCCATTGTTGTTTCGCTTCCAGTTTAAATTACCGCTTTGAGGTTTCTGACCTTCTGAAGTTCCCTGGCCTTTGCTAGCTTCTGGTGCTTGATACTATTCATGTAATGCTCCGTGATTAACGCACTACAATTAGCTCTTCAGTGGTCTATGGTCTATTAATTCCACCAGCCACATTCAGAGCTATCTCCGGTCTCAACATCTTTAGCATCAGCCTAACTCTTTCCTTCTCAGTACTGACCAGTTCCGGACATAGACGAGCCAACCTATTGAACTTCTTTACCGCTTCATCTACTGATAAATCCCCTTGTCGGAACTCCGTGAACTCATCATAATGCTTATTGGTGACTTGCATATGGAAGAACTCCTCGAAGAACTCTATCTCAAAGTTTGTCCATGACATTTGGTTCACCACCCTCTTAACCTTTACTCGCTCCCACCACATTCTGGCATCTCCGGTCAAACAGAACGAGGCACGACACACTTAACTTTCTCATTCTCAGGCTAGTCCAGCAGTTCCACTATTCTATCTACTATCTTGAACCATGCCTGAGCATCCCAAGGTTCACTGTCACCGGCAAAACTCTCTGGCTTCAGCTTTTTTCATTGAATCAGATAGGCCTCTTGTCTCACCCCTCCCACTAGAGTTGTTGGTGGGTCTGGTGGGGCAGAAGATGCAGTTGGAATGACATTCTGAGTCTCTGGTTGAGTAACAAGATTTTCTCGTTGATTCGTCATCAAGGTATTGATGACCTACTGCTGCTCTGTCACTTATTGTTAGAGCTGAGTGACTATCTGCATCCAGGAAGGTGGTGGTACTTCTTCATTCATTTCTTGTCCTCCACGGGGTCTTTCTCGAGGCATTTCCTGCTCTTTATAAGATGATAAAGTGAAACCACTATCAGGCTATTATCACTATTTTTTTTTCATCTTCACATACATATCTAGGTATGCTCTATTACTTACTGTCTATCATCTTCATATATATATATATGCAAGCACGTTTAACTCAAAGAGAACATTCTAGGTGAGCATGTTTAACTTAAAAGAAGCATTCCTTACTACTCATAAAGTAACTAAAGCAGATAAATACTTGCTTACTTGGAGGCGACAGGACTGATGCTCGATGTGTGTGTGACGGAAAGGCAGAACCCACTCTGATACCATCTTGACACACACACCCCTAGTCTTTCCACTCTCTACTAGGGGAGATGTCACTACTTTACTATCTTATTCTTATTTTCTTCCTTAACTTACTCTGACACTATACTTTAATCATCACCCCATATTACCATCATTCAAAAATTCATGCAATATATTAACGCAATATGCTAACAACTAAAATGATCATAAGGACCTTGACATAACTTAAACAATAACCAATTCAAGATCTTCACATAACATGCAAGTATTAAGACTAACCCAACATGACTCTAGTATTCTTTGGTCTCAACTAAAAGCAATCCAGTTAAACTTCAACAATATCAAAAAAACAACTAGAAACTTAAAATCTGGTTTAGACATCTGCACTTAGGATCTTTTATTCCCATTGTTTCGTTGCCACACACTCCAAGCACTTCATCCGCTATACCACCAAACTGAAGCTTTTCTTTACCTTTATCTATAGTATAAGGAAATGCAAACTATAAGCAATGACGCTTAGTAAGTACTTTCTATGCTCACAAAAACATGCAACGTATGAGATCATGCAACTAGTTCTCTTGCCCTTGATACATTGATACACATGCAAGCATAACTGGAAATCATAACTCTGAATACATGTCTCTTGTGTAAACCATGCTCTTGAGTATTTTAAAACTTGTAAATAGTGTACCTAAACTTGAATGATTAACTTTGGAAACTTTTATTATACTTATACTGATACTTCAAATTAATAATCATCCAGAATATGGGCCCGGCATAGTACCATTGCGCACTTTTTTTTTATGAACAAGTAAATATATATATATATATATATATCATCAAAGAAAAGTACAACACAGTCGTACACCTAGGTCCTGTCACGCCCGCTCTTTTTTGGACCAGAAGTCCGAAGGGGCGGCGCGTGACGCGACCGTACATACATACATTACTTACAGCGGAAGACTTTATACATATTTCGTACTTCTTACAGCGGAAGACTTTAGTCTTTTTTTTTTCTTTTAAAACATAAACATGCATTGACATATATAGATACTTCTTCTTCTTAACATAGAGCATGCATCATAATATATATAGATACTTCTTCCTTACTTCTTCTTATTAACATAGAACATGCATCATAACATATATAGATACTTAGTGCTTAGTTCAAGTTCATAAACATCATCATCATAAGGAGACATAAATAAGGACATCCATAAACGTCATCATCATAGGGAAACATATATATAAGGACATAACGGATCTTCTCCACCATGCCACTACCACACAGATTTTGCCCCTCCTGCTGCTCCCTTTAGTTTATCCATCCCTTACCCTTATCTGCAGGACGAGAGAAAGATAAATTATAAGCACATAGGCTTAGTAAGATCCTGTCCTACTCACAAAAATCATACATCGACATTAATCATGGCATGTAACATTCATAACATATAAGCAACATAACATGTAACATAAGTAACATAAGTAAACATAACATACATCATATATAACATAGAGGCATAAACATGACATTTCAAACATAACATGCAACATATATATAACATATCAAACATAACATACATCATATGTAACATAGAGGCATAAACATGACATATCAAACATAACATGCAACATATATATGACATATCACATAGCATGTGAACATAGCAATCAAATCATGAAAACCTATGCAGGATGCTTTTGAAAACATATATTATAAGTACGTCAACATAACCTCAACATATTTGGGCCCAGCATTGTACCACTTCTTCATTATCATAGCGTGCATCCCTAAATAGACCTGAGGTAGCAAGTCTCGAACCTACTAGGTTACTAGGCCCGATCTTAGTCCGTCGACCTAGGGCAATCGTCATAGCGTAGAAGCCCATCCTAGGCCCGAGTCTTACTCCATCGACCTAGGGCATCTTGGAGCCCATCCCGTACTAGGCCCGATCTTAGTCCGTCGACCTAGGGGCAATCATACATAGAGGCCCATCCTATGACCGAGTCTTACTCCATCGACCTAGGGCATCTTAGGAGCCTATCCCTTTGGACCTTGTTAAGGTCTTGGTACAAGTCATGCAGAAGGTAAAATACTTATATGCCTTTATTATAACATAGCTTATTTCATTTTGCAAATATAGCATACTTTATTTCATAACATATCATATTTCACTTCATGAACATATCATCTTTCATTTCATAAACACATCATACTTCATTTCATAACATGTCATATTTCACTTCATGAACATATCATATTTCATTTCATAAACACATCATACTTCATTTCATAACATGTCATGTTTCACTTCATGAACATATCATATTTCATTTCATAAACACATCATACTTTATTTCATAACATGTCATATTCATTTCATGAACATTTTGTTTTTCATTTTATAATCATATCGTATTTCATTTCATAGCATATCTTAAATATCACATACACATAGGGCATGGCATAAGGCATAAACATCAAGAGTAAGTAAACACTAACCTAAAGCATGTTATCTTCATCTAGCATCATTTAATATCACAAGTCAACATGAATTCACCCAACATAAAACACATGTTAACCTAACCTAGAGCATGTTAAAGGACAATGGTTGGCCAAATGGTCCATGTAGGTTTTTAGGGCTAGTCTTTTAACCTAATTCAATTAACATACTAACAACATCATATGCATACAAACATGGAATAAACCTTCATTGGAGCATCCATACAAGAGGGGTGGCCGAATGGTCCTTGTAGGTGTTTAGGGCTAGTCTTTTAACCTAATCCAATTAACACACTAACAACATCATATGCATATAAAGCATGGATTAAAGCTTCATGGAGTCATCAAAATAGAGGGGTGGCTGAATGGTTCAAGGGCTTTTAGGGTTAAACCTTTAACTTAATCCATCTAACATACTAACATCATCATATGCATAAAAATCATTGTATAAAACTTCATTGAAACATAAAACCAAGGGTGGACGAATGGTCCATGTAGGCTTTTAGGGTTAGACTTTTAAACTAATCCCTCTAACACACTAACATCACCATATGCATACCATACCTAGTATAGAACTTCAATTAATCACCAAAAATACATGATGGCCGAATGGTTCATAGAGGTGTTTAGGGTTAACTTTTAACCTAATTCATTCTACATCCTAACATCATCATTTACATGTAAAACAAGATATAGAACTTCAATAAAACACTAAAAATCCATGTTGGCCGAATATATCATAGGGATTCCTAGGGTTAACTTTTAACCTAATTCATTCTACATCCTAACATCATCATTTACATGTAAAACAAGATATAGAACTTCAATAAAATACCAAAAATCCAAGTTGGCCGAATGGTTCATGGGGGTTCCTAGGGTTAACTTTTAACCTAATTCATTCTACTTCCTAACATCATTATTTGCATGTAAAACAAGATAAAGAACTTCAACAAAACACTAAAACCCATGTTGGCCGAATATATCATATGGATTTCTTTTACAAAACATCAATCGAAGCTACTCGTATGCAGGTGAGGGATACTTACATCCTTCGCTTTGCTTCTAGTGGGAAGATGACCTAAGGAAAAACAAAACCTAGCCTTCTCCTTGCTTGGATGGGGTTCGGCCAAAGGGTGAAAGTGGAGAGGGAGAGGAATAGATTTCGGTGAGGAAGAAGAAGAGAAGAGAAGAAAATGAATTGTGTAACTCATGCCCCCTCATTCCCCCTATTTATTCACTTGAAGAGTCCCTTGATCTCCCTTACACTTAACTATAATTTCCCCTATTCCTCTAATGATAAAATCCTATTGGGATTCTTGTTAGTGGGTGCATCTATAGGGCTTGGCTATCTCTAGAGGTTTGGGGTTCAATTCCTAGGCCTTGAATCCCTTTTTGGCTTATTTTCTTTCATTTTTGAAAATGCCCACATAAAGCCTATTATCGTCAAGCCAAAAATTCTTGTAAAATTACTAGAAATTTTACGGGCGTTACAATCCTTCATACCTTTTAAAAGTTTCATCCTCAAAACTTAGAACAATTCTGGGTACTTCTGCTTCATGTCCTCCTCGCGTCCTGTAGCTTCCTCAGATCGTTGATTATTACAGGACCTTTACTAAGGGCACCTCTTTGTTCCTTAGCCTCTTGACTTCTTGGTCTAGTATCTGGATAGGCCGACTTTCAATACTCAGGTCCTCTTGAACTTGTACTGTTTGTGGCTCAATCACTTGGTCCGCACTGGAAATGCATTTCTTGAGCACAGAGACATGGAACACGTTGTGAATAGCCGACATCTCTTGAGGTAGCTCCAGCTTGTAAGCTACCTTGCCAACCCTCTGCAATATTGGATACGGTCCCACGTAGCGTGGACTCAGCTTACCCTTCCTTCCGAACCTCATCACTCCCTTCACAGGGGCCACTTTGAGGAATACTAGGTCCCCGACTTCGAATTCTAACGGTCTACGCCGTATATCCGCATAGCTCTTTTGTCGGCTCTAAGCAGTTTCAATTCTCTGATGGATGTTCTATATAGCTCGGGTTGTGTCATCGATGAAGTCCGTCTGGAGTCTCATCCTCTTCTTTTCACCACCCTCGTACCAGCATATGGGAGATCTACATTTCCTCCCGTATAGAGCCTCGTAGGGTGCCATCCCAATAGTAGCTTGGTAGCTATTGTTGTAGGCGAATTCTGCCAAACATAAGTATCGGCACCAGCTACCTTTGAAATCCAGGGTGCAAGATCGTAACATATTCTCCAGTACTTGATTTACTCTTTCATGCATCGTCTCGAGGATGGAAGGCAAGATCGAACAATAGCTTCGTGCCTAGGGCCTTCTGAACACATTCCCAGAAATGGGAAATAAAGCGACCATCTCTGTCAGAAATGATGGTCTTAGGAATTCCATGAAGTCTGATAATTTCCCTAGCATATAACTGAGCCAGTTGCTCCGTCGAATAGGTCATCTTGATTGCTAAGAAGTGGGCGGACTTCGTCAATCTGTCAACAATTACCCATATAGCATCATAATCATTTGTTGTCTTGGGCAGTCCTGAGATGAAATCCATAGAAATATCTTCCCATTTCCATTCTGGAATCTGGATCGGCTGTAGTGTTCCTCTAGGTCTCTGGTGTTCTGCTTTAACCCTCTGGCAGGTCAGGAAGGTACTGACATACTGAGCCACATCTCTTTTCATTCCAAACCACCAGAACTTTCTTTTTAGGTCTTGGTACATCTTGGTGGTTCTAGGATGCATCGCATAAGGAGTTCCGTGAGCTTCCTCAAATATCTTCTTTCGTAATTCTGGATCGTCGGGAATACACAAGCGATCTCTGAGGTAGAGTACTCCACTACCAGAGATGAGAAACCCGTCGTCCTTTCCTTCTAAGACTTCTTGCTTGATCCTCTGAATGCTTGGGTCACAGGCTTGCTTTTCCAGTATATCATCGAACAGCGTCGGTGCTATCATCGTGGGCAAGAGCTGCCCGGAAATGATTTCAACCCCGTAATGCATAATCTCCTTTTCTAAGGGCCGAGATAATACTGATAGAGACATCAAGGTGGCGCAGGACTTCCTGCTGAGTGCATCACCCACCTTATTTGCTTTCCCCGGATGGTAGAAGATCTCGTAGTCATAATCCTTGATGAGCTCGAGCCATCTGTGTTGTCTCATGTTTAGGTCCTTCTGTGTGAAGAAATATTTCATACTATAGTGGTCTGTATAAATCCTACACTGAGCTCCATATAGATAATGCCTCCATGTTTTGAGAGCAAAGACCACGGCCGCTAGCTCTAAATCGTGGGTGGGATAATTCCTTTCGTGTTCCTTGAGTTGCCTAGAAGCGTAGGCAATGACCTTGCCATTCTGCATGAGTACAGCTCTGAGTCCCAACTTGGAAGCGTCACTGTACATGTCGAAGCCTTCATTACTGTCCGAAAGAGCAAGGATTGGAGCGCTGGTCAGTCTCCTTTTCAATTCTTTGAAACTCCTCTCGCAGGCATCCGTCCACTCATATTTCTTGTTCTTTCTGGTGAGGACTGTCATAGGAGCGGCAATCCTGGAGAAGTTCTCTACAAACTTCCAGTAGTAGCTTGCTAGCCCAAGAAAGCTTCTGATCTCGCTGGCATTCTTTGGTCGGTTCCAGTTACTCATGGCTTCAATCTTTATTGGGTCTACCATCACTCCGTGCTTGGATATAATGTGACCCAAAAATGATACTTGTTCGAGCCAGAACTCGCATTTGGAGAACTTTACGAATAGTTGTTTTTCCCGAAGAATCTGTAATACCACATTCAAGTGTTCTGCATGCTCCTCTGGGGTTCTCAAATATATCAGTATGTCGTCGATGAAGACGATCACAAACTTGTCGAGGAATGCCGAGAATACCCGATTCATCAAATCCATGAATAGAGCAGGTGCATTCGTCACTCCGAAGGGCATAACTATGAACTCGTAATGTCCGTATCTTGTCTGGAAGGTCTTCTTTGGTATATCATCTGATTTCACTTTTACTTGATGATAGTCGGACCTCAGGTCGATCTTAGAGAAGACGGTGGCACCCTTTAGTTGGTCGAACAGGTCGTCAATCCACCGTAAAGGTTACCGGTTCTTGATCGTCACATTATTCAGCGCCCGGTAGTCTATGCACATTCGCATAGACCCATCCTTCTTCTTCACCAACAGCACTGGAGCTCCCCATGGAGAGCGACTTGGGCGAATAAGTCCCTTGTCGAGTAACTCCTGTAGCTGTCCCTGAAGTTCTTTCAATTCATTCGGTGTCATACGGTAAGGTGCTTTAGAGATCGGGTTAGTACCAGGAATCAATTCGATCTCAAATTCAACTTCTCTATCTGGGGCTAACCCTGGTAGTTCATCTGGGAATACCTCTGGGTAGTTGCATACAACTCTGACATCTTCTAGCTTCTGATCCTCGGCTTGACTTGTATCAACTATGTGTGCCAGAAACCCAGTGCATCCACTTTCCAACATCTTGCGTGCCTGTAGGGCTGATAAAATCTTATTGACTCTTCTCCTTGGCTCTCCAATAAATTCAAAGAAGAAGACCACTTTTCTTTTACGACACTCGATTGAAGCACCGTACTTGCTTAAGAAATCCATGCCCAGTATAATATCATAATCCTGCATGTCGAGCACTATCAGATCACAATAGAGTTCTCTGTCTGCGATTCTGATGGGTGCGGCTCGTAGTATATGAGTGGAGGGCATTACTTCTCCTGAGGGCAGAGTGGTTAAGAACTGACGATCTAGAGCTTGTAGTGGTATGTCTATCTTTCCAGTAAAGTGTGTAGAAACAAACGAATGTGTTGCCCCAGTATCAAATAATGCAGTAGCATGTTGACAGAAAATAAATATCTGACCTGTGACAACTGTAGAGGCATTCGCCACATCTTCTTGGGTGAGAGAGAATACCCTGGCATCTGTCATAACTGGTGGGGCTTCTAGTTGTAGGGAGTTGCTTCGGAGGCTCATTGGCTCCCATGTCCCCGGATTAAAATTTTCATTAATGAAAGAATTAATCCGGATGGGATGAGTTTCCTTAGCACAACCAATTCGTCATCGTGCTAACAACTTGAGTGGTCGCTTGAACAAACTAGTTGTTCAAGCAACACAACTCTTCTAGTTGGTTAGCCGCGGAAGAGACGACGGATGGATCGCCGGTTTTTGTGTTTGTCTTCGAGGTCCATGATTATACAAAATATATACATACGCACACTGTTAGTAATATATGAGAGATGTCCTAAGGCAATCGCCTTATGTATGAACCATTTATATGATAAATGAAGATTCACTATTTGAGTATACATGTTTTATGTATTTGATTGGATCTTAAACTCATTTACTGAATGTCCACGATACGATTCACAAAGATGAGAGAATTTGTGATTGGATCACAACTAGTGAGTATCTCTACATGTGTAATTGTGATGTATCGAATTATCCCTAGTCGATGAATTGATGGATCCGACACCATCAATTCGCTGAGACTAGCACGAGGTATACTCCTTGGTGTATCCAAGCAGCTGATTCTCACTGGCTGGAGACATAGTGATGTCCGGAGTTAATCGTGGATGCTAGTTATGGTAACTAGTTCATTGGAGTGACCAGTCGTAAGACTTCATATGGTTCTCTGCATATATAGATATGTCAATGAAGTTCTTACTGTGGCTTAAGTGCGATGTTCCTTTGACTTGCGGTATTCAAGTCATCTTGATCATGGAGACTTATGCTTTGACATCTTAAGCAAACATCTCTAAGGAGATGTGGACCCGAGATGATTGGGTATAAGTCAAGTGATCAAGGTGTTTGAATAGCCTATAAAGGATTCACCACTCCTTGCAGGAGATGTATACCCATGGCCTCTCGTCGGATTGTTACTAAAGTCTTTGGCCAAAGCATTACATGTTTAGAGTAAAGTACTCTTCGATACATGTGAGTAACTAGAACTGGGGACGAGGAAATGATACTTGGGCTAGGTGTGACGTAGTCACCTTAGTGGGGATCGACACAATAGACCATGTCCCAACCAAGTGGGTATAAGACGAGTGAAGGGAATGGGGCACGATTCATTCGAAGCATCAAGGGTTTCGTAAATAGTTCGATCAACCGCTTGATCTTTTCGGTTAATTGGGGATCATGATGTACTACTAGGTGCCACTCATGATCGCTCTATAATTAATGGTTAATTATAGACGGCCAACATAAACCGAGAACCTATTTGGTCACACGACAACGAGTGTAATCCAAAGGATTTAAAACGAGCTTGAGAATGGATTCTCGCATCGAGAGAAACTAGGTTTGGTTGGACCAAACATAAGCGAGCATGAAATCGTTCACCGCAATGGAAGCGTGGATGAGCATGGTCTTATGAAGACGTAATGGATGGACCAAAATGGTTTGGTTCTAATCCAATGGATAAGAATAAACCAAAGGGTTTGGTTTATTTTAAACGAATGAACCAAAAGTTGGTTCGTTCATTTTAACTTAAAATAAACCATCATGGTTTGGTTTATTTTAACTTATCCTAATGGAGCGGTTAACGGGCTTTATGGATATGATCCATTAACCATTAAGAGAATTAGTTCTCTATAAAAGAGGGCTTAAGGATTGTTAAACCCTAATCCAAAATCAAAACCCTAGCCTCCAAGGAGTTGAACCTCCTTGCGATTGTGCCGCCGTTTAGCTCCTTGCGGCGACCAAGCTTCAGCCGGTGAACCTCCGGCGACCCTCCTGTGATCTCCTATAGGTTTGGCATCAAGGTGAGGCTTTTCTCTCCTTGTTTTGGCCGGCGCCTACTCTCCACCAAGCTGTCCAGTTTTCCGAGCGCCGTTTGACGACGGTTAGTGCTCCGACAGCTGCTAACATACCGGGGATTTGATCTCCGGTAATCCTCTGAGGTGGAGGACGAAGGATTCGTCAAACGGTTGACGAATACCTCTCCGGAGAAGCGAGTTTTGAGAACTCGTTTTGGATCCGAATTTGGATTCGGATCGTGATCATCTCTCGATCACGCCGCCTTCAACACGAGGCTAGTAACCCGCAAAGACGAAGCTCGTGACTTAGCGGTCATCCCGAGGAGCTCGGGCGTGGATACGGATAGAGACGATTCTTACGAGGATCGCTTCGGTTGATGCCGTTTCCGCTACACGCCATACGGAAGGTATAACGTAGTTTAATTTCCTTTATTGCAAATTTTAATTTACGTTATGTCTACACTTGTTGTAAATGCATGTGTGTTGTGTGTGTTGTAATAAATATAGATTTATTATTTTTAATTGCTTCACTGTGCTCATGTTTACTTAAACATGATCGAACACACACACGAAACCCAACAAAGGGTATCAGAGCCCAGGTTGTGTTTCACATAATCGTAAAATGGTTTTGCGATAGTCATAATGTATTTCTGGAAATTTTCTAATTTTGGAAATTTAGAAGTATTTATGGAAATTTTTCAATTTTGGAAAGTCTAGAAGTATTTATGGAAATCTTCCACTTTTGGAAAGTTGGAAGTATTTATGGAAATTGATAATTTCCATAAATAAAATATTTGATTAGATTCTAGAAATTTGTTTCCTAATTTAATCATGATTTGATTTGGGAAATCAAATCTTAAAATATTTTATTTCCATAAGTAGTTTTAATGATTTAGGAAATTGGTTTCCTAAATAGATTTTCCTTAATCAAATAATTCCATGAATAAAATATGTGATTAGATTTGGAAATTTGTTTCCTAATTTAATTATGATTTGATTTGGAGAATCAAATCTTAAACATATTTTATTTCCATAAATAGTTATGACATATAAGGAAATATATACATGACATAATTGTATGCCATGTAATTGCATTAGATGCATAACATTATGCCATGTGTCGTGACATGTAGATGTATGCCATGTATGCCATGCCATGTAGATAATAGTTATTTGCATGCAAAGAGGATGAGACATAAAACCCTAACTCAATATTAAAGCCTACACCTTCCATTAATATGGTTAGAACCAGAGTTCTGCTTCTTGTTTGGGTTGTTGGACTCACCTCAAGCCCTACTGAACCTCGAACATGTTCAAATCATTGGAATAGTTTAACTCTAATATGGTAAGAGTCGAGGTCAATCGTTAGTTTGGGTTGTTGGACTCACTCCAAGCTGGGCTAATTGGTTGAATGCGCTCTAACCATATTAAAACTATTTCGCGATTAATGGGTCGGCTTTAACTTGGAGCATCGATTTGTTGGACTCACTCCAAGGTCGATGTGAAGAGAGGTGAAGTTGGGTGCTATGCATATGATGCATACTTGTTAATGTGTTAACAACCCAATGTATGTGTAAACATTCAATTAGTTGATAGCACATTGTGATAGTTACATATACATGATATGTAATCGTATACTTGATACCCACCATCATAGCTAAGAATGGCTTGTTGGACTCACTCCAAGGTTGTTCTTATCTATGATGGATATCACCATTCGAGATGGACCTACGATCTCCAAGTGATTTTGGGGTTTTTGAAATTAAAAATGAATGGGATTTATAAATGTATATTGATGCATTTTAAAATCATTTTCTCATATATGCTCGCTTTGTATTTCTAGGTCAATAAATTGATCATGACGCCTTTTGAATTTACTATTTTGGATTCGAACAAACCGATCGGGCCTAACTTCGGATCGCTTAGAAACTCCGAGAATTGTTCTCAAGGTGGAAAAGCTTGCATATGTCCTTGAAGAGCCTCTTTCCTCGATCCTAAGGACGATGCAACCTGCATCAAATGTTGGTCTATCGTAAGCATGTGGCGATTCTCGAGCCGGGCGAGTTGCATCATGCTAGCGGGCGATGGTACCTGAGTGCGCAAAGATGAGCATATGGATGCTAATACTATGGTCTTCCATCTTCATGAGTTGTTCGATGAGCAAGCGAGATCCGGAAAGGTTCGAGGTCTCTAGGCTCCTCTTCACTACGAAGATGCAAGAAGGTTCGCCTCAGAGTGCGCTTTGTGCTAAAGATGAACGGGTACATCGAGCGCTAGCTACCCTCGGTTTTGTGATGGATCATGAGTTAAGTATTGACTTAATTTCGCATTGTTTGCCCAAGAGTTTCTCGCAATTTGTGATGAACTATCGGATGAACAAATTGAATCCACCATTCCCGAGCTCCTCAATATGTCAAGATCGTGGAGCCTTCGTGAAGCATGAGGAGAAGGCGGTTCTCATAGTTGATTCTCAAAGAAAGGTTCTAAGAGGAAGGCAAAAGAATGTAAGAAAGGAAAGAAAAGGCAAAGAAGGCGAACTAAGTAAAAGGGCACTTGCCATCATGTGGCAAGGAAGGCCATCGGGCGAAGAAACTGCGCAAGATTTATCTTGAGTCCATGAAGAAGAAGAAGGCATCCGATGCCCCATCCTCTTCGTATCTTCGCTATTGATTGTCATTCTATTTCCTTAGACACTTGGGTATTGATACTGGGTGTAGCTCATATATGTAATGACATGTGGGCTAAGGAATAGAAGAAGACTTGTCGAGGGGAGTCAAATTTATGAGTCGGCAATGGAGCAAAGGTCCGCGCACGCCATCGAACTTATTTGTCAAGCTCCCTAGTGGACTAGTCTTGAATCGACAATTGCTATTATGTTCCTTCTCTAATAAAGAACATTGTTTCTATTTCCTGCTTAAATAGAAATGGTTTCCATTTAACGTTTAGTAACAATTGTTGTTATATAACTTTGAATGGCGTACTTTATGGAACTGGAACTTTGAGTAATGGCATTTATACGTTGGACGTATCCAGTGACATTTTCAATATCGAAGCGAGCAACACGCGTGCTCGAAAGGATAATCACATAGACTCCTATATGTGGCATTGTCGTCTTGGCCATATAAGCAAGAAACGCATGTCCGAATTACACCGATGTGGAATTCTGGAATCATTTGAATTGGATTCATACGATACATGCGAATCATGCTTAAAAGGCAAGATGACTAAGTTACCTTTTACTGGAAAAGGTGAACGAGTGGGAGAGTTACTAGGTCTAGTACATACTGATGTATGTGGACCTATGTCAACTCAAGCATTAGGAGGCTATAGCTACTTCATTACCTTCACCGATGATCACTCACGGTTTGGGTATGTGTTCTTGATGAAACACAAGTCTGAAGCCTTTGAAAAGTTCAAAGAATTCAGAAATGAAGTAGAGAAACAACATGACAAAAGTATTAAAATACTTCGATCGGATCGAGGTGGTGAATACTTAAGTCAAGAGTTTCTTGATTATCTAAGAGACAATGGCATATTGTCTCAATGGACTCCGCCCTATACACCACAGCATAATGGTGTATCTGAGAGGCGTAACCGGACCTTGTTGGACATGGTCAGGTCAATGATGAATCATGCGACTCTTCCCAAGTCCTTTTGGGGTTATGCACTTCAGACAGCTGTTTACTTGTTAAACAGAATGCCTACCAAGGTAGTCTCTACTACTCCATATGAGATATGGGCTAGTAAGAAACCTCATGTATCTTACTTGAAGATATGGGGTTATCCTGCTTATGTGAAGCGGACTGTATCAGACAAACTGGATGCTAAGTCTGATAAATGTCTATTTATTGGATACCCTAAGGAAACAAGGGGTTACCAATTCTATCATCCTGTGGAACAAAAGGTGTTTGTTTCAAGGCATGCTGTGTTTCTAGAGAAATAGTTTCTCTTGCAAGAAAACAGTGGGAGTGTCGTCGAGCTTGAGGAGGCTCGAGAGACTCAAATAGACATTGATGAGATACCTGGTGAAGCACAACAGCCGACAACTCATAGTGATGAGCAATCGGATGGACCTATTGTAACACCACATCTTCGTAGATCTGGTAGAACACGCAATATTCCTGAGAGATATGGATTTCTCGTAAGTGAATCGAACGACGTGTTACTCATTGATGATGAGGAGCCTACCAGTTATGAAGAAGTGCTGACAAGTTCAGAAAGGGATAAGTGGCTTGGTGCCATGAAGTCGGAAATGGATTCCATGTACGAAAAACCAAGTTTGGAACTTGGTTGACCCACCTGAAGGCATAAAGCCTATAGGGTGCAAGTGGGTTTTCAAGAAGAAAACCGACATGGATGGTAATGTGATTACCTATAAGGCTAGATTGGTGGCGAAAGGATATCGCCAAAAGCAAGGTGTTGATTATGAAAACCTATTCGATAGCTATGCTTAAATCCATTCGGATGCTCCGGCCATAGCACTCATTATGATTATGAGATATGGCAGATGGATGTGAAAACAGCTTTCCTTAATGGAAACCTGCTCGAGGACGTGTATATGATACAGCCTGAGGGTTTCACATCGGTTGATAAAACCAAGGTATGCAAATTGCGACGATCCATTTATGGATTGAAGCAAGCATCCAGAGTCGGAATATCCGTTTTGATGAGACGATCAAAAAGTTTGATTTCTCACAAAATCCAGACGAACCTTGTGTGTACAAGAAGGTTAGTGGGAGTGCAGTCGTGTTCCTAGTATTGTATGTCGATGACATATTACTTATAGGAAACGATGTGTCCATCTTCTGATCGATTAAGGTTTGGTTATCCAAGACATTCTCCATGAAAGACTGGGAGAAGCAACCTACATCCTTGGGATTAAGATCTATAGAGATAGATCGAAAGCTTGCTTGGTCTTTCGCAGTCTACATATATAGACCGAGTGCTAAAGAGGTTTAGCATGTGAATCCAAGAAAGGTTATCGCCCATCGCATGGGGTACACCTTTCAAGTCTATGTGTCCGCGCACAGAAGACGAGAGGATTTGCATGAGTAAGATTCCCTATGCATCCGCAATAGGATCTATCATGTATGCTATGTTATGTACGAGGCCCGATGTATCGTATGCTCTGAGTGTCACGGCGAGATACTCACCGATCCAGAATGGATCATTGGCATTGTTAAGACGATCCTTAAGTACTTGAGAAGAACTAAGGATGTGTTCCTAATATATGGAGAAGGGACATGGTGATACGCGGTATACGGATGATGCCACTTCGACAGAGACAAGGATGATTCGGTCTCGATCTGGATACATGTTCACCTTGAATGGGGCGCGATGAGTTGGAAAAGTTCCAAACAAGAGATCAGAGCGGATTCTACCACCGAGGCGAGAATATATTGCGGCAGGAAGAAAGGAAGCGGTTTGGATCAAGAAGTTCGCTCATGAACTTGGTGTGATTCCGGCCATTGTTGAAGCAATACCGGTCTCGCAACAACAACAATGGAGCAATTGCAGCGAAAGAGCCAAGGTCTCATCAACGATCCAAACATGTGCTTCGCCGCTATCATCTTATCAGAGAGATCATCAGTAGGAACGAAATACAAATCGAGAAAATTCCCACTGAAAGGAACTTAGCGGATCCTTTGACTAAAGCATTACCTCAAAGTAAGTTTGAGGGTCATGTTGGAGCTTATGGTATTGGATACCGTAGCGATTGGCATTAGGCCAAGTGGGAGTCTGTTAGTAATATATGAGAGATGTCCTAAGGCAATCGCCTTATGTATGAACCATTTATATGATAAATGAAGATTCACTATTTGAGTATACATGTTTTATGTATTTGATTGGATCTTAAACTCATTTACTGAATGTCCACGATACGATTCACAGCATGAGAGAATTTGTGATTGGATCACAACTAGTGAGTATCTCTACATGTGTAATTGTGATGTATCGGAATTATCCCTAGTCGATGAATTGATGGATCTTGACACCATCAATTCTGTTGAGACTAGCACGAGGTATACTCCTTGGTGTATCCAAGCAGCTGATTCTCACTGGCTGGAGACATAGTGATGTCCGGAGTTAATCGTGGATGCTAGTTATGGTAACTAGTTCAATGGAGTGACCAGCCGTAAGACTTCATATGGTTCTCTGCATATATAGATATGTCAATGAAGTTCTTACTGTGGCTTAAGTGCGATGTTCCTTTGACTTGCGGTATTCAAGTCATCTTGATCATGGAGACTTATGCTTTGACATCTTAAGCAAACATCTCTAAGGAGATGTGGACCCGGGATGATTGGGTATAAGTCGAAGTGATCGAAGGTGTTTGAATAGCCTATAAAGGATTCACCACTCCTTGCGAGGAGATGTATACCCATGGCCTCTCATCGGATTGTTACTAAAGTCTTTGGCCAAAGCATTACATGTTTAGAGTAAAGTACTCTTCGATACATGTGGAGTAACTAGAATCCATAGGACGAGGAAATGATACTTGGGCTAGGTGTGACGTAGTCAGCCTAGTGGGGACTGACACAATAGACCATGTCCTGAACCAAGTGGGTATAAGACGAGTGAAGGGAATGGGGCACGATTCATTCGAGCTACTGAAGGGTTTCAGAAATAGTTCTGGATCAACCGTTGATCTTTTCGGTTAATTGGGGATCATGATGTACTACTAGGTTCCACTCATGATCGTTCTATAATTAATGGTTAATTAGAGACGGCCAACATAAACCGAGAACCTATTTGGTCACACGCACAACGAGTGTAATCCAAAGGATTTAAAACGAGCTTGAGAATTGGATTCTCAGACCGAGAGAAACTAGGTTTGGTTGGACCAAACATAAAGCGAGCATGAAATCGTTTCAGTCGCAATGGAAGCGTGGATGAGCTGCGTCTTATGAAGACGTAATGGATGGACCAAAATGGTTTGGTTCTAATCCAATGGATAAGAATAAACCAAAGGGTTTGGTTTATTTTAAACGAATGAACCAAAAGTTGGTTCGGTTCGTTTTAACTTAAAATAAACCATCATGGTTTGGTTTATTTTAACTTATCCTAATGGAGCGGGTTAACGGGCTTTATGGATATGATCCATTAACCATTAAGAGAATTAGTTCTCTATAAAAGAGGGCTTAAGGGATTGTTAAACCCTAATCCAAAATCAAAACCCTAGCCTCCAAGGAGTTGCCGCCCAACCTGGTTGTGCCGCCCAACCTCCTTGCCGCCCAGCTTGATTGTGTTGCCGTCTAGCTCCTTGCCGGCGACCAAGCTTCAGCCGGTGAACCTCCGGCGACCCTCCGGTGATCTCCTATAGGTTTGGCATCAAGGTGAGGCTTTTCTCTCCTTGTTTTGGCCGGCGCCTACTCCTCCACCAAGCTGTCCAGTTTTCTGGACAGCTTCTCCTCCTCTCGTCGGAGCGTCGTTTGGACGACGGTTAGTGCTCCGACAGCGGCTAACATACCGGGGATTTGATCTCCGGTAATCCTCTGAGGTGGAGGACGAAGGATTCGTCAAATGGTTGACGAATACCTCTCCGGAGAAGCGAGTTTTGAGAACTCGTTTTGGATCCGAATTTGGATTCGGATCGTGATCATCTCTCGATCACGTCGTCTTCAACACGAGGCTAGTAACCCGTACGAAGACGAAGCTCGTGACTTAGCGAAGTCATCCCAAGGAGCTCGGCGTGGATACGGATAGAGACGATTCTTACGAGGATCGTTCCGGTTGATGCCGTTCCCGCTACACGTCATACGGAAGGTATAACGTAGTTTAATTTCCTTTTATTGCAAATTTTAATTTACGGTTATGTCTACACTTGTTGTAAATGCATGCGTGTGTTGTGTGTGTTGTAATAAATATAGATTTATTATTTTTAATTGCTTCCGCTGTGCTCATGTTTACAAAACATGATCGAACACACACACGCCGCGGTGCCGGAAACCCAACACACACATGTATAATCAACACATAAAAGAACATGCTGAGATCTGAAAATAAAGTTGTAAAACTTTATACCTTACGATCTTCTACCGTATGTCCTTTCCTCCTCGTGGACGATGTGTGGACGAAGATCCTCCACGAGTAGAAGCCTTCTAGATCACGTTCTTCCCTTCCTTGTCTGCTGCGAACAAAGAGAAGAACCAACAATACCTTTCCTTTCTAGAACCGGCCACCAAGCTAGAGAGTTTGATGCAACCGCCGGCCAAGGAACAATTGGATGAAGCGCCGGCCACCAATGCAATGTTGCTGCCGGCCACCTAGAGGTAGGAGAAGCGCCGGCCACCAAGTGTTGGAGAGCCGCCGGCCACCAAGGAGCAAGGGAGGAAGAAGAAGAGAACCGGCCAAGGTTGAGAAGAGGGAGAGGGACGCCGGCCAAAAACCTAGGTAGAACAAGAACTTTGCCGCCCACTTCTAGCCCCCTTTAGGGTTTGTGTTTGCCGCCCACTTTTTTGAGGAGCCAAACCCTAATTTCCAAAATCTTATTACCGCCCAAGCCTAAGCCTCTATTTATAGAATAGGGCTTAAGCCTCCTTTAATATCCACCATCGGATCTAGGGATTTAATCTCCACCATCGGATCTAGGGTTTTATCCCAACCGTCGGATCTAGGGTTTCATCCCAACCATCGAATCTAGGATTTCATCCCAACCGTCAGATCTAGGGTTTCATCCCAACCGTCGATTCCAGGATTTCATCCTAACCATCGGATCTAGGGATTTAATCCCAACCGTTGGTTCTAGGGTTTCATCCCAACCATCGGATCTAGGGATTCATCCCAACCGTCGGTTCTAGGTTTTGTTTTACATCCTTGGATCTAGACTTCACGAGGATTATATTAGACTACGATAGGGACAATAAGGAGGAGTTGGATCTTGGCCATCCGATGGATCGGAATCACACAAACTTGATCCATCAATGATGTTCCATTCCACTAGAGGATCATCATTGAACTACCTCACCAACCCCCATAAATCAATATGGGCTCCATATATTATTTGTACATTCATCTCCCCATGTTTAAGATATCGAATGTCCGTCAATTAATTGATTTACTGACCATCAATTAATTAACATCTAATTCCTCGAGTAGTACCACTCAACCTTATCATCATGTTGACTAAGTCAACCAGCTGGGTTTACATGATAAACCTTATGAGCTCCTCAAGGGGACATCATCAACCTAATATATAGGACACGGTTTCCTCCTATAATCAACGGCACACCATGTAAATAATATTATTTCCCAACTTACCGGGCATATTGATTTAATCCATCTAAATCTCACCCTCTGGTAAATCAAAGAAATAAATACTAAGTACATGTGCCCGTTATTATATCGAGATTAAGAGCATGTACAACATAATATCCGAGGTCCGATTCAATTATGTAGTCAGTACTAAATTGAATCACCTCTATGTCGGTCCTGCTCAATACACCTAAGTGTACCAGTGTAACTCCATGTTCAAGACAAAACAATACCAATCTACACTACAACCATGCCAATGGTTTGTCCAAAACCATCTTGGTTGTGAGCCTCTACTTATATTTTACAAGGGACTGATAACATGATCTTCTGTGCCACACAAAGCACCATGTTATCTACAATGTAAAATATTAGACAATATGCACACACATATAATAAATATATAAAGTGCAAACAATGATCATGTGATTCTTATTCCAAAATAAAATGTTCATACAAAAAGAGCTAGGCTTTCAGTATACATTCCAACAATCTCCCACTTATACTAAAAGACTATGCCGTCATCACTCTGCCATACATCTGATCCCCATATGCTCCACATGCCTATCAAATGCTTTCACTGGAAGGGCCTTAGTGAATGGATCCGCCAGGTTATCCTCTGATGCAATCTTGGCGACAGCAACTTCTCCTCGCTTTACGATCTCTCGTATAAGGTGGTACTTGCGCTCTATGTGTTTACTCGCCTTATGGGCTCGTGGTTCCTTCGAGTTTGCAACTGCACCACTGTTATCACAATAAATTGTGATAGTTCTGGGCAAACCAGGAATCACATCCAAGTCCATCAAGAAGTTCCTATGCCATACAGCTTCCTTGGCTGCCTCAGAGGCTACCACATACTCAGCTTCCATGGTAGAGTCCTCCACGCATTTCTGCTTGACACTCCACCATACTATGGCTCCACCTCCAAAAGTAAACACAAACCCCGAGGTAGACTTACTCTTGTCCCTATCTGATTGGAAATCCGAATCCGTGTAACCCACAGGGACTAATTGATCTGCCCGGTAAACCAGCATATAATCCCTAGTCCTTCTCAGGTACTTCAATATATGTTTTACCGCAGTCCAATGTCCCTGTCCAGGATTACTCTGATATCTGCTAACCATGCCCACGGCAAAGCAGATATCCGGTCTCGTACATAGCATAGCATACATAAGGCTTCCTACTGTCGAAGCATAAGGAACCTCCTTCATGTCCTCTATCTCCTTTGATGTTTTGGGACACATCTCTTTAGATAAAGGAAATCCATGCCTAAAAGGTAGAAAACCTTTCTTGGAGTTCTGCATGCTAAAACGAGTAAGGATAGTGTCAATGTATGAAGCTTGAGATAAGCACAACATCCTTTTCTTGCGATCCCTTATTACTTTGATCCCAAGGATGTGTCCCACTTCTCCCAAGTCCTTCATGTTAAACTGTTTGGACAACCATACCCTTACGTCTGATAACACTTTGATATTGTTGTCAACTAACAAAATGTCATCTACGTATAGTACAAGAAATACCACTACGTTTCCATCACATCTCTTGTATACACAAGGCTCATCCGGACTTTGAATAAATCCATATGACTGGATTACCTCATCAAAGCGGATGTTCCAAGATCTAGAAGCTTGCTTCAATCCATAAATGGACCGATTAAGCTTACATACAAGATGCTCTTTGCCTTTAGTAATGAATCCCTCTGGTTGCCGCATATAGATGTTCTCCTCAAGACTTCCGTTAAGGAAAACTGTCTTGACATCCATCTGCCAAATCTCATAATCCATATGAGCAGCTATAGATAAGAGAATCCGGATAGACTTAAGCATAGCTACCGGCAAAAAGGTCTCCTCATAATCGATACCCTCTTTTTGAGTATATCCTTTCGCAACAAGCCTAGCTTTGAAGGTCTCAACCTTCCCATCCACTCCTCTCTTTCTCTTGTAGATCCACTTGCATCCAATGGCTTTTACACCATCGGGTGGCTCTACTAGCTCCCAGACTTGATTAGAATCCATAGATTCTATCTCTGAATTCATCGCACTTTGCCAAGATACCGCATCTCTATCTTGGAGTGCCTTGTCATATGTCCAGGGATCCGGTTCATGTTCACCAAGGACTAAGTCCGAAGACTCTCCCAAAAACATGAATCTCTCGGGTTGTCTAACAACCCTCCCACTACGACGAGGTGCCTCCTGTGTATGCTCTGTGACATGTGGTGCAGTGACTTGTGGTATCTCCTCTTATACCGGTGGTACTAAAGTCGGGACTTCCCCTGTCAACTCCTCAAGAACAATCCTACTCTTGGGCTTGTGGTTTATTACATAATCCTCCTCTAGAAATCTGGCGTTCGTGCTAACGATCACCCTCTGATCTCTAGGATTATAAAACAAACCACCTTTCGTTCCCTTAGGGTAGCCAACAAACCATGAGGTTCCAACTTACCAAAGATCTCCTTCAAAGACATGTGGCCGACTCCCATATCCGAATATGTCTCAGACTAGGCTTCGCCACCCACAATTCTACAGGGTAGAAGGTACTGACGGATGGAACCAAGTTCAGAGTATACATTGTTGTATCCAGGATACCCCGTAATCTAAACAGTAACTCAGAATAACTCATCATCGATCTGACCATCTCTATAAGAGTCCTATTCCTTCGCTCCGCTACACCATTCTGCTGGGGTGTGCCAGGTGCAGACAATTGGGATTGAATCCCAGCCTCTGATAAGTAATTCCTAAACTCTCCCAAGAGGTACTCACCACCACGATCAGATCGTAGGGTCTTGATACTCTTACCTTGACGGTTCTCCACATCAGCCTTAAATTCTTTGAACCTGTCAAAGCATTCAGACTTGTGGCGCATCAAGTAAATGTATCCATATCTTGAATAATTGTCTATAAAAGAGACGAAATACTCAAAACCACCTCTTGCCTAGATAGACATAGGACCGCACAAATCAGAATGAACCAATTCTAACACATCTTTGGCCCTATACCCCTTGGCCTTGAAAGGCCTCTTGGTCATTTTACCTTCCAAGCAAGATTCGCAGGTTGGGAGATCCTCCACCACTAATGAACCCAAAGGTTCATCAGCTATCAACCTTTGAATTCTGCTTAGGTTAATATGACCAAGCCTTAGATGCCAAAGATATGTTTGGTTCATTTGCGAAGGTTCTTTTCTCTTATTAGACTTAGAAGATGAGTTATTTACTTCTATATGCATCGTGGGAGTTTTCGGTTCAAGAGTATATAAATTGCCAACCAATGTACCAAAACAGATAATCTCCCTATTCCTTTTTATAACCACTTTGTCATTAAAAGAAACAGAATATCCATCCATAAACAATTTAGAAACTGAAATTAAATTCTTTCTAAAAGTAGGTACATAAAGACAATTTCTCAAAACCAAAACTTTATTCCTATCAAAAGATAAATAAACGTCTCCCACTGCAATAGTCGCCACCTTTGAAGCATTGTCCATGAAGACGGTAATCTCTCCCTCAGCTAGTCGTCGGGTTTCCTGGAACCCCTGCAAAGTATTGCAGACATGATCAGTGGCTCCTGTATCTATACACTAGGCACTGGTAGATAACACCGCTAAACATGTTTCAATAACTAAACAAGAAGATATACCTTTGTTCTTTCGGCGAGGACTATCCGCCTTCCAATGTCCAGTCTGCTTGCAAGTGAAGCACTTGCCTTTCGGCTTCTTCACTCCTGCCTGAGGTCCCACTGCCACCTTCTTCGCTCCACCTTGCTTTTTCTTCTTCTTACCTTTCGGTTTAGAGGAAGAAACCTTCTGAGCGACCATGGCTTGAGCACTTTGACGAAAAAGCCCCTCTACCGCCTGGAGTTATGTCAGAAGCTCCGCCAATGAATACAACCTCTTGTTCATGTTGTAGTTGAGGCGGAACTGCTCAAAACTCCTAGGCAAAGACTGGAGAATGATATCGACCTAGGTTTCCCCATCGATCTCAGCTCCGAGGACTTCCATCTCATTAAGATGAGCCATCATCTTGAGAACATGATCCCTAACGGGTGTTCCCTCGATCATGGTGGTCGTCATCAAGTTTCTCATCGCCCCTCGCCTAGCCGCCTCTACTCGATGTCCTAAAAGTTCTTGAGATTGAACATCATGTCATAAGTGGCTATGGCTCGATGTCGATGTTGCAAAGACATTTGACATAGATGCCAAAATGTAACACCGCCATCTCATCCGCTTGACCCATTTCTTATAACGTTCTTTCTCCTTTTCATCGAGTCATCGAGGGCTTAGGAGGATAGACTCAAGAGTACAAATTTGTACTCTCGCAGCTTAAGACAATATCGATTTCTTTTCCAATCAATGTAGTTTGGTCCAAGAAGTTTATTTTCTTTTAAAATCACAAAGAAGTGGGTTGAAAGCCATTTGAAAATCCTAAAATCACAATGATCAAAATATTAGATTTCAAATATTATTGATTCCTCAAAACAATAAAATCAAATCAACCAACACCTCAATCACCGAGAATATCGCATGCCACGATAGTGTGGACGATACAATTCTACATTTGTAAGAGGAGGTTTTACCCATTAATTTTATTATCTTGTCAACCTTACTTTTTGACAAATAAAATTAATAGTTGGTTCCTCTTGGCCCTACAAATAAAAGCGTGGATCTGATGGGGAGGATATTTTTATTTGCATCTAAGTGTGCACCATTACACGATACTAAGGGAATTATTTTGATTTATGTGTTGGTTGACTTTTGACTCTTAGGTCTTAAGTATTGACTTTGACTTTTTGACCTAGGAGTTTGACCATTAGACCCTTGAACTTGATTTTGTATATTTCTAAGGGTCTTTTCTAATTTCTCAAGCCTTGACCTCAAGGCTTGGTTTTCTAATTCCAATTGCCCAATTGATTTTTGATTGAGTTCTTGGGCATGGGACTTTTTAGGCATATGCCTAGTCCATTTGGGATTAAGACCTAGGTGCTCTTGCACCTTTCTAATGGTCTCCCTAGGTAAAGTTTTTCTAGAGTTATTTGACCTAGGTTTGTCCTTAGATAAGTTATTTTTAGGGACATTAGTCCCAAATTTCTCCCTATTATCAAAATGGACACTTTTAGCTCCTAAGCAAAAATATTTATTCCTATTAGCATGCTTTTCATAAATTGCAAGAGAATTTAAATTCCTAGCATGCCTTTGCCTATTAACTAAAGAAGGTGCATTATTGAAATATACCTTAGGGTTTGCCCTAGAGGCTCCCCCTACATGTGTAGCTCCCTCTTTGGTCTTTTTGCTTCCCCTAGGACATTGATTCCTATAATGTCCCCTTGAGTTGCACTTGAAGCATATGATATGCTCCTTGCTCTTGATATTTGGGGAACCGGCATCCTTGACTTTTGGAGCCGGTGGAGCTTTCCTAATCTTCTTTGGGCACTTGCTCTTATAGTGCCCGGTTTCCCTACACTCAAAACATATTATATGCATTTTATTATTAACACATATGTTTGAGTTACCTAGGTTAATGGAGACCGGAATTGGACTTTGGGCTTCTTCATCTTGACCGGATGTCGAAGCTTCTTCTTGATGTTTCGGTATGGAAGGTCTCTCCTCCCCCTCAATCCTTGAAGTGGATGCTTCTTCCACTTCCTTCACATCTTCCGATCCGGATGTTGATTCCCTATCAACCTCCGAATCCTCACTTCCTTGTGAGGATGATCTCTCTTCTTCACCCTCCTTATCTTCTTGAATTGATGGTGAACTTTCTTGAGCTTGAGAGGGTGAGCACTCCTCTTCTTCTTCTTCTTCTTGGACCATTGATGGGCTTTCATAGAGCTTTTCCAAATCGCTCCATAGCTCCTTAGCATCCATGCATTCACCTAGGCTACACAAGAATTCATTTGGAATTAAATCAAAAATGAATTTGATTACCTTCTTGTTTTTCTCGAATCTTTGGAGTTGATCTTCACTCCATCTCTTCTTCTTGAGGAAGCCACCTTTTGGTCCTCTAGGATACTCAAATCCTTCCATTAATAGAGACCATTCCTCGAAGTCCTTCATCATCAAAAAATCTTCAATTCTTCTCTTCCAAGAATCGAAGCCTTCTTGTCCATATAATGAGTACGGGACCGGTGTGTTGATGTCCCATCCAAGCTTGTCTTGGAATTCCATCTTTACCCTCTAGCGTCTTGCTCCCGGTTGTTAATCCGTTGAAGAGCCACCAGGCTCTGATACCACTTGTTGGAGATTTGACGCTCGCTAGAGGGGGGGTGAATAGCGTGTAACCGTACGTAGATGGAATTCTTTCGCGTTCGATCGTCTACAATCTTGTTAGCACAGCGGAATAGTAATAACAAATAAATATAACCAGACACACAATCACAACACGATCACAACACAAGCATATAACGTGGTTCGGAACCGTAACGGTTCCTACTCCACGGATCGAGCTCTAACGAGCTCTAGCGACGCCAATGCAATCACTAATCAATAAACTCCTTCTCGACAACAAGTCGGAGGCGGAGAAACCTCGTACACAAGATTACAACACTAATCTAAGGAAATACAAGCAAATACAAAGGAAATGTAAAGAACACTTTACAAAGACTAGGGTTTGAGCGCTTTGCTTGTTGGTTGCTTGGATGAGGTTGAAGGGCCCTGAAATGCACCTGCAAATCGCCTCAAGAAAGCTCCCCAAGAACTGATGCCGCAATCTCCACGAACAGCTTCCTTTTATCTCGCGGGGCCGATTTCGCTGGCGCAATCGCCATAAATCACCCGATCGCCAACATCAGATGTGAGACAACGGCTCAATCCACGTTGGACAAGTTCCAACGGGACTTCTACCACCGATCGCCAACATTGGCCGATCGCTAACGCCGTAGTCGATCCCCCGGCTACGGAGTGCTTCGCTAGAACTCGATCGCTGATCGCCATCCCTTGGCGATCATTGCCATATCACCGATCGCTTCCTATGAGCGATCGCCAGAGTAAAAGCTCTCGAACAAAGAATCGAACTCAAGTCCGTTAGTAATATATGAGAGATGTCCTAAGGCAATCGCTTATGTATGAACCATTTATATGATAAATGAAGATTCACTATTTGAGTATACATGTTTCATGTATTTGATTGGATCTTAAACTCATTTATCTTGAATGTCCACGATACGATTCACGATGAGAGAATTTGTGATTGGATCACAACTAGTGAGTATCTCTACATGTGTAATTGTGATGTATCGGAATTATCCTAGTCGATGAATTGATGGATCTGGACACCATCAATTTCACGAGACTAGCACGAGGTATACTCCTTGGTGTATCCAAGCGGTGATTCTCACCGCCGGAGACATAGTGATGTCCGAGTTAATCGTGGATGCTAGTTATGGTAACTAGTTCATTGGAGTGACCACCGTAAGACTTCATATGGTTCTCTGCATATATAGATATGTCAATGAAGTTCTTACTGTGGCTTAAGTGCGATGTTCCTTTGACTTGCGGTATTCAAGTCATCTTGATCATGGAGACTTATGCTTTGACATCTTAAGCAAACATCTCAGGAGATGTGGACCCGGATGATTGGGTATAAGTCGAAGTGATCAAGGTGTTTGAATAGCCTATAAAGGATTCACCACTCCTTGCAGGAGATGTATACCCATGGCCTCTCGTCGGATTGTTACTAAAGTCTTTGGCCAAAGCATTACATGTTTAGAGTAAAGTACTCTTCGATACATGTGGAGTAACTAGAATCCGTAGGACGAGGAAATGATACTTGGGCTAGGTGTGACGTAGTCAGCCTAGTGGGGACTGACACAATAGACCATGTCCTGAACCAAGTGGGTATAAGATGAGTGAAGGGAATGGGGCACAATTCATTCAAGCATCAAGGGTTTCGTAAATAGTTCGATCAATCGCTGATCTTTTCTTAATTGGGGATCATGATGTACTACTAGATGCCACTATGATCGCTCTATAATTAATGGTTAATTATAGACGGCCAACATAAACCGAGAACCTATTTGGTCACACGCACAACGAGTGTAATCCAAAGGATTTAAAACGAGCTTGAGAATGGGATTCTCGCATCGAGAGAAACTAGGTTTGGTTGGACCAAACATAAAGCGAGCATGAAATTGTTTCAGTCGCAATGGAAGCGTGGATGGGCTGCGTCTTATGAAGACGTAATGGATGGACCAAAATGGTTTGGTTCTAATCCAATGGATCAGAATAAACCAAAGGGTTTGGTTTATTTTAAACGAATGAACCAAAAGTTGGTTCGGTTCGTTTTAACTTAAAATAAACCATCATGGTTTGGTTTATTTTAACTTATCTTAATGGAGCGGGTTAACGGGCTTTATGGATATGATCCATTAACCATTAAGAGAATTAGTTCTCTATCAAAGTGGGCTTAAGGGAGTGTTAAACCCTAATCCAAAATCAAAACGTTGTGCCGCCCAACCTCCTTGCCGCCACCTTGATTGTGCCGCCGCTCAGCTCCTTGCCGCGACCAAGCTTCAGCCGGTGAACCTCCGGCGACCCTCCGGTGATCTCCTAGAGGTTTGGCATCAAGGTGAGGTTTTTCTCTCCTTGTTTTGGCCGGCGCCTACTCCTCCACCAAGCTGTCCAGTTTTCTGGACAGCTTCTCCTTCCGTCCGGAGCGCTGCTTGACGACGGTTAGTGCCCGACAGCGGCTAACATACCGGGATTTGATCTCCGTAATCCTCTGAGGTGGAGGATGGCGATTCGGCCAAACGGGTTGACGAATACCTCCGGAGAAGCGAGTTTGAGAACTCGCTTTGGATCCGAATTTGATTCGGATCGTGATCATCTCTCGATCACGTCGTCTTCAACACGAGGCTAGTAACCCGTACGAAGACGAAGCTCGTGACTTAGCGAAGTCATCCCGAGGAGCTCGGCGTGGATACGGATAGAGACGATTCTTACGAGGATCGTTCCGGTTGATGTCGTTCCCGCTACACGTCATACGGAAGGTATAACGTAGTTTAATTTCCTTTTATTGCAATTTTAATTTACGGTTATGTCTACACTTGTTGTAATAGCATGCGTGTGTTGTGTGTGTTGTAATAAATAGGAGTATTTATTATTTTTATTGCTTCCGCTGTGCTCATGTTTACGAAACATGATCGAACACACACACGCCGCGGTGCCGGAAACCCAACAAAGTCGACTCCCGGCAGTCGAACCGGCCATAATGCCAGTCGACTGCCAACCTCAAACATGAGGTTTTAACCCAAGTATGGTGCCCCCATACTTGCTAGACCACCCTTAGCCTAGACCTAAGCCTTCTAGCCACCTCCATCAGCCTCACGCCTCTCGGATCCCTCCAAGTCATCCATGACTTGTTCATCCATCGTGCTAGCCTTCAGGTGCTTCCATCGGCTATGTCATGCTAACGGTGTCTACACCGCCAAGGCACATTGGACTTACGCCGCCAAGACTCCGCTTGGACTTTACGCCGCCAACCATTGGACTTATGCTGCCAAGACTTCGCTGACTTTACGCCGCCAATATCAAACCCTTGGACTTCCCAAATGCCAAGACTCAAGCTTGGCCTTTCCCTTGCCAACCCATGTTGGACTCTCCATGCCAAGACCCATGCTTGGACTTTCCATTTGCCAAGACCCATGCTTGGACTTCCCTTGCCAACCCATGTTGGACTTTCCATGCCAAGACCCATGCTTGGACTTTCCATTTGCCAAGACCCATGCTTGGACTTTCCCATAATCACATGGTCAACCCTGGTCAACCATCAAGTCAATTATAACCTTGGTCGATTGAGCTAAACACCTCTCTTAATACTCCGATATTTCACAATCGCAACACAAAGGTTATTTTCTACTACACCACTGACTAGATTCCCCATCCTGGGGCGTTGGAGACCACTGTTAGCAATACGTGTAAGACTGGCCGATTGCACCAACAGATTATACAAAATATATACATACGCACACATGTATAATCAACACATAAAAGAACATGCTCATATCTGAAAATAAAGTTGTAAAACTTTATACCTTACGATCTTCTACCGTATGTCCTTTCTTCCTCGTGGACGACGTGTGGACGAAGATCCTCCACGAGTAGAAGCCTTCTAGATCGCGTTCTTCCCTTCCTTGTCCGCTGTGAACAAAGAGAAGAACCAACAATACCTTTCCTTTCTAGAACCGGCCACCAAGCTAGGGAGTTTGATGCAACCGCCGGCCAAGGAACAATTGGATGAAGCGCCGACCACCAATGCAATGTTGTCGCCGGCCACCTAGAGGTAGGAGAAGCGCCGGCCACTGAGCCGTTGAGAGCCCACACCAAGGAGAAAGGGAGGAAGAAGAAGAGAACCGGCCAAGGTTGAGAAGAGGGAGAGGGACGCCGGCCAAAAACCTAGGGAGAACAAGAACCTTGCCGCCCACTTCTAGCCACCCAAAACCCTAGCCGCCTTTAGGGTTTGTGTTTGCCGCCCACTTTTTTGAGGAGCCAAACCCTAATTTCCAAAATCTTATTGCCGCCCAAGCCTAAGCCTCTATTTATAGAATAGGTCTTAAGCCTCCTTTAATCTCCACCGTCGGATCTAGGGATTTAATCTCCACCGTCGGATCTAGGGTTTTATCCCAACCGTCGGATCTAGGGTTTCATCCCAACCGTCGAATCTAGGATTTCATCCCAACCGTCGGATCTAGGGTTTCATCCCAACCGTCGATTCCAGGATTTCATCCTAACCATCGGATCTAGGGATTTAATCCCAACCGTTGGTTCTAGGGTTTCATCCCAACCATCGGATCTAGGGATTCATCCCAACCGTCGGTTCTAGGTTTTGTTTTACATCCTTGGATCTAGACTTCACGAGGATTATATTAGGCTACAATAGGGATCATAAGGAGGAGTTGGATCTTGGCCACCCGATGGATCGGAACCACACAAACTTGATCCATCAATGATGTTCCATTCCACTAGAGGATCATCATTGAACTACCTCACCAACCCCCATAAATCAATATGGGCTCCATATATTATTTGTACATTCATCTCCCCGTGTTTAAGATATCGAATGTCCATCAATTAATTGATTTACTGACCATCAATTAATTAACATCTAATTCCTCGAGTAGTACCACTCAACCTTATCATCATGTTGACTAAGTCAACCAGCTGGGTTTACATGATAAACCTTATGAGCTCCTCAAGGGGACATCATCAACCTAATATATAGGACACGGTTTCCTCCTATAATCAACGGCACACCATTTAAATAATATTATTTCCCAACTTACCGGGTATATTGATTTAATCCATCTAAATCTCACCCTCTGGTAAATCAAAGAAATAAATACTAAGTACATGTGCCCGTTATTATATCGGGATTAAGAGCATGTACAACATAATATCCGAGGTCCGATTCAATTATGTAGTCAGTACTAAATTGAATCACCTCTATGTCGGTCCTGCTCAATACACCTAAGTGTACCAGTGTAACTCCATGTTCAAGACAAAACAATACCAAGCTACACTACAACCATGCCAATGGTTTGTCCAAAACCATCTTGGTTGTGAGCCTCTACTTATATTTTACAAGGGACTGATAACATGATCCTCTGTGCCACACCAAGCACCATGTTATCTACAATGTAAAATATTAGACAATATGCACACACATATAATAAATATATAAAGTGCAAACAATGATCATGTGATTCTTATTCCAAAATAAAATGTTCATACAAAAAGAGCTAGGCTTTCAGTATACATTCCAACACTAGTCTCCCTTGGCTGATCGAGGTTCTTTCGATTGCATATCTGATGTAATCGTGAGGAGCACTCTGCCTGGGCATATACGCTGAGGAGGTGCTGAACCAACTGATAGGCAGTCCCTGATTCTATGTCCTGTCTGTCCACAGTTGTAGCATCTATTTGTGCCTTGGTAGCATACTCCAGGATCTATCTTTCCGCAGGTAGCACACAGAGGGATCCTGGGCTGCTTGTTTGCTGGACCACCTTTAGGATCCTTCCATTGTCTTCTCTTGCCAGTGTGGTTCCCTTTCCAAGTACTTTGGTTCCTCTGACCTCCTGACTGGGCCTGACCCCTGCCTTCACTCAGTGCTTTCTTTTGCTGATTAATGTTGTTCAGGTAATGCTCGGTAATCAAGGCACTACTGAATAGCTCCTCTGCGGTCTGCGGTCTATGGACTCCGCCGACCACATTCAGAGCTATTTCTGGTCGGAGCATCTTCAGCATGAGTCTGACCCTTTCTCTTTCCGTGCTGACCAACTCATAGGCGGTGCGAATCTTGAATCTTCACGGCGATAGTCACCTTGTTGGAACCCAGTGAACTCGTCATAATGCTTGTTGGTTACCCTCATGTGGAAGAATTCCTCGAAAAACTCGTACTCGAAATCTGTCCATCTCATCTAATTTACTTGTCTCTTTGCTTTAACCCGTTCCCACCACATCCGAGAATCTCCCGAAAGGCAGAATGATGCACACTTAATCTTCTCGCATTCAGGCCAGCCTAGAAGCTCCACAATGCTTTCCACCATCTTGAACTAGGCCTGGGCATCCCATGGCTCACCAGTACCAGAGAAATTTTCCGGCCTTTGGATCGTAAGCTTCTGTCGAACCATCGGGTCCGTTGGTGAGGCGATGGGTTTCGTTGATTCATTAGGTATTTATTACTTGTTGTTGTTCGTGACTTGTCCTCGAGTTACGTGACTACGTGTGTAAGGTCATGCGGGGTGCTATCTCATCATCTTCATTTATTAAAGTAAATCTAGTGTAAGTTTTTCGTTCATTTATCTACGCATAATTAAACTAAAGCTAGCATAAAGTTATCATTCATGTTTTCATGCATAATTTAAGCTAAAGGCATTTTATATCATACATGAACAAAATTAGCTAAAGGCATTTCATATCATACATGAACAAAATAAGCTAAAGGCATTTCATAAACAAAATTAGCTGAAGGAATTTCATATCATACATGAACAAATTTAACAAAATTAGAGTAGACATAGAATTCTTACTTGGAGTGGCAGGATTTGGAGCTTGATGTGTGTGTAGTGGAAAGGCAGATCCGCTCTGATACCAACCTGTCACGCCCACCCTTTTTGGACCAGAAGTCCGGAGGGGCGGCGCGTGACGCGACCGTACATACATACATTACTTACAGCGGAAGACTTTATACATATTTCTTACTTCTTATAGTGGAAGACTTTAGACTTATTTTTTTTTTCTTTTAAAACATAAACATGCATTGACATATATAGATACTTCTTCTTCTTAACATAGAGCATGCATCATAATATATATAGATACTTCTTCCTTACTTCTTCTTATTAACATAGAGCATTCATCATAACATATAAAGATACTTAGTGCTTAGTTCAAGTTCATAAACATCATCTCATAAGGAGTAATAAATAAGGACATCCATAAACGTCATCATCATAGGGAAACATATATATAAGGACATAACAGATCTTCTCCACCATGCCACTACCACACACATTTGGCCCCTCCTACTGCTCCCTTTAGTTTATCCATCCCTTACCCTTATCTGCAGTACGAGGGAAAGATAAACTATATGCACATAGGCTTAGTAAGATCCTGTCCTACTCACAAAAACCATACATCGACATTAATCATGGCATATAACATTCATAATATATAAGCAACATAACATGTAACATAAGTAACATAAGTAAACATAACATACATCATATATAACATAGAGGCATAAACATGACATTTCAAACATAACATGCAACATATATATAACATATCAAATATAACATACATCATATGTAACATAGAGGCATAAACATGACATATCAAATATAACATGCAACATATATATGACATATCACATAGCATGTGAACATAGCAATCAAATCATGAAAACCTATGCAGGATGCTTTTGAAAACATATATTATAAGTACGTAAACATAATCTCAACATATTTGGGCCCAGCATTGTACCACTTCTTCATTATCATAGCGTGCATCCCTAAATAGACCCGAGGTAGCAAGTCTCGAACCTACTAGGTTACTAGGCCCGATCTTAGTCCGTCGACCTAGGGCAATCGTCATAGAGTAGAAGCCCATCCTAGGCCCGAGTCTTACTCCATCGACCTAGGGCATCTTGGAAACCATCCCGTACTAGGCCCGATCTTAGTCCGTAGACCTAGGGGCAATCATACATAGAGGCCCATCCTAGGCCTGAGTCTTACTCCATCGACCTAGGGCATCTTAGGAGCCCATCCCTTTGGACCTTGTTAAGGTCTTGGTTCAAGCCATGCAGAAGGTAAAATACTTATATGCCTTTATTATAACATAGCTTATTTCATTTTGCAAACATAGCATACTTCATTTCATAACATATCATATTTCACTTCATGAACATATCATCTTTCATTTCATAAACACATCATACTTCATTTCATAACATGTCATATTTCACTTCATGAACATATCATATTTCATTTCATAAACACATCATACTTCATTTCATAACATGTCATGTTTCACTTCATGAACATATCATATTTCATTTCATAAACACATCATACTTTATTTCATAACATGTCATATTCATTTCATGAACATATCGTTTTTCATTTTATAATCATATCGTATTTCATTTCATAGCATATCTTAAATATCACATACACATAGGGCATGGCATAAGGCATAAACATCAAGAGTAAGTAAACACTAACCTAAAGCATGTTATCTTCATCTAGCATCATTTAATATCACAAGTCAACATGAATTCACCCAACATAAAACACATGTTAACCTAACCTAGAGCATGTTAAATGACAATGGTTGGCCGAATGGTCCATGTAGATTTTTAGGGCTAGTCTTTTAACCTAATTCAATTAACATACTAACAACATCATATGCATACAAACATGGAATAAAACTTCATTGGAGCATCCATACAAGAGGGGTGGCCGAATGGTCCTTGTAGGTGTTTAGGGCTAGTCTTTTAACCTAATCCAATTAACACACTAACAACATCATATGTATATAAAACATGGATTAAAGCTTCATGGAGTCATCAAAATAGAGGGGTGGCTGAATGGTTCAAGGGCTTTTAGGGTTAAACCTTTAAATTAATCCATCTAACATACTAACATCATCATATGCATAAAAATCATTGTATAAAACTTCATTGAAACATAAAACCAAGGGTGGCCGAATGGTCCATGTAGGCTTTTAGGGTTAGACTTTTAAACTAATCCCTCTAACATACTAACATCACCATATGCATACCATACCTAGTATAGAACTTCAATTAATCACCAAAAATACATGATGGCCGAATGGTTCATAGAGGTGTTTAGGGTTAACTTTTAACCTAATTCATTCTACATCCTAACATCATCATTTGCATGTAAAACAAGATATAGAACTTCAATAAAACACTAAAAATCCATGTTGGCCGAATATATCATAGGGATTCCTAGGGTTAACTTTTAACCTAATTCATTCTACATCCTAACATCATCATTTACATGTAAAACAAGATATAGAACTTCAATAAAATACCAAAAATCCAAGTTGGCCGAATGGTTCATGGGGGTTCCTAGGGTTAACTTTTAACCTAATTCATTCTACTTCCTAACATCATTATTTGCATGTAAAACAAGATAAAGAACTTCAACAAAACACTAAAACCCATGTTGGCCGAATATATCATATGGATTTCTTTTACAAAACATCAATCGAAGCTACTCGTATGCAGGTGAGGGATACTTACATCCTTCGCTTTGCTTTTAGTGGGAAGATGACCTAAGGAAAAACAAAACCTAGCCTTCTCCTTGCTTGGATGGGGTTCGGCCAAAGGGTGAAAGTGGAGAGGGAGAGGAATAGATTTCGGTGAGGAAGAAGAAGAGAAGAGGAGAAAATGAATTGTGTAACTCATTCCCCCTATTTATTCACTTGAAGAGTCCCTTGATCTCCCTTACACTTAACTATAATTTCCCCTATTCCTCTAATGATAAAATCCTATTGGTCTTCTTGTTAGTGGGTGCATCTATAGGGCTTGGCTATCTCTAGAGGTTTGGGGTTCAATTCCTAGGCCTTGCATCCCTTTTTGGCTTATTTTCTTTCATTTTTTAAAAGGCCCACATAAAGCTCATTATCGTCAAGCCAAAAATTCTTGTAAAATTGCTAGAAATTTTACGGGCGTTACAGGTCCAAGCACCAGTCATGTCCGATGAAATGTCAAATCTAAGCAAGGGGCCATAGTAGGGTACTACAGTAACATCCATACAAAAGAAAACCCTGATGAAACATATCCCTCAATCTGGTCGTGCTCTCATCCCTAACTGACGTCAGGGATCATGTGTCGACCAGTGTCCATCCTCTCTGACTAGGTGCACCAGTCACTCCTCCGCCTATGATCCAGCAGATCCTCATGCGCTGTGCCTGATGTGGCCATCCTCCTCCTGTATTGCTCCTCGCAAAATCCACTTTGAGCAAGTGGTCAGCTAACAACGGATTTGATGTGTCTTTACCGTGGCCGTTACCACAGACTAGATAGGCCATTCAGGTGGGCCTATTCACCTAATCGCGCTTTCCTAATAGGGCGGGGTGGCCAACCACCGAACCTACTAGGGTAGCTGAAACTGAGGGCCTTGGCTCTTGGGCGAAACTGATGCCCAGTACATGCCCTTTCAAAAGTAAAATACTTTCTTTATACTTATATTCTTATACATACTAAAAGAATGCTCTTAATCCCCTAAACCATGAATGGGGAGCACCATAAAGATCATTATGCTCTTGACCCCTAAAACTGAAATGGGGAGCATACTGAAAATTATTGTGCTCTTAATCCCCAATTCGAACAGGGAGCATCTTTAAATTTTTCTTTATAAAGGAAATATTTTTACATCTTACTCTACATCATTCATATAATTGTAAGCTACAACTCATCTACAACATGCATGATCATAAATCACATTCTTATCATGGATCTAAACATGATACTGAATCGAACATGACATAACGGGTAAAAATCATGTAACTAAAAATGTCATGCATAACTAGAAATAACATGCACATAAAAATATATCAATGACATACAATAACTATTTACACTGCAGGTGAGCAATACTTACTTCCTACACTTTTTCACCAATTTATACCCTTAGATTTCATAAAGAGAAGACCTTCTACGTGTTCCTTTGCATTAGTGTGATCCTCTACCAATTCCTTGAGGAGATCCCTCTTGGAAAATCCCCTCTCGAATTATCCAAAGAGAAGACAATCTTCTTCCTCACTTCGGCAGCTGGAAAATGGAAGGGGAAGAGAGGTGGAGTGGTTGGGACGCATTTGGAGAGGTGGTTGGCGTTTGGAGAGAAGAGGAGGAGAGGCGGTCGGCGTTTAGAGAGAAGAGGAGGAGAAGTGGTCGGTGCAAAGATTAGGGAAAGGAGAGAAGAGAGACACAATAAAAAAAAATCTATATATAAACTAGGGTTTCCCTAATTTAATTGCCCCTTTAAATGCTTAGCTAAATTAACCAACTTCTCCCTTTTTTTCAGCCTATAGATATATTCTGTTATATCCTACTCATTGGTAATCTTATGACTTAGTGGTATGAAGTCTATTCCCCCAAACTAAAGGTTCATGGTTCGAGCCCTGGCTAATGAACCATTTATTCGAATTTTTTTTATTCTATTTCTATTCTTATTCTTATTTCTATTTTCCTCTAAATAAAAAGTATAAGAACAAAAATTTGGGTTGTTACAACCCCTACTCGCAAAATGAATCTCGCGATTGTCCCATACCAATCTTACAGCGCCCTAATTCGCTGTCCCAAAAAAACAAAAATGAGACCTTGCCATTTCGGAGAGTTTTTCTCGGTGGTTGAAGCCTACAAGTGTCCAAACACTTGTTGCTTCGACTCTTCGAGAAAAATACTCACAAAATCTATAAAATTAGGAAAATTACAGAAACTTACAGATCTATAATTTTTTGTATCTAATACAAAAATTACAAATATAAACATGTACATGCTTCACACGTGGCTCTGATACTACTGTTGGATTCTCTGAGCCGTAAAAACTGCTTTTTGCGTTGTGGAAACCTCGAAAGTCGGCCACAGATCTATGTGAAGATAAATAAAATAAAATTCATGTACATGTTTAGAAACACTAGATCTACCTTAGATTTACATGGTAAGAGTGTTACCCTTGTAGCGATGCCCTTCGCTTATCCCGCTCATCCAAAAGGTTGTCGGATCTCGTAGAGTGTCAAGTGTACACTCCTCTACACGTATCTACACAGACAAAAGGTGGAGAAAACCACTTAGAGTGTGCTAGCTCCCTTAGGAGGTTTCGGCCATGGAGGAGAGGGAGAGAAGAAGAAGGGAGGAGGAAGAAGAAGAAGTTAATTCTCCACTTATTCCCTTGGCCAACCACATTAAGGAGAGTTATACACATCCATGTAATACCAAAAGCCATGGCTCTTGGTCTTCCTCATGAGGTGGCACACCTTGATGTGTCCATGATGATGTGAAACATCATCATTGGTCGGCCCCTTTACCAAGTCACCATGAAGTGGCATTTGGTCAAGTCAAACTTGACCCTTCATCTTCCCTCTCAAGTCAAGTCAAACTTGACCTCTTATCTCCCATGGTTGATCAAATCCAACCTTTGATTCAAGTCAATTTAATTTAATGAATCTCTATTCATTAGTTTAAATTGACTCAATGAATCAAATCAAAATTAGACTCATTCAACACTTGAATCAAATTGATTCCAAATCAATTAGTCTAATTTGGATTACTCTTAATCAAATTTGGTTCATCACATGAACCTAATCCTCTTGGTCCATCATATGAACCTAATCTCCATCTAATTACCCTTTGTGTTGACCCTATAGGTTCTTGTAACGTTGTAAATGCTCCTAAACTTATTTAGAAACATAAGAAATGAGCGGTATCTAACAACACATCATTGCTACCCGAGTTACAAGAATGTTGAGATCTAACATCACCTTTGTGACTACTAATTGTGACTCTCACAATATGTGATAATGTCCCTCTATCCTTGACATCTAGATTGAACAATTGAGACATAGACCGTGTCATCCTTTGTACAATTTATATCTTGAACTCCAAGTAGACTCACTCTAATCAAATGAGCTCAATATCTCATATTGACTCATTTGGGCATGGTCATGCACTTAGTGATCTCACTCTATCAAGAATCATGATATCACTCCCCTCATATAGGAGGGATAGATCTCATCTACATCACTCATATCTCTCCGCATAATTTGTTACATACCCAGTAATCGCCTTTATAGTCCACCCATTTACGGGTGACATTTTACGAAGCCAAAGTATGCAACTCCTTATGTAAGGAACCATGGTGACTTTAGGTCGAAGGACTAATAGTCACATGAGAAAGTATATGACATTCATATAACGATCCATGATACTTTCTCATGGAGGGTCATTCAGTATACATTCTCCAATGCATACTCATGTGTCAACTTGATATGTCATATCCATGACTTGTGAGATCAAGTCATCGAGTTGACCTACATGCTAGTCTCTTCGCATTAATATTGTCCCTGAATATTAATTCTTGACTAGGAATGATTAAGAGTAGTGTTCTCTATATCATCTCATTATCGATTCAACCAATCGATTGATATAGATAAGTGTTAGTGAAATCCCTAGAGTCAATCATGTGATGATTGTTGTATGGACTTTGTTGTATCATATTCCTATATATAAAGGCATTTCTTTATGGTTATTATACTTACTTGTATTGGTGCCAAATAACTAAGTATAATAACATCCTTGAGTAGAAGGTTCTTATTTATATCAATCGATTGGTTGAATCGATAATAAGATGATATAGAGAACACTACTCTTAATCATTCCTAGTCAAGTATTAATATTCAGGGACAATGTTAATGTGAAGAGACTAGCATGTAGGTCAACTCGATGGCTTGATCTCACAAGTCATGGATATGAGATATCAAGTTGACACATGGGTATGCATTGGAGAATGTATACTAAATGACCCGCCATGAGAAAGTATCGTGGATCTTTATATGAGTGTCATATACTTTCTCATGTGACTATTAGTATGACTATTAGTCCTTGGACCTGAAGTCACCATGGTTCCTTACATAAGGAGTTGCATACTTTGGCTTCGTCAAACATCACCCGTAAATGGGTGGACTATAAAGGCGATTACTGGATATGTAACAAATTATGTAGAGGGATGTGAGTGATATAGATGGGATCTATCCCTCCTATATGACGAGAGTGACATCATAATTCTTGATAGAGTGATACCACTAAGTGTATGGCCATGCCCAAATGAGTCAATATGAGATATTGAGCTCATTTGATTAGAGTGAGTCTACTTGGAGTTCAAGCTATAGATTGTACAGAGGATGACACGGTCTATACCTCAATTGGTCAATCTAGATGTCAAGGATAGAAGGACATTGTCACATATTGTGAGAGTCACAATTAGTAGTCACAAAGGTGATGTTGGATCTCAACATTCTTGTAACTTGGGTAGCAATGATGTGTTGCTAGATACCGCTCATTGCTTATGTTTCTAAATCGGTTTAAGAGCATTGCCAATGTTACAAGAACCTATAGAGTCACACACAAAGGGCAATTAGATGAAGATTAGGTTCATATGATGGACCATGAGGATTAGGTTCATGTGATGAACCAAATTTGATTAAGAGTAATCCAAATTAGACTAATTGAGTTGGACTCAATTTGATTCAAGGGTTGAATGAGTCTAATTTAGATTTGATTCATTGAGTCAATTTAAACTAATGAATATAGATTCATTAAATTAAATTGACTTGAATCAAATGGTTGGATTTGATCAACCATGGGAGATAAGAGGTCAAGTTTGACATGAATTGAGAGGGAAGATGAATGGTCAAGTTTGACTTGACCAAATGCCACGTCATGATGACTTGGCATGGGTCAGCCAATGATGATGTTCCACATCATCATGGACACATCATGGGGTGCCACCTCATGAGGAAGACCAAGAGTCATGTCTCTTGGTATTACATGGTTTAAAACCCCATAAAGTGGTCGGCCACATGTGATGAGCATTAGTGGTGAATTGAGTGGGATTTGATTAGATCATCTTCTTCCTCCTCTCCTCTCAAGCTCTCTCTCCCTCATCCTCTTTTTTCCGATACCTTCATGAGTGCTAGCACACTCTAAGTGATCTTCTCCACCTATTGTTCGTGTGGATACTTGTAGAGGAGTGTATACTTGACATTGTCGAGTTCCAGCAAGCCGTTTGGACGAGCGGGATAAGCGAAGTGTATCGCATCAAGGGTAAAGCTCTTCACATGTAGATCTAAAGTAGATCTAAGGTTTTAAACACATACATATATATATTTTGTTATTATTCGCACGGATCCGTGGCCGACTTTCAAGGTTTCCACAATGCAAAAAGCAGTTTTTACGGCTCGGATAGTCCAATAGTGGTATCAGAGCCACGTGCGAAGCATGTATGTGTTTAGTTTTATAATTTTTGTATTAGATATAAAAATTATAGATCTGTAAATTACTGTAAATTTCCTATTTTATAGATTTTTTTGAGTATTTTTCTCGAAGAATCGAAGCAACAAGTGTTGGGATGTTGGGATGTATAATGAAAAGTCAATCTTTTGTATGAAAATCATTATTTTTGAAATAAAAATCACATGATCATTGTTTGCATATTTATGGTTATTCATATTTGTCTGATACGTTACATTGTAGATAACATGGTGTATAGTGTCACACAGGAGATCATGTTATCAGTTCATTGTAAAGTATAAGTAAAGGCTCACAACCAAAATATTAGGATGATGATGTCCCCTTGAGGAGCTCATAAGGTTCATCATGTAAACCCTGCAAGTGGACTTGGTCCGGCATGATGATAAGGTTGAGTAGTACTACTCATGGAGTTAGATGTTGATTAATTAATGGTCAGTAAATTAATTTATTGATGGGCATTCAAGATCTTAAACACGGAGAGATATTTGTATAATTAATATATGAAGCCCATATTTATTTATTGGGGTTGGTGAGGTAGATCAATGATAATCCTCTAGTGGAATGGATTATCATTAATGGATCGGACTTTATGTGGGCTAGATCCATTGGGTGGCCAAGATCCAACTCCTCCTCATGGTCCCTATTGTAACCTATTAAAACCCTCATGAAGCCTAGATCCGATGATGGAAAATGAAACTCTAAATCTAACGGTGGAGGTTAAATCTCTAGATCTGACTGTCGAGATTAAATCTCTAGATCTGACGGTTGAGATTAAATCTCTAGATCCGACGGTGGAGATTAAAAGGAGGCTCAAGCCTAACTCTATAAATAAGGGCTTAGGGCTTGGGCGTGGAGATCATAAGACAAGGGTTAGGGTTTTTGGTGTTGGCTTGAGAGGAGAGGTGGGTAGCTAACCTAGGGTTTACTTCTTCCTATAGGGTGGTGGCAATATAATTCTAGGGTTTGGCTATTCTTGGTCGGAGGCAACTCCACCCTCTCTCTCTCTCTCTAGATCGGCGGTAACTCATCCCTCTCTCTCTCTCTCTAGGTTGGCCGGCGCTCCTACATCCACTCCTTGGTCGGCGGCAACATCAAGCTTGGAGCTTGGTGGTCGGTCCTAGATAGGAGAAGAGATTTGTTTCATTCTTCTTTTTGTTCGAAGTGAGCAAGGAAGGGAAGAACGTGATCTAGGAGGCTTCGACTTTTGGAAGATCGTCGCCCACACGACGTTCAAAAGGAGGAAGGACATACAATAGAAGATCAAGAGGTATAATAAGAGGTATAAGCTTGTTTACTTTGATTAGTGTTTTTTTGTATTATGTATATAATTGTTTACAATTGTATGTGGCTAATTTACTTGGACCCCGAATACAAACACAAAAACCGGCGATCCGTACGTTTATTCTGCAGCTAAACGAAGAAAAGAGATAGGTTGCTTAAACAATAAGTTTGTTCAAGTGACCACTCAAATCGAATAGCACGACGATGGAATAGTTGCTTGGGTAATCCCTCTTCGTCAAGGATTAATTTTTTTAATCCGGGGACGTAGATGGGATCGCCATGCAAAAGCAACCGAGTTGAAGTGGGAAGCGAAGTTTCCACCTTCAAGTGGTATCGGAGCCACGGTTTCCGGTTTTTTGTGTTTTGGATTCGGTTAGTTTTATGCACTTATCATATAGTGTATGTGCCGGATGATAGTTGGATGTGCGTAGGCTAACTTTTTGGTTGCAAGCATGAGATCCAACTATTATGGTCATATGTGTGTATGTGATTGCATGTGTGTAATATTATTTGAATCCTCGGGGTTGACGAGGCTAGTATTTAATTTTTGTAATTAAGTACGGCATTGTTTAGCCACTCTTTTTATTTTAGTTTACTTTCGATCTAGATTTCATGTACACTCCTTCGTGGAATATAGGATCGATGGATGTAAATTAAAATAATTATTCTTGGCACGGATCTACGGATGGCTTGTACATGGCATAGGGAGGAGCGGACGAGATGGCGATACAACGGGAGAGATATTGGAGAACAAAAGTCATAATAGTTGTAAAATATTTTTTTTTCATATTTATTGCTTCTTGTTTGATATGCATGCAATGTGCTAGGAAAATTTCTCAATTTTAAATTACTAAGTAGAAGAGGGATATTTTTTAAAATTCCCACGACCTCCATTACGATTTGACATGTGATGCAAACAAACTTGCACGTCGGCTCTAAGTGCCTTCCTCCACATCGGATGAGTTTGTTTTGCGGATCACAGAGTTGAATATGGTTATAGAAAATTATTTAGGAGCGTGTGTACTTCCCTATCGGAAGGCACATAACCCGAGATAATTGCCTTGGTACCAAGTAATGGTGAACACTTAGATGCAAATAGGAGTATCCTTCCCATCGGAGTCACTGCTTTTATTTGTAGGGCTAAAGAGGAACCAACTATTAATTTTATTTATCAAAAAGTTAGGTTGACATGATAGTAAAATTAATGGGTAAAACCTCCTCTTACAAATGTAGAATTCATATACATCCACACGATCGTGGCATACGATATTCTCGGTGGTTTGAGGTGTTGGTTGATTTTAAAAATTTATTGTTTGAGGAATCAATAATTTTTTAAAATCTAATGTTTTGATCTATGTGATTCTTAGGTTTTTCAAAAATGACTTTCAACCCGCTTGCTGTGATACTAAAAGAGAATAAACTTACTGGAGGCAATTATGTTGATTGGAAGAGGAATCTTGATATTGTCTTGACTACTGAGGAGTACAAATATGTCCTCTTCGAAGAGTGTCCTCCTAAGCTTGCAGATGATTCTGGGAAAAAGGAGGAGAGTTATAAGAAGTAGATAAAGCCTGATGAGATGACGCGGTGTTACATTTTGGCTTCTATGTCAAATGTATTGCAACATCAGCATCAAGCCATGCCCACTGCTTATGACAAGATGCTCAATCTCAAAAAGCTTTTCGGACACTAGAATCGGGCTGCGAGGCAGGAATCCATGAGGAACTTGATGATGACCACCATGATCGAGGGAACATCCATGAGGGATCATGTTCTCAAGATAATGGCTCATTTGAATGAGCTGGAAGTCCTTGGAGCTGAGATCGATGGGGAAACCTAGGTTGATATCATTCTCCAGTCTCTACCTAAGAGTTTTGAGCAGTTTCACCTGAACTACAACATGAATAAAAGGTTGTATTCGTTGGCAGAGCTTCTGACAGAACTCCAGGCGGCAGAGGAGCTTTTTTATCAGAGTCCTCAGGCTCAGGCCATGGTTGCCCAAAAGGTTTCTACTTCTAAGCCAAAAGGTAAGAAGAAGAAGAAACAAGGTGGGACAAAGGTGGCAGGAGGATCTCAGGGAGGAGTGAAGAAGCCGAAAGGCAAGTACTTCACTTACAAGCAGATTGAACATTGGAAGAAGGACTGCCCCAACCAGAAGCAGAACAAAGGTATATCTTTTGAACTAATCGTTGAAACATGTTTAGCGGTGTTATCTACCGGTACCTGGTGTGTAGATATGGGAGCCACTGATCATGTATGCAATACTTTACATGGGTTCCAGGAAACCAAATGACTAGCTGAGGGGGAGATTACCGTTTACTTAGACGATGCTACGAAGGTGGTGGTTGTTGCAGTGGGAGATGTTTATTTGTCTTTTAAGAGGAATAAAGTTTTGGTTCAGAAAAATTGCCTTTATGTACCTTTATTTAAAAAGAATTTGATTTCGGTTTCTAAATTGTTTATGGATGGATATTCTATTTCTTTTAATGACAGAGTTGTTATAAAAAGGAATAAGGAAATTATCAATTCTGGTGCATTGATAGGAAATTTATATACCCATGAACCAAAAGCTCCCACGATGCAAATAGAAGTAAATAAGTCATCTTCTAATTCTAATAAGAGAAAGGAACCTTCGAAAATGAACCAAACATATCTTTGGCATCTAAGGTTAGGTCATATTAACCTAAGCAGAATTCAAAGGTTGATAGCTGATGGACCTCTGGGTTCATTAGTGGTAGAAGATTTTCCAACCTGCGAATCTTGCTTGGAGGGTAAAATGACCAAGAGGCCTTTTAAGGCCAAAGGGTATAGAGCCAAAGATGTGTTGGAATTGGTTCATTCTAATTTGTGTAGTCCTATGTCTATCTAGGCAAGAGGTGGTTTTGAATATTTCGTCTCTTTTATAGATGATTATTCAAGATATAGATACATTTACTTGATGCGCCGCAAGTCTGAATGCATTGACAGGTTCAAAGAATTCAAGGCTGATGTGGAGAAACATCAAGGTAAAAGTATTAATACACTACAATCTGATCGTGGTGGTGAGTACCTCTTGGGAGAGTTTAGGAATTACTTATCAGAGGCTGGGATTCAATCCCAATGGTCTACACCTGGCACACCCCAGCAAAATGGTGTAGCGGAACGAAGGAATAGGAATCTTATGGAGATGGTTAGATCGATGATGAGTTATTCTGAGTTGCCAGATTCGTTCTGGGGTATGCTCTAGATACGATAGTGTATATTCTGAACTTGGTACCATCTAAATCAGTGCCTTCTACTCCCATAGAATTGTGGACTGGGCAAAAGCCTAGTCTGAGACATATTCAGATTTGGGGGAGTCCAGCATATGTGCTGAAGGCAGATGCTGGTAAGTTGGAACCTTGTACAAAAGTGTGCATGTTCGTTGGCTATCTTAGAGGAACGAAAGGTGGTTTGTTTTATAGTCCTAGAGATCAGAGGGTGATCGTTAGCATGAATGTCAGATTTCTAGAGGAAGACATTGTGATGAACCACAAGCCCATGAGTAAGATTGTTCTGGAGGAATTGAGTGTTGGACTTTCCGAGCCGCAAAAATCGCTTTTTGCGGTGCGGAAACCCCGAAAGTCTGGCCACGGATCCGTGCGAAGATGTATTAAAACTAAAACATGTATGTGTTTACTAAAAACCCTAGATCTACCTTAGATCTAGAAGGTGAGATCATTACCCTCGATGCGACGCCCTTCGCAAATCCCGCTCGTCCAAAAGCTTCGCCGAAACTCAAGAGCGTCAAGTGCACACTCCTCTATTGGTATCAACACAAGCAATAGGTGGAGAAAATACACTCTTGAGTGTGCTAGCACCCTATCGATGGTTCGGCCAAAGAAAGGGATGGGAGAGCAAGCTTGAGAGGAAGATGATCCAAGGAAGAAGATGAAGTTAGAGTGTCACTCACAAAATGAATTCCACCATCAAATGGAGTAAAGTGGCCGGCCACAATAAGGCTTGGGAGGTTATATGCATGCATGTAACTCCAATGGCTCTTGGTCTCTCTCATGAGGTGGCACTACATGATAAGTCAATGATGATGTGAAGCATCATCATTGGCCGGCCATGCCAAGTCATCATCATGATATGGCATTTGGTCAAGTCAAACTTGACCTTTCATCTTCCTCTCAAGTCAAGTCAAACTTGACCTCTTATCTCCCATTGTTGATCAAACCTAACCACTTGACTCAAGTTAATTTAATTTAATGAATCTCTATTCATTAATTTAAATTGATTTGATGAATCAAATCTAAATTAGACTCATTCAACACTTGAATCAAATCGAGTCCAACTCAATTAGTCTAATTAGGATTACTCTTAATCCAATTTGGTTCATCCCATGAACCTAATCCTCATGGTTCATCATATGAACCTAATCTCCATCTAATTGCCCTTATGTGTGTGACCCTATAGGTTCTTGTAACGTTGGCAATGTCCCTAAACCGATTTAGGAACATAAGCAATGAGCAGTATCTAGCAACACATCATTGCTACCCAAGTTACAAGAATGTTGAGCTCCAACATCACTTTTGTGACTACTAATTGTGACTCTCACAATATGTGACAATGTCCCTCTATCCTTGACATCTAGATTGACCAATCGAGGCATAGACTGTGTCATCCTCGGTACAATCTATATCTTGAACTCCAAGTAGACTCACTCTAATCAAATGAGCTCAATATCTCATATTGACTCATTTGGGCATGGCCATGCACTTTGTGGTCTCACTCTATCAAGAATATCGATGTCACCCCCGTCATATAGGAGGGATAGATCTCATCTACATCACTCACATCCCTCCGCATAATTTGTTACATACCCAGTAATCGTCTTTATAGTCCACCCATTTACGGGTGACGTTTGACGAAGCCAAAGTATGCAAATCCTTATGTAGGAAACCATGGTGACTTCAGGTCTAAGGACTAATAGTCATACTAATATCCACATGAGAAAGTATATGATACTCATATAACGATCCATGATACTTTCTCATAGCGGGTTATTCAGTATACATTCTCCAATGCATACCCATGTGGCAACTTGATATATTATATCCATGACTTGTGAGATCAAATCATCGTGTTGACCTACATGCCAGTCTCTACGCATTAACATTGTCCCTGAATGTTAATACTCGACTAGGAATGATTAAGAGTAGTGTTCTCTATATCATCTCATTATCGATTCAACCAATCGATTGATATAAATAAGAACCTACTACTCAAGGACATTATTATATTTAGTTATTTGGCACCAATAAAAGTAAATATAATAACCATGCCTTTATAAATAGGAATATGATACAATAAAGTCCATACAACAATCATCACATGATTGACTCTAGGACTTTCACTAACAATCTCCCACTAGCACTAGTGTCAATCACCGTAGTATCTAATACCCAATGACCTAATGTGACCAACATGCTTTTTCTGTGCCAAAGCCTTGGTCAAGGGATCTGCGATGTTAGCCTCTGTGGGTACTCTGCAAATCTTTACATCTCCTCTATCGATAATCTCTCGAATGAAATGGAAGCACTGATATATTCGGCCTCTGTTGTAGAATCAGTAACTATGTCCTGCTTGGAACTCTTCCAGCTCACAGCGCCACTATTCAAGCAAAACAAGAACCCTGACTGCGATCTATAATCATCCTGGTCAGTTTGGAAGCTGGCATCGCTGTAACCCTTTACAGCTAGCTCCTCATCGCCTCCAAATATCAAGAAATATTCTTTAGTCCTTCTCAAGTACTTAAGAATATTCTTGACTGCTATCGATGGCGCTCACTGGATCATAGTATCTACTCGTCATGCTCAAAGCATCGAGACATCAAGATGAGTACGGCATAGCGTACATGATAGATCCTATAGCGGATCGTAAGGGATCTTATCCATGCGGTCTCTCTCCTCTCTAGAAGAGGGACTTTGAGTCTTGAAAGACTCACACCATGTGACATCGTGAAGTCCCTTCTTGGAATTACTGCATGGCAAACCATAGTAATCTAGTGTCGATGTATGTACTCGACTTAGGCCAAGCAATCTCTTAGATCTATCTCTATAGATCTTGATGCCTAGAATACTTTGCTTCACCTAAGTCCTTCATTGAGAAGCACGTCCCGACCAAGTCTTCACGGTATGGCGAAGGATGTCATTCCCAATGTAGTATGTCATCCACATACAATACAAGGAAGACAAGCTGTGTTCCCATTAACCCTCTTGTAGACACCACGGGGTTCATCTTCATTCTTGATGAAACCAAATTGTTTGATCGCATCATCGAATCGAAGATTCCGGCTCAGAAGCTTGCTTTAGCCCATAAATGGACCTTTGCGGCTTGCATACTTTTCGATATCTTTGTGGATCTTCAAAACCCTCAGGTTGTGTCATGTGCACATCCTCGAGTAAGTTTCCATTCAAAAACGCGGTTTTGACATCCATTTGTCAGATCTCATAATCGTGGTATGCTGCAATTGCAAGCAAGATCCGAATGGACTTAAACATCGCCACTGGAGAAAAGGTTTCATCATAGTCAATACCATGAATCTGCTTGAAACCTTTAGCCCCCAATCGACCCTTATAGGTATGCGTAAGTCCATCCATGTCAGTCTTTCTCCTAAAGACCCACTTACACCCAATGGGTTTGACCCCTTCAGGTGGATCAACCAAAGTCCATACTTGGTTGGTGTACATGGATTCCATCTCGGATCTCATGGCCTCTAGCCATTTCTCAGAATCTAGGCTCATCACAGCTTCCTGATAGGAGGTAGGCTCATTCTCAATGAGCATTACGTCATCATGGTCAGACAAGAGAAATGAGTATCTCTCAGGCTGACGATGTACCCTATCAGATTGTGAAGAGGTAGGTCTACCTGAACAGGTGGTTATTCCACAACTCTTTGTGCAACAACCTCATCACCCACAAAACTTTGTGGTTCCTGTCCAACCTCCATTAAGGCCTCAGTGCTATGGTCCTTATCTTGAATTTCTTCAAGATCGAACGTACTCCCACTAGTTTTTCTAGAAACAAAATCCCTTTCTAGAAAAACCCCAGTCTTTGCCACAAACACTTTGTGCTGACTGTGAATGTAGAAGTAATATCCCTTTGTATCCTTGGGATATCCAACAAAATAGCACCTATCGGATTTGGGTCCCAGTTTGTCTGAGACTTGACATTGAACGTAAGCCTCACAACCCCAAATCCTTATAAAAGACATCTTGGGATTTCTCCCTGTCCATATCGTATATTGTGTCTTTATCACAGCCTTTGATGGTACACGGTTAAGGGTAAAGGCTGATGTGTCTAGAGCATATCCCCAAAAGGATATAGGAAGATCTGTGTGACTCATCATAGATCGTACCATATCTAATAGGGTAAGATTCCTCCTTTCGGATACACCATTCCACTTTGGTGTTCCAGGAGGAGTGAGTTGGGATAGAATCCCACACTCAGCTAGATAGTCACGAAACTCATGGCTAAGGTATTCACCACCTCGATCTGATCGAAGTATCTTAATACTCTTGTCAAGCTAGTTTTGTACTTCATTCTTGAATTCTTTGAACTTTTTAAAGGATTCTGATTTATGTGTCATGAGATACACATAATCGTATCTACTGAAGTCATCAGTAAATGTAATGAAGTACCTGTAACCACCTCTAACAGCAACATTGAAAGGGCCACATACATCACTATGTATAAGTCCTAACAAATTTGTTGCTCTTTCGTTGTGTCCACTAAAGGAAGTCTTGGTCATCTTGCCTAAAAGGAAAGACTCGCATGTCACATATGATTCAAAATCAAATGAGTCTAGCAGCCCATCCTTATGGAGCTGAGATAAGCGACTCTCATTTATGTGACCTAAGCGACAATGCCAGAGATAGGTTTGGTTCAACTCATTTGACTTGAACCTTTTGGTACTTATGTTATAGATAGGGCTCTCTAAGTCTAGAAAGTAGAGTCCGTTCATTAGAGATGCACTACAATAGAACATATAATTTAAATAAACTGAACAACATTTATTCTTTATTATAAATGTAAATCCTTTCTTGTCCAAACAAGAAACCGAAATTATGTTCTTAGTTAAGGCAGGCACATAAAAGCATTCATCTAATTCTAGTACAAGCCCAGAGGGCAGAGATAGATCATAAGTTCCTACAGCAACAGCAGCAACCCTTGCTCCATTGCCTACTCGTAGGTCCACTTCGCCCTTTGTCAATGCCCTGCTATTTCTCAGCACCTGCACATTGGTACAAATGTGAGATACACATCCGGTATCTAATACCAATGATGAAGAAATAGATAGATTGACTTCTATAACATTTATACCTGAAGTAGAAGTCTCACTTCTCTTCTTCTTAAGATCTTCCAGGTATGCCTTGCAGTTACGCTTCCAGTGTCCTGCTTCCTTACAGTGGAAGTAAGCCCCTTCCTTGGCCACCCCTTCTTTGGGTTTCAGTTCCTTGCCTTTTCCCTTGGCTTGGAACTTTCCCTTACCTTTAGGCTTGCCCTTGCCTTTCTTCTTTTGCACCATCAAAATGGCGTCAGATTTTCCCTTCTTAAGGTTGAGCTCAGCAGTTCTCAACATGATGAGCATCTCAGGCAGTGGCTTATCAATTTCATTCATGTGGTAATTCATGACAAATTGATTGTAGCTTTGCGGCAAAGACTACAAGATCAAGTCAATGGCCAGCTCTTAGCCAAGGGGAAATCCCAATCTCTATAGGTTTTCTACGTACCCAATCATCTTGAGTACATATGGACCTATGGGAGTTCCATCTTGCTTTTTGGAACCAAACAATGCCTTAGAGACTTCATATCTCTCATGCCTTTCTTGTCCTTGATATAGTTGACGAAGATGTTCAACCATATCATAAGCATTCATGAACTCATGCTGCTTCTGAAGCTCAGAGTTCATGGTCGCGAGCATTAGACATGACACATCTAATGCATCATCTTGATGCTTCTTGTAAGCATCTTTGTCAGCTCGCGAGGCAGTGGCAGGAGGTGCCTCCGGAATGGGCTGCTCCAGGACGTACAACTTCCTTTCTTGGGTGAGAACGATTCTCAGGTTCCTGTACCAGTCCAGAAAATTTGCTCCATTGAGCTTGTCCTTCTCAAGGACAGAATGCAGAGAGAGAGTGTTCGTGTTTGTCGACATAGTAATCTACAATATACAATGCAGAGAATTAATATCATATTCCTTTTATCATTTAATTAGGCCTTTAATCAAATGATGCTCCCACTGAATTATAGGAATTTTATAGAATCGAGTTATGGATGTGGTCAAACCACATTACTAGATTCATACAAACTAGCTATAATTCTTGCGGGACAAGATCAACATCATACTACATCTTGAGTTAGCTTTGGCTAAATCTCCCAAGACTTAGTACAATCAGTGGGTAACACATTACCGATTACATCTCTATGCAACTCTTGTTTATAGGATCAAGACCCACATTACAAAAGACCTTGAGTTAGCTTTGGCTAAATCGCCCAAGATTTAGTGTAAATGTGATCTTATCCTATCTTTCCAACGATTGGAATATGCCTATAGTTCTACTCGATCCAATTGAGTTAACTAGTTTTCTCAATCTAATTGAGCTTACTCTAACCCAAGCCGTGATAAGCGGGACCAAGATTGTCCCTCCGCACCCTACCAAGATAATATGTGTTGTTCTGCTTTGGCAGATTCAACAACTACAAATGATCGAGGTAGTGATGGTTATCAAGGACTTGGTAGGCATTTACGAGTTGATTCGATTAAGATCTAATCTAATCGTAATGTGTATCATATACGCATTGAGGCCTTTATTATCCTATATTAGCATGAATCACATACATACAAGTATTATTCTAACATGCATCATATACAAACAAGAAAGATATCCTAGCATGCATCATATACATACAAGCATTATTCTACTAGCATGCATTACATACATACAAGCAAAATCAAATATATATATATATATATATAATTAACTGTGATGTGGTCATGGCCCTACTACGATCTTCTCAAGCCAATGAGAAGATCGGACGGTCAACCTAGGGCTAGCGGCTTCTCCAAGCACTTCCTTTGACCGCCATGTGTCGTCGGCACCCTTCTCGCATACACTATACCACACGCACAACCACAAAAATGGCACGCATGCCGTATTATGAATTACAACACATTGAGTCCAATCACATTGGGGTTCTTGGGCCATGACCATCACAGAATTATACATAATTCTAAATTATGTATTTTACAAAAAATTTCTATAATTTTTCCTATTTTTTTCAATTTTATGAGTCGCCTCTCTGTAACGATCCCGCTAAGCGGTTTCCGAGCGCGATCACGGGACAAGGCCCCTTTCGGGGTTAGGGGCAGCGCCCATACTCACAAAATAAACTTTGCGAGTGTCCCTACTACGATCTTACAGTGACTTAAGTCGCTGTCCCAAAAACCTAAAGCGAGAACTCGCCGTTTTGGAGAGTTTTTCTCGATGGTTGAAGCCTACAAGTGTCCCAACACTCGTTGCTTCGACTCTTCGAGAAAAATACCCAAAAATTCTATAAAAATAGGAAATCTACAGAAACATAAAATTCTGTAATTTTTATATCTCATACAAAAATTACAAAAAACGAAACACATACATGCTTTGCACGTGGCTCTGATACCACTGTTGGACTTTTCGAGCCGCAAAAACTGCTTTTTGCATTGCGGAAACCCCGGAAGTCCGGCCATCTATCCGTGCGAAGATGTATTAAAACTAAAACATGTATGTGTTTACTAAAAACCCTAGATCTACCTTAGATCTAGAAGGTGAGATCATTACCCTCGATGCGACGCCCTTCGCAAATCCCGCTCGTCCAAAAGCTTCGCCGGAACTCAAGAGCGTCAAGTGCACACTCCTCTATTGGTATCCACACAAGCAATAGGTGGAGAAAACACACCCTTGAGTGTGCTAGCACCCTATGATGGTTCGGCCAAAGAGAGGGATGGGAGAGCAAGCTTGAGAGGAAGATGATCCAAGGAAGAAGATGAAGTTGGAGTTTCACTCACAAAATGAATCCCACCATCAAATGGAGTAAAGTGGCCGGCCACAATAAGGCTTGGGAGGTTACATGCATGCATGTAACTCCAATGGCTCTTGGTCTCCCTCATGAGATGGCACCACATGATAAGTCAATGATGATGTCTAGCATCATCATTGGCCGGCCATGCCAAGTCATCATCATGACATGGCATTTGGTCAAGTCAAACTTGACCTTTCATCTTCCTCTCAAGTCAAGTCAAACTTGACCTCTTATCTCCCATGGTTGATCAAATCTAACCACTTGACTCAAGTCAATTTAATTTAATGAATCTCTATTCATTAATTTAAATTGATTTGATGAATCAAATCTAAATTAGACTCATTCAACACTTGAATCAAATCGAGTCCAACTCAATTAGCCTAATTAGGATTACTCTTAATCCAATTTGGTTCATCCCATGAACCTAATCCTCATGGTTCATCATATGAACCTAATCTCCATCTAATTACCCTTATGTGTGTGACCCTATAGGTTCTTGTAACGTTGGCAATGTCCCTAAACCGATTTAGGAACATAAGCAATGAGCGGTATCTAGCAACACATCATTGCTACCCAAGTTACAAGAATGTTGAGCTCCAATATCACCTTTGTGACTACTAATTGTGACTCTAACAATATGTGACAATATCTCTCTATCCTTGACATCTAGATTGACCAATCAAGGCATAGACCGTGTCATCCTCGGTACAATCTATATCTTGAACTCCAAGTAGACTCACTCTAATCAAATGAGCTCAATATCTCATATTGACTCATTTGGGCATGGCCATGCACTTCGTGGTCTCATTCTATCAAGAATATCGATGTCACTCCCGTCATATAGGAGGGATAGATCCCATCTACATCACTCACATCCCTCCGCATAATTTGTTACATACCCAATAACCGCCTTTATAGTCCACCCATTTACGGGTGACGTTTGACGAAACCAAAGTATGCAACTCCTTATGTAGGTAACCATGGTGACTTTAGGTCTAAAGACTAATAGTCATACTAATAGCCACATGAGAAAGTATATGACACTCATATAACGATCCATGATACTTTCTCATGGCAGGTCATTCAGTATACATTCTCCAATGCATACCCATGTGTCAACTTGATATCTCATATCCATGACTTGTGAGATCAAGTCATCGTGTTGACCTACATGCTAGTCTCTACGCATTAACATTGTCCCTGAATGTTAATACTCGACTAGGAATGATTAAGAGTAGTGTTTTCTATATCATCTCATTATCGATTCAACTAATCGATTGATATATATAAGAACCTAGTACTAAAGGACATTATTATATTTAGTTATTTGGCACCAATACAAGTAAATATAATAACCATGTCTTTATAAATAGGAATATGATACAATAAAGTCCATACAACAATCATCACATGATTGGCTCTAGGGCTTTCACTAACATTGAGAGGGAAAGTCACTACTTCAGTACCACCGGTACAAGAGGATATACCATAAGTGACTGCATCGCGCGTCACAGAGGATACACAGGTAATACCTCATCGTAGTGGGAGGGTTGTTAGATAGCCTGATAGATTCATGTTCTTGGGAGAATCTTCTGATTTGGTCCCTGGAGAATATGAACCTGATCCCTAGACATATGACGAGGCAATCCAAGATAAAGATGGGGTATCTTGGCAAAGTGCAATGAATTCTGAGATAGAATCTATGGATTCAAATCACGTCTGGGAGCTAGTAGAACCACCCAATGGTGTAAAAACCATTGGATGCAAGTGGATCTACAAAAGAAAGAGAGGAATAGATGGGAAGGTTGAGACCTTCAAAGCAAGGCTTGTTGCGAAAGGGTATACTCAGAAAGAGGGTATCGATTATGAGGAGACTTTTTCACCGGTAGCCATGCTTAAGTCTATCCGGATTCTCTTATGTATTGATGCTCATATGGATTATGAGGTGTGGTAGATGGATGTCAAGATAGCTTTCCTTAATGGAAGTCTTGAGGAAAACATCTATATGAAGCAACTAGAGGGATTCATTGCAAAGGGAAAAGAGCATCTTGTGTGCAAGCTTAATCGGTCCATTTATGGATTGAAGCAAGCTTCGAGATCTTGGAACATCCACTTTGATGAGGTAATCTAGTCTTATGGATTTATTCAAAATCCGGATGAGTCTTGTGTATACAAGAGATGTGACGAAAACGTAGTGGTATTTCTTGTACTATACGTAGATGATATTTTGTTAATTGCCAACAATGTCAAGGTGTTATCGGACGTAAGGGTATGGTTGTCCAAACAGTTTGATATGAAGGACTTGGGAGAAGTGGGACACATCCTTGGGATCAAGATTATAAGGGATCACAGGAAAAGAATGTTGTGCTTATCTCAAGCTTCATACATAGACACCATTTTGGCTCGTTTTAGCATGCAGAACTCCAAGAAAGGGTTTCTACCTTTTAGGCATGGAGTACCTTTATCTAAAGAGATGTGTCCTAAAACATCAAAGGAGATAGAGGAGATGAAGGTGGTTCCTTATGCTTTGGCAGTAGGAAGTCTCATGTATGTTATGTTATGTACGAGACCAGATATCTACTTTGTCATTGGCATAGTTAGCATATATCAGAGTAATCCAGGACAAGGACATTGGACTGCGGTAAAGCATATATTGAAGTACTTGAGAAGGACTAGGGATTATATGCTGGTATACCAGGCATATCAATTACTCCTTGTGGGTTACACAGATTCTGACTTCCAATCAGATAGGGATAACAGTAAGTCTACCTCAGGTTTCATGTTTACTTTGGGAGGTGGAGCCATTATATGGAGGAGTATCAAGCAGAAATGCATGGCGGACTCCACCATGGAAGCTGAGTATGTGGCAGCCTCTGAGGCAGACAAAGAAGCTGTATGGCTCAGGAACTTCTTGATGGACTTAGATGTGATTCCTGGTTTGCCCAGAACTATCACAATTTATTATGATAACAGTGGTGCAGTTGCAAACTCGAAGAAACCACGAGCCCATAAGGCAAGTAAACACATAGAGCGCAAGTACCACCTGATATGAGAAATCATAAAGCGAGGAGAAGTTGTTGTGGCCAAGATTGCATCAGAGGATAACCTGGCAGATCCTTTCACTAAGGCCCTTCCAGCGAGAGCTTTTGATAGGCATGTGGAGGGAATGGGAATCAGATGTATGGCAGTATGAGGACAACATAGTCTTTTAATATAAGTGGGAGATTGTTGGGATGTATACTGAAAAGTCTATCTTTTGTATGAATATCTTTATTTTTGAAATAAGAATCACATGATCATTGTTTGCATATTTATGGTTATGCATATTTGTCTGAGACGTTACATTGTAGATAACATGGTGTGTAGTGTCACACAGAAGATCATATTATCACTTCCTTGTAAAGTATAAGTAAAGGCTCACAATCGAAATGGTTATGGACAAACCATTGGTATGGTTGTAGTGTGATTTGGTATTGGTTTGTCTTGACCATAGAATTACACTAGTGCACTTTGTGTGTATTGAGCATGACTAATTTAGAGGTGATTCAATTTATTGTTGGCTACATAATTGAATCAGACCTTGAATATTATGGTGTACATGCTTTTAATCCCGATATAATAACGGGCACATGTACTTAGTATTTATTTCTTTGATTTACCAATGAGCAAGATTTATAGAGTAAATCGATAGGCTCGGTAAGTTGGGAAATGATATTATTTACATGGTGTGACATTGATTATAGAAGGAAACTGAGTCCTATATATTAGGATGATGATGTCCCATTGAGGAGCTCATAAGGTTCATCATGTAAACCCTGCAGGTGAACTTGGTCTGGCATGATGATAAGGTTGAGTGGTACTACTCATAGAGTTAGATGTTGATTAATTAATTGTCAGTAAATTAATTAATTGACGAACATTCGAGATCTTAAACACGGAGAGATATTTGTACAATTAATATATGGAGCCCATATTTATTTATGGGGGTTGGTGAGGTAGATCAATGATAATTCTCTAGTGGAATGGATTATCATTAATGGATCAGACTTTATGTGGGCTTGATCCATTGGGTGGCCAAGATCCAACTCCTCCTCATGGTCCCTATTGTAGCCTATTAAAACCCTCATGAAGCCTAGATCCGATGATGGAAAATGAAACTCTAGATCCAATGGTGGAGGTTAAATTTCTAGATCCGACGGTGGAGATTAAATCTCTAGATCCGACGATTGAGATTAAATCTCTAGATCCGACGGTGGAGATTAAAAGGAGGCTCAAACCTAACTCTATAAATAAGGGCTTAGGGCTTGGGCATGGAGATCATAAGAAAAGGGTTAGGGTTTTTGGAGTTGGCTTGAGAGGAGAGGTGGGCGGCTAACCAAGGGTTTCTTCTTCCTATTGGGCGGCAGCAAGATAATTCTAGGGTTTGGCTATTCTTGGCCGGCGGCAACTCCACCCTCTCTCTCTCTCTCTAGGTTGGCTGGCGGCAACCTTTCTTCAAGGTTGGCCGGCGCTCCTACATCCACTCCTTGGCCGGCGACAACATCAAGCTTGGAGCTTGGTGGTCGGTCCTAGATAGGAGAAGAGTTTTGTTTCATTCTTCCCTTTGTTCAGAGCGAGCATGGAAGGGAAGAACGTGATCTAGGAGGCTTCGACTTTTGGAAGATCGTCACCCATACGATGTCCAAAAGGAGGAAGGACATACAATAGAAGATTAAGAGGTATAAGCTTGTTTACTTTGATTAGTGTTCTTTTGTATTATTTATATAATTGTTTACAATTGTATGTGGCTAATTTACTTGGACCCTAAAGACAAATACAAAAACCGGCGATCCGTACATCGTCTATTCCGTGGCTAATCGAAGAAAAGAGGTAGGTTGCTTGAACAACAAGTTTGTTCAAGTGACCACTCAAATCGAATAGCACAACGATGGAACGGTTGCTTGGGTAATCCCTCTTCGTCAAGGATTAATTTTTTTAATCCGGGGACGTAGATGGGATCTCCATGCACAAGCAACCGAGTTGAAGTGGGAAGCGAAGTTTCTCCCTTCATGGGACACTTGTAGGCTTCAACCACCGAGAAAAACTCTCCGAAACAGCGAATTCTCGCTCTAGTCTTTTGGGACAGTGACTTAAGGCACTATAAGATCAAGATGGGACACTCACAAGATTCATTTTGCGAGGAGGGCCCTACCCCTAACCCCGCAAGGGGCATTGTCCCGCGATCGCGCTCGGAAATCGCTTAGCGGGACCATTACAAAGATATGACTCATAAAATTTAAAAAAAAAAAAGGAAAACTTATAGAAATTTTTGTAAAATACATAATTTAGAATTATATATAATACTGTGATGGTCATGGCCCAAGAACCCCAATGTGATTGGACTAAAATGTGTTGTAATTCATAATACGTCTTGCGTGCCGTTTTTGTGGTGTGCATGTTGTATATGGTATGCCACCTGTGTGTCGTGCCTCTCATTTTCAATACTCCTATTGTAAATAATGTTAGACTCAAATGTAACTCGAGTTTCATGTTTGTAATGTACAAAATGAGGCGGTGGAAGGTCCACTAGTAGATGGAGTTACAAGGAGGGAGCCGACGACACATGGCAGTCAAAGGAGGCGCTTGGAGAAGCCGCTAACCCTAGGTTGACCATCCGATATTCTCATTGGCTTGAGAAGATCGTAGTAGGGCCATGACCTCATCACAATTTATATATATATATATATATATATATATATATATATGTTTTTGCTTGTATGTATGTGATGCATGCTAGTAAATTTTGCTTGTATGTATATGATGCATGCTATGATATTTTACTTGTATGTATATGATGCATGCTAGTATATTTTGCTTGTATGTATGTGATGCATGCTAGTGTAGGGTAATAAATGCCTTAATGCGTATATGATACACATTCACGATTAGATTAGATCTTAATCGAATCAACTCGAAATGCCCACCAAGTTTTGATACCCATCACTATCTCGATCATTTATTGTTGTTGAATCTACAAAAGCATAGCAACACATATTATCTTGGTAGGGTGCGGAGGGAATATTTTGGTCCCGCTTATCACAGCTTGGGTGAGAATAAACTCAATTAGATTGAGTAAAACTAGTTAACTCAATTGGATCGAGTAAAACTATAGGCATATTCCAACCGTTGAAAAGGTAGGATAAGATTACATTTACAGTAAATCTTGGGCGATTTAGCCAAAGCTAACTCAAGGTCTTTTGTAAATGTGGATCTTGATAATATAAACAAGAGTTGCATAGAGATGTAATCGGTAATTTGTTACCTACCAATCATACTAAGTCTTGGGCGATTTAGCCAAAGCTAACTCAAGGCATAGTATGATGTGGATCTTGTCCCACGAGAATTATAGCTAGTTTGTATGAATCTAGTAATGTGGTTTGACCACATCCATGACTCGATTCTACAAAAGTCCTATAATTCAGTAGGAGCATCATTTAATTAAAGGCCTGATTAAATGATAAATGGAATATGATATTTATTTTCTGCATTATTTATGTTGTAGATTACCATGTCGATAAACACGAACACTCTCTCCCTGCGTTTTGTCCTTGAGAAGGACAAGCTCAATGGAGCTAATTTCCTGGACTGGTATAGGAATTTGAGAATCATTTTCACCCAAGAAAGAAAATTGTACGTCCTGGAGCAGCCCATTCCGGAGGCACCTCCTGCCACTGCCTCGTGAGCAGACCGAGATGCTTACAAGAAGCATCAAGATGATGCATTAGATGTGTCATGCCTCATGCTCGCGACCATGAACTCTGAGCTTCAGAAGCAACACGAGTTCATGAATGCTTTTGATATAGTTGAACATCTTTGTCAACTATATCAAGGACAAGCAAGGCATGAGATATATGAGATCTCTAAGGCACTGTTTCAGTCCAAGATGCAAGATGGGACTCCCGTAGGTCCATATGTACTCAAGATGATTGGGTACATAGAGAACCTATAGAGGTTGGGATTCCCACTTGGCCAAGAGCTGGCCACTGACTTGATCTTGCAATCTTTGCCACAAAGCTACAATCAATTTGTCATGAATTACAACATGAATGAAATTGATAAGCCAATACCTAAGTTTCTTAGCATGTTGAGAACTTCTGAGCTCAACCTTAAGAAGGGAAAACCCAACTCCATTTTGATGGTGCAAAAGAAGAAAGGCAAGGGCAAGCCTAAAGGTAAGGGAAAGTCCCAAGCCAAGGGCAAAGGCAAGGCATTGAAACCGAAAGGAGGGGTGGCCAAGGAAGGGACTTGCTTCCACTATAAGGAAGCTGGACACTGGAAGCGTAACTGCAAAGCATACTTAGAAGATCTTAAGAAGAAGAGAAGTGAGACTTCTACTTCAGGTATATATGTCATAGAAGTCAATCTATCTATTTCTTCATCATGGGTATTAGATACCGGATGTGCATCTCATATTTATAATAATGTGCAGGCGCTGAGAAATAGCAGGGCATTGACGAAGGGCGAGGTGGACCTATGAGTAGGCAATGGAGTAAGGGTTGCTATTGTTGTTGTAGGAACTTATTATCTATCTCTGCCCTCTGGGCTTGTACTAAAACTAGATGAATGTTGTTATGTGTCTGCTCTAACTAAGAACATAATTTCAGTTTCTTGTTTAGACAAGAAAGGCTTTTCATTTATAATAAAGAACAAATGTTGTTAAGTTTATTTAAATGATATGTTCTATTGTAGTGCACCTCTGATGAATGGACTCTACATTCTAGACTTATAAAGCCCCATCTATAACATAAGTACCAAAAGGTTCAAGTCAAATGAGTTGAACCAAACCTATCTCTGGCATTATCGCTTAGGTCACATAAGTGAGAGTCGCTTATCCCAGCTCCATAAGGATGGGATGCTGGACTCATTTGATTTTGAATTATATGAAACATACGAGTCTTGCATTCTAGGCAAGATGACCAAGACTCTCTTTAGTGGATACAGCGAGAGAGAAACAGACTTGTTAGGACTTATACATAGTGATGTATGTGGCCCTTTCAATGTTGCTGCTAGAGGTGGTTATCGGTACTTCATTATGTTGGTGCAGGGGCACTAGATAATCGAACCTGTGTTTTGATTATGGCAAAGACACAAAGTTAAGTTTACATCGTTATCTCACGAGCTATCAAGTGTGCAGAAAAGTATTAAAGCTGGAGCTAAAGGCTAGCGACACCCAGAGAAAGCCGCGGTGGTCGGGCGACACTCGAGTGACTTCGGAGGGAGCCGAAGGAATCAAGTGGAAGGCCGGAAGCGAGAGCTACTATCGAGGTAAGCTCGTGTGAGTGAGAGATTGTAAGGTTGTGTCCTCTTTACGGGGACGACCATAGGCGACGATCCAATTAAGACTTCCCGTGGAAGGTCTAGGTCGAGATCGGACGGTACCGCCGTCGATTTATCATTTTACGAGCTAACCTCTTATTGCAGGAAGTAGCCAGGCGATCATTCGGACACATAGCGATCGTGATGCCCATCGATCGGATCGATGGGAGTCATCGATCGGTGATGGCGACGACTCAGCTTTTGCGCTAGGTCAAAACGGATAACGTTTGACGCGGCCACTTCGCGATAAAATTTGGAAAAATCCATGATCCGTTCCAAAGAAATAGGAGACAATTTCAGAGGCCAAAGTCTATAAAAGGAGGGGAGGATTCCACTCCAAATCACATCAATTATTCATCAAGTGCTCCTACAACGCCAACGCTTCAACACCGTCATAACGCCGACGCGACGACAACCTCAGATCTTCTTCGTCGGCAGCAGCATCTAGTAATACTTTTTATTATTGTATTCGTTGTTTTTTTTGTAACGAGGTGAGGTAGGCTTGTTGCCTCATCCTCGTACTTTCGGATTTTGTGATCGTTGTCTCCTACCTCCAACGAGGAGGAGACGTTATAGTGCTTTGCCCTCCGTACGCGGTCAAGGACCGATAGGGCCTTGGAGTAGCAACCACTGGGTTGTGAACCAAGTAAAATAAACATGTCATTTTATTTTCCGCTGTGTTTACTCGTTTACTTTGCGTATCGAACGAACGAAAACGAAAGTTTTACGATCGCTATTCACCCCCCCCCTCTAGCGACGCTTCTCGATCCAACACATTACATTTACTGATAACTTCAGTAGATATGGTTATGTGTATCTGATGACACATAAGTCAGAATCCTTTGAAAAGTTCAAAGAATTCAAGAATGAAGTACAAAACCAACTTGGCAATAGTATTAAGATACTTCGATCAGATCGAGGTGCTGAATACCTTAGCCATGAGTTTCGTGACTATCTAGCTGAGTGTGGGATTCTATCCCAACTCACTCCTCCTGGAACACCACAGTGGAATGGTGTATCCGAAAGGAGGAATCGTACCCTATTAGATATGGTACGATCTATGATGAGTCACACAAATCTTCCTATATCCTTTTGGGGATATGCTCTAGACACAGCAGCCTTTACCCTTAACCGTGTACCATCCAAGGTTGTCATAAAGACACCATATACGATATGGATAGGGAGAAATCCCAAGATGTCTTTCATGAGGATTTGGGGTTGTGAGGCTTACGTTCGACGTCAAGTCTCAGACAAACTGGGACCCAAATTCGATAGGTGCTATTTTGTTGGATATCCTAAGGATACAAAGGGATATTACTTCTACATTCCCAGTCAGCACAAAGTGTTTGTGGCAAAAACTGGGGTATTTCTAGAAAGAGATTTTGTTTCTAAAAAAACTAGTGAGAGTACGTTCGATCTTGAAGAAATTCAAGATATGGACCATAGCACTTAGAGCGAGATGGAGGTTGAACATGAACCATAAAGTGTTGTGGGTGATGAGATTGTTGCACAAAGAGTTGTAGAACAACAACCTGTTCAGGTAGACCTACATCTTCGCAGGTCTGAGAGGGTACATCGTCAGCCTGAGAGATATTCATTTCTCTTGTCTGACCATGATGATGTTATGCTCATTGAGAATGAGCCTACCTCCTATCAGGAAGCTGTGATGAGCCCAGATTTTGAGAAATGGCTAGAGGCCTTGAGATCCGAGATGGAATCCATGTACACCAACCAAGTATGGACTTTAGTTGATCCACCTGAAGGCGTCAAACCCATTAGGTGTAAGTGGGTCTTTAAGAGAAAGACTGACATGTATGGACTTACACATACCTATAAGGGCCGATTCGTGGCTAAAGGTTTCAAGCAAATTCATGGTATTGACTATGATGAAACCTTTTCTCCAGTGGCTATGTTTAAGTCCATTCGGATCATGCTTGCTATTGTAGCGTACCGCGATTACGAGATCTGGCAGATGGATGTCAAAACCGCATTTCTGAATGGAAACTTACTCAAGGATGTATACATGACACAACCTGAGGGTTTTGTAGATCCATAACATACAGGCAAAGTATGCAAGCTGCAAAGGTCCATTTATGGGCTAAAGCAAGCATCTCAGAGCTGGAATCTTTGATTCGATAATGTGATCAAATTGTTTGGTTTCATCAAGAATGAAGATGAACCCTGTGTCTACAAGAGAGTTAATGGGAACACAGTTGTCTTCCTTGTATTGTATGTGGATGACATACTACTCATTGGAAATGATATCCCTTCACTACTGTCTATGAAGATTTGGCTGGGGACGTGCTTCTTAATGAAGGACTTAGGTGAAGCAGCCTATATTCTAGGCATTAAGATCTATAGAGATAGATCTAAGAGATTGCTTGGCCTAAGTCAGAGTACATATATTGATATGGTATTACTATGGTTTGCCATGAAGAATTCCAAGAAGGGACTTATGCCGATGTCACATGGTGTGAGTCTTTCGAAGACTCAAAGTCCCACTTCTAGGGAGGAGAGAGACCGCATGAATAAAATCTCTTATGCATCGGCTATAAGATCTATCATGTACGTCATGCTATGTACTCGTCCTGATGTCTCATATGCTTTGAGCATGACGAGTAGATACTAGTTAGATCCAGGTGAGCGTCACTGGATAGCAGTCAAGAATATTCTTAAGTACTTGAGAAGGACTAAAGAATATTTCTTGATATTTGGAGGCGATGAGGAGCTAGTTATAAAGGGTTACAGCGATGCCAGCTTCCAAACTGACCAGGATGATTATAGATCACAGTCAGGGTTCGTGTTTTGCTTGAATGGTGGCGCTGTGAGCTGGAAGAGTTCGAAGTAGGAAACAATTGTTGATTCTACAACAGAGGCTGAGTATATTGCTGTATCAGAGGCAGCAAAGGAGGCAGTTTGGATCCGCAAGTTCATTACTGAGCTTGGGGTGGTACCTAGCATAGCAGATCCTATAGAGCTCTATTGTGACAACAATGGAGCGATTGCGCAGGCTAAGGAACTTCGCTCACACCAGTGGACCAAACACATACTATAGCGTTTTCATCTTATTCGAGAGATTATCGATAGAAGAGATATGAAGATTTGTAGAGTACCCACTGAGGCTAACATCGCAGATGTTGGTGCAATCGGCCTAGGTCACGATTGACTAAGACTCGAACTTGACACGAGAGATGTTTTGATGTTCGACAAAAACATATGACAGTGTAATTGTCATGGAAATTCCAAGTGGGACATTTGGCATTTGGGAAAGTCTAAGTCTTGGGTACTTGGCATGGAGAGTCCAAGTCTTGGGTACTTGGCATGGAAAGTCCAACATGGGTTGTCAAGGAAAGTCCAAGCTTGAGTCTTAGCATTTGAGAAGTCCAAGGGGTTTGATATTGGCGGCTAAAGTCCAAGCGAGAGTCTTGGCAGCATAAGTCCAATAGTTGGCGGCGTAAAGTCCAAGCGGAGTCTTGGCAGCGTAAGTCCAATGTGCCTTGGCAATGTAGACACCATTAGCATGACATAGCCGATGGAAGCACCTGAAGGCTAGCGCTATGGATGAACAAGTCATGGATGACTTGGAGAGATCCAAGAGGCATGAGGCTGACGTAGGTGGTTAGAAGGCTTAGGTCTAGGCTAAGGGTGGTCTAGCAAGTATGGGGGAACCATACTTGGGTTAAAACCTCATGTTTGAGGTGTGCCATGTGGCGATCCTGGCGAAGAGTCAACTAAGGTTTGGTGTGAGAATCGGCCTAGTAGCCCGACTTAGAAGGAGGGCGTCGATTGATTGGCAGCAATCGCCGATCTTGTGATCGACTGCTCGGTTTTTTTCGCAGAATGGAGTCCGACTGATCACGGGGTTAGTAGTCGAGTGGAGACTCGAACAGTCGATTGATGGTCATAATGAATCGACTGATGATAGATCCGTTGGATTTTTTCAGCGTGGATCTAGCCGTTGTCTCACGACAACAGTGGCATCAGTCGACTGATGGTCCCGAGCAGTCGACTGATCGGCGATTTCCAGCACAGGTTGAAGCTTTAAATGGAGCTCGTGAAGGAGGAAACTGCCATGGTTTCTTGAGGGCTTTTGGGGTGATTTACTGCTGTAAATCAGGGTCTCCAAGTGCAATCCAAGCTACCAAGCATTCAAGCAATCAAAAGCAAAGTGTTGTAAAGTTCTCTTTACTTGTTTTCGTATTTGCATTGTATTTGTTTGTTTGTCTTTCGTATTACTATTGTAATCAATTATACGAGGTTTCTCCACCTACGACTTGTGTCGAGAAGGAGTGTTTGCATAGTGGTGTGTTTGTAGCATCACTAGAGCTCTTTAAAGCTTGATCCATGGAGTAGGAACCGTTCGGTTCCGAACCACGTTATATGTTTGTGTTTGTGTGCTTGTTATTGTGATTGTTGTATTATTTCTATATTCTGCTATGTACTAACAATCATAGGCAAGCGAACGCGATCAAATTCCATCACGAAACAAGCTATTCACCCCCCCCTCTAGCTTCCAACGATCTACTACAAGTGGTATCAGAGCAAGGCCACTCTTCAAGGTTTAACAACTAAGGGAGCATGCTAGAGGGTGAAAATGAAAATTTGAGAGTAACTAGGATGAGATATCAACACACCTATCCCTTATACCTTCTATGGACAAGAAGGATTTAGACAATTGAAGGCAAGGATCGAAGACTTCCTAATGATGAGGGACTTCGAAGAATGGCCCATTTTGATGGAGGGATATAGCTATCCAAGAGGACCAAAGGGAGGGTTCCTTAAGAAAAAGAGATGGACCGAAGATCAAGTCCAAGCCTTCGAGAAAAATGATAAAGTAATAAAATTTTTAATTGATTTAATACCTAACAATATCTTGTGTATGTTAGGTAATTATGTAGATGCCAAGGAACTTTAGAGCCAAGTGGCCAAGCTCCATGAAACTCCATCACCGGTCCAAGAGAAAGGGACCAAAGAGGCAAATGCATCATCCTCACAAGGAAGTGAGGACTTGGAGGTTGAGAGACCATCAACATGCAAGGAGGAAGAGGAAGTAGAATCGGAGGAGACCTCCACCTCTAGGATTGAGGGGGAGGAGATTAGATCACCGGAGCAACATCAAGAAGAAGCTTCAACATCCGGTCAAGATGAAGAAGCTCAAAATCCGATTCTGGCCTCCATTGACTTAGGTAACTCAAACACCTCAATTCAAAATAAAAATAATATAATGTGTTTTGAGTGTAGGGAATTTGGGCATTATAAGAGTAAGTGCCCAAAGAAAGTAAAGAAGACTCAACCGGCTCCAAAGGTCAAAGATGTCGGTGCCCAAAGTCAAAAGAGCAAGGAGCATGTCATATGCTTCAAGTGCAATTCAAAAGAGCATTACCGGAGTCAATGTTCAAAGGGAGAGAAAAAGAGAGCATCACAAGTAGGGGGAGCCTCTAAGGCAAACCCTAAGGTATATTTTAATAATGCTTTTTCTTTCAATTATAGGCAAAAGCATGCTAGAACTAATTTTAGCCATCTTGCTATTTATCAAAAAGAGCATTCTAGAAATAGGGAATTTTTTTTAGGAGCTAAAAATATCTATTTTTCAAAGAAGGAGAAATTTGAGACTAATGTTCCTAGAAAAGTTTTACCTATGGAGTCTATTAGGAAAATAGGAGAACACCTAGGTCTTAATCCCAAATGGACTAGGCATATTCCTAGAAAGGACACCTAGGTCAAAATTCAAAAATTGGGCAATTAGAATTAGAAAATCAAGCCTTAAGGTCAAGGCTTGAGAAATTAGAAAAGACTCTCAAGAAAATGTAAAATCAATTTCAAGGGTCAAATAGTCAAAGTCAAGGGTCTAGGACTCAAAGTCAACACCTAGGGCCTAAGAGATAAAAGTCATCCAAGGGCAAGCAAGGTTTGCGTCACCAACCTAAGCCTAAGGTGGCTTATCATAGTGTTCCATTTGATTATCGAACACAAACTAGGTCTAGGAAGACCAAGGTCAATAGGGAAGTCATCCCTAGAGTTGACCAAGGTATGTGCCTAGTGGCTAGGGTTTCTAAAAAACCTAGGGTGGCCACTAAGAAGGTTGCAAGGGGAGTTACCCCTAGAGTCAACCTAGGTAAGACCACAATGACAAAGGCTAACGAGCCTAGAAGGGTCATTAGGAAGGTATCTAGGGAGGTTGTCCCTAAGGAATACCTAGTAAACTCTAGGAGTTCAAATAGGTTTTGGGTTCCTAAGAGCGTGATTGATTCATGCTAGATTGGTTTAGGGTGTGTCAACCTTGATTGGATGGGTAGTTAACTCAACCATGGTAAAGGTGACACTTTAGGATATTTTCAAGGTTATGGATACCTTGGAAATAGGTTTGATTCTTAATCCTAAAGGATTTTAGGATGTGCCAATATCTTTTAAGAAGTTTGATAATTCAATCAAATTGACACAATTTACGTTTAGGGGGTATAGTGTGCAATTTTGGGTTTTTGGCACATTTGGGAGAAAAGTATCAATATGGCAAAATACAATTAATAATAACAAATGGCAAATTAATACTAAGTTTTAGGTATTATTATACCTATACATTTTATATGGCATGCTTGATTTGCCATATAATATATCATGACATCATGTTTATTTTTATCATTTATATGTCATGATTTTGTGTAGGGTTAAGTTAAATGTCATGTATGCTTAAATTAAATCACATGTCATGACATCATGATCATTGGTCATGCTTAATTATGCTATCATCTATGTCATGATCATTTCATGCATTTAATTTGATTAAAATTGATTTAAAGACAATGGCATGACTTGGAGTCCAATTTATAAGGGAATCAAGTAGGGTTGCCTTAGAAAATGCATGAAACCCTAAATTAGGATGAACAAAGGTCACATCTCACATCACATTGACATGTATGTGTTTTTATACACCCTAGATACATGTGAGATGCTAGGATATGAGTTAAGTTTAAGGTGCATAGTTTTTGCATCTAGATGAACTTAAACTCATCTTATATTAGTGGTGGATCATTAGGAAAGCTTGTGTACAAGTCATGTACATTGAGCCCAAGGAATATGATCAAAAATAAGGTTTTAAAAACATTTTAAAATCCTTTTGAAAAACCTTAGTGAAGTCTATCTTTTGATAGCAATCACCATTGATGAGATTGATACAAAGTGAGCTAAAACTTTGAAGTTTTTATTCACTTTTGGATTTTATATCAATTTTAATATTTTATAGGTAAAATATTTTTCTATCATTTTTCACCCATTGTATTGGTCATAAGTATTATATGCATAAATTTTTGTGATTTTTCGATATACATATAATTATTTATGAATTTTCAAAATCCATTTCTGATGACTAAATTTCGAAAATTTGATTATCGATGACGCTCTTGGTGGCGATCGATGGAGAAACAGCGATCGATCTCTAATAAAGTCGACTGCCAAGGCTGATTTCGGGAAAACAAGGTTGTTTAGCCCATTTTCAGCCAAGGTAAAGTTTCCTAACCACTCCTAACCCTAGGATATGCTTTGGGAAGCATTAGAAAGGGTGAAAATCCATTGGATATGGATTAGGAAAGTTGTTTAGGGTTTGTATCAAATTTAAGGTGTGGAGAGTTCATGTTTGAACTTTGAACCTTATTTTTGATAGTTTAGAGTTTCTATTAGCTTAGGGACTTCCCAAAGACATTGTTGGTGCAATGGTCAAGGGGGAGCAAGCCTTTAGGGGGAGATATCCATCATGGAATGATGGATGGTATTTTTCCTCATGGATTTTGAGATACCCAATTTGGAAATTGGGAGAGTGTATAAGATTGCCTCTCTTGAGTGATATGGGACTTATCACTAGGAAGATGGTAGGCATCCTAGGTATTTTTGGACCAAGGGGCAGATTATAAGATCTCATTGGGACATGAGACATTGACCTCCTTGGAGAGAATCTTTTTTATGTTAGTCAAAAAGGGCGAGAATGTTTTTGGGGGAGAGCTTATTGAGAGAATGACATCAATTAGGAAAATTGAAGGGGATGATTGGGTTGAGTTAGATGGTCTAACTCAATGGTTTGTTTGGTTTTTGTCAAACATCAAAAAGGGGGAGATTATTGGTACAATCGGCTCAGGTCACGATTGACCAGGACTCGAGCTTGACTCGAGAGATGTTTTGATGTTCGACAAAACTATATAACAGTGTAATTGTCATGGAAAGTTTAAGTGGGATACTTGGCATTTGGGAAAGTCCAAGTCTTGGGTACTTGACATGGAAAGTCCAAGTCTTGGGTACTTGGCATGAAAAGTCCAACATGGGTTGGCAAGGAAAGTCCAAGCTTGAGTCTTGGCATTTGAGAAGTCCAAAGGGTTTGATATTGGCAGCGTAAAGTCCAAGCGGGAGTCTTGGAAGCATAAGTCCAATAGTTGGCGGCGTAAAAACCAAGCGGAGTCTTGGCAGCGTAAGTCCAATGTGCCTTGGCAAAGTAGACACCGTTAGCATGACATAGCCGATGGAAGCACCTGAAGGCTAGCGCAATGGATGAAGAGGTCATGGATGACTTGGAGAGATCTGAGAGGCGTGAGGCTGACAAAGGTGGCTAGAAGGCTTAGGTCTAGGCTAAGGGTGGTCTAGCAAGTATGGGGGAACTATACTTGGGTTAAAACCTCATGTTTGAGGTGTGCCAGTCGACTGGTGTCATGTGGTAGTCGACTGGCGGGAGTCAACTAGGGTTTGATTGTGGGAATTGGCCTAGCAGTCGACTGCCAAAGGAGGGCAGTCGACTGATTTGCCGAGCAATCAACTGATCTTGTGATCAGTCGACTGTTGCTCGGTTTTTTGGGCACAAAATGGAGTCTGACTCGACTGCTGGAGTTAGCAGTCGAGTGGAGACTCGAACAATCGATTGATGGTCATAATCAGTCGACTGATGATAGATCCGTTGGATTTTTCCAGCGTGGATCTAGCCGTTGTCTCACAACAACAGTGGCATCATTTGACTAATGGTCTCGAGCAGTCGACTGATCGGCGATTTCCAGCACTGGTTGAAGATTTAAATGGAGCTCGTGAAGGAGGAAAATGCAATGGTTTCTTGAGGGCTTTTGGGGCGATTTGTTGCTGCAAATCAGGGTCTCCAAGTGCAATCCAAGCTACAAAGCATTCAAGCAATCAAAAGCAAAGTGTTGTAAAGTTCTCTTTACTTGTTTTCGTATTTGCATCGTATTTGTTTATTTGTCTTTCATATTACTATTGTAATCAATTGTACGAGGTTTCTCCACCTCCGACTTGTGTCGAGAATGAGTGTTTGCATAGTGGTGTGTTTGTAGCATCGCTAGAGCTCTTTAGAGCTCGATCAGTGGAGTATGAACCGTTCAGTTCCGAACCACGTTATATGCTTGTGTTTGTGTGCTTGTTATTGTGATTGTTGTATTATTTCTATATTCCGCTGTGTACTAACAATCATAGGCAAGCGAACGCGATCAAATTCCATCACGAAACAAGCTATTCACCCCCCCTCTAGCTTCCAACAATCTACTACAAGTGGTATCGGAGCAAGGCCACTCTTCAAGGTTTAACAACTAAGGGAGCACTCTAGAGGGTGAAGATAAAAGTTCAAGAGCAACTAGGATGGGATATCAACACACCTATCCCTTATACCTTCTATAGACAAGAAGGGTTTAGACAATTGAAGGCAAGGATCGAAGACTTCCTAATGATGAGGGACTTCAAAGAATGGTTCATTTTGATGTAGGGATATAGCTATCCAAGAGGACCAAATGGAGGGTTCCTCAAGTAAAAGAGATGGACCGAAGAGCAAGTCCAAGCCTTCGAGAAAAATGATAAGGTAATGAAATTTTTAATTGATTTAATACCTAACAATATCTTGTGTATGTTAGGTAATTATGTAGATGCCAAGGAACTTTAGAGCCAAGTGGCCGAGCTCCATGAAAGTCCATCACCGGTCCAAGAGGAAGGGACCGAAGAGGTAAATGCATCGTCCTCACAAGGAAGTGAGGACTTAAAGGTTGAGAGACCATCAACATCCAAGGAGGAAGAGGAAGTAGAATCGGAGGAGACCTCCACCTCTAGGATTGAGGGGGAGGAGATTAGATCACCGGAGCAACATCAAGAAGAAGCTTCAACATCCGATCAAGATGAAGAAGCTCAAAATCCGATTCTGGCCTCCATTGACTTAGGTAACTCAAACACCTCAATTCAAAATAAAAATAATATAATGTGTTTTGAGTGTAGGGAATTTAGGCATTATAAGAGTAAGTGCCCAAAGAAAGTAAAGAAGGCTCAACCGGCTCCAAAGGTCAAAGATGTCAGTGCCCAAAGTCAAAAGAGCAAGGAGCATGTCATATGCTTCAAGTGCAATTCAAAAGGGCATTACCGGAGTCAATGTCCAAAGGGAGAGAAAAAGAGAGCATCACAAGTAGGGGGAGCCTCTAAGGCAAACCCTAAGGTATATTTTAATAATGTTTTTTCTTTCAATTATAGGCAAAAGCATGCTAGAACTAATTTTAGCCATCTTGCTATTTATCAAAAAGAGCATGATAGAAATAGGGAATTTTATTTAGGAGCTAAAAATATCTATTTTTCAAAGAAGGAGAAATTTGGGACTAATGTTCCTAGAAAAGTTTTACCTATGGAGTCTATTAGGAAAATAGGAGAACACCTAGGTCTTAATCTCAAATGGACTAGGCATATTCTTAGAAAGGACAATGCCCAAGGACCAAATCAAAATTTACAAATTGGGCAATTAGAATTAGAAAATCAAGCCTTAAGGTCAAGGCTTGAGAAATTAGAAAAGACCCTCAAGAAAATGTAAAATCAATTTCAAGGGTCAAATAGTCAAAGTCAAGGGTCTATGACTCAAAGTCAACACCTAGGGCCTAAGAGACAAAAGTCATCCAAGGGCAAGTAAGGTTTGGGTCACCAACCTAAGCCTAAGGTGGCTTATCATAGTGTTCCATTTGATTATCGAACACAAACTTGGTCTAGGAAGACCAAGGTCAATAGGGAAGTCATCCCTAGAGTTGACCAAGGTATGTGCCTAGTGGCTAGGGTTTCTAAAAAACCTAGGGTGGCCACTAAGAAGGTTGCAAGGGGAGTTACCCCTAGAGTCAACCTAGGTAAGACCATAATAACCAAGGCTAACGAGCCTAGAAGGGTCATTAGGAAGGTATCTAGAGAGGTTATCCCTAAGGAATACCTGTTGGGTTTCCGGCACCGCGGCGTGTGTGTTCGATCACGTTTCGTAAATATGAACACAGCGGAAGCAATAAAAATAACAAATCTACATTTATTACAACACACACAACACACGCATGCATATTACAACAAGTGTAGACATAACCGTAAATTTAAATTTGCAATAAAAGGAAATTTATCTACGTTATACCTTTCGTATGACGTGTAGCGGGAACGACATCAACCGGAACGATCCTCGCTAGAATCGTCTCTATCTGTATCCACGCCGAGTTCCTCGGGATGACTTCGCTAAGCCACGAGCTTCGTCTTCGTACGGGTTACTAGCCTCGTGTTGAACACGACGTGATCGAGAGATGATCACGATCCTAATACGAGTTCTCAAAACTCGCTTCTCCGGAGAGGTATTCGTCAACCAATTGACGAATCCTTCGTCCTCCACCTTAGAGGATTACCGGAGATCGAATCCCCGGTAACTTAGCCGCTGTCGGAGCTCTAACCGTCGTCCAAACGACGCTCTGACGAGAGGAGAACAAGCTGTCCAGAAAACTGGACAGCTTTGGTGGAGGTGATAGGCGCCGGCCAACCAAGGAAGATAGAGCTCACCTTGATGCCAAACCTGAAGGAGATCTCCAGAGCACTAACCGGCAGCAGCTCGACGCCGGCGAGGGGGAAGGAAGCTACCTTCTAGACGCCGATTGGAGGAGCTATGGGCGGCGGCAAGAGGTTGGCGCCGAAAACTCCAATAAGGAGGTGGGCGGCAACTTTAACCTAGGGGTTTTGGATTAGGGCTTAATTATCCCTTAAGCCCTCTTTTATAGAGAATTAATTCTCTTAATGGTTATTGGACCATAACCATTAGGCCCGTTAACCCGCTCCATTAAGATAAGTTAAAATAAACCAAACCATGATGATTTATTTTAAGTTAAAACGAACCGAACCAACTTTTGGTTCATTCGTTTAAAATAAACCAAACCCTTTGGTTTATTCTGCTCCATTTGATTAGAACCAAACCATTTTGGTTCATCCATTACGTCTTCATAAGACTCGGCCCATCCACACTTCCATTGCGACTGAAACGATTTCATGCTCACTTTATGTTTGGTCCAACCAAACCTAGTTTCTCTCGGTCTGAGAATCCCATTCTCAAGCTCGTTTTAAATCCTTTGGATTACGCTCGTTGTGCGTGTGACCAAATAGGTTCTTGGTTTATGATGGCCGTCTATAATTAACCATTAATTATAGAATGATCATGAGTGACACCTAGTAGTACATCATGATCCCCAATTAACCGAAAAGATCAACGGTTGATCTAGAACTATTTCTGAAACCCTTCACTAGCTCGAATGAATCGTGCCCCATTCCCTTCACTCATCTTATACCCACTTAGTTCAGGACATGGTCTAATAGTGTCAGTCCCCACTAGGCTGACTACGTCACACCTAGCCCAAGTATCATTTTCTCGTCCTACGGATTCTAGTTACTCCACATGTATCGAAGAGTACCTTACTCTAAACATGTAATGCTTTGGCCAAAGACTTTAGTAACAATCCAATGAGAGGCCATGGGTATACATCTCCTCACAAGGAGTGGTGAATCCTTTATAGGCTATTCAAACACCTTCGATCACTTTGACTTATACCCAATCATCCCGGGTCCACATCTCCTTAGAGATGCTTGCTTAAGATGTCAAAGCATAAGTCTCTATGATCAAGATGACTTGAATACCGCAAGTCAAAGGAACATCACACTTAAGTCACAGTAAGAACTTCATTGACATATCTATATATGCAGAGAACCATATGAAGTCTTACGGCTGGTCACTCAAATGAACTAGTTACCATAACTAGCATCCACGATTAACTCCGAATATCACTATGTCTCCAGCCAGTGAGAATCAGCTGCTTGGATACACCAAGGAGTATACCTCGTGCTAGTCTCGTCAGAATTGATGGTGTCCAAATCCATCAATTCATCGACTAGGGATAATTCCGATACATCACAATTATACATGTAGAGATACTCACTAGTTGTGATCCAATCACAAATTCTCTCACGCTGTGAATCATATCGTGGACATTCAGTAAATGAGTTTAAGATCCAATCAAATACATAAAACATGTATACTCAAATAGTGAATCTTCATTTATCATATAAATGGTTCATACATAAGGCGATTGCCTTAGGACATCTCTCATATATTACTAACAGACTCCCACTTGGCCTAATGCCAATCGCTCCGGTATCCAATACCATAAGCTCGAACATGACCCTCAAACTTATTTTGAGGTAATGCCTTAGTCAAGGGATCCGCTAAGTTCCTTTCAGTGGGAATTTTCTCGATTTGTATTTCGTTCCTACTGATGATCTCTCTGATAAAATGATAGCGGCGAAGCACATGTTTAGATCGTTGATGAGACCTTGGCTCTTTTGCCTGTGCAATTGCTCCATTGTTGTCGCAGTAGACCGGTATTGCTTCAACAATGGCCGGAATCACACCAAGTTCATGAACGAACTTCTTGATCTAAACCGCTTCCTTTGCTGCTTCTGAAGCTGCAATGTATTCTACCTCAGTGGTAGAATCCGCTACAGTCTCTTGTTTGGAACTTTTCCAACTCACTGCACCCCCATTCAAGGTGAACACGTATCCAGACTGAGACCTGGAATCATCCTTGTCTGTCTGGAAGCTGGCATCCGTATACCCGCGTATCACCATGTCCCCTTCTCCATATATTAGGAACACATCCTTAGTTCTTCTCAAGTACTTAAGGATCGTCTTAACAGCCACCCAATGATCCATTCCTGGATCGAACTGGTATCTGCTCGTGACACTCAGAGCGTACGATACATCGGGCCTTGTACATAACATAGCATACATGATAGATCCTATTGCTGATGCATAGGGAATCTTACTCATGCAAATCCTCTCGTCTTCTGTGCGCGGACACATAGACTTCGAAAGGTGTACCCCATGCCTGATGGGTAAGAAACCTTTCTTGGATTCCGACATGCTAAACCTCTTTAGCACTCGGTCTATATATGTAGACTGTAAAAGACCAAGCAACCGTTTCGATCTATCTCTATAGATCTTAATCCCGAGGATGTAGGTTGCTTCTCCTAGGTCTTTCATGGAGAATGTCTTGGATAACCAAACCTTCACTGACTGTAAGATTGAAACATCATTTCCTATAAGTAGTATGTCATCGACATACAATACTAAGAACACGACTACACTCCCACTAACCTTCTTGTACACACAAGGTTCGTCTGGATTTTGTGAGAAATCAAACTTTTTGATTGTCTCATCAAAATGGATATTCCAGCTCCTGGATGCTTGCTTCAATCCATAAATGGACCGTCGCAATTTGCATACCTTGGTTTTATCAACCGATGTGAAACCCTCAGGCTGTATCATATACACGTCCTCGAGCAGGTTTCCATTAAGGAAAGTTGTTTTCACATCCATCTGCCATATCTCATAATCATAATGAGCCGCTATGGCCAGGAGCATCCGAATGGATTTAAGCATAGCTACAGGCGAATAGGTTTCGTCATAATCAACACCTTGCTTTTGACGATATCCTTTCGCCACCAATCTAGCCTTATAGGAAATCACATTACCATCCATGTCGGTTTTCTTCTTGAAAACCCACTTGCACCCTATAGGCTTTATGCCTTCAGGTGGGTCAACCAAGTTCCAAACTTGGTTTTCATACATGGAATCCATTTCTGACTTCATGGCACCAAGCCATTTATCCCTTTCTGAACTTGTTAGCACTTCTTCATAACTGGTAGGCTCCTCATCATCAATGAGTAACACGTCGTTCGATTCACTTATGAGAAATCCATATCTCTCAGGAATATTGCGTGTTCTACCAGATTTACGAAGATGTGGTGTTACAATAGGTCCAGCCGATTGCTCATCACTATGAGTTGTCGGCTGTTGTGCTTCACCAGGTATCTCATTAATGTCTATTTGAGTCTCTCGAGCCTCCTCAAGTTCGACGACACTCCCACTGTTTTCTTGCAAGAGAAACTCTTTCTCTAGAAACACAGCATGCCTTGAAACAAACACCTTTTGTTCTACAGGATGATAGAATTGGTAACCCCTTGTTTCCTTAGGGTATCCAACAAATAGACATTTATCAGACTTAGCATCCAATTTGTCTGATACAGTCTGCTTCACATAAGTAGGACAACCCCATATCTTCAAGTAAGATACATGAGGTTTCTTACCATTCCATATCTCATATGGAGTAGTTGAGACTACCTTGGTAGACATTCTGTTTAACAAGTAAACAGCTGTCTGAAGTGCATAGCCCCAAAAGGACTTGGGAAGAGTCGTATGATTCATCATTGACCTGACCATGTCGAACAAGATCCGGTTACGCCTCTCAGATACACCATTATGCTGTGGTGTATATGGCGGAGTCCATTGAGACAATATACCATTGTCTCTTAGATAATCAAGAAACTCTTGACTTAAGTATTCACCACCTCGATCCGATCGAAGTATTTTAATACACTTATCATGTTGTTTCTCTACTTCATTTCTGAATTCTTTGAACCTTTCAAAGGCTTCAGACTTGTGTTTCATCAAGAACACATACCCAAACTGTGAGTGATCATCGGTGAAGGTAATGAAGTAGCTATAGCCTCCTAATGCTTGAGTTGACATAGGTCCACATACATCAGTATGTATTAGTCCTAGTAACTCTCCCACTCGTTCACCTTTTCCAGTAAAAGGTAACTTAGTCATCTTGCCTTTTAAGCATGATTCGCATGTATCGTATGAATCCAATTCAAACGATTCCAAAATTCCACATCGGTGTAATTCAGACATGCGTTTCTTGCTTATATGGCCAAGATGACAATGCCATATATAGGAGTCTATTTGATTATCCTTTCGAGCACGCGTGTTGCTCGCTTCGATATTGAAAATGTCACTGGATACATCCAACGTATAAATGCCATTACTCAAGGTTCCAGTTCCATAAAGTACGCCATTCAAAGTTATATAACAACAATTGTTACTAAACGTCAAATGGAAACCATTTCTATTTAAACAGGAAATAGAAACAATGTTATTTATTAGAGAAGGAACATAATAGCAATTGTCCAGTTCTAAGACTAGTCCACTAGGGAGCTTCAGCAAATAAGTTTCGATGGCGACCACAGCAACCTTTGCTCCATTGCCAACTCGCAAATTTGACTCCCCTCTGACAAGTCTTCTTCTATTCCTTAGCCCCTGTATGTCATTACATATATGTGAGCCACACCCAGTATCCAATACCCAAGTTTCTAAGAAAATAGAATAACAATCAATAACGAAGATACCTGAAGAGGATGGGGCATCGGATGCCTTCTTCTTCTTCATGGACTCAAGATAAATCTTGCAGTTTCTTCGCCAGTGGCCTTCCTTGCCACAGTGATGGCAAGTGCCCTTTGACGCTGGTTCTGCCTTCTTTGCCTTTTTCTTCTTTCCTTTCTTCTGTTCTTTTGCCTTCCTCTTAGAACCTTTCTTTGAGGAATCAACTGACAGAACTGCCTTCTCCTCATGCTTCACAGAAGGCTCCACAGTCTTCAGCATATTGAGGAGCTCGGGAATGGTGGATTATAATTTGTTCATCCGATAGTTAATCACAAATTGTGAGAAACTCTTAGGTAAACAATGCAGAATTAAGTCAATACTTAACTCATGATCCATCACAAAACCGAGGGTTGCTAGCCGCTCGATGTACCTGTTCATCTTTAGAACAAACTGCACTACAGATGAACCTTCTTGCATCTTCGTGGTGAAGAGGAGCCTAGAGACCTCGAACCTTTCGGATCTCGCTTGCTCATCGAACAACTCATGAAGATGGAAGACTATAGTATTAGCATCCATATGCTCATGCTGCTTTTGCAGCTCATGTACCATCGTCGCTAGCATGATGCAACTCGCCAGCTCAGAATCTGCCACATGCTTCTGATAGACCAACATTTGGTTTGGAGTTGCATCGTTCTTAGGACGGTCAGGAAGAGGCTCTTCAAGGACATATGCAAGATTTTCCGCCTTGAGAACAATTCTCAGGTTTCTAAGCCAGTCCAGGAAGTTAGGCCTAGTCAGTTTGTTCGAATCCAAAATAGTGCGCAAATTCAAAGACGTCATGATCAATTTATTGACCTAGAAATACAAAACGAGCATATATGAGAAAATAATTTTAAAATGCATCAATATACATTTATAAATCCCATTCATTTTTCGAATTTCAAAAACCCCAAAATCACTTCGGGAGATCGTAGGTCCATCTCCGAATGGGCTGATATCCATCATAGTTATGAACAACCTTGGAGAGAGTCCAACAAGCCATTCATAACTACGACGGTAGGTATCATCTATACTGATTGCATATCACGTATATGCAACTATCACAATGTGCTATCAACTAATTGAATGTTCACACATACATCGGGTTGTTAACACATTAACAAGTATGCATCATATGCATAGCACCCAACTTCACCTCCCTTTACATCGACCTTGGAGAGAGTCCAACAAGTCGATGCTCCAGGTTAAAGCCAACCCATTAATCGAGAAATAGTTTTAATATGGTTAGAGTGCATTCAACCAATTAGCCCAGCTTGGAGAGAGTCCAACAACCAAAGCTAACGATTGACCTCTGACTCTTACCATATTAGTATTAAACTATTCCATGGTTTGAACATGTTCGGGTTCGAGCCGGGCTTGGAGAGAGTCCAACAACCCGAACAAGAAACGGAACTCCGGTTCTAACCATATTAATGGAAGGTGTAGGCTTTAATATTAAGTAAGGGTTTTTATGTCTCATCCTCTTTGCATGCAAATAACTATTATCTACATGGCATGTCATACATGGCATACATCTACATATCACGACACGCATGGCATAATGATATGCATCTAATGCAATTACATGGCATACAATTATGTCATGTATATAATTTCCTTATATGTCATAACTATTTATGGAAATAAAATATGTTTAAGATTTGATTCTCCAAATCAAATCATGATTAAATTAGGAAACAAATTTCCAAATCTAATCACATATTTTATTTATGGAAATGGTTGATTAAGGAAAGTCAATTTAGTAAACCAATTTCCTAAATCATCAAAACTATTTATGGAAATAAAATATTTTAAGATTTGATTTCCCAAATCAAATCATGATTAAATTAGAAAACAAATTTCCAAAATCTAATCAAATATTTTATTTATGGAAAATATCAATTTCCATAAATACTTCCAACTTTCCAAAAGTGGAAGATTTCCATAAATACTTCTAGACTTTCCAAAATTGAAAATTTTCCATAAATACTTCTAACTTTCCAAAAGTATAAAATTGTCAGAAATATCATTATGACTATCGCAAAACCATTTTATGATTATGTATTAGTCATAATCATCCTAAGGATACTCGGCGTGGATACGGATAGAGTATTTATGGAAAATTTTATGATCCTAAGGATCATAAAATGGTTTTGCGATAGTCATAATGATATTTCTGGAAATTTTTTACTTTTGGAAAGTTAGAAGTATTTACCAAAAATTTTCTACTTTTGGTAAGATTCCCTATGCATCCGCAATAGGATCTATCATGTATGCTATGTTATGTACGAGGCTCGATGTATCGTATGCTCTGAGTGTCACGAGCAGATACCAGTCTGATCCAGGAATGGATTATTGGGTGGCTGTTAAGACGATCCTTAAGTACTTGAGAAGAACTAAGGATGTGTTCCTAATATATGGAGAAGGATACATGGTGATACGTGGGTATACGGATGTCAGCTCCAGACAGACAAGGATGATTTCATGTCTCAGTCTGGGTATGTATTCACCTAGAATGGAGGCGCAATAAGTTGGAAAGGTTCCAAGCTTGACGCTATAGCGGATTCTGCCACTAAGGCAGAATACATTGCAGCTTTGGAAGAAGCAAAGGAAGCGGTTTGGATCAAGAAGTTCATCTCTGAACTTGATGTGGTCTCATCAATGATCCAAACATGTGCTTCGCCACTGTCATCTTATCAGAGAGATCATCAGTAGGAACGAAATACAAATCGAGAAAATTCCCACTGAAAGGAACTTAGCGGATCCTTTGACTAAGGCATTACCTCAAAGTAAGTTTGAGGGTCATGTTAGAGCTTATGGTATTGGATACCGTAGCGATTGGCATTAGGCCAAGTGGGAGTCTGTTAGTAATATATGAGAGATGTCCTAAGGCAATCGCCTTATGTATGAACCATTTATATGATAAATGAAGATTCACTATTTGAGTATACATATTTTATGTATTTGATTGGATCTTAAACTCATTTACTGAATGTCCTCGATACGATTCACAGCATGAGAGAATTTGTGATTGGATCACAACTAGTGAGTATCTCTACATGTGTAATTGTGATGTATCGGAATTATCCCTAGTCGATGAATTGATGGATTTGGACACCATCAATTCTGTCAAGACTAGCACGAGGTATACTCCTTGGTGTATCCAAGCAGCTGATTCTCACTGGCTGGAGACATTGTGATGTTCGGAGTTAATCGTGGATGCTAGTTATGGTAACTAGTTCATTGGAGTGACCAGCCGTAAGACTTCATATGGTTCTCTGCATATATAGATATGTCAATGAAGTTCTTACTGTGGCTTAAGTGCGATGTTCCTTAGACTTGTGGTATTCAAGTCATCTTGATCATGGAGACTTATGCTTTGACATCTTAAGCAAACATCTCTAAGGAGATGTGGACCCAGGATGATTGGGTATAAGTCGAAGTGATCGAAGGTGTTTGAATAGCCTATAAAGGATTCACCACTCCTTGCGAGGAGATGTATACCCATGGCCTCTCGTCGGATTGTTACTAAAGTCTTTGGCCAAAGCATTACATGTTTATAGTAAGGTACTCTTCGATACATGTGGAGTAACTAGAATCCGTAGGACGAGGAAATGATACTTGGGCTAGGTGTGACGTAGTCAGCCTAGTGGGGACTGACACAATAGACCATGTCCTGAACCAAGTGGGTATAAGATGAGTGAAGGGAATGGGGCACGAATCATTTGAGCTGCTGAAGGGTTTCAGAAATAGTTCTGGATCAACCGTTGATATTTTCGGTTAATTGGGGATCATGATGTACTACTAGGTGTCACTCATGATCGTTCTATAATTAATGATTAATTATAGACAGCCAACATAAACCGAGAACCTATTTGGTCACACGCACAACGAGCATAATCCAAAGGATTTAAAACGAGCTTGAGAATGGGATTCTCAGACCGAGAGAAACTAGGTTTGGTTGGACCAAACATAAAGCGAGCATGAAATCGTTTCAGTTGCAATGGAAGCGTGGATGGACCGAGTCTTATGAAGACGTAATGGATGAACCAAAATGGTTTGATTCTAATCCAATGGAGGAGAATAAACCAAAGGGTTTAGTTTATTTTAAACGAATGAACCAAAAGTTGGTTCGGTTCGTTTTAACTTAAAATAAACCATCATGGTTTGGTTTATTTTAACTTATCTTAATGGAACGGGTTAACGGGCCTAATGGTTATGATCCAATAACCATTAAGAGAATTAGTTCTCTATAAAAGAGGGCTTAAGGGATAATTAAGCCCTAATCCAAAAACCCCTAGCCCTAAGGTTGCCGCCCACCTCCTCCTTGGAGCTCTCGGCGCCAACCTATTGCCGCCGCCCAAAGCTCCTCCAACCGGCGTCCAGAAGGCTGCTTCCTTCCCCCTCACCGGCGTCGAGCTGCTGCCGGTTAGTGCTCCGGTGATCTCCTTCAAGTTTGGCATCAAGGTGAGCTCTATCTCCCTTGGTTGGCCGGCACCTATCACCTCCACCAAAGCTGTCCAGTTTTCTGGACAGCTTGTTCTCCTCTCGTCGGAGCGTCGTTTGGACGACGGTTAGAGCTCCGACAGTGGCTAACTTACCGGGGATTCAATCTCCGGTAATCCTCTGAGGTGGAGGACGAAGGATTCGTCAATTGGTTGACGAATACCTCTCCGGAGAAGCGAGTTTTGAGAACTCGTATTAGGATCCGAATTTGGATTCGGATCGTGATCATCTCTCGATCACGTCGTCTTCAACATGAGGCTAGTAACCCGTACGAAGACAAAGCTCGTGGCTTAGCGAAGTCATCCCGAGGAACTCGGCGTGGATACGGATAGAGACGATTCTAGCGAGGATCGTTCCGGTTGATGCCGTTCCCGCTATACGTCATACGAAAGGTATAACGTAGATAAATTTCCTTTTATTGCAAATTTAAATTTACGGTTATGTCTACACTTGTTGTAATATGCATGCATGTGTTGTGTGTGTTGTAATAAATGTAGATTTATTATTTTTATTGCTTCCGCTGTGTTCATGTTTATGAAACGTGATCGAACACACACACGCCGCGGTGCCGGAAACCCAACAATGATTCCATGTCTCAGTCTGGGTATGTATTCACCTGGAATGGAGGCGCAATAAGTTAGAAAGGTTCCAAGCTTGACACAATAGCGGATTCTGCCACTAAGGCAGAATACATTGCAGCTTTGGAAGCAGCAAAGGAAGCGGTTTGGATCAAGAAGTTCATTTTATGAACTTGATGTGGTCTCATCAATGATCCAAACATGTGCTTCGCCGCTATCATTTGATCAGAGAGATCATTAGTAGGAAGGAAATACAAATCGAGAAAATCCCCACTGAAAGGAACTTAGCGGATCCTTTGACTAAAGCATTACCTCAAAGTAAGTTTGAGGGTCATGTTAGAGCTTATGGTATTGGATACCGTAGCGATTGGCATTAGGCTAAGTGGGAGTCTGTTAGTAATATATGAGAGATGTCCTAAGGCAATCGCCTTATGTATGAACCATTTATATGATAAATGAAGATTCACTATTTGAGTATACATGTCTTCATGTATTTGATTGGATCTTAAACTCAATTACTGAATGTCCACGATACGATTCACAGCATGAGAGAATTTGTGATTGGATCACAACTAGTGAGTATCTCTTCATGTGTAATTGTGATGTATCGGAATAATCCCTAGTCGATGAATTGATGGATTTGGACACCATCAATTCTGTCGAGACTAGCACGAGGTATACTCCTTGGTGTATCCAAGCAGCTGATTCTCACTGGCTGGAGACATTGTGATGTCCAGAATTAATCGTGGATGCTAGTTATGGTAACTAGTTCATTAGAGTGACCAACCGTAAGACTTCATATGGTTCTCTGCATATATAGATATGTCAATGAAGTTCTTACTGTATTTTAAGTGTGATGTTCCTTTGACTTGCGGTATTCAAGTCATCTTGATCATAGAGACTTATGCTTTGACATCTTAAGCAAGCGTCTCTAAGGAGATGTGGACCCAGGATGATTGGGTATAAGTCGAAGTGATCGAAGGTGTTTGAATAGCCTATAAAGGATTCACCACTCCTTGCGAGGAGATGTATACCCATGTCCTCTCGTCGGATTGTTACTAAAGTCTTTGGCCAAAGCATTACATGTTTAGAGTAAGGTACTCTTCGATACATGTGGAGTAACTAGAATCCGTAGGACGAGGAAATGATACTTGGGCTAGGTGTGACGTAGTCATCCTAGTGGGGACTGACACTATAGACCATGTCCTGAACCAAGTGGGTATAAGATGAGTGAAGGGAATGGGGCACGAATCATTCGAGCTGCTGAAGGGTTTCAGAAGTTCTGGATCAACCATTGATCTTTTCGATTAATTGGGGATCATGATGTACTACTAGGTGCCACTCATGATCGTTCTATAATTAATGGTTAATTATAGACGACCAACATAAACCGAGAACCTATTTGGTCACACGCACAACGAGCGTAATCCGAAGGATTTAAAACGAGCTTGAGAATGGGATTCTCAGACCGAGAGAAACTAGGTTTGGTTGGACCAAACAAGAAGCGAGCATGAAATCGTTTCAATCGCAATGGAAGCATGGATGGGCCGTGTTTTATGAAGACATAATGGATGAACCAAAATGGTTTGGTTCTAATCCAATGGAGGAGAATAAACCAAAGGGTTTGGTTTATTTTAAACGAATGAACCAAAAGTTGGTTCGGTTCGTTTTAACTTAAAATAAACCATCATGGTTTGGTTTATTTTAACTTATATTAATGGAGCGGGTTAATGGGCCTCATGGTTATAATCCAATAACCATTAAGAGAATTAGTTCTCTATAAAAGAGGGCTTAAGGGATTGTTAAGCCCTAATCCAAAAACCCTAGCTAGAGTTGCCGCCCACCCCATTGAAGGAGTCGGTGCCAACCCTAGTGTCGCCACCCCACCTCTTCCAACCGGCATCCATAAGGAGCCTTCCTTCCCCCTCGCCGGCGTCGAGCTGCTGCCGGTTGGTGCTCCGGTGATCTTCCTTGGGTTCGGTAATAAGGTGAGCTTCCACCTTTCTTTTGGCCGACCCTTACTCCTCCACCAAAGCTATCCAATTTTCTGGACAGCTTGTTTTCTTCTCGTCGGAGCGTCGTTTGGATGACATTTGGAGCTCCGACAATGCCTTACTTATCGGGGATTTGATCTCCGGTAATCCTCTGAGGTGGAGGATGAAGGATTCATCAAACGGTTGACGAATACCTCTCCGGAGAAGCGAGTTTTGAGGACTCGTCTTTGGATCCGAATTTGGATTCGGATCGTGATCATCTCTCGATCACGTTGTCTTCAACACGAGCCTAGTAACCCATACGAAGATGAAGCTCGTGGCTTAGCGAAGTCAACCTAAGGATACTCGGCGTGGATACGGATAGAGACGATTCTAGCGAGGATCGTTCCGGTGGATGCCGTTCCCGCTACATGTGATACGAAAGGTATACGTAGTTAAATTTCCTTTATTTCAAAATTTAAATTTACGATTATGTCTACACATGTTGTACTATGCATGCGTGTGTTGTAATAAATGTAGATTTATTATTTTTATTTCTTCCGCTGTGCACATGTTTACGAAACATGTTCGAACACACACTCGTCGCGGTGCCGGAAACCCAACATCCTAGGTATTTTTGGACCAAGGGAGAGATTGTAAGATCTCATTGGGACATGAGATATTGACCTCCTTGGAGAGAATCTTTTTGATGTTAGTCAAAAAGGGGGAGAAGGTTTTTGGGGGAGAACTTATTGAGAGAATGACATCAATTGGGAAAATTGATGGGGATGATTGGGTTAAGTTAGATGGTCTAACTCAATGGTTTGTTTGGTTTTTGTCAAACATCAAAAAGGGGGAGATTATTGGTGCAATCGGCTCAGGTCACGATTGACCAGGACTCGAGCTTGACTCGAGAGATGTTTTGATGTTCGACAAAAATATATGATAATGTAATTGTCATGGAAAGTTTAAGTGGGATACTTGGCATTTGGGAAAGTCCAAGTCTTGGGTACTTGGCATAGAAAGTCCAAGTCTTAGGTACTTGGCATGAAAAGTCCAACATGGGTTGGCAAGGAAAGTCCAAGCTTGAGTCTTGGCATTTGAGAAGTCCAAGGGGTTTGATATTGGTGGCGTAAAGTCCAAGCGGGAGTCTTGGCAGCATAAGTCCAATAATTGGCGGCGTAAAGTCCAAGCGGAGTCTTGGCAGCGTAAGTCCAATGTGCCTTGGCGATGTAGACACCGTTAGCATGACATAGCTGATGGAAGCACCTGAAGGCTAGCGCAATGGATGAAGAGGTCATGGATGACTTGGAGAGATCCGAGAGGCGTGAGGCTGACGGAGGTGGCTACAAGGCTTAGGTCTAGGCTAAGGGTGGTCTAGCAAGTATGGGGGAACCATACTTGGGTTTAAACCTCATGTTTGAGGTATGCCAGTCGACTGGTGTCATGTGACAGTCGACTGGTGGGAGTCAACTAGGGTTTGACTGCGGGAATTGACCTAGCGATCTGCCGGATGAGGCGATCGGTGATTACAGCGATCGTGATCTTGTCATCGATCGAGTGCTCGGTTTTAGGCACATAATGGGTCGGCTCATTGCTGGGTAGCGATCGAGTTGAGGCTCAACGATCGGCGATGGTCATAATCAATCGACTGATGATGGATCCATTGGATTTTTCCAGCGTGGATCTAGCCGTTGTCTCATCACAACAGTGGCATCGATCGACTGATGGTTTCGAGCAGTCGACTGATTAGCGATTTCCAGCACAGGTTGAAGCTTTAAATGGAGCTCATGAAGGAGGAAAATGTCATGGTTTCTTGAGAGATTTTGGGGCAATTTGCTGCTGCAAATCAGGGTCTCCAAGTGCAATCCAAGCTACCAAGCATTCAAGCAATCAAAAGCAAAGTGTTGTAAAGTCCTCTTTACTTGTTTTCGTATTTGCATTGTATTTGCTTGTTTATCTTTCGTATTACTGTTGTAATGAATTGTACGAGGTTTCTCCACCTCCGACTTGTGTCGAGAAGGAGTGTCTGCATAGTGGTGTGTTTGTAGCATCGCTAGAGCTCTTTAGAGCTCGATCCGTGGAGTAGGAACCGTTCGGTTCTGAACCACGTTATATGCTTTTGTTTGTGTGCTTGTTGTATTATTTCTATATTCCGCTACATACTAACAATCATAGGCAAGCGAACGCGAACAAATTCCATCACGAAACAAGCTATTCACCCCCCCCTCTAGATTCCAACGATCTATTACAGCAGATCCCTTGACCAAGGCTTTGGCACAGAAAAAGAATGATGGTTTCACAAGGTCATTGGGTATTAGATACTACAGTGATTGACACTAGTGCTAGTGGGAGATTGTTAGTGAAAGCCCTATATCCAATCATGTGATGATTGTTGTATGGACTTTGTTGTATCATATTCCTATTTATAAAGACATTTCTTTATAGTTATTATACTTACTTGTATTGGTGCCAAATAACTAAATATAATAACGTCCTTGAGTAGAAGGTTCTTATCTATATCAATCGATTGGTTGAATCGATAATGAGATTATATAGAGAACACTACTCTTAATCATTCCTAGTCAAGTATTAATATTCAGGGACAATGTTAATGTGAAGAGATTAGCATGTTGGTCAACTCGATGGCTTGATCTCACAAGTCATGGATATGAGATATCAAGTTGACACATGGGAATGCATTGGAGAATGTATACTGAATGACCCGCCATAAGAAAGTATCATGAATCGTTATATGAGTGTCATATACTTTTTCATGTGACTATTAGTCCTTGGACCTAAAGTCACCATAGTTCCCTACATAAGGAGTTGCATACTTTGGCTTCGTCAAATGTCACTTGTAAATAGGTGGACTATAAAGATGATTACTGGGTATGTAATAAATTATGTGAAGGAATGTGAGTGATATAGATGGGATCTATCCCTCCTATATGACGGGAGTGACATCATGATTCTTGATAGAGTGAGACCATTAAGTGCATGGTCATGCTCAAATGAGTCAATATGAGATATTGAGCTCATTTGATTAGAGTGAGTCTACTTTAAGTTTAAGATATAGATTGTACAGAGGATGACACGGTCTATGCCTCAATTGGTCAATCTAGATGTCAAGGATAGAGGGACATTGTCACATATTGTGAGAGTCATAATTAGTAGTCACAAAGGTAATGTTGGATCTCAATATTCTTGTAACTTGGGTAGCAATGATGTGTTGCTAGATACCGCTCATTGCTTATGTTTCTAAATCGGTTTAGGAGCATTGCCAACATTACAAGAACCTATAGGGTCACACACAAAGGGCAATTAGATGGAGATTAGGTTCATATGATGGACCATGGGGATTAGGTTCATGTGATGAACCAAATTGGATTAAGAGTAATCCAAATTAGACTAATTGAGTTGGACTCAATTTGATTCAAGTGTTGAATGAGTCTAATTTAGATTTGATTCATTGATTCAATTTAAACTAATGAATATAGATTCATTAAATTAAATTGACTTGAATCAAATGGTTGGATTTGATCAACCATGGGAGATAAGAGTTCAAGTTTGACTTGACTTGAGAGGGAAGATGAATGGTCAAGTTTAACTTGACCAAATGCCACGTCATGATGACTTAGCATGGGCCGCCCAATGATGATGTTCCACATCATCATCAACGCATCATGGGGTGCCACCTCATGAGGAAGACCAAGAGCCATGGCTCTTGGTATTACATGGTTTAAAACTACATAAAGTGGCCAGCCACATGTGATGAGCATTAGTGGTGAATTGAGTGGGATTTGATTAGATCATCTTCTTCCTCCTCTCCTCTCAAGCTCTCTCTTCCTCATCCTCTTTTTGCCGAGACTTTCATGAGTGCTAGCACACTCTAAGTGATCTTCTCCACCTATTGTTCGTGTGGATACTTGTAGAGGAGTGTACACTTGACACTCTCGAGTTCCGACAAGCCGTTTGGACGAGCGGGATAAGGGAACGGCGTCGCATCAAAAGTAAAGCTCTTCACATGTAGATCTAAAGTAGATCTAAGGTTTTAAACACGTACATGTATATATTTTGTTATTGTTCACATGGATCCGTGGCTGACTTCTGAGGTTTCTGCAATGCAAAAAGCAGTTTTTGCGGCTCGGATAGTCCAACAATAAGAACCTTCTACTCAAGGATGCTATTATACTTAGTTATTTGGCATCAATACAAGTATAATAACCATAAAGAAATGCCTTTATAAATATATATATATAGGAATATGATACAACAAGTTCATACAATAATCAACACATGATCGGCTCTAGGGCTTTCACTAACAAATGGACCTTTGGGTTCATTGGTGGTGGAAGATTTTTCAACTTACGAATCTTGCTTGGAAGTTAAAATGACCAAGAGGCCTTTTAAGGCCAAGGGGTATAGAGCCAAAGATGTGTTGGAATTGGTTTATTCTGATTTGTGTTGTCCTATGTCTATCCAGGCTAAAGGTGGTTTTGAATATTTCGTCTGTTTTATAGACGATTATTTAAGATATGGATATATTTACTTGATGTGTTGCAAGTCTGAATGCTTTGATAGGTTTAAAGAATTCAAGGTTGATGTGGAGAAACGTCAAGGTAAAAGTATCAAGACACTACGATTTGATCATGGTGGTGAGTACCTCTTGGGAGAGTTTAGAAGTTACTTATCAGAGGTTGGGATTCAATCCCAACTGTCTCCACCTGGTGCACCCCAACAGAATGGTGTGGCGGAGCGAAGGAATATGCCTCTTATGGAGATGGTTAGATCGATGATAAGTTATTCTGAGTTACCAAATTCGTTCTGGGGGTATGCTCTGGAAACGACAGTGTATATTCTGAACATGGTACCATCTAAATCAGTACCTTCTACTACCACCGAATTGTGGATTGGGCGAAAGCCTAGTCTGAGACATATTCGAATTTGGGGTAGTCCAGCACATGTATTGAAGGGAGATGCTGGTAAGTTGGAATCTCATACAAAAGTGTGCTTGTTCGTAGGCTATCCCAAAGGAACGAAATGTGGTTTGTTCTATAGTCCTAGACATCAGAGGGTGATCATTAGCACGAACACCCGATTTTTAGAGGAAGACTATGTGATAAACTACAAGCCCATGAGAAATATTATTCTGGAGGAATTAAGAGGGGAAGTCACTACTTTAGTATCAACGGTACAAGAAGACATACCACAAGTGACTGCACCGCGTGTCATAGAGGATACACAGGTGATACCTCATCATAGTGGGAGGGCTGTTAGACAAACTGATAGATTTATGTTCTTGGGAGAATCTTTTGATTTGGTCCCTAGCGAACATGAACCTGATCCATGGACATATAACGAGTCAATCCAAGATAAAGATGTGGTATCTTGACAAAGGGCGATGAATTCTGAGATAGAATCTATGGATTCAAATCTGGTATGGGAGCTGAAGGTAGGAAACTTCGCTTCCCACTTCAACTCGGTCGCTTGTTCATGGCGATCCCGTCTTTGTCCCCGGATAAAAAAATTTATCCTTAATAAGAGGGATTTCTCAAGCAACCTTGTCATCATTGTGCTATTCGATTAGAGTAGTCACTTGAACAAACTAGATGTTCAAGAGACCAACCTCTATTCTACGAATAGCCACGGAATAGACGATGTACGGATCGCTGACTTTTGTGTTTATGTTTCGGGTCCAAGTTATATTAGCCACAAAACAGAATATAACATTCATATAATTGAAAAACAAATATAAACATGTTACACATGAAGATAGATAAGTGATATACCTCTCGATCTTCTATTGTATAACCTTCCTCCTTTCGGACGTCGTGTGGATGACGATCTACCAAAAGTTGAAGCTCCTAGATCACTAATCTTCCTTCCTTGCTCATTCCAAGCAAGAGGAAGAATAGAAACAAGACCCTTCTCCTTCCTTTATCCAACCAACAAGCAACAAGCAAGTTGCTTGCCACCGGCCAACAAGGAAAAGGGTGACAAAGATGAATACCGGCCAAAAGCTCCAAGGGAAGACCTTAAGCTATGTTTCCATCGGCCAAAGAGAAGGGATTGAAGTGGTTTGGATGCCGACCAAGGGCTGGAAAGGGTTGTATGGACACCGACCACCTTGAGGAAGAAGAAGATAAGGAATAAGTTTTCTTATTTGGTGCCGCCAACTCCAAACCCTAGCTCCAGCTTCTTGCCGCCAACTCCAAGCCTCCCTTGCTTCTTCATCCTCCTCCATGCCAACCCTAGCCTATCCTTTTATAGAGTTAGGGATAAGCCTTATTTTAATTTCCACCATTGGTTCTAGGGATTTAATCTCAACCGTCGAATCTAGAGATTTAATCTCAACCGTCAGATTTAGAGATTTAATCTCTATCTTTGGATATAGAGTTTTTGTTTCCATCCATTGGATCTAGACTTCATGAGGTATTAATAGGCTACAATAGGGACCATGAGGAGGAGTTGGATCTTGGCCACCCAATGGATCAAGCCCACATAAAGTCCGATCCATTAATGATAATCCAATCCACTAAAGGATTATCATTGATCTACCTCACCAACCCCCATAAGTTAATATGGGCTTCATATATTATATGTATATTTTCTCCCCGTGTTTAAGATCTCGAATGTCCATCGATTAATTAATTTACTGACCATTAATTAATCAACATCTAACTCCATGAGTAGTACCACTCAACCTTTTCATCATGCCAGACCAAGTCCACCTGCAGGATTTACATGATGAACCTTATGACCTCCTCAAGGGGACATCATCATCCTAATATATAGGACACGGTTTCCTCCTATAATCAACGACACACCATATAAATAATGTCATTTCCCAACTTATCGAGCCTATCGATTTAATCTATAAATCTCGCCCATTGGTAAATCAAAGAAATGAATACTAAGTATATGTGCTTGTTATTATATCGGGATTAAGAGTATGTAAAATATAATATCTGAGGTTTGATTCGATTATGTAGTCAGTAATAAATCGAATCACCTCTAAGTCAGTCCTGCTCAATACACACAAAGTGTACTAGTGTAATTCTATGGTCAAGACAAACCAATACCAAATCACACTACAACCAAACCAATGGTTTGTCCAAAGTCATCTTGGTTATGAGTCTACACTTATACTTTACAAGGAGTCGATAACATGATCTCCCGTGTGACACCACATACCAAGTTATCTACAATGTAATGTATTAGACAATATGCATAACCATAAAAATATGCAAACAATGATCATGTGATTCTTATTTCAAAAATAAAGATGTTCATACAAAAGATAGACTTTTCAGTATACATCCCAACAATCTCCCACTTATACTAAAAGACTATATTGTCCTCAAACTGCCATACATCTGATCCCCATTCCCTCCACATGCCTATCGAAAGCTCTCGCCGGAAGGGCCTTAGTGAAAGGATCTGTCAGGTTATCCTCCAATGCAATCTTGGCCACAGCAACTTCTCCTCTCTTTACGATTTCTCGTATCAGGTGGTACTTGCGCTCTATGTGTTTACTTGCCTTATGGGCTTGTGGTTCCTTTGAGTTTGCAACTGCATCACTATTATCACAATAAATTGTGATAGTTCTGAGCTAACCAGGAATCACATCCAAGTCCATCAGGAAGTTCCTAAGCCACACAGCTTCTTTGGCCGCCTTAGAGGCTGCCACATACTCAGCTTCCATGGGTGAGTCCGCCACGCATTTCTGCTTGACACTCCTCCATACAATGGCTCCACCACCCAAAGTAAATACAAAACCTAAGGTAGACTTACTGTTATCCCTATCTGATTGGAAGTCGGAATCTGTGTAACCCACATGGAGTAATTGGTCTTCCTGGTAAACTAGCATATAATCCCTAGTCCTTCTCAGGAACTTCAATATATGCTTTACCGCAGTCCAATGTCCATATCCTGGATTACTCTGATATCTGCTAACAATGCCCATGACAAAACAGATATCTGGTCTCGTACATAGCATCGCATACATGAGGCTTCCTACCACTGAAGCATAAGGAACCGCCTTCATCTCCTCTATCTCCTCAGATGTTCTAGGACACATCTCCTTAGATAAAGGAACTCCATGCCTGAATGGTAGAAAACCTTTCTTGGAGTTTTGCATGCTAAAACGATCCATAATTGTGTCTATGTATGAAGCTTGGGATAAGCACAACATTCTTTTCCTACGATCCCTTATAACCTTGATCCCAAGGATGTGTCCCACTTCTCCCAAGTCCTTCATATCAAACTGTTTGGACAACCATACCCTTATGTCCGATAACACCTTGATATTGTTGTCAATCAATAAAATGTCATCTACGTATAATACAAGAAATACCACTACATTTCCATCACATCTCTTGGATACACAAGACTCATCTGGACTTTGAATAAATCATAAGACTGGATTACCTCATCAAATCGGATGTTCTAAGACCTCGAAGCTTGCTTCAATCCATAAATGGACCGATTAAGCTTATATACAAGATGCTCTTTGCCCTTCGCAATGAATCCCTCTGGTTGCTTCATATAGATGTTTTCCTCAAGACTTCCATTAAGGAAAGCTGTCTTGACATCCATCTGCCACACCTCATAATCCATATGAGCTGCAATGCATAAGAGAATCAGGATAGACTTAAGCATGGATACTGGCGAAAATGTCTCCTCATAATTGATACCCTCTTTCTGAGTATACCCCTTCGCAACAAGCCTTATTTTGAAGGTCTCAACCTTCCCATCTATTCCTCTCTTTCTTTTGTAGATCCACTTGCATCCAATGGTTTTTACACCATCGGGTGGTTCCACTAGCTCCCAGACCTGATTTGAATCCATAGATTCAATCTCAGTATTCATTGCACTTTGCTAAGATACTGCATTTTTATCTTGGATTGTCTCGTCATATGTCTAGGGATCAGGTTCATGTTCACCAAGGACCAAATCAAAAGATTCTCCCAAGAACATGAATCTATCAGGTTGTCTCACAACCCTCCCACTATGACGAGGTATCACCTGTGTATCCTTTGTGACATGCGGTGCAGTGACTTATGGTATATCCTCTTGCACCGGTGGTACTGAAGAATTGACTTTCCCTTTCAATTCTTCCAGAACAATCTTACTCATGGGCTTGTGGTTCATTACATAGTCTTCCTCTAGAAATCTGGCGTTCGTGCTAACGATCAGCCTCTGATCTCTAGGACTATAAAATAAACCACCCTTCGTTCCTCTAGGATAGCCAACGAACATGCGTACTTCTGTACGAGGTTCCAACTTACCAGCATCCGCCTTCAGCACATGTGCTGGACTCCCCCATATCCGAATATGTCTTAGACTAGGCTTTCGCCCAGTCCATAATTCTGTGGGAGTAGAAGGCACTGATTTAGATGGAACCAAGTTCAAAATGTACACCGCTGTATCTAGAGCATATCTCCAGAACGAATCTGGTAACTCAGAATAACTCATCATCGATCTAACCATCTCCATAAGAGTCCTATTCCATCGCTCTGCTACACCATTTTGCTGGGGTGTGCCAGGTGCAGACAATTGGGATTGAATCCCAGCCTCTGATAAGTAATTTCTAAATTCTCCCAAGAGGTACTCACCACCACGATCAGATCGTAGTGTCTTGATACTTTTACCTTGACGTTTCTCCACATCAACCTTGAATTCTTTGAACTTGTCAAAGCATTCAGACTTACTGCGCATTAAGTAAATATATCTATATCTCGAATAATCATCTATAAAAGAGACGAAATACTCAAAACCACCTCTAGCCTAGATACACATAGGACCACACAAATCAGAATGAACCAATTCTAACACATCTTTGGCTCTATACCCCTTTGCCTTAAAAGGCCTCTTGGTCATTTTACCCTCCAAGCAAGATTCGCAGGTTAGGAAATCTTCCACCACTAATGAGCCCAGAGGTCCATCAGCTATCAACCTTTGAATTCTGCTTAGGTTAATATGACCAAGCTTAAGATGCCAAAGATATATTTGGTTCATCTTCGAAGGTTCTTTTCTCTTATTGGAATTAGAAAATGAGTTATTAACTTTAATTTGCATTGTGGGAGCTTTTGGTTCAAGTGTGTATAAATTTTCTATCAATGCACCTGAACAGATAATGTCCCTATTCCTTTTTATAACAACTCTGTCATTAAAAGAAATAGAATATCCATCCATAAACAATTTAGAAACCGAAATTAAATTCTTTCTAAATAAAGGTACATAAAGGCAATTCTTAAGAACCAAAACTTTATTTTTCTCAAAAGATAAATGAACGTCTCCCACTGCAACAGCCGCCACCTTCGTGGCATCGCCCAAGTACACGGTAATCTCCCCCTCAGCCAGTCGTCTAGTTTCCTGGAACCCCTGCAAAGTATTGTAGAAATGATCAGTGGCTCCCGTATCTACACCCCAGGTGCTGGTAGATAACATTGCTAAACATGTTCCAATGACTAGACCAAAAGATATACCTTTGTTCTGCTTGCGGTTGGGGCAGTCCTTCTTCCAGTGTCCAGTCTGCTTACAAGTGAAGCACTTGCCTTTCGGCTTCTTCACTCCTCCCTAAGTTCCTCCCACCGCCTTTGCCCCAGTTTGTTTCTTCTTCTTCTTGCCTTTTGGCTTAGAAGTAGAAACCTTTTGGGTCACCATGGCATGTGCCTGAGCACTCTCACAAAATAGCCCCTCTGTCGCCTAGAGTTCTGTCAGAAGCTCCGCCAACGAATACAACCTCTTATTCATGTTGTAGTTTAGGCAAAACTGCTCAAAACTCCTAGGTAGAGACTGGAGAATGATATCAACCTGGGTTTCCCCGTCGATCTCAGCTCCGAGGACTTCCAACTTATTCAAATGAGCCATCATCTTGAGAACACGATCCCTCACGGGTCTTCCCTCGATCATGGTGGTCGTCATCAAGTTCCTCATGGCTTTCTTCCTAGCAGCCCGATTCTGGTGTCCGAAAAGCTCTTTGAGATTGAGCATCATGTCATAAGCAGTGGGCATGGCTTGATACTGATGTAGCAGTACATTTGACATAGATTTCAAAATGTAACACCACGCCATCTCATCGGCCTTGATCCACTTCTTATAACTCTCCTTCTCTTTTTCCCCAGAATCATCCGCATGTTTAGGAGGGCACTCTTCGAGGAGTACATATTTGTATTTCTCAACAGTCAAGACATTGTCTAGATTCCTCTTCCAATCAACATAGTTGGGTCCAGTAAGTTTATTCTCTTTCAGTATCACAGCAAGCGGGTTGAAAGTTATTTTGAAAGAAAACTTAAGAATCACATAGATCAAAACATTAGATTTCAAAAAATTATTGATTCCTCAAACAATAAAATTTTAAAATCAACCAACACCTCAAAACACCGAGAATATCGTATGTCACGATAGTGTGGACGTATACGAATTCTACATTTGTAAGAGGAGGTTTTACCCATTAATTTTACTATCTTGTCAACCTAACTTTTTGACAAGTAAAATTAATAGTTGGTTCCTCTTTGGCCCTACAAATAAAAGCAGTGACTCCGATGGGGAGGATACTTATATTTGTATCTAAGTGTTCACCATTACTCGGTACCAAGGTAATTCTCTTGGGTTATGTGCCTTCCGATGGGGAAGTACACATGCTCCTTAATAATTTCCTATAACCATATTCGACCTTGTGATCCGCAAACAAACTCATCCGATGGAGAGGAAGGCACTCAGAGCCGACGCGCAAGTTTGTTTGCATCACTTGTCAAATCATAATGGAGGCTGTGGGAATTTATAAAAATTTCTCTCTCCCACTTAGTAATTTGAAATTGAGGAATTTTCTAGCCTACGACATGCATATCAAACAATAAGCAATAAATATGAAAAATAAATTTTTTCCAACTATTATGACTTTTGTCTTCAATATGTCTCCTGTCGTATCGCCTTCTCGTCCGCTCCACCTACGCCATGTACGAGACATCCGGAGATCCGAGTCGAGACTAAAATCTATTTTAATTTACATCCATCGATCCTATACTCCACGAGGGAGTGTACATAAAATCTAGATCGAAAGTAAACTAAAATAAAAGAGTGACTAAACAATGTCGTATCTAATTTACAAACAATGTCGTATGTTATTGATTGACATGGACCTCGATGATAAACACAAAAATCAGCGATCTGTTTATCATCTATTCCGTGGCTAATCGAGGAAAAGAGTTAGGTTGCTTGAATAACAAGTTTGTTCAAGTGACCACTCAAATTGAATAACACGATAATGAATCGGTTGCTTGGGCAATCCATCTCCGTCCGGATTAGTTTTAATTAATGAAATTTTAATCAGGGGACGTGAGACAGGATCGTCATGCACAAGCGATCAAAGCGAAGAAGCGAAACGTGACTTTCCCTTCAACGAGCAGTTAGCTGATCATTGAAATCCGACGTGGATTAACTCATTGTAAGACAATGGATAAGTGATCAGTCAACTAGATGTTGGGGATCCTTAGGATGGCTAGAGAGGGGTGAATAGCCTCATTTGATTTCTCTACACAAGTTATTAGCGGAAGAAAGAAAATTGAAAGCTAAAAGGAAAATAACAACAATGACAATACTAACTCAAGGATATAATGTGGTTTGGAGATGAAGCTCCTACTCCACGACGATCCTTCAGGTGGATCACTCCTTCAAGTCTTCACTAATATCTCCTTTTGATGAGAACACCAAGGTGGAGAAGCCTTCTTTAAAAATGAATACTCTTCTTCTTACAAGATGATTGAGATGAGTTTAGGAAGAAGAGGTTTGGAGCTTAGAGACTAAGGAGAAGGCTTGGGAGCTTAAGGAACAAGAATTTCGTGTAAGAACAGTAACCTCCTCAAGTGCTCAAGCTTCCCCATTTATAGAGAATCGGGCATTTGCCCATTTTTTCCGTTGAGGGTTTTGCCAGTAGACTGCTGAATACCAGCAGTCGACTGGTGGCACTATTGACCGCATCCAAAGGCTTCTAATGAATCCTTATCGTAATCGTCATCAATCAATGGTCCCTTGATCAGTCAACTTCTCATAACAACAATTGACTGCCTAAGCTAACCATCAATTGCTTGAAGCAAATAGTCGACTAAGAAGGCTTCTGTGCTCAAGTCCACTTAAACAAGTCGATTGGTAAATTTTAGTGGTCGACTAGTGAAAACCACCAGTTGACTGCCAGAGCACAGTTAAGAAGTGGAACATCAGTCAACTACTTGCCAGATGACTGAGCATTTTCCCCAGTCAAGTGCTCAAGTCTTTTAGACCCTCGAGTGTTGAACACCCGAGACCAGTCGACTAGTCCAAGAGCTAGTCGACAGGTACACTTCAAGTATGAGTCTCACATACTTGAACCCAAACACTAAGCCTAGACTAACACCTTTAAACTTCTCCATCATCCTCGTGCCATCAGGATCCCTTCGAGTCTGCGACTCATTCATCCTTGCGCTTGCCTTTAAAAGTTTTCTTCGATTTCGTCATGCTTTTGTTGCCAAACACTATAACAAAAAAGGAAATACACAACACTTAAAAGACATCGTTTTTTATAAAAAGTGTTATTATTTGTAGTTTAACAACGCTTTAGTGTAAAAGCGTTGTCTTTTTTAAAAAAAAAATAGCTTAGACAATAGTTTTTACAAAACCGTTGTCTATTAGTTTTTTTATTTGGGTCAAAGACAACGATTTTTAAATGGCGTTGTCTTTGACCTGTTTTTATTAATAAAAGACAATACTTTATAAGAAGTATTGTCTATAAGGATTATTTTTTAGTTTCTGTCACTTAGAAATTTTGAAGTATGATTTAGTTTTTATATGTATTTTTTTACTTTGTAAAATAGTGATTATTTATTTAATGGTCATTTATTTTTAAATATAAAAAAATAATAATTTTATTTCTTTAAAAGAATGAATGAAATAAAAAAAATCTTTATTTTATTAATATTATTTTTTTCTTTTATTCCCGACGAACACATTGGTATTTTTTTTCCATATTTATTTCATTTAAAAATTATCTTTATTTTAGTTATATTATTTTATTTATTTTCTTATTTTTTTTCCCTTGAAATTTCTCCTAAACCCGCGATCGTTAGGGTTCAGTTTCCTCCTCGCCGCTTCTTTTCTGATTCTCTCCGTATCCCATCGCCGATCCATCCTCTCTATCTTCCATCGTCGCTCAGACCAACCGTCGCTTCTCAAGCATCCGTCGCCTTTTTTGGTAATTTTGGATGGCGGCGGTGGTGGAGCAAGCGATCGCGACCGAGGATCAATTCGGCCGCTGCGAGACGGCGGCGCAAACCGAATGCCAGGGCGAGGTGGGGGCGATGCTCTCCCACTTGCTTTCCAAATTGAACCCGGCCGCTAAGAAGTTTTTCCCTTCGAATTATGCTTCTGACGGGGGTCAGAAATTAAACCTGACGATCAGCTTTCCCCCGTTGCGCCTGTTTTTGTGGCGGCGAGTGCTTTTTATGGATATGGCCCAGCTAGCAATGACGGCAGTAGTAGGGATTCCAGTAGTGATGGTTCGGTGAATAATCAGCCTAATCATCGAGTAATTTCTTCTCTTTTTTCCATTTTTTTACCTTTTTGGATTGAATTCATGTTTTATTTCGTATCCTTTATTTCGAATGTCTACGATCGAAGCAATATTTTGTTTGTTCTGTTACAAAATACCCTTTTTTTTAACCCTGTGTCGGAAATTGCTCTTCGCTTTAAAGAAGTAAAAGAAGATAGATGAGGTAGAATTTTGGAAGGGTATTTCTTCCTCTCCAATTTATAAATTCATTGCACTATCATGTTTTCTTAGTTGCTTTTATATAGAACAACAGAGTTTTTAAACCTTCTTTTGATGGAAATGCCCTTCCTTTTTCCTTCTTGCCAGAGGAGGAATGGGTATGATCAGGGGCGGTGGAGAATGAATGATAGATCTAGAAGAGCTGAGAGGGAAGATAACATTAGGCGAACTGTTTATGTATCAGGCATTGATCATCAAGTGAGTCAGTTTTCACAAAAAATTTACTGTTGATTTTGTCACTGATTAGCGTCACATTCTTCTAGTTATCCCATTATTATCATTTCTTGAAGGATAATTTCTTTCTATAATTGGTCGTTGCATGCTGTCGTGTTAACTATTCTAATAATCTAATGGGGATGTTGGCAAACATATATCAGGTGACTGAAGAGAAGCTTGCTGAAATATTTTCTAACTACGGCCAGGTATGTTTCTCATGTTACAGCTATCTGAAACATCTCTGAGTGTATGTTGATACGATGTAGTAAATTATTTCTTTAAATATCTGCTTATGTTGGAATCTCAACAACCCAATTTTTATTTACATGTACATCTCTCTATTTGCTAACAACAATATTAGTCTCTTAGAGCCACACAGTGATGCAAATTGTTGACTAAACACTTTTAGATAAATGATCTCTGAAATTAGTGTAAAGCACATTTTCTAATGTTGCCAACTCTGATCGAAGTTTTTGATGTTACCACTACATGAAACATTTCTCCAATGTGACTTACAAAAGAAGATATACTTACAAAAGCATTTGAGACTAAAGAACATACTAGGTGTGTGAGGGGTATTGGAGGTCATGTCACTCCAACAATTTATTTTAATGTTGGCAAAACATGGAAGGGTGCTGATGTTGCCCAAGATATAATCAATGAACATAAAAGGGAGATGATGGAGGCAAATAAGAAAATTTCAGAATAAGATGTACGTATACAAAAACTTGAAGAAATAGTGTATAAAAGGGGTGCATGTGATATTTCGATAGATGACAAAGGGGTGCTTGACTTCAGAGTCGAGAGTCCATTACATTTTTTAAAGGGGTGAATGACTTGTTGCTATTGTGACCTTCACTAACTGGAAAATTGAAGAAATGCCAACTATATGCCATCAATATCTAAGAATAAAGCAGTTGATGTAAATGATTTTATTATTCACACCTACTGATGCAAAAGAACCCGAATGTAACTTAACTTAGCTTGATAGAATGCAAATTTCAGCTTGTGGCCACAACAATTATCTTTATGTTGGCTCTCTTCTTGAGATACTGTCAAATTGTTGTTAAGAATCTGTGCAAGATTTGTATTGATCATTTTAATTATAATGTAATAATTTTTTTCCTCGCAGATGAATGTGGAAAGAAACTCAAAGTGAGATTTTTTGCCACGATGCAATCCAAAAAGTTTCAATCTAAAAAGCAAGATAGGTTGGAACTAATATACATATCTAGTATGTATATTTTTTATTTAGTTTTGCAAACTTAACTTGGATCCCAAGTTTGTGGATTATACTTCACACTTTTCGTTTTTCATTATTTGTTGATTATGTAATATTTATGTTTCAATTGTAAGGAGATTGATTAGTTGAACTTTAATGATATTTTAATTATTGTTATTTATAAGTGTTTAATTAAGTAGTTCATCATGTAATATAATAGTCAATATTTTAGTAGATATAAAAGACAACGAGTTTTATTTGTTGATAAAAATTGATATTTCATTTCAAACAACAACGCTTTTTTTCTATTGTAAAAAACATTTTCTATGCTAAAAGACATTACTTTTAATTCACTGTAAAATTGCTATATGTACTAAAATGACAACGCTTTAAATTCGTTGTAAAAGCGTTGCCGTTTCTAACAATGACAATACTTTTTATTCGTTGTAAAAACATTGTCTTTTCTAGTAAAGACAAACGCTTTTTATGAGTTGCAAAAGCGTTGTCCTTGTGAAAAATGACAACGCTTTTTTTTCTATTATAAAATCGTTGTCTTTGCTGGAAAAGATAATATTTTTTTATCTGTTATCATTAGTCGGACTTTTAATAATAGTACTTTTAACAACGCTTTTTCAGCCACATAAACAACGCATAAAAAGGGTTGTGTATGAACTTTTTTCTTGTAGTGAAAGCCTCATCCTTGGACTTCCTTGTCAAGATTCACTTGGGTTACGCCGCCAAGACTATACACTTGATCTTATGCCTCAAAGTCTTCATCTTAGACTTTTTTTATCAAGATCTTACCCTTGGATTTTCTTTACTAAATCTTCACACTTAGACTTTCTTTATACCTGAAACTTAATCATTCATATTAGATCACAAATATTGCCTAAATATAAATGATTTTTCAAACATCAAAATTAAATAGTATATGAGGCATTCTTGCACTAATAATCTCTCACTTTTTGATGTTTGACAATTATTTAAGTTAGGTATTTAAATATGCAGTAAAAACATCATATGTCAAAATATAAATTTTAACTTAAATCTTCTCTTCTCCCCCTTTGACACATATCAAAAAGTGATAGGCAAATTATCAATAGATCATGTAGAAATAGGATGTTTATGCCTTGAATGAAGGTATAAAATATTCTTAAGGCCCCCACATAATCCAAGACACATTCTATTATGTATGAACAACATGTTGAGCAAAGAATGAAAACATGAAGTAAGAGTATTGCCTAATTTTGCATCAATAATAAAATATGTGCATATAGGTCTTGGGTTTAGAAATATTTCATAGGAAAGCTCCCTCTTAACCAATGCATCACTTAGTCCTACTCCCCCTTAATCCTTAAACAATTACCAGTTTAAGGTTGCGCTAATTGTATCATAGGGTAAGGAAAACTTAGGTCAGGCATTAGACAACAAAATCAAGCTAATATGCCCAAAAATAAGTGCCAACAGTCGATTAAGGCAAACACTAGTTGACTGAAGAATTCGCCAAGCTAATCATATCATTGGGTTTAGGAACTATTTTTCATACTTAACTTCTCTCAAATTGAGCTAACTCTTTTTGCATTGCTAATATCCAATCCGGATTAAGTAATACATCATTAATTGATTTGGGCTCAATTTGGAAGATAAGAACAACTTGACTAGTAGGAACTCTATAGAAGGACCTAGTCCTTACTCTTTGTGATAATTCTCCTACTACTTGGTCTAGATGATGGTTTTGATGAATCCTTAAGGTCCTAGGAGGTGAGTCACATTCAATTTGATCATGGTTATCCTTCCTCCTTTCATCATCGGAATCTCCTCTTCCTCCCCCTTGAGCATTACCCCCTAAATTTAAATATTGAAGTCTTTGGGTATTGTCTTGATTTTTGTCATTGATATCCTTATCAATGGGGGATTTCTTAGGATAGGTATTAGTAGACTCATCAAATTCAACATTAGAGGATTCCTCAACCTTTTGAGTCCTCTTATTGTATACTCTATACCCTCTACTAGTTGATGAGTATCCAGTTAGGATTCTTTCATCCTCATTAGACTCAAATTTTTCTAAGTTATCTTTGATATTTAAAATATAAACTTTGCAACCAAAGACCTTGAAATAATGAATTGTTGGAATTATGTCATTCCATAATTCAAAGGGTGTTTTGCCTAAAAACCTATGGACTAAGACTCTGTTTTGGATATAACAACCGGTGTTAACCGCTTCCACCCACAAGTAGCTAGGTAATGAATATGCATTAAGAATAGTCTTAACATTATCTTGTAGGGTACGATTTCTCTTTTCCATCACCCCATTTTGTTGGTGTGTTCTAGGACAAGAGAACTAATGCGTATACCCTTGTTCTAAACTAAATTTGAAATGTTAGAATTCTCAAATTCACCACCATGATCACTTCGGATTCGGTTGATTTTGAATTCTTTTCATTTCAACCATTTTGCTAAATCCTATGATTATTTCTAATGTATCATCCTTATGTTTCAGAAAAATACACCCAAGTATACTTAGAAAAATCATCTACTATCACTAAGCAATATTTATTACCATCTAATGAAGAAGTACTATGACAATCAAATAAATCTAAATGCAATAATGATAATGGTAACGAAGTGATAGTTAGAGTTTTACCCTTGTGTGATGATTTAGATTTATTTCTTTCTTGGCATGCATCACACAATTTGTCCTTGACATATTTCACTTTTGGCAGCCCCTTCACTAACTCCAACATGACTATCTTGACAATATTCTTCATTTTGATGTGGCTAAGCCTTCTATGTCATAGCCAACCTTCTTTTTCTTTTGTCATAAGACACTTAGTAGAATTGTTAGAAGTATAGGAAAGATCAACATAATAAATATTTGATTTCTATATCTAACTAATAAGCAATATACATTTAGTAGATTTAAACTCTACATTATAGCCTGCATCACAAAGTTGACTAACACTAAGTAAATTAAACTTCATGCCTTTAAATAAAAAGACTTTGTGAATGACGATTTCAAGAGATACCTAAATTGTACCTCTACCTAAAATTTTGAGCTTCACATTATTGCCAACGGACACGGTCCCCTTTTTAACATACTCGATTATGGAGAACTTGCTCACATCTCCGGTCATGTGTCTTGAACAACCGCTATTCACAATCCACATACTTGGTTCACCTACCTAAACAACACCAAAAAACAAATTCGTTTGGTACCTAAATGTTTGAATCGGAAATATCATTTAGAAATTTCTTTGGAACTCATGCCTTCTTTAATTTGCCCTTATTTGCTGCTTTTCTTTTTATTAGAGAGATGTAAGCAACTTCCTTATCATTAGGCTTATATCCTATACTAGCCTTGTTGTATATGACTCTTTGGCCTCTAAGGATCATGTCAAGGAAGTTTGAGCCACTAGTAAATTTTTCTAAGAATGTTCTTAATTCACAAACTTCATTTTTAAGATTTTCATTCTCTTCCCTAAGCATGAATGAATCACCACATAAAGATTCTTCAGCCCTAATTGCCATAATTTTTACCATTAAGTCCTTGACTCTAGATTTTGACTTATCTAAATCCTTTTTAAGATAGACAATAGTCTTATACAAAAGTTCTACTTGAGGAGAATCCTTTACCTTATCGTCATTAGATGATGATTCATCACTAGATGAGGAATCTCCTTGACTTGAGCTTGATTCGTTGGTGTCATAGTCCAAGGCCATGAATGTCGTATGTCGGGTGATGTGGCAAAGCTCTGTTGGATCGATTTGAGCACTAGAGGGGGGGGTGAATAGCGCAAAAGAAACTTTTTCGTTTTCGTTCGATATAAAACACAAGTAAGAGTAAACACAGTGGAAAATAAATATGACACTTTTTGTTTTTACTTGGTTCATAGCATTCGACTGCTAATCCAAGGTCCTAATGGTCCGAGACCATATATGGAGGTCAATACACTAAAACAATCTCCTTCTCGTTAAAGGTAGGAGACAACGGAATACAAAAAGCTCGAAAGAGATTAAGGTAGAGGGACACTCCCCCTCTCCTTGTTACGATTAAAAGCTCCGAGATACAAATGAAACTGAATATAATGAAATAAAAAGTTACCAACGACTAAAGATTTTAGAAGAAGAAGCTAGGGTCGTCGGCGTTTCGGCACCGCTTCATCGATGTAGGATTGTTGGAGAGTCGTGGCGTTGCGGGAGAATTTGGAAGCACTTTGAATGATGGAAAAGGGGTGGAGAACCCCTACTTTTATAGCCTTGTGAAACACTAATCGTTGAGATAAGGTTTTATGAGGTGATGCCACCTAGCCCTTGAGAAATGGAGATAAGATTTGACTATCCTCGAGGCTAATCCTTGACCATCAGTCGACTGCTACCCTTACCAGTCGACTGTTGGAGGCATCAACTGACTGATGGTAGGTTTTCCTGCTGAAATGAAGAGTTAGCTCGAAAATGCAATTAATATAAGTAAGTTCGATGGTCGTTTACCATCCGATCTCGACTTAGATCTTCTATGGGAGGTCTTTGTCGGATCGACGCCTAAGGATGTCCCCGTACAGAGGACACGATCTTACTTACACTTACTCTCACGAGCTTACCTCATCCTTTACCTTTGAAGCTTTACTTATGGTCTTCACCTGAGTTCTTCGGCTCCCTCAGAAGTCCTTCCGAGGTCGCCCGACCACCATGGTTCCCTCCGGGTGTTGCTGACCTTCGGTTTAGCTTAGCAATTCTTCACACTTGATTCAGCTCGTGAGATAACAAAGTGAACTTAACTTTGTGTATTTTCTATAATCAAAATTCAGGTTCGATTCAGGTGCCTACTGCACCAATAATTTTTCACTTTTTGATCTATGACAAACCAACACAAAGTTAAGTAAATAAATTAAGTGTATTAAAAATGAATAGCATAAAACATGAATATGAAGGAATGAGTATACTTAGATTGGTAAGTTAAGTAGGAGTATGAAAAACCTTTTTAAAGTTCTCCCCCTTGAGGAATCCTCCTCCTTGACCGAGGGTGAGTACTTGAGAAAGGATTTTAATCCTCCCTCTTGATGCGTGCTACTAATATTGGCCTTACTGTTTAAAATAAGTTTCGGTTAAAAGATCAAAACTTGATTTCTTAACCTTGACCTTTTCTCCCCATTCTCAAAAGTTAAGTTTCTAAAAGTCAAGTAATCTAAAAGTTAAGTAAACATACGAAAAATTGATCCCTTAACTTTGACTTTTCTCCCCCTTTTGCCATAAATAAAAAAAGAACGGGGGGTTTTGGAAAAACATAAGTCGGAAAATAAGTATTAAGTCCAAGCATGTTCTAAATAAATTTTGAAAATAGTAGATTAAACATAAGCTCATCTATTTAAATGTTCAACTCTATTTGACTCGGTTGATATGAAATGATCAATAAGTCCTGATTAGAGTTGATTAATTTATGTAATTATACTCCGTGGTTCATGTCGATACACTAAGTCTACATCTGGAACTAGGAGTAAGGTCCTAACATCTCACGCCCATCTATGTGGCTAAGTATACAAACACATTAGTCTTATGTGTTGTGAGATGCATTGACTCCTTAAATCTATAGGTACATGATATCTAGGGTAAGCCCTAAGCTAGTTCCATCAACATGAAAAGAAAAGTGAATAATAGAGTATATAAAAATATAAGTTGTTAATCCTACTCTATTACCCACATGTCGAATTTTCGTCTTAGTAGACTAAATTCGGCTTCGGATAAAGGTTTGGTAAATAGGTCCGCTAGATTCGACTTTGATTCCATGTATTCGAGTTGTATAGTTCCGTTAGCTACATGTTCTCGAATAAAGTGGTGTTTGACCTCTATATGTTTTGTTCTAGAGTGGAATATGGGATTTTTTGTTAAGTTGATTGAGCTAATATTATCTATGTGAGTTTTAATATTGTTGAAGTTTAAGTTAAAGTCTTGGAGAGTGTGCTTCATCCAAAGAAGCTAAGCCACATACTCACCCATCGCGACGTATTCGGCTTCGGTGGTAGATAAGGCAACACTGTTGGTTCCTACTGCACCAACTCACTATACTTGAGCCAAAAAGTTGACAACAACCACTCGTGCTCTTTCTATCGAGTTTACTATCGACATAGTCCGAGTCGGAGTAGTCGATTAGTTTGAACTCGGTAGATCTAGGGTACCAAATACCTACGCTTAGCGTGCCCTTTAGATACCTAAGGATACGCTTAACTAATATAAGGTGAGACTCCTTATCACATGTTTGGAACCTTGCGCACATACTTACTGCGAATAGTATGTCGGGTCGACTCGCAGTTAAGTAAAGGAGACTCCCTATTACGCTCCTATAGTACTTTAGGTCAATAGGTTTTTCGTCTATATCTTCTCCTATATTAACATTTGTTGCCATGAGTGTATTAATGATTTTAGCATTTTGCATTCCGAATTGGTTAATTAATTCCTTAGCATATTTTTGTTGATGTAAATAGATTCCTTCTTTAGTTTGTTTAATTTGTAATCCTAGAAAGAAATTTAATTCTCCTACCAAGTTCATTTCAAATTCACTCTCCATGAGTGAAATGAACTCGTTTAATAGGATTGAATTAGTAGTTCCAAATATTATGTTATTTACGTAGATTTGGGCTATAAAAATTTCTTTACCTACGGATTTTACGAAAAGGGTTGGGTCGACTAAGCCTTGGCTAAATCCTTTAGACTTAAGGTATACAGAACGCCTCTCATACCAAGCTCTAGGGGCTTGTTTTAGTTCATATAAAGCTTTCTTGAGTTTAAACACATGGTCAAGTTTATCTAAGCTTTCGAATCCTAGGGGTTGACTAACGTACACTTCTTCCTTAATAAGTCCATTCAAAAACGCTGACTTGACATTCATTTGAAACAATTTAAATCCTCGATGTGCAGCGTATGTCAACAACATTCGAATGGATTCTAATCTAGCTACGGGGGCATAGGTTTTATCATAATCTAACCCTTCTATTTGATTAAACTCTTTCGCGATCAATCTCAGTTTTTTTCTAACTACTTCACCTTTGTCATCAAGTTTGTTTCGAAAGACCCACCTTGTTCCAATAATTGATTTATCTTTAGGTGGTGGTACTAATTCCCAAACTTCCTTCATAGTAAATTGAGCTAGCTCTTCTTGCATTGCAATAATCCAATCGGGATCAAGAAGAACTTGTTTAATGGTTTTGGGTTCGATCTTCGAAATCAAGGAGATTTAACTTAGATTTCTATATGATGATCTAGTTCGAACCTCTAGGCTAGGATCACCTATCACTTGGTCGATGAGATGATTCGATTGAATTCTATAATGACTTGGGTTAGGGTCACCTATTACTTGATCGATAGGAAGACTCAATTGAATCCTAGATGGGCTCGGATTAGGATTAATAGTAGACTTGATTTCAAGGTAAGAGTCGAGTCTGGTACGAATCGGTTCACTAGTTGGTTTTACTAAGGGTTTTGTGGGTTCATGTCCTTCATTGAATACTACATTAATGGTTTCCTCAATTCTAAGAGTGTCATTGTTATATACCCTATAAGCTCTACTTGTAGTTGAGTATCCTAAGAAGATACCGATGGAGGTTTTGGATGTGAACTTTTCTAGGTATTCCTTAGTGTTTAAGATATGTACCTTACATCCAAATACTCTAAAGTATTTAATGTTAGGTACTTTGTGTTGGTACAATCGGTCCAGGTCACGATTGACTTGACTCGAATTTGACTCAAGTGATGTTTTGATGTTTGACATGTAAGTTTAACATTGATGTTTGACATTGATGTCTGATAATATTTTGGGGAGATTGTTGGCACAATCGACCCGGGTCATGATTGACCGGACTCGAGTTTGGCTCGAGGGGATTTTGATGGTTGACTGGAGTTGACCATGTCATGAAAAGTCTAAGTCTTGAGTACTTGACATGTAAAGTCCAAGCATATGTCTTGGCAAGGAAAAGTCCAACATGGGTTGACATTTCGAAAGTCCAAGGGGTTTGGTTGGCGGCATAAAGTCCAAGGGTGAAGTCTTGGCACCATAAGTCCAATGGTTGGCGGCGTAAAGTCCAAGCGGAGTCTTGGCAGCGTAAGTTCAATATACCTTGGCGGTGTAGACACCGTTAGCATGACATAGCCGATGGAAGCACCTGAAGGCTAGCGTATGGATGAACAAGTCATGAATGACTTAGAGGGATCCGATAGGCGCGAGGCTGACGGAGGTGACTAGAAGGCTTAGGTCTAGGCTACGGATGATCTAGCAAGTATGAGGGAACAATACTTGGGTTAAACATCATGTTTGAGGTGTATCATCGGACCGTACCGTGACGATCGGATCGTGTGAGTCAACCAGGGTTTCGATCGCGAGGAGTGTCCTAGCAGCGATCGCCGAGGTGATTAGTCGATTGGTGCTCGGTATTTCGGGCATAGAATGGAGTCGGACTCAACTGCTGGGGTTAGCAGTCGAGTGAAAGCTCGATCAACCGACTGATGGATATGATCAGTCGACTGATGTCCTATCCGTTGAATTTTTTCAGCGTGGATTGCACCATTGTCTCACAACAACAGTGTCATCAGTCGACTGATGGTTCTGATCAGTCGACTGATAAGCGAAATCTAGCCCAGGCAGGAGCTATAAGGGAAGCTCATGGAGGAGGATTTTACAGCCAATTATTGGGAGCTTTTGGGGCGAATTGTTAGTGTAATTCAGGGTCTCCAAGTGCATTTCAAGCAACCAAAGAATCAAGCATCCAAAAACGAATTTATAAAGTGTTCTTTACTTGTTCTTGTGTATTTCATTTATATCTTGCTTGTATTCTTATTGTATTACTTTTGTAATCACTGTAAGAGGTTTTCTCCGCCTCCGACGTGTTGTTGAGAAGGAGTTTATTGTTTAGTGGTGTTTGTGGCATTACTAGAGCTCTTTAGAGCTCGATCCGTGGAGTAGGAATCGTTCAATTTCGAACCACATTATATCGTTGTGTTTGCATGTTTGTATCGTGTTATTGTTTTTATTGTTATTATTCCGTTGCACACTAACAAGACTTGTAGACGCAATCGCGAACGGTATAGTTCGACGCATCCACGACGCTATTCACCCCTCTAGCGGTCATCGAATCATCAACAATTGGTATCAGAGCCCGGGACTCTTCTACGGACTAACCACCGGGAGCAAAGACGCTAGAGGGTGAAGATGAAGTTTGAAGAACAACTAGGTTGGGGCATCAACACTCCGGTACCTTACACCTTCTATGGACAAGGAGGGTTTAAGCAATAAAAGGCAAGAATTGAAGACTTCCTAATGATGAGGGACTTCGAAGAATGGTTCATTTTGATGTTGGGATTTAGCTATCCAAGAGGACCGAAGGGAGGGTTCCTCATGAAGAAGAGATGGACCGAAGAGCAAGTCCAAGGCATCGAGAAAAATGATAAGGTAATGAAATTTTTGATTGATTTAATACCTAACAATATCTTGTGTATGTTAGGTAATTATATATATATATGTCATGGAGCTATGGAGCCAAATGACAAAGCTCCATAAAGATTCATTACCGGTTCAAGAAGAAGGACCATCACCGGCTTCAAGTGAGGATTCGAAAGTTGAGGAGGAGTCAACTTCCGGATCAGTGGGAGAGGAAATGGAAAAGGTGGAAGAAGCCTCCACCTCTAGGATTGAGGGGGAGGAGATTTGAACATCCTCAATACTGAAACAACAAGAAGAAACATCTACATCCAGTCGAGAGGAAAAGCAAGCTCAAGAGACCCTCACCACCACCCTAGGTAACTCAAACATACCAATTTCAAATAAAATTCATATAATGTATTTTGAGTGTAGGGAGTTTGGGCACTATAAGAGCAAGTGCCCAAAGAAGGTCAAGAAGCCTCAACCGGCACCAAAGGTCAAGGATGTCGGTCCCCTGATAATCAAAAGAAAGGAGCAAGTGATTTGCTTCAAATGTCGACTATCGGGTCACTACCGGAGTCAATGCCCAAAGGAGGAGAAGAAGACTAAAAGGGGAGCATCATAAGGCAAACCCTAAGGTGTATCTAAATAATGCTCTTTCTTTAAATTATAAGCTAAAGCATGCTAGGAATAATTTTAGCAATCTTGCAATTTATCATAAAAAGCATGCTAGAAATAGAGAGTTTTGTCTAAGTGCTAAGAGTGTTAATTTTAATAATAAGGAAAAATTTGGGACTAATGTCCCTAGAAAAATCTTACCTAGGACAAACATTAAGAAAATTGAGGACCATCTAGGTTTTAACTCCAAGAATTCTAGACACATACCTAGGAAGGGCAAAATTGATCATAGAAACAATGAGCCCATAAAATTAGAGAAACTATAATTAGAGAATCAAGCCTTGAGGTCAAGGCTTGAAAAACTTTTAAAATTATGCAAAACCAAATAAAAGGGTCAAATGGTCAAAGTCAAGGGTCTAGGTCCAAGAGTCAAGGCCTAGAGCATAGGAGACAAGAGTCAACCAAGGGCAAGAAAGGTTTGAGTCACAAATCTAAGTCTAAGGTGACTTATCATAGTGTTCCATTTGATTATGGAACGTCTAGGAAAGCCAAGGTCAATAGGGAAGTCATCCCTAAGTTTGACTAAGGTAGGTACTTAGTGGCCAAGGTTTTCATGAAACCTAGAAAGACCACTAAGAAGATTACTAGGGAGACAATCCCTAAGGTTAGCCTAGTCAAGATCCAAATGACCAAGACTAACAAGTCTAGAAGGGTCATTAGGAAGGTATCTAGGGAGGTTATCCCTAAGGAATACCTAGTAAATCCTAGGAGCTCAAATAGGTTTTGGGTTCCTAAGAGCGTGATCGATTCATGCTAGATGGGTTTAGGTGTGCCAACTTTAAATGGATGGATAATTAACCTAACCATGGCGAAGATGACACTTTAGGTCATTTCTAAGGTTATGGGTATCTTGGAAATAAGTTTGATCTTATGATCCTAAAAGATTTTAGGATGTGCCAATACATTTTTAGGATTATGAAAAATCAATTAAATTGACACATTTTAGGTTTAGAGGTCATAGTATGCTATTTTAGATTTTTGGCACACTTGGGAGAAAAGTGATAATATGGCACAATATACTTAATTATATCAAATGACAATTAATATTAAATTTTAGGTATTGTTATACCTATACATTTTATTTGTCATGCCTTATTTTCCATATAACATGTCATGACATCATGTTTACTTTTATCATTTATACGTCATGATTATGTGTAGAATTAAGGTTACTAATGTCATGTGTTTTTAGATTATATCATATGCCATGATATCATGATCATTGACCATGCTTAATTATGTTATCGTTTATGTCATGATCATTCATGCATTTAATTTAATTAAAATTGAGTTAAGGACAATGACATGACTTGAAGTCCCATTTATAAGAGAATCAAATAGTGTTGCCTTAGAAAATGCATGAGGCCTTAGTTTAAGATAAACCAAAATCCACATCTCACATCTAACTTAACATGTATGTGTATTTATACACCCTAGATACATGGGAGATGCTAGGATATGAGTTAAGTTCAAGGTGCATAACTTAGGCATCTAGATGAACTAAAACTCATTTTATCTTAATTATGGATCTTTGGGAAAGCTTATGTTCAAGTTATGTAGATTAATCCCAAGGAATATGATCCAATATAGGTTTTCAAAATCATTTTAAAATCCTTTTAGAAAACCTTGGTGAAGTCTATCTTTTGATAGCAATCATCATTTATGAAGTTGATATAAAGTGAGCTAAAACATTGAAGTTTTTCTTCACTTTTGAACTTTTTATCAATTTCGATATTTTGTGGATAAAATATTTTTCTAACATTTTTCACCAATTGTATGTGTCATAAGTATTATACTTATAAAGTTTCATGATTTTTCAAATTATGTATAATTATTTATGCTTTTCTGAAATTCGATTTTGATAACTGAAATTCCGAAATTTCAGTTATCAGTCGACTGCCCTTAGTGGCAGTCGACTGATCTCTGATAGAGTCGACTGCCAGGCTGATTTTGGGGAAAACAAGATTGTTTAGCCCGTTTTCAGCTACGGTAAAGTTCCCTAACTACTCCTAACCCAAGGATATGCTTTGAGAAGCATTATAAAGGGTGAAAATCCATTGGATATGGATTAAGAGAGTTGTTAGGGTGATGTATCAAATTTAAGGGGTTGGAAAGTTCAATGTTGAACTTTAAATCATATTTTTAATGGTTTAGAGTTCCTATTGGCTTAGGGACTTCCCAAGGACATTGTTGGTGCAATGGTCAAGGGGGAGCAAGCCTTTAGGGGGAGGTATCTATTATGGGATGATGGATGATATTTTTCCTCATAAGGGGGAAATGAGAATTTTGAGATACCAAATTTGGAAATTGGGAGAGTGTATAGGATTGCCTCTCTTGAGTGATATGAGACTTATCACTAGGAAGATTGTAGGCATCCTAGGTATTTTTGGATCAAGGGGGGATTGTAAGATCTCATTGGGACATGAGACATTGACTTCCTTGGAGAAAACCTTTTTAATGTTAGTAAAAAAGGGAGAGAAATATTTAGGGGAGAATGTTTTGGGAAAATTTATGTGATTACCAATTTGGGATAATTGGTAAGGAGATTTGAGTTAGTGTTCTAACTCAAAGGTATGTGTTTTTGTCAAACATCAAAAAGGGAAAGATTGTTGGTGCAATCGACCCAGGTCACGATTGACCGGACTCGAGTTTGACTCGAGCGATGTTTTGGTATTTGACATGGAAGTTTGACATTGATGTTTGATAATGTTTTGGAGAGATTGTTGGCACAATCCACCCGGGTCATGATTGACCGGACTCGAGTTTGGCTCGAGGGGATTTTGATTGTTGACTGGAGTTGACCATGTCATGGAAAGTCCAAGTCTTGAATACTTGGCATGTAAAGTCCAAGCATGGGTTTTGGCAAGGAAAAGTCCAACATGAGTTGGCATTTCGAAAGTCCAAGGGGTTTGGTTGGCGACGTAAAGTTCATGGGTGAAGTCTTGGCAGCATAAGTCCAATGGTTAGCGACGTAAAGTCCAAGCGGAGTCTTGGCAGCATAAGTCCAATGTGCCTTGGAGGTGTAGACACCGTTAGCATGACATAGCCGATGGAAGCACTTGAAGGCTAGCATATGGATGAACAAGTCATGGATGATTTGGAGGGATCTGATAGGCTCGAGCCTGATGGAGGTGGCTAGAAGGCTTAGGTCTAGGCTACGGGTGGTCTAGCAAGTATAGGGGAGCAATACTTGGGTTAAACCTCATGTTTGAGGTTAAAACCTCATGTTGGAGGTGTATTAGTCGACTGGTACCATGTAGCGATCGTGTGTCATCAATCGACTAGAGTTTGGTGCGGAGGTGGCGATCATTCTTTGGGCCAGCGATCGGTCGATCTTGTCATCGTCGATTGGTGCTCGATATTTTGAGACGAGAATGGAGTCGGATTTCGGGGTTAGCGATCGAGTGAAGGCTCGATCGATCGACTAATGGACATGATCGATCGATGTCCTATCCGTTAGATTTTTCCGTGGATTGCAGTTGTCTCACGCGGGTGTCATCGATCGTGATGGTCCCGATCGATCGGGATAGCGAAAATCCGACCAGGCAGCATCTATATGGGAAGCTCGTGGAGGAGAATTTTACAGTTGGTTCTTGGGAGCTTTTGGGGCGAATTGCTGGTGTAATTCAGGGTCTCCAAGTGCATTTCAAGCAACCAAAGAATCAAGCATCCAAAAGTGAATTTGTAAAGTGTTCTTTACGTGTTCTTGTGTATTTCATTTATATCTTGCTTGTATTCTTATTGTATTACTTTTGTAATCATTGTAAGAGGTTTGTTCTGCCTTCGACATATTGTCGAAAAGGAGTTTATTGTTTAGTGGTGTTTGTGGCATCGCTAGAGCTTTTTAGAGCACGATCTGTGGAGTAGGAACTGTTTGGTTCCGAACCATGTTATATCGTTGTGTTTGTGTGTTTGTATCGTGTTATTATTTTTATTGTTATTATTCCGCTGCACACTAACACGACTTGTAGACACAATCGCGAATGAATTCCTTCGACGCATCCACGACGCTATTCACCCCCTCTAGCTGTCACCGAATCCTCAACACTTTGTCATGGTAGATTTCGTATGAGGTCTTAAGATGCTTATTTACCATAAGAATTCTATTTTTGACATAATAAGTCATACTAACGGCTTCTGCCCAAAACCTATCAGGTAGGTTGTATTTGTTCAACATGGTCCTAGCGGCTTCTTGTAGGGTTTTATTTTTCTGCTCGACTAGGTTATTTTGTTGTGGGGTTCTAGGACATGAAAATTCATGGTGGTATCCATTTAGGTTACAGAAATCTGTGAATCTGTGATTTTCGAATTCACCACCATGATCGCTTTTGAGTCTTTTAATTTTAAGGTTCTTTTGGTTTTTGATTAATTTAAACAAGTTAATGAGTTGGTCTAAGGTATTACTTTTGTGTTTATGAAACCTAACCCAGGTAAACCTAGAATAGTCGTCAATTATGACTAGGCAAAATTGATTCCCATTAAGTGACTTGGCTCCATGAGAATCGAATAGATCCAAATTAACGAGCTCAAACACACTTTTGGTTCATTCTTGGTTAGTTAGTTGATGTTGTATCCTAGGTTGTTTACCTTGTTAACAAGTATTACAAATTTTATTGTCTAAGTTGTTAAGGTTAGGAAAACCTCTAACTAGGTCACTCTAACTCATCTTGTGAACGAGTCTTGGGTGCAAGTGACTGAGTCATCGGTGCCACAACCAAGATTCCTCTTGCTGTGTCATAAGACACTTAGTTGAGGAGTTAGGTAGATTAATAATGTAGATGTTACTATTCCTAGTTCCTTTAAGTATTGTTTTAGAGGTTTCATTTGTTTTAATTAAGCATTCATTTTCTAAGAATATAACCTTATAGTTGTTATCACACAATTGACTTACACTAAGTAAATTATATTGAAAATCTTCGACTAATAAAACATTGTGAATTGTGAAATTAGAATTTAGCTCAATATCATCTGAACCGATGATTTTGAGCTTGCCATTGTTTCCGAAAGCTATCGATCCTTATCATTTGAATCTAAGCTTCGAAGATTTAAGTTGGTCTCTAGTCATATGTCGGGAGCACCTACTGTCTAAAATCTGTTGATCCTACACACAAGGTAGTTGGATCGGATATTGAAATTTTAAGGGTTGGTTGAAGATTATTAGTCCTAGTTCATCTCATTCATTTCTACATGATCAAACACGTTATCCTTATGTGTTCTTGTGAGATGACTTAAATTTTACTTGATTAATTGTAATGAATCGAAACTAGTCAACCTTGTGAGTTAGATTAGGATTTAACCCTAAGCTCACCAAGTCACCTTTTCAAGAAATTGACTTCCATGTCGTGGCGAGGCACAGAGGCCTTCTTTGATCGGAACAATGACCACTTCCTTAGACAAAGCCAAGTTCGAGAAAATAATGATTTGATTCACCTAAGATGACTTCCTGGTCTAACTAGTTAAGGATACGACGAGATAGCTTTAGCTAGTTCCACTTAGTCGAGTGCACCGAGCTAGACATGCCTTATCTAACTCGGACACACAAGACTTCGCTTTCCTAGCATATTATCATCTCACCGCATCCTACTATGTTGTCAAGTGTTGACGAGTTATAGTTCCTATCTAACCATTTTAAAAATAAAAATAAAAAGACCTAAGCATGCAAATTCTAAGTAATAGCACAAACAAATTTTGTACTAGCTCCCCCTGGACCATTAATCGGTTCGGTCTTTCCACGTAGTGGATTTGGTTCTTGGGAACCCAATACTGGTTAGATCCTAATTGAGAAATCAAAGTGGTCTTAGGGACTCATGCTTGGACATGTATTCTATTTCGACTTACAATTAACATATACGATTTGTTAGCCGTATTTGAGCTAAACCCGAGCCCGACCTTGTTGTACACGGCCGTTTATGATCCAAGTAAAAGGTCAAGCCCCTTGGATCCCAAAGTGAACCTTTCCAATGTATGCCTAAGGTCTTCGACTTGATTTTTCAAAAGTGAGTTCTCAACTTCGAGTTTTTCAACTCGAGTTGAGTCCTCCTCTTGAACTCGACTAGTCGAAGATGTTAGGGAGACATTGTGTTTAAGGAGTTTAACCTCCTCAACTAAGGTCTCAACCTTTGACTCAGACTTAGCTAACTTTATAGTTAAGAATTTAATTGCATTGTATAAAGTACTAAGCAAAGATTGACTTACCTTAAGTGACTCTTTTGAAACGGATGCGTATCCGTGGCTTGTCTTGAATAGTGATTCGTCGTCAAATCCAGACTCGGACTCTCCCTCGGGTTCAGATTCTTGATCGGGCTCAGTCGATTTGGCTATAAGGATGAGATCGTCGTCTTCCTCCTCCGACAATTCTTCCCAAGTAGCGTTGAGCGCTTTCTTGGTCCTAGGTGCTTTCTTCTTTAGTTTCGGACACTCTGACTTGATGTGTCCGAATCTGTTGGATTCAAAATATCTCAAATTCGAATTAGACTTAGGTTTACCTTGATTGACGGGTCATCTTCAGCTCTTGATTATCTTCTGAACTAGATTCACTAGTTCAGTTTCCATCTCGGGGTCTACCTCTGACTCGTACTCGTATTCGTCCTCTTCCTTGCGGGTGGTTTGTTTGCGGCCTTCTTCTTCGAACTTGCAAGTAAGGCAATACCTTTCTCGGGAACCGAATTAGACTGTTCATGGAGTTCAAAATTAGAAAATAACTCATCTAATCTAATTTTTGAAAGGTCATTAGAAACCTTGTAGGCATCGACCATGGATGTCCACAAGGTAGACCTAGGGAAAACATTTAAAGCATACCTTATAAGGTTATGATTCTCGACCTTTTGTCCGATGGCATGCAAGCTATTGACGATGTCTTGAATGTGGGCGTGTAGTTGTGTTGCCAGCTTGTGTTCTGTTGGGAGATCGGTTGGCCGGCTAGAGGGGGGTGAATAGCCCTCGTTCGTTTGATGTCGTATTTTACTCGTCTACAAAATGTTAGCGCAAGCGGAATATACAAATATAAATAAAGACAACACAAAAGATAGACAAGCAATACAAACACGAGATGTAACGTGGATCACGGCTACGCCGCTAATCCACGGTCCGATTCGTCCACGGTGAATCACTCCGCAATCTATCCACTAGATCTCTCCTTTGCACAAAGCTAGGTGGAGGTAACCTCTTTTACACAAAGATCACTCTTCTACAATGGAATGAAGATTAGAGCAAGTAGAAGAGTGGGAAATCGTTTAGGGCACTTTGGGAGTAGTTGGGCGTTCAAGCATTAACCTCCCAAAGCCTCATCCTCTTCCTTTTTAAAGAGGAAGAGGGTTTCTTCCCGTTAACACAGGATCAGTCGGCTGATGCCCTCGATCAGTCGACTGATCCCGTAGCCATTGCCCAATAACGGCCGCTTTCCACGTTGGATTCCATTCAACGGTATTGACATCAGTCGACTGATCCTACCATCAGTCGACTGATGCTCGATCAGTCGAGTGCTCAACTGAGTCGACTCCATTCTCGCGTTTCGCGGTGCCATCGATCCGATCGTTGTCGACATCGCCGATCGATCCATGGCTGATCGCTAAACATTAAATCGGTATTATACGGTCGATCGACCATCGATTTCGAGATCGCCATTGCCATTCGGCTGATCGGTGTCAGGAAAATCCATCCGACACTTGGCCAAATGGCCAAGTTTCACCTAAGACCTATCCCTTCCCGGGTTACATTCGCTCACTCTCATCTCTCAGAGTCCCTCGCCTTCGAAGTTCTCTTCGTTCTCGGCCACGTCCCTTGGCAGCATCAGGCGCATGACTCTGCAATGCACCTTCGCGTCTCTTGCCTCGAAGTTTACTTCCTCCGGCTTCACTCCAAGCTTCTCGTCCGGCGGTCCCTCGGATGCTCCAAGCGCACGGCTTCTGCAAAGCTATCCTTCACCGACTCAAGGCACGAGTCATGAGATGTGAAACTCTCCACGACTCCATGTGCGAATTACTAAGTCCTGTACGACTTCAACGCACATATCAAATCAACATAACACACTAACTTAAACTCTTTGCCACACACATCAAAACCTTATCATGACAAGAAATTGCCCTAACAATCTCCCCCTTTTTGATGTGTGGCAATCCGTTTAAGTTAGGTAAAAATATTTGATATAAATTTTAAAGGAAAGAAAGCATGTAAACATAAACATGATATAGCAACATGCAACTCCCCCTTAACCCATGAAACTCATACAAATTTTCTCCCCCTATCATATATTTCTCCCCCTAAAATAATTAACTTAAACATAATTATTTCTCCCCCTTTGACACCATCAAAAAGATTAACACTAAGTTATAAACTCATGACATCAAGTATAATAGAAGGAAAAATACCAAAAATTGAATTAAAACCTGAATTCGGCCTTCAACATTCGATTTTGAGGCCATCGATCATTGGTTGGATACGGTCGGGCACATGATTTTCAGGATTTTCTGATTTTCGGACCGAATTTCAGAAATGCATTAAAAATTTCAAAAAATTCAAAAAATCATGAAATTTGAGGAACATATTTCTTGTAAGTATATCTATCAATGAAAAATCATTATATTTTCTGATATTTGCCAAAAATCCAAAAGCTTTAAACACAACTAGGTTTTTGATCATTCTAGTATCAAGTTTAACACCTAGTTTTTCATCCAATTGTTTCAAAACATGAATACATGTATTTTAAGGTAAGAAATTGTTTTGAAAACATATGAAATATCCAACCATGATCTTTGGGCAATATGTCTATGAATTAGACATAAGCCTTCCCCATGATTGGTCTATTATTGCTATTCTGATACTTTAAATGACCATCTAAATGCTATAGACATTAGTGGACATTTGTATCATCCTAACATCTCACTCATGCTAAGTTTTCAATCAAAGTAGCCTATGGTGAGTGTGAGATGCATCTTAGAGGGTATTTGTATATACTTAACCATCATATTCATACAATTCTATCAAGGTTAAGTATCAACCTAACAATTCTCATGATCATAAAGGCATATATCAATTAATTTCACATTATGATCATGAAATACATGTATTCATTAAATAATAATCATGCATTAGGTATTATATGATGATAATAAACAAGGTATCACCTAAAGCACGATTCAACCCTATTTCTCATGATTACGTGCCAAATATTAAAATCATAAATCATGATTTCAAAATTGTTGGTGCAGTAGGCACCTAAGTCGAACCTGAGTTTTGATTATAGCAAACGATACAAAGTTAAGCTCATGTTGTTATCTCACGAGCTGAATCGAGTGTGCAGAAAATTGCTATAGCTGGATCTGAAGGCTAGCGACACCCGGAGGAAGCCGCGGTGGTCGAGCGACACTCAAGTGACTTCGGAGGTAGCCGAAGGAATTGAGTGGAAGGCCGGAAGCAAAAGCAACACGTAAGTATCGAGGTAAGCTCGTGTGTGCGAGTGTAAGTAAGGTCGTATCCTCGCTACGGGAAAAGACTTAAGCGTAGATCCGACCCAAGACATCTCATAGGTGGTCTAGATCGAGATCGGACAGTCGACGACCGTCGAAATAGTGTTTTCTTTAAGCTAACATTGCCTTGCACCGATCGGGCCGATCGCCAACTGAAGGACTCATCGCCGTCCATCGGTTGGGTGACTACGGCTAGCACTCGATCGATCGCCAACAATGATCGGGTGATGGCTATCGATCATCTGGTCAAAGGATCAGCCTCGAGGAGTCAACGTTTATCACCAAATTTCAAGGGGAATGATGCTCAAATATGATTGGCTAGGGTTCCTCTCGAAAAGGGGCTCAAAGGCTATAAAAGGAGGTCATAACCTAGGGTTTTTACAACAATTCTAAGTGCTCAAAAGCTTCCGCAACGCTGTGACTCTCCGACGACTCTACGACAACGAAGTGCTGCCAACAACCCTAGCTTAAGGTTTTTCTTTTTAGTTGTTGGTATAATCCTTGTTATTGTTTTCAATATTGCAACTCTCTTACTCGAGGTTTTTCTATCATTGCATTTTACTTTAATAGAAGAGAGGGTTTGTCTCTCTATCATTTTGCTTCGAAAGTTTTTTTGTAATCGTCAAACTCCTACCTCCAACGAGGAGAAGTGTTTTAGTGAATTGCCCTCCGTACACGGTCTAGGACCGTTAGGGCCTTGGAGTAGTAGCCGGAGGCTACGAACCAAGTAAAAAATAAACTTGTCTCTTTTTGCTTCATATATCAATCGATTGGTCAACTGAGCACGAGATGATATAGAGAACACTATCTAATCATTCCTAGTCGAGCATTATTCAGTGAATATGTTAACTTATAACAATCGACGTATAGTATATCACCGATCACGGGTGGATCACTTTAATTTGCAAACCCTAGCACCGGATCGGCCGGGCCATGTAATCTGGCAGCCGAGCAATACGTTATTTCGCTTTGTTAAGTATTCTCCCGCACTACTAATCCAAGACGCGAGTCTTGGCACTTGTTTTTGTGTTTTTGTCGTTGCTAGTTTCTTCGTCGTCGTCTCCTTGTGTCTTTTGTTCTAATGGCCCATCTCGAGGGTTTTAGCACCGTCCGACCTCCGTTTTACAACGGAGATGACTTCCGTTATTGGAAGGGTCGGATGGAATGCTTCCTAAAAACCCAAATAGAGATGTGGATTGTGATCCAAATCGGGTTCACCCTTCCTACTAATGAAGAAGGTGAATCCTTGGATTACAATCAATGGACCATTGCGACAAAACGACAAGTCGAAGCCGACGCCAAGGCAACACAAATCCTCCAATGCGGCCTATCCAAAGAGGAGCTAAATCGCGTCGGCCCCTTCATAAGCGCAAAAGATCTTTGGACAAAACTAGTGGAGCTACACGAAGGGACCGATGAAGCCAAGGTATGGTTCAATAAATTATATAATCTAAAAATGCAGGAACACGAGTCCGCGACGCAACTCCACGCTCGTATCCAAGACATAGTCAACAACCTACACGTAATCGGGCAAAAGGTCAAAAACCGTGACCTTATAAGGTATGTTCTAAACTCTTTTCCGAGGACTACCTTGTGGGCATCCATGGTCGATGCTTACAAGGTCTCCAAGGACCTCTCTAAACTTAGATTAGATGAACTCTTTTCCAATTTTGAATTACATGAGCGAAATTCAACGGAACTGAGAGGGTATAGCCTTGTTTGCGAGGTTCAAAGAAGAAGAAAATTGCAAGCAAGCCACCACCGAGGAGGAAGACGAGTCCAAGAAGAAGTTGACTCGGAATTGACCGCCGAGCTAATGAACCTAGCTCAAGGATAGCCAAGGACGAAAGCGAACCACAACTCGACCCAACCAAGGTAAGCCTAAAAGTTCTAATATTAGGTGTTATGAGTGTAACATGTTTGGACATATCAAGTCCGAGTGCCACAAGCTCAACCACAAAGCACCTAAGCACAAGAAGGCCCTCAACGCGACATGGGAAGAAGCGTCATCCGAAGAAGACGAAGACCACGTCTTCATGGCGAAATCAATTGAGTCAGACACGAGATCGAACACGAACTTGAGTCAACACGAGGATGACTCGGACTATGAAGCTACCTTCAAGTCAAGCCACGGATACACATCCGGTTCAAAAGATACCCTTAAAGTAAGTCGAACTTTATTTAATACTTTACAAAATACGGTTAGGTTTTTGTCTAGGAAATTAGTTAAATCCGAGTCCAAGGTCGAGACCTTGGTTGAGGAGGTCAAACTCCTCAAACACAAGGTCTCCCTAACCTCTTCAACTAGTCGAGTTCAAGAGAAGGACTCAACTCGGGTTGAAAAACTCGAAGTTGAGAACTCACTATTGAAAAGTCAAGTCGAAGATCTTAGGAACACGTTGGAAAGGTTCACTTCGGGATCCAAAGGACTTGACCTCCTACTTGGATCTCAAAGGGCCGTGTACAACAAGGCTGGACTAGGGTTTAACTCAAACACGACTAATAGGTCGTATATGTCGATTGTAAGTCGACATAGGAAACATGTCCAAGCATGGGTCCCTAAGAACCTTTTGATTTCAACTCTAGGATCTAACCCGTACTGGATTCCCAAGGACCAAATCCACTATGTGGATAGACCGAACCGATTCAACGGTCTAGGGGGAGCCAGTACAAAACATGTTTGTGCTTTAACTTAGAAATTGCATGTTTTAACTTAGAAAGTTTGTGCTTTAATTTAGAAATTGCATGCTTTAACTTAGAAAGTTTGTGCTTTAAAACTTGTGAACTCACTTAGAACATGAACATAACAAACTAAAATTCTTCGAAAAGATTGAGCCTCGGGGAGCCTCTTTTCAAAAACATAACCAACTAAAATTCTTCGAAAAGATTGAGCCTCGGAGAGCCTCTTTTCAAAAATAACCAGTTAGACTAGGAAATAATCTTAGGTGAGTCAAGTCATCATTTTCTTGAAAATGACTTTGTCTAAGGAAGTGGTCGATGATCCGATAAAAGAAGGCCCCTGTGCCTCGCCACGACCTGGAAGCCATGATCTTGAAAAGGTAAACTTGACAAGCCTAGGGTCAAATCCAAATCTAACATAAAATTACTTGAACCTAAATGCACTTAATCAACTTAATCGGAAGTCTTCTCACAAAAAACACATAAGTATAACATGCTTGATCATATAGACACAGGTGAGATGACCTAGGTTTAACAACTCACAACCAATTTTTTAAAAATCTAACATCCAATCCAACCACCTTGTGTGTAGGATCAATGGATGTTGGATAGCGGTTGCTCCCGACACATGACCGGGGATCAACTCAAATTCACAAAGCTTCGATTCAAACGACAAGGATCGGTAGCCTTTGGGAATAATGGCAAGCTCAAAATCATCGGATCAGGTGATATCGAACTTAACTCGAATTTTGTTATCAAAAATGTATTACTTGTAGAGAATTTTGAAGATAACCTGTTTAGCGTAAGTCAATTATGTGACAATAACTATAAGGTCGTATTTTTAGAAAATGAATGTGTAATTAAAACAAATAAAACAGCTAAAACAATACTCAAAGAAACTAGGACAAATAACATTTATACAATTAACTTAATCAAATCCTCAGCCAAATGTCTTATGACACAGGAAGGGGAATCATGGTTGTGGCACCGACGACTCGGTCACTCGCACCCAAGACTCGTCCACAAGATGAGTCAGAGTGGCTTAGTCAGAGGCTTACCCAACCTCAACAACTTGGTTAATAAAATCTGTAATGCTTGTCAACAAGGAAAACAACCTAGGACACAACACAAGTTAACTAACCAAGAACGAACCTCAAGTGTACTTGAGCTCCTGCATATGGATCTATTCGATTCACATGGAGCCAAGTCACTCAATAGAAGTCAATATTGCTTAGTCATAATTGACGACTACTCCAGGTTTACCTGGGTTAGGTTCATCAAACATAAAAATGATACCCTAGATCAATTAATCAATCTATTCAAATTAATCGAGAATCAAAAAAACCTTAAGGTTAAAAGACTTAGAAGAGATCATGGTGGTGAATTCGAAAATCAAAGGTTCACCGACTTCTGTAACCTAAATGGATACCACCATGAATTCTCTTGCCCTAGGACCCCTCAACAAAATGGCCTAGTGGAGCGGAAAAATCGAACTCTATAAGAAGCCGCTAGGACCATGTTGAACGAATACGACCTACCTGATAGGTTTTGGGCAGAAGCCGTTAGCACGGCTTGCTATGTCCAGAATAAGATCCTTATGGTAAAGAGGCACCTTAAGACCTCGTACGAGATTTATCACAATAAAGTACCCAACATCAAGTACTTTAGGGTATTTGGATCTAAAGTACATATCTTAAACATTAAGAACCACCTAGGGAAATTCGAATCCAAAACCTCCACCGGAATCTTCTTAGGATACTCAACCACGAGTAGGGCCTATAGGGTATATAACCACGATACCCTTAAAGTCGAAAAGACTATTAATGTAGTGTTCGATGAAGTACCCGAACCTACAAAATCCTTAATGACCCCAAGTGTTGAGCCCACTGATACCAAACTCGTCTCCGACCTTGAGATCGAGTCTAATCCACATCAACCAACTTCTCTTGTCGACCAAGTGACAAGTGATCCGAGTCAAACTAGTATTCAACCAAGTCACCCCATTGATCAAGCATTAGGTGACACAAACCCAACCTAATCTAGGATTCAAACTAACCACCCTATCGATCAAGTGATAGGAGATCCTAATCTAGGAGTTCGAACTAGAGCATCCTATAGGAACCTTAGTCAAATTTCCTTAATTTCAAAGATAGAACCCAAATCAATTGAACAAGCTCTTCTTGATCCCGATTGGATTATTGCAATGCAAGAAGAGCTAGCTCAATTTACTAGGAATGAAGTGTGGGAATTAGTACCACCACCTAAAGACAAAACGATAATTGGAACAAAGTGGGTGTTTCAAAATAAGCTTGATGATAAAGGTGAAGTAGTTAGAAACAAGGCTAGGTTGGTCGCCAAAGGGTTTAGTCAAGTCGAAGGCTTAGATTACGACGAAACCTATGCCCCAGTAGCTAGACTCGAATCCATTCGAATGTTGGTAGCTTATGCTGCACATCGAGGATTTAAGCTGTTTCAAATAGATGTTAAGTCGGCATTCCTAAATGGATACATTAAAGAAGAAGTTTATGTTAGCTAACCCCCCGGATTCGAAAATCTAGATAAACCCGACCATGTTCTAAGACTTAAGAAAGCTCTCTATGGACTTAAACAAGCTCCTCGAGCTTAGTACGAGAGACTTTCAATCCATCTTAAGTCAAAAGGGTTTAACCAAGGCTTAGTTGACCCAACTCTCTTCGTAAAAACCTTAGGTAAAGAAATATTCATAGCTCAAATTTACGTAGACGATATAATTTTTGGAACCTCTAACTCAGCCTTACTAAACGAGTTCGTTTCACTCATGGAAAGTGAGTTCGAAATGAACTTGGTAGGCGAGTTAAGTTTCTTTTTAGGTCTACAAATTAAACAAACTAAGGATGATATATACCTATATCAACAAAAATACACTAAGGAGTTAATTAAAAGATTTGGAATGCAAGACGCTAAGATAATAAACACCCCAATGGCGATTAATGTTAACATAGGAGAAGACCTAGAAAGTAAGTCCATTGACTTAAAGTACTATAGGAGCGCGATAGGAAGTCTCCTATACTTAACTGCGAGCCGACCCAACATCCTATTCGCAGTAAGTATGTGCGCCAGGTTTCAAACCTGTGCTAAGGAGTCTCACCTAACCCTAGTTAAGCGTATCCTTAGATATCTTAAGGGTACACTTAACGTTGGTATTTGGTACCCTAGATCTACGGAGTCCGAACTAATCGTCTACTCCGATTCGGACTATGCCAGTAGTAAGCTCGATAGAAAGAGCACGAGTGGTTGTTGTCAACTTCTCGGCTCGAGTCTAGTAAGTTGGTACAGTAGGAAGCAACACTGTGTCGCTTTATCTACCACCGAAGCCGAATACATCGCGATGGGTGAGTGTGTCACTCAACTTCTTTGGATGAAGCACACTCTCCGCGACTTTAAGTTAAACTTTACGAATACTAAACTTCACGTAGACAACATTAGTTCAATTAATCTTACTAAGAATCCGATATGTCACTCTAGGACCAAACATATAGAGGTCAAACACCATTTCATTCGAGAACATGTGGCCAACGGAGCAATACAACTCGAATATGTCGAATCGAAGTCTAACTTAGCAGACCTATTTACTAAACCCCTACCCGAAGCCGAATTTAGTCTATTAAGACGAAAATTGGGCATGCGCGTAGTAGAATAGGAACTTGCAAATTATATTTTCTTACTACTATTTCTTAAATTTTCATTTTTATGGAACTAGCATAGGACATACCTTAGATATCATGCACCTATAGATTTAAGGAGCCAATACATCTCACAACACATAGGACTAATGTATTTGTGTACTCAGCCACGTAGATGGGCGTGAGATGTTAGGACCTTACTCCTGGTTCCAGATCTAGATCTAGTGCATCGCCATGAACCATGGAGTATACACACTAACCGACTCTGACCAGGATTGATTGATCTTTCATATCAATCAAGCCAAATATGAGTCGAACATTTTATAGATGAGCTTATTTTCAGTATATTTTTTTTAAAAATAAAAAATGGGGAACATGCTTGGACTTTAAATTTAACACTTATTTTGTTTTCCACACACCCCTTACTCTTTTCGATATACGGCAAAAGGGGGAGAAAAAGGCCAAAGTTAAAAGGTCAAAGTTAAGGGGTCAAATTTTTTTTGACAACTTAAACTCTTACTTCATATTTAAACCAAAAGTTAAAACTTATTCAAAGGCCAAAGAATTCTTAACTTAAACTTATTTATTTTAAATATTATGACCAATATTAAGTAATTTCGGTTACTTAATTCTTTTTTAGTAGCAAACGTCAAGGGGGAGAGTTAAAACTCTTTCTCAAGTACTCACCCTCGGTCAAGGAGGAGGATTCCTCAAGGGGGAGCACTTGAAAAAGAGTTTTTATACTCCTGTTCATTCATGCTCTTAACACTCCTGCTCATTCATACATATCTTTTCTTAATGCACTTAACTTTGTATGTGGGTTTGCCATAAATCAAAAAGGGGGAGATTGTTGGTGCAGTAGGCACCTAAGTCGAACCTGAGTTTTGATTATAGCAAACGATACAAAGTTAAGCTCATGTTGTTATCTCACGAGCTGAATCGAGTGTGTAAAAAATTGCTATAGCTGGAGCTGAAGGCTAGCGACACCCGGAGGAAGCTGCGGTGGTCGAGCGACACTTAAGTGACTTCGGAGGGAGCCGAAGGAATTGAGTGGAAGGCCGGAAGCAAAAGCAACACGTAAGTATCGAGGTAAGCTCGTGTGTGCGAGTGTAAGTAAGGTCGTATCCTCGTTACGGGGAAAGACTTAAGCGTAGATCCGACCCAAGACATCTCATAGGTGGTCTAGGTCGAGATCGGACGGTCGACGACCGTCGAAATAGTGTTTTCTTTAAGCTAACATTGCCTTGCAGCCAGCATCAATCGACTGCCAACCTGAAGGACTCATTGCCGATCCATCACGGTGACTACGCTAGCACTCGTGATGTTGCGTGATCGTGATGGTCATCGATCATTCACGTCAAAGGATCAGCCTCGAGGAGTCAAGGTTTATCACCAAATTTCAAGGGGAATGATGCTCAAATATGATTGGCTAGGGTTCCTCTCGAAAAGAGGCTCAAAGGCTATAAAAGGAGGTCATAACCTAGGGTTTTTACAACAATTCTAAGTGCTCAAAAGCTTCCGCAACGCTGCGACTCTCCGACGACTCTACGACAACGAAGTGCTGCCAACAACCCTAGCTTAAGGTTTTTCTTTTTAGTTGTTGGTATAATCCTTGTTATTGTTTTCAATATTGCAACTCTCTAACTCGAGGTTTTTCTATCGTTGCATTTTACTTTAATAGAAGAGAGGGTTTGTCTCTCTATCATTTTGCTTCGAAAGTTTTTTTGTAATCGTCAAACTCCTACCTCCAACGAGGAGGAGTGTTTTAGTGAATTGTCCTCCGTACACGGTCTAGGACCGTTAGGGCCTTGGAGTAGTAGCCGAAGGCTACGAACCAAGTAAAAAATAAACTTGTCTCTTTTTGTTTCATTTACATTTCCGCTGCGTATATTTGTCTTGAAACGAATTCGAAAGAAAAAGGCTTTTCGCTATTCACCCCCTCCTCTAGCGAACCGCATCGATCCAACAAAACATACATAGCAATTACATTAATCATCATGATTTAAGCATTATTATATATTTATGGACACGTTATCATCACCCAACACTATTCTAAAAATGTTGTCCCGCCATCCTAAGTCAACCAAAATATGATATAGGTCAATTCTATATGGTTGACTACCCTAGGGTTTTCCTAACCCTTAAGGATGAATTTTGGAACCCAAAATAAGTTCTTTCCTATTGGGTTCACTAAGTATTCATTGGGGATCCATTTCCTAGCTATTACTTTCTTCTTATCTTGTCCCCTAGCAATTCGGCATTTATAGGCCTTTTCATTTTTCTTTTCTTTGTATCCTAGGTCCTTTTTGTTGAAGCTTGCCCTTTGACTCCCTATAATCATGTTCAATGTGTTGGAGCCAATAGTGAATTTCTCTAGGGCTTTTGTCAAATAGTCTACCTTTTCTCTTAAAGCCCTATTTTCCTCTATGCATGCATCATTAACATCCAAAGGCATATAGTCATGTGAACATGCATTATTTAAGCTAGAAGAAATATCATTATTATTTAAGCATGCATTTTCTAGCTTATTTTCTAATGCCTTAATTTGATCAAGCATGCTTTTATTTTTCTTTTTCATTCCAAATAAGTCCCTAGTTAAACTAGAAATTATGGAAACTATTTTCTTAGGAGAGACATTCGTTACCATAGTTTCCATGTCTTCTTCTTCTTCTTCAAATGAGGAGGATATAGAAGCTCCCCCTTCACTTGAGCTCTCTCCACTTGAGTTTGATTCTTCATTTGAGGAGGAGGAGGAGCAATCCGAGTCATGAAGAGCCATTAGTGCTAGGTCGGAATATACATGCTCTTCTTCTTTGGATGAGGATGAGGAAGCAAGGTCATCCCATGTCTTTGCTTTGAGAGCCATGACTTTTCCTCTTTCCTTGGCCTTCTTTTCTTCTTCCTTTTTCTTCTTGCTCCCCTTCTTCTTCTTTTTTTCTTCCTTCTTTTTCCTTTCCTTTTTGCTCTTGTTTAGGAGGGGACAATTGTCTCTTATGTGTCCCTCCCCTTGACAATTGTAACAAATGATCTTCCCCCTTGGTCTTCTATTCCTATCATGAGATTTATCAAATCTAAAATTCTTAAATGCACGCCTTACCTTTCTTACCATGTAGGCTTCTTCCGTGCTATCCATGGAAGAGGTAGAGGCTTCATCATCATCGGAGGAGGGGATCTCTATCTTCTTCTTCCCCTTATTTGCCATCAAGGCTACTCCTCTTGAGGGTTGAATTCTAGGCTCTTCTTGTATTCCTTCAAGCATAGTTTCGTGGAGCTCCATTGTTGAGAAAAATTCCTCCAAGGTACTTACTTCCAAGTTCTTGGAGATGTAAAACGAATCCACCATGGAGCTCCATCTTGAGGACCGGGGAAAGACATCTATGACCTTCATTACCCTATCCCGGTTGGAGAGCTTTTCTCCTACACTTGTTAGCCCAATTAATATTTCTTTAAATCTAGAATGTAGGGAAGTTATCTTTTCTCCCTTTTCAAGCTTAATATTTGATAGTTGGGAGCGGAGGAGATCCCTTCTTGCTAGCTTGGCTTCCGAAGTGCCTTCATGAAGTTCAACTAGCTTCTCCCACATCTCCTTAGCACTAGAACATTCCCCTATCCTATTGACTTCTTGTTGGGGGAGTACATTGTATAGGTGGTGCTTGGCCTTTGAATTTGCCAAATATTCTTCTTTTTGCCTCTTGCTCCACCTTGATTTCTCCAACGACTCCCCATTTTCGTTCCTAGGCAACTCGAAACCGTTTTCCATTATTAATAGAATTTCAAAGTCGGTTTCGAAGAATACCTCCATTCTCTTTTTCCACCAAGAGAATTCGCCGTCGAACTTCGGTGGGTGGATGTTTGAGCCGACCATTTGAGATGTAGAGCTTGTTGCGGCGGTTAGTCCGGTGACAAGCAACCTTGCTCTGATACCACTTGTTGGGGGATCGGTTGGCCGGCTAGAGGGGGGTGAATAGCCCTCGTTCGTTTGATGTCGTATTTTACTCATTTACAAAACGTTAGCGCAAGCGGAATATACAAATACAAATAAAGACAACACAAAAGATAGACAAGCAATACAAACACGAGATGTAACGTGATTCACAGCTACGCCCCTAATCCACGGTCCGATTCGTCCACGGTGAATCACTCCGCAATCTATTCACTAGATCTCTCCTTTGTACAAAGCTAGGTGGAGGTAACCTCTTTTACACAAAGATCACTCTTCTACAATGGAATGAAGATTAGAGCAAGTAGAAGAGTGGGAAATCGTTTAGGGCACTTTGGGAGTAGTTGGACGTTCAAGCATTAACCTCCCAAAACCCTATCCTCTTCCTTTTTATAGAGGAAGAGGGTTTCTTCCCGTTGACACAGGATCAGTCGACTGATGCCCTCGATCAGTCGACTAATCCCGTAGCCGTTGCCCAATAACGACCGCTTTCCACGTTGGATTCCATCCAGCGATGTTATCGATCGACTAATCCTACCGATCGTGATGCTTCGATCAATCGAGTGCTCAAGCGAGTCGACTCCATTACGTGCCGTGCACGCGTGCCATCGATCGCCATTTCTGTCGGTCATGTTGCCGACATCGGTGGGATCCATGGCGATTGGTATTATACGATCGATCGACCCATCGACTCGGATCGATCATTGCCATTCCTGGCGATCGGCCGGTGTCGAAAATCCATCCGACACTTGGCCAAATGACCAAGTTTCACCTAAGACCTACCCCTTCCCGGGTTACATTTGCTCACTCTCATCTCTCAGAGTCCCTCGCCTTCGAAGTTCTCTTCGTTCTCGGCCACGTCCCTCGGCACCATCAGGCGCACGACTCTGCAATGCACCTTCGCATCTCTTGCCTCGAAGTCTACTTTCTCCGGCTTCACTCCAAGCTTCTCGTCCGGCGGTCCCTCGGATGCTCCAAGCGCACGGCTTCCGCAAAGCTATCCTTCACCGACTCAAGGCACGAGTCATGAGATGTGAAACTCGCCACGACTCCATGTGCGAATTACTAAGTCCTGCACGACTTCAACGCACATATCAAATCAACATAACACACTAACTTAAACCCTTTGCCACACACATCAAAACCTTATCATGACAAGAGATTGCCCTAACATGTTCCTGAATCTTAAGATTATATAACTTATTAAAAAGCAAATCACGCTTACATATCTTCGCATCGTCAGTTCCTTCGTGTAGCTCTACGAGTTTAGTCCATAGATCTTTCGCACTAATTAAGGGGCCAACGCAATTTATCTCCTCTTTAGACAAGCATCATTGGAGGATTTGGGTAGTCTTTGCGTCGACTTCCACTTGTCTTTTCATAGCATTAGTCCACTGATCGTAATCTAAGGATTCACCCACTTCATTAGTAGGAAGCGTGAATCCGATTTGGATTACGATCCACATCTCGATCTGGGTCTTAAGGAAGTACTCCATCCAACCCTTCCAATAACGGAAGTCATCTCCATTGTAAAATGGAGGTCGGACGGTGCTAAACCCATCGAGATGGGTCATTTAGACAAAATAAGGAAAACAAGTACCTCGTAAAACAAAAACAATCGAAATATACCAAGACTTTCGTCTTGGATTAGTAGTGCGGGAGAATGAATTTAAAAGAAAAGAAAAAACTCGTAAAAACAAAAAAAAAACAAAAATAAATCTGTAAAAATTGCTAGATTGGTGGTTTCACCAAATCGTAGCGCCCTCGGCTTTGATACCACTTGTTGGATCGATTTGAGCGCTAGAGGGGGGGGGTGAATAGTGCAAAAGAAACTTTTACGTTTTCGTTCGATATAAAACACAAGTAAGAGTAAATACAATGGAAAATAAATATGACACTTTTTGTTTTTACTTGGTTCACAATCTTTGGCTGCTAATCCAAGGCCCTAATGGTCCGATACCACTTACGGAGAGTAATACACTAAAACAATCTCCTCCTCGTTAGAGGTAGGAGACAACGAAATACAAAAAGCTCGAAAGAGATTAAGGTAGAGGGACATTCCCCCTCTCCTTGTTACGATTAAAATCTCCGAGATACAAATGAAATTGAATATAATGAAATAAAAAGTTACCGACAACTAAAGATTTTAGAAGAAGAAGCTAGGGTCGTCGGCATTTCGGCAGCGCTTTGTGGATGTAAGATTGTCGGAGAGTTGTGGCATTGCGAGAGAACTTGGAAGCTCTGTGAATGATGGAAAAGGGGTGGAGAATTCCTATTTTTATAGCCTTGTGAAACCCTAATCGTTGAACCGAAGTTTCATGAGGTGATGCCACCTAGCTCCTGAGAAATGGAGATAAGATTTGACTATCCTCGAGGTTGATTCTTGACCATCAGTCGACTGCCACTCTTACCAGTCGACTGTTGGAGGAATCAGTCGACTGATACAAGCCGTCAGTTGACTGATGGCAGAGTTTCTAGCTGCAATGAAGAGTTAGCTCGAAAATGCAGTTAATATAAGTAAGTTCGATGGTCGTTTACCATCCAATCTCCACTTACACCTTCCATGGAAGGTCTTGGTCGGATCGACGCCTAAGGACGTCCCCGTACGGAGGACATGACCTTACTTACACTCACTCTCACGAGATTACCTCAACCTTTACCTTTGAAGCTACGCTTACGGTCTTCACCTGAGTTCTTTGTGTTAGTTATAGCCCTAAGAACCAATCATGTGATGGTTGAATAGGGAACATTTTGTATCATATTCTATAAAGGCAAAGGAATGGTTATTATATTTAAGTTTTGCTTGTGCCAGCTAAATTAAATATAGTAATGCCCTAGAAAAGTAGGTTCTTATCTACAGCACATCAATTGGCAGAATTGATTATGAGAGGCTGTAGAGAACACTTTCTAAATGTTCCTAGTCAAATATTAATATGCAAGGGCAGTATTAATACATAAAAACTAGCATGTAGGTCAATTGATGACTTGATCTCACAAGTCATGGATATATGATATCAAGTTGACACATGGGTATATATTAGAGAATATATACTGAACTGACCCGCCATGAGAAAGTTTCATGGATCGTTATATGAGTGTCGTAAACTTTCTCATGTGACTATTGGTATGAATAGTCCTCGGACACTGAAGTCACTACGGTTCCCTACATGAGTTATGTACTTTGGTATCGTCAGCGTCACATGTAGGGTGGACCATAAAAGCGATTCTTGGGTATATAACAAATTATGCGGAGGGATGTGAGTGATGTAGATGGGATCTATCCCTCTCGTATGATGAGAGTGATATCGGTGGGCCCCTTGATTGAGTAGAACTACTAAAACGCATGGCCATGCTCGAATGAGTCAATATGAGATATTGAGCTCATTTGTTTGAGTTAGTTTACTCGAGGATCAAGAAACACATAGATTGATCGAGGATGACCGCGGTCTATGCCTCTTGATCAATCGATATCAAGGATAGAAGGACACGGTCATATATTATAGTAGTCACGGAAAGGTTAGTAGGATCTTGACTTATCTCAGAACTTGGGTAGCAATGATGTATTGCTAGATGCCGCTCATTGCTTGTGTATCTAAAAGAGTTTAGGTCCACCGCCAACGCATGAGAGCCTATAGGTCACACACAAAGAGCATGATAATTAGAGGAATTAGAGTATTCTAGTTTGACTAGAATAATTTGGGAATAAGCTTAAGTACAAAATGGTTTTGGACTTTAAGCTTAATGAGAATTTTAGCTAATTGATTTAATGAGATTAATTCAATATGTTACCTTATTGATTTAATAAGATTAATTCAATATGATAACATAAGCTTAATTGAATTAATAAGATTAATTCAATATGATTGAATTAATAAGATTAATTCAACATGATAACATAAGCTTAATTGAATTAATAAGATTAATTCAACATGCATGAATGCCACATAAGCATGCCACATAAGCATGCCACCTAAGCTAGATAAGGTGGAAGGAAACAAAATGGTTTTGTCTCCTTAAGTGGCCGGCCAAACTTGTGTCCCAATGCAATGGATTGCATTGAATGTGTGGAGGTGAAAGGGTTTTTCCAACCCTATAAAAGACCCCATGAAGTGGCCGGCCAAAGTAAGTGTTGTTGTGGTTGTGAGAGAGCTTGGTGGAAGCTTTGGTTGTGTGGGTTTGTGAGTGTAGGCTAGCAAGAAGAGGAGTCTTCTTCTTCCTTTCTCCTTTTCCCTCTCTTCCTCTCCTTTAGGGACTTCTCTAGCAAGAAGTAAAGGAGAGCTCCTCTAGTTTTTCTTTTGTGAGACAAGAGCTTGCTCGTGTGGATACATATAGAGGCACAGACACTTGAACGTGCTAAAGATCCAACAAACAAAAGGAAGAAGCGGGATTAACAAGGGCACGCAACAAAGGTAATCCTCTCCTATAAGATAGGCTTGGTTTAGAGAAATTTATTTTATACGAGTTTGCTTTCGCATGGATCACTTGGAAGGATCCTAATTTTTCCCAAGCATATGCCATTTGGCATAAAGAATTCTACAAAGGTATCGTAGCCACTTATGAAAGATCGTATAAAATAGGTTTTCTCTATTTTATATGTGATATAGAAGTAGGATAAATTTTATTATGAGTTGATAATTGCATTAGCAATTGTCAAACATAATAAAATATCCAATGTCTTTTAAAAGTTAAAATGACATGGTGCATGGTTATGGCCTAGTCCCAAAAGGTTTGTGAATGTGTGTGTTGTAATCACCAGGGGTTTTGTGCTGATGCGTAAGATCAAGTGTTTAATAGAGCAATACGTAACTGAACGAAGTACACTCTCAGTATTTCTCCTTTTGTAATGTACAAAACAAAGATGGAGGGTCCATTGGAAGATGAGGTTACAAGGAGGAAGTCAACACACAAGACAACCAAAAGGAAGCACTTAGGAGAAGATGCTATCCCTAGGTTGACCATTCAATCTTTTCATTGGCTTGAGAAGATTGTAGAATAAGGGCCATAACCATGACACGCTTAATTTAATATGTATGTGATGCATGATTAGTTTAGCTTATATGTGATGTATGCTAATATGTATATGATACATGTTTATTTCTTAATAAGTCAAAAACGATATGCCTACCAAAGGTTGGTACTCACTACTTCCTCGATCATTTGTTATTGGGTTTGCCAAAGCAAAGCAATGCATTTTATCTTGGAAGAGTGCGAGTGGACAATCGTGATGTCCCGCTATCAAACTTGGTTAAGACTTAATTAAGTTTTCTTAATTAGTTAAGAAAGTAGAGGCATATATTAGCTTTGAACATAAGTTTTAAAATTAGTTTTATGTGATTTTCGAACATCAGCTTTGTCTTAGAAGTGGTCGTTGCTCCGATATCCAAGAAGGCCCTTGTGCCTCGCCACAGCCTGGAAGCTGGTTTAGGAATAAACACTAAACTAATCTAAAACTTAACCAAAGCTATTAAAGAGTTACATCAGATGTAATTGGCAAAAGATTGCCTACCTAATTATACTACGTCTTGGGCGATTAGCCAAAGCTAACTCAAGGCAATTATAATGTGGATCTTTATCCCATATAAATTTATAGCTAAATAGTAGCTATGAGAATTTAGTAGAGCCTCATTTAATTAAAGGCCTAATTAAATGATTTAGGTATGATACTTAACTTTGCATTTTAATGTTGTAGATCACCATGACATCTAACACGACACACCCCCTCGACTTGCGATCTGTCGCCTTGAGAAGGACAAGCAATGGAGCGAACTTTCTTGGTGGTATAGGAACTTGAGGATTATCCTCAAGCAAAGCATAACTATGTATGTCCTAAAGCGATCTACACTGAAACACCCGCCCATGCGTACTCGTCTTGAAAAGGATGCTTATAAGAAGCATCAAGATGGCGCATTAGATGTGTCATGTCTTATACTTGCCACCATGAACTCTACGAGCTTGAAGCAACATGAGAACATGGATGCCTATGATATGGTTGAGCATTTGAAACAACTATATCAAGGACAAGCTAGGCACGGCGTTTTGAAGTGTCTAAGGCTCTTTTGCATGCAAGATGCAGAAGGAACACTGTAGGAACTCACGTACTCAAAATGATTGGAGTGCGTTGAGAACCTTGAAAAACTAGGTTTTCCAGGCAAGAATTGGCTCGATGTTATCACTGCAATCATTCGTTAGGAAGCATATAATCAATTCGTCATGAATTATAACATGAATGAAATTGATAAACCTTTGCTGAGATTCTCGGCATGTTGGAAGCTGCGAACCAGATCTCAAGAAGAAAGTTAGTAACATACTAATGGTCAAGAAGGGCAAGGTAGCCTTGAGAGGCAAGGGTAAGACCCAAGCCAAAGGCAAGGCCAATTCATCCACTTGAAGGGTAAAGGTAAAGTACCTAAGGAAGGGGCTTCCATTGCGGTGAGGCCGGACCTTTGGAAGGCGGGCTATGAAAGTCTACCTTGAGGAAGTAAAGAAGAAAGAAGTGGGACTTACGCCTCGGTATACACGTTATAGAAGTTAATCTATCTATTTCTTCTACATGGGTATTAGATCTAGGATGTGCATCTCACATTTGTACTAATGTGCGAGAGAAATAGTAGACTAATGGCAAAGGCGAAGTGGACCTACAGTAGGCAATGGCGCAAAGTTCTTCTTTGTAGGCTGTAGGAACATATTCTTTGTCTTTGCCTTGGGCTTATCTTAGAACTAGAGGAGTGCTTTTATGTACTGCATTGACAAAGAACATAATTTACGTATCTTGTTTAGACAAGAAAAACTTTTCTTTTATAATAAAGGACAAATGTTGTTCCATTTATTTGAATGAAATGTTCTATTGTAATGCACCACTTATGAATGGTCTCTATGTTCTAGATTTAGAAAACCCAATTTATAACGTAAATACCAAGCGGTTCAAATCGAATGATTTGAACCAAACATATCTCTGGCATTGTCGCCTAGGTCACATAAATGAAAAAGCATATCACTCCATAAAGATGGATTATTGGACTCATTTGATTTTGAATCATATGAGGTATCGAATCTTGTCTTTAGGAAAGATGACTAAAACTCCATTTAGTGGACATGGCGAGAGAAGCGGGACTTGTTAGGACTCATACATCGATGTATGTGGCCTTTCAATGTCGAAGCGGAGGAGGCTATAAGTACTTTATTACTTTCAGCGATGATATGAGTAGATTTGGCTACTTATATTTGATGAGACATAAGTCGAGAATCCTTTGAAAAGTTCAAAGAATTCAAGAATGAAGTACAAAACCAACTTGGTAGCGTATTAAGCTACTTGATCGGATCGAGGTGGTGAATACCTTAGTCGAGTTTCGTGATCACTGGTGAGTGTGGGATAATATCCCAACTCACTCCACTGGAACACCACAATGGAATGGTGTATCGAGGAGAAATCGTACTCTATTAGATATGTGCGATCGATGATGAGCGGATCTACCTACTTCCTTTTGGGGTTTAGCTCTAGAGGCAGTAGCTTTCACACATAATCGCGTCCCATCAAAAGCGTAGAAAAGACACCATATACGATATGGGTGGGAAGAGTCCCAAAATGTCTTTTATAAAGATTTGGGGTTGTGAAGCTTATGTTAGGCGTCAAGTCTCGGATAAACTAGGACCCAAATCAGATAAGTGTTATTTTGTAGGATATCCCAAGGAAACTAAGGGATATTACTTTTACAATCCCACACTTGGCAAGGTGTTTGTTGCAGAAATCTTGTCTTTCTAGAAGAGAATTTATTTCTAGAAAACTAGTGGGAGTAAAATTCATCTTGAAGAAATTCAAGATGAGATAACACTAAGGCCGATGGAAAATGAGCAGGCACCACAAAGTGTTGTGGATGAGAAATTGTTGCCCAAGAGTTGTGGAGCAAACACATTCAAGTAGACCAACCTCTTCGTAGATCTAATAGGATCCGTCGTCAACCGAGAGATATTCTTTTCTCTTGGTGACAGCGATGATGTATTGCTTATCGATCTTGGCGAGCCTACATCCTATCAGAAGCTATGATGAGCCAGTTAGAGAAATGGCTAGAGGCCATGAGATCGAAATGGAATCCATGTACACTAACCAAGTATGGACTTTGGTTGATCCACGAAGGGTAAAACCCATTGGGTGTAAGTGGGTCTTTAAAGTAAAAACATGGATGGTAATAAGCATACCTATAAAGGTAGATTGGTGGCTAAAGTTCAAACAAATTCATGGTATTGACTATGATGAAACCTTTTCACGATTGCGATGCTTAAATCCATTCGGATCATACTTGCTATTGCGACCTACCATCGATTATGAGATCTGGCGGATGGATGTCAAAACCGCTTTTACAGAATGGAAAGCTACTGAGGATGTGTACATGACACGGCTGAGGTTTGAAGATCAAGCATCTGGAAAGGTATCTGCAAGCTGCAAAGGTCCATTTATGGACTAAAGCAAGCCTCTCGAATTTGGAATCTTGATTGATGATGCAATCAAGAGTTTGGTTTCATCAAGAATGAAGATGAACCTTGTGTCTACAAGAGAAATAGTGGGAACCTGATTGTATTTCTTATGTCTTGTATGTAGATGACATACTTCTCATCGGAAATGATATTCCCTCACTCCGATCTGTGAAGATGTGGTTAGGGAATTGTTTCTCGATGAAAGACTTAGGTGAATTTGCCTATATTCTAGGCATCGAGATCTATAGAGATAGATCTAAAGATTACTTGGCCTAAGTCGAGTACATACATTGATAAAGTGCTAGATCGTTTTGCTATGCAAAATTCTAAGAAAGGATTTACGCCTTTATCACATGGTGTGAGTCTTTCGAAGACTCAATGTCCCTCTTCTAAGGAGGAGAGAGATCGCATGGATAAGATCCCTTATGCATCGCCTATAGGGTCTATCATATGCGCCATGCTTTGTACTCGTCACGGCGTCTCGTATGCTTTGAGCATGGCGAGTAGATACCGATCGGATCGGTGAAAGTCCTTTGGATAGCGGTCGAAAATATTCTTAAATACTTACGAAGAGCGAAAGAATATTTCACGATATTTGGAGGCAATGAGGAGCTAGCGTAAAGGGTTCTGATGATGCAAGCTTCCAAGCAGACAAGGATGACTATAGATCGATCGAGTGCGTGTTTTGCACTGAATGGTGGGGCTGTGGAAGAGTTGAGCGAGGACACGATTCTTGATTCTACATGAAGCCAAGTATATTGCGATGCGTGTAGGAGGTGTTTGGCTCATAAGTTCATCGTGAACTTGGGGTAGTTCCTAGCATTGCGGATCAATAGACCTCTATTGCTTGACAACAATGGGGCTATTATTGCGAGCTAAGGAACCTCGATCACATCGGTGGACCAAACACATCTGCGGCGCTTCCATCTCATTCGAGAGATCATCGATAGAGAGATGTGAGGATATGCAGAGTACCGCAAGCTAACATCGCAGATCCATCGACCAAGGCTTTGTACAGGAAGCATGATGGTCACACTAGGTCACTAGGTATTAGATATCATAGTGATTGGTACTAGTGCTAGTGGGAGATTGTTAGTTATAGCCCTAAGAACCAATCATGTGATGGTTGAATAGGGAACATTTTGTATCATATTCTATAAAGGCAAAGGATTGGTTATTATATTTAAGTCTTGCTTGTGCTACCTAAATTAAATATAGTAATGCCCTAGAAAAGTAGGTTCTTATCTACAAAGACATCAATTGGGCGTAATTGATTATGAGAGGTCAGAGAGAACACTTTCTAAATGTTCTAGTCAAGTATTAATATGCAAGGGCAATATTAATACATAAAGACTAGCATGTAGGTCAATTGATGACTTGATCTCACAAGTCATGGATATATGATATCAAGTTGACACATGGGTATATATTAGAGAATATATACTCAATCCAATTCGCCATGAGAAAGTTTCATGGATCGTTATATGAGTGTCATAAACTTTCTCATGTGACTATTGGTATGAATAGTCCTCGACCCAAGTCACTACTGGTTCCTCTACATAAGGAGTTATGTACTTTGGTATCACAAACGCCACCCGTAAAGTGGTGGACCATAAAGGCGACATCGGGTATATAACAAATTATGCGGAGGGATGTGAGTGATGTAGATGGGATCTATCCTCTCATATGACGAGAGTGATATCTGGGCCCTTGATTGAGTAGAACTACTAAAACGCATGGCCATGCTCGAATGAGTCAATATGAGATATTGAGCTCATTTGTTTGAGTTAGTTTACTCGGGGATCAAGAAACACATAGATTGATCGAGGATGACACGGCCTATGCCTCATTGATCAACTGATATCAAGGATAGAAGGACACGGCCATATATTATAGTAGTCACGGAAAGGTTAGTCGGATCTTGACTTATCTCAGTAACTTGGGTAGCAATGATGTATTGCTAGATGCCGCCATCGCTTGTGTATCTAAAAGAGTTTAGGTCCACCGCCAACGTTATGAGAGCCTATAGGGTCACACACAAAGAGCATGATAATTAGAGGAATTAGAGTATTCTAGTGACTAGAATAATTTGGGAATAAGCTTAAGTACAAAATGGTTTTGGACTTTAAGCTTAATGAGAATTTTAGCTAATTGATTTAATGAGATTAATTCAATATGTTACCTTATTGATTTAATAAGATTAATTCAATATGATAACATAATTTAATTGAATTAATAAGATTAATTCAATATGATAACATAAGCTTAATTGAATTAATAAGATTAATTCAACATGCATGAATGCCACATAAGAATGCCACATAAGCATGCCACATAAGCATGCCACCTAAGCATCCACCTAAGCTAGATAAGGTGGAAGGAAACAAAATGGTTTTGTCTCCTTAAGTGGCCAAGCCAAACTTTTTGAGTGTCTCAATGCAATGGATTGCATTGAATGTGTGGAGGTGAAAGGGTTTTTCCAACCCTATAAAAGGCTCCATGGAGTGGCCGCCAAAGCAATTGTGGTGTGGTTGTTGGGAGCTTGAGGCTTGGAGAGAGCTAGAGAGCTTATTGTTGTGTGGCTTTTGTGAGTGTAGGCTAGCAAGAAGAGGAGTCTTCTTCTTCCTTTCTCCTTTTCCCTCTCTTCCTCTCCTTTAGGGACTTCTCTAGCAAGAAGTAAAGGAGAGCTCCTCTAGTTTTTCTTTTGTGAGACAAGAGCTTGCTCGTGTGGATACATATAGAGGCACGGACACTTGAACGTGCTAAAGATCCAACAAACAAAAGGAAGAAGCGGGATTAACAAGGGCACGCAACAAAGGTAATCCTCTCCTATAAGATAGGTTTGGTTTAGAGAAATTTATTTTATACGAGTTTGCTTTCGCATGGATCACTTGGAAGGGATCCTAATTTTTCCGTTGCGCATATGCCATTTGACATAAAGAATTCCCTACACTTTGGCTCCCTCCGAAGTCCTCCTAGTGTTGCCCGACCACTACGGTTCCCTCCAGGTGTCGCTGACCTTCATCTTAGCTTAGCAATTCTGCACACTTAATTCAGCTTGTGAGATAACAAAGTGAACTTAACTTTGTATATTTGCTATAATCAAAACTCAGGTTTGATTCAGGTGCCTACTGCACCAACAATATCATCATCATCCGATGAGTCCTCAAGACTCTGAGTGTACGAAGTTGCTTGTGCCAACATGACCTCCTCATTCTTCTTCTCCTTTTTGTCCTTCTTCTTCTTTTCCTTTTCTTTCTTCTTCTTTAGCTCCGGGCAATTTGGCTTGATATGCCTCTTTTTGTTGCATCCATAGCAAATAATATTAATATTAGAAATTGAATTACTACTTGATTTATCTTTTGTGGATTGAAACATTCTCTTCACATCCTTTCATCTAAATCTTTTTTTATCTTTCCATCAATTTCTTGACATAATGCGTCATTTCGTTTGCCAACATCTCTTCGTCACTACTTCATGGTTCTTCTTCTTCTCCTTCTTTTCTAAAGAAAAGGCTAGACCTTTCTCCTTTGATGACATGTTAGTTGACTCATGTAACTCAAATTCACAAAATAATCCATCTAACTTAACTAAAGAAAGATCTCTAGAGACCTTATAAGCATCAACAATTGATGCCCATAAGGTGGTTATAGGAAAAGCTTGAAAAATATATCTTACCAAGTCCCAGTTGTCTACCTTCTCACCTATGATGTGAAGTCCGTTGACAATCTCCTTGGACCTACCATGCATTTGACTTACGGTTTCATTGGTCTTCATGGTGAATGTTTGGAGTTGTCCTATCAATAGGTCCCTCTTGACTCTCCTTGACTCCTTGGATTCTTCGTTGAACTCGATGAGCTTCTCCCAAAGCTCTTTGGCAGAGTTGAATGCTCTGACTTTGCTCAATTTCTCTTAAGAAAGCCCACTTTGAAGTGTTGTTGATTTGGTGTTTGCTTGAGTTTTCTTTGTCATCTCTTAAGTCCAATCTTTTATGGGTAGTGACACTCCAAATTCATCCACGGTCTTCTATAATTAATCTACGACACTAAACTAATTGTAAATATCATTCATAAGGTAGTATTCCATCCAACTTTTCCAATAGGCAAAGTCGTTGTGGTAAAAAAATGGTGGTGGCGCCATGCAATAACCCACTTGAAAGGTCATCTTTATCCAGTTGATGGTTAGATCTTCCGATGTGATCCGGGCCCTAATACTGTTGGATCGAAAGCATCGCTAGAGGGGGGGTGAATAGCGAGCGTAAAATATTTTCGTCTTTTCGTTCGTTCGATTAAAACACAGAGATGCATAGCGGAAAAATAAATAACACAAGTTTGTTTTTACTTAGTTCACAACCCAACGGTTGCTAATCCAAGGCCCCGTGATCCTTGACCGCGTACGAAGGGTCAATCCACTATAGAGTCTCCTCCTCGTTGGAGGTAGGAGAAAACGATCACAAAAACCGAAAGCATGAGGATGAGGCAACAAGTCTACCTCACCTCGTTACGATTAAAACCACGAATACAATAACTAAATAGAAATAAACTTGTTGCTTCTGACGAAGAAGTTGTAAGCTTGGCGTTGCATCAGTGTTATGACGACGTTAGAGCTTTAGCGTTGTAGGAGCACTTGAGAATAAGATTGATGATCTTTGGGTTGGAGTCCTCCCCTCCTTTTATAGACTTGTGCCTTGGCATAAGTCTAGATGCAGATCCTCAACTTTTGGAATTTATCACTAGGTGGAACCTTATTATATTGCGAAGTGGTGGCGTCAAACATTATCCTTTTTGACCTAGTGCTAAAGGCTGATTCGTCGCCATCAGTCGACTGATGCTCTTCATCAGTCGACTGATGTGCAGCAGTTGGCTTCCAATAGCCAGCAATCGACTATCAGTCTGACCACTTCCCTACACTAAAAGGTTAACATGGAAAATGATAAATGCAACGGTTTCTTACCGTCCGATCTCGACCTAGACCTTCCACTAGAAGTCATAGTAGGATCGCCGCCTACGGTCGTCCACGTACAGAGGACACAACCTTACCATCTCTCTTCGCACTTGTGCTTACCTCTGGTCCTTTATGACCTGTCGCTTTGCTTCCGGTCTTCACCTGGGTTCTTCGACTCCCACGATGTTTTCTTGGTGTCGCCCAACCACCACGGTTTTCCGACTCGAGATTCTCCGAGTGTCACTGACCTTCGGCTTAGCTTAACCATTTTTTGCACACTTAATTCAGCTCATGAGATAACAATATGACCTTAACGTTAGATCTTTGCCATAATCAAAACCTAGGTTTGATTATCTTGTGCCCCTGCACCAACAATCTCTCCCTTTTTGATCTATGGCAAACCGACACAAAGTTAAGGGAAATTTAAAGCATAAAACAAGTAGAGTAAATGATAAATGCTATTTCAAAAACTCTCCCTTAACCCTAGGTGAGTTTTGAAAGAGATACTTTAATTTTTAAAATAAATTTTGGATTACTCCCCTTTAACTTTCACTCTTCTCCCCCTTTTTCCATAAATAAAAAAAATTGGAGGTGTTTATATAAAATAGAAATTTAAAAACAACATGCATCTAAAATTATTAAAGATAAATCAACTATGATCTCAAGCATGCGTCTAGCAGTAGTTAGATAGATTGGTTCGAGGTGTGTTCCTCTACATCAATAATTTAAAAGTTTGTAATATAACCCTTAGGGTTAGTTTGCTCTCCCCCTTAGTCAAATATATGAAGTATAAGAGATGAAGAGGGCGCTGAACTTTGTCCTAGAGAGTTGTAAATATTCGTTAAGTATAATAGTTGAGAAAATAGGTAGCATTTTGAAAAAGTTAAGTGTATTTCAATTATCCTTAACATCTCACCCATTCTATGTGTCTCAAAAATGTGTTTGCCTTATATGTTTTGTGAGATGATTTTAACTTGATTAAATTTAGTCAACATTGGGTTAGATTCGGATTTAACCCTTAGTTCGTCAAGTAAGCTTTTCAAGAAATTGGCTTCCAGGTCGTGGCGAGGTATATGAGCCTTCTTTGATCGAAACAACGACCACTTCCTTAGACAAAATCAAATTCAAGAAATTGATTACTTGCGTCATTTAAAATCATTTCCTGGTCTAACTAGTTTAGGATACGGCGAGGTAGCTTCAGCTAGTTCAACTTAGTCGAGTTCACCAAACTAGATATGCCTTATCTAGTTCGGACACACAAGACTTTGTTTCCTTAACGTACTATCATCTTGCCACGTCCTGATACTATGTTATCAAGATTGATTAACTATTTATTCTATCTAACTGTTCTAACAATTAAAACAAGGATTAACTAAACATGCAAAACTTTAAGTAAGAAAGTGGGTACACTATTTTAATACTAGCTCCTCCTAGACCATTTAACCAACATGGTCTATCCATATAGTGGACTTGATCTTGGGGAATCCAATATTTATTGGTCATTATATGTGAATTTAATAAAAATTTTGGGACCCATGCTTGGACTCTTTGATGACTATGATTCACAATAGACTTGTGCGATTTGTTCGTAGTCATTGACCTAAATCTCAGTCCGGCATTGTTGTACACGACTCTTCGAGTTCCAAGTAGTCGGTTAAGATTCTTGGATCCCAACATGAACCTTTTCAACCTAGCCTCGACCTCTTGAACTCGTCCTTTTAAGAGAGAATTCTTCTCCTCAAGTTTTTCAACTTGAGTTGAGTTTCCCTCTTGAACTTGACTAGTTGAAGAGGTTAGAGTAGCCTCTTGCTTGAGGGTTTCAACTTCCTCAAGTAACGACTCTGTTGGGATGTATACTGAAAAATCTATCTTTTGTATGAACATCTTTATTTTTGAAATAAGAATCACAAGATCATTGTTTGCATATTTATGGTTATGCATATTGTCTGATATATTATATTGTAGATAACATGGTGTGTGGTGTTGTTAGTGAAAGCCCTAGAGCCAATCATGTGATGATTGTTGTATGAACTTTATTGTATCATATTCCTATTTATAAAGGCATGGTTATTATATTTACTTGTATTGGTGTCAAATAACTAAATATAATAATGTCCTTGAGTATTAGGTTCTTATCTATATCAATCGATTGGTTGAATCGATAATGAGATGATATAAAGAACACTATTCTTAATCATTCTTAGTCGAGTATTAACATTCAGGGACAATGTTAATGCGTAAAGACTAGCATGTAGGTCAACATGATGACTTGATCTCACAAGTCATGAATATGAGATATCAAGTTGACACATGGGTATGCATTGGAGAATGTATACTGAATGACCCACCATGAGAAAGTATCGTGGATCGTTATATGAGTGTCATATACTTTCTCATGTGGCTATTAGTATGACCATTAATCCTTAGACCTGAAGTCACCATGGTTCCCTACATAAGGCGTTGCATACTTTGGCTTCGTCAAACGTCACCTATAAATGGGTGGACTATAAAGGCGATTACTGTGTATGTAACAAATTATGCGGAGGGATGTGAGTGATGTAGATGAGATCTATCTCTCCTATATGACGGGAGAGACATCGATATTCTTGATAGAGTGAGACCACGAAGTGCATGACCATGCCCAAATGAATCAATATGAGATATTGAGCTCATTTGATTAGAGTGAGTCTACTTGGAGTTCAAGATTTAGATTGTACCGAGGATGACACGGTCTATGCCTTGATTAGTCAATCTAGATGTCAAGGATAGAGGGACATTGTCACATATTGTGAGAGTCATGATTAGTAGTCACAAAGGTGATGTTGGAGCTCAACATTATTGTAACTTGGGTAGCAATGATGCATTGCTAGATACCGCTCATTGCTTATGTTCCTAAATTGGGTTAGGGACATTGCCAACGTTACAAGAACCTATAGGGTTACACACATAAGAGCAATTAGATGGAGATTAGGTTCATATGATGAACCATGAGGATTAGGTTCATGGGATGAACCAAATTGGATTAAGAGTAATCCAAATTAGACTAATTGAGTTAGACTCAAGTTGATTCAAGTGTTGAATGAGTCTAATTTAGATTTGATTCATCAAATCAATTTAAATTAATGAATAGAGATTCATTAAATTAAGTTGACTTGAGTCAAGTGGTTAGATTTGATCAATCATGGGAGATTAGAGGTCAAGTTTGACTTGACTTGAGAGGGAAGATAAAAGGTCAAGTTTGACTTGACCAAATGTCATGTCATTATGATGACTTGGTATGGCCGGCCAATGATGATGCTCCACATCATCATTGACTTTGTCAATTGGTGCCACATCATGAGGGAGACCAAGAGGCATTGGAGTTACATGCATGCATGTAACCTCCCAAGCCATAATGTGGCCGACCAACACCATTAAGGAGGAATTCATTTTGGTGAGTTACTCATTCCATCATCTTCAACCTTGGATCATCTTCCCTCAAGCTCTCTACCTCTCCCAACCTCCTTTGCCGAGACCTTCTAGGAGTGCTAGCACACTCAAGATTGTCTTTTCTCCACCTATTGCTTGTGTGGATACCAATAGAGGAGTGTGCATTTGACACTCTTGAGTTTCGGCGAACATTTTGGATGAGCGGGATTTGCGAAGGGCATCGCATCGAGGGTAATGATCTCACCTCTTAGATTTAATGTAGATCTAGGGTTTTTAGTAAGCACATACATGTTTTATTTTAATATATCTTCGCACGGATCCGTGGCCGGGGTTTCTGAGGTTTCCGCAATGCAAAAAGCGGTTTTTGCGGCTCGGAAAAACCCAACAGTGGTATTAGAGCCACGTGCGAAGCATGTATGTGTTTCATTTTTGTAATTTTTGTATTAGATATAAAAATTACAGATTTATATGTTTCTGTAAATTTCCTATTTTTATAGAATTTTTGAATATTTTTCTTGAAGAATCGAAGCAACGAGTGTTGGGACACTTGTAGGCTTCAACCGTCGAGAAAAACTCTCCGAAACGGCGAGTTCTCGCTTTAGATTTTTGGGACAGCGACATAAGTTGCTGTAAGATCATTATAGGGACACTCGCAAAGTTTATTTTGCGAGTAGGGGCGCTGCCCCTATCCCCGAAAGGGGCCTTGTCCCGCGATCGCGCCCGGAAACATCTTAGCGGGACCATTACGGAGAGATGACTCATAAAATTTAAAAAAAAAATAGGAAAAATTATAGAAATTTTTTGTAAAAAATACATAATTTAGAATTATGTATAATTCTGTGATTGTCATGGCCCAATAACCCAATATGATTGGATGTGATGTGTTGTAATTCATAATACGGCCTACGTGCCGTTTTGTGGTTGTGCGTGTTGTATAGTGTATGCAACCTGCGCGTCGTACCTCCTCTTTTGATATTCTAGTTGTAAATAGTTTTAGACTTCATATTTGTAATATACAAAATGGAGCGGTGGAAAGTCCACTTGAAGACGAGATTACGAGAAGGGTGACAACGACACATGACGGTCAAAGGAAGCGCTTGGAGAAGCCGCTAGCCTTAGGTTGACCGTCCGATCTTCTCATTGGCTTGAGAAGATCGTATTAGGGCCATGACTACATCACATTTAATTATATATATATATGTTGATATATATATATATATATATATATATATATATATATATATATATATATATATATATATATATATATTTATTTATTTATTTATTTGATTTTGCTTGTATGTATGTGATGCATGCTAGTAGAATAATGCTTGTATGTATATGATGCATGCTAGGATAATTTTCTTGTATGTATATGATGCATGCTAGAATAATGATTGTATGTATGTGATGCATGCTAATATAGGATAATAAAGGCCTAAATGCGTAAAAGATACACATTACGATTAGATTAGATCATAATCGAATCAACTCGAAAATGCCTACCGAGCCTTGATACCCATCACTACCTCGATCATTTGTTGTTGTTGAATCTGCCAAAGCAGAGCAACGCATATTATCTTGGTACGGTGCGGAGGGACAATCTTTGTCCCGCCTATCACGCTTGGGTTAGAGTAAGTTCAATTAGATTGAGCAAAACTAGTTAACTCAATTTGATCGAGTAGAACTATAGGCATATTCCAATCGTTGGAAAGATAGGGTAAGATCGCATTTACACTAAATCTTGGGTGATTTAGCCAAAGCTAACTCAAGGTCTTTTGTAAATGTTGGTCTTAATCCTATAAACAAGAGTTGCATAGAGATGTAATCGGTAATGTGTTACCCACCGATTGTACTAAGTCTTGGGCGATTTAGCCAAAGCTAACTCAAGGCTTAGTATGATGTGGATCTTGTCCCACAAGAATTATAGCTAGTTTGTATGAATCTAGTAAATGTGGTTTGACCACATCCATAACTCGATTCTACAAAATTCCTATAATTCAGTGGGAGCATCATTTGATTAAAGGCCTAATTAAATGATAAAAGGAATATGATATTAATTCTCTACATTGTATGTTGTAGATAACTATGTCGACAAACACGAACACTCTCTCTGCGTTCTGTCCTTGAGAAGGACAAGCTCAATGGAGCGAATTTCCTGGATTGGTACAGGAACCTGAGAATTGTTCTCACCCAAGAAAGGAAGCTGTACATCCTGGAGCAGCCCATTCCGGAGGCACCTCCTGCCACTGCCTTGTGAGCTGACAAAGATGCTTACAAGAAGCATTAAGATGATGCATTAGATGTGTCATGTCTAATGCTCGTGACCATGAACTCTGAGCTTCAGAAGCAACATGAGTTCATGAATGCTTATGATATGGTTGGACATCTTCGTCAACTATATCAAGGACAAGCAAGACATGAGAGATATGAAGTCTCTAAGGCATTGTTTGGGTCTAAAATGCAAGAAGGGACTCCCGTAGGTCAATATGTACTCAAGATGATTGGGTACGTAGAAAACCTACAAAGGCTAGGATTCCCACTTGGCCAAGAGTTGACCACTGACCTGATCTTGCGATCTTTGCCACAAGCCTTCAATCAATTTGTCATGAATTATAACATGAATGAAATTGATAAGCCACTGCCTGAGATGCTCAACATGTTGAGAACTGCTGAGCTTAACCTTAAGAAGGGAAAACTGACACCATTTTGATGGTGCACAAGAAGAAAGGCAAGGGCAAGCCTAAAGGTAAGGGAAAGTCCCAAGCCAAGGGCAAAGACAAAGAACTTAAACTCAAAGGAGGGGTAGCCAAGGAAGGGGCTTGCTTCTACTACAAGGAAGCAGGACACTGGAAGCGTAACTGCAAGACATATCTGGAAGATCTTGAAAAGAAGAGAAGTGAGACTTCTACTTCAGGTATAAATGTTATAGAAGTAAATCTATCTATTTCTTCATCATGGGTATTAGATATCGGATGTGCATCTCACATTTGTACCAATGTGCAGGCGCTGAGAAATAGCAGGGCATTGACAAAGGGCGAGGTGGACCTACGAGTAGGTAATGGAGCAAGGGTTGTTGCTGTTGCTGTAGGAACTTATGATCTATCTCTGCCCTCTGGGCTTGTACTAGAATTAGATGAATGTTGTTATGTGCCTGCCTTAACAAAGAACATCATTTCAGTTTCTTGTTTGGACAAGAAAGGATTTTCATTTATAATAAAGAACAAATGTTGTTCAGTTTATTTAAATGATATGTTCTATTGTAGTGCACCTCTAATGAACGGACTCTATTTTCTAGACTTAGAGAGTCATATCTATAACATAAGTACCAAAAGGTTCAAATCAAATGAATTGAACCAAACCTATCTCTGGCACTGTCGCTTAGGTCATATAAATGAGAGTCGCTTATCTCAGCTTCATAATGATGGACTGCTAGACTCATTTGATTTTGAATCATATGAGACATGCGAGTCTTGCCTTTTAGGCAAGATGACCAAGACTCCCTTTAGTGGACACAGCGAAAAAGTAACATATTTGTTAGGACTTATACATAGTGATGTATGTGACCCTTTCAATGTTGCAGCTAGAGGTGGTTACAGGTACTTCATTACATTTACTGATGACTTCAGTAGATATGGTTATGTGTATCTTATGACACATAAATCAGAATCCTTTGAAAAGTTCAAAGAATTCAAGAATGAAGTACAAAATCAGCTTGGCAAGAGTATTAAGATACTTCGATCAGATCGAGGTGGTGAATACCTTAGCCATGAGTGTCGTGACTATCTAACTGAGTGTGAGATTCTATCCCAACTCACTCCTCCTGGAACACCACAGTGGAATGGTGTATCCGAAAGGAGGAATCGTACCCTATTAGATATGGTACGATCTATGATGAGTCACACAGATCTTCCTATATCCTTTTGGGGATATGCTCTAGACACAATAGTCTTTACCCTTAACCGTGTATCATCCAAGGCTATCATAAAGACACCATATACGATATGGACAGGGAGAAATCCCAAGATGTCTTTCATGAGGATTTGGGGTTGTGAGGCTTACGTTCGACGTCAAGTCTCGCATAAACCGGGACCCAACCGATAGGTGCTATTTTGTTGGATATCCCAAGGACACAAAGGGATATTACTTCTACATTCCCAGTCAGCACAAAGTGTTTGTGGCAAAGACTAGAGTTTTTCTAGAAAGAGATTTTGTTTCTAGAAAAACTAGTGGGAGTACCTTTGATCTTAAAGAAATTCAAGATAAGGACCATAACACTGAGGCCTTGATGGAGGTTGAATAGGAACCACAAAGTGTTGTAGGTGATGAGGTTGTTTCACAAAGAGTTGTGGAACAACCACCTGTTCAGGTAGACCTACCTCTTCACAGGTCTGATAGGGTACGTCGTCAGCCTGAGAGATACTCATTTCTCTTGTCTGACCATGATGACGCTATGCTCATTGAGAATGAGCCTACCTCCTCTCAGGAAGCTGTGATGAGCCCAGATTCTAAAAAATGCCTAGAGGCCATGAGATCCGAGATGGAATCCATATACACTAACCAAGTATGGACTTTGGTTGATCCACCTGAAGGGGTCAAACCCATTGGGTGTAAGTGGGTCTTTAGGAGAAAGACTGACATGGATGGACTTACGCATACCTATAAGGGCTGATTGGTGGCTAAATATTTCAAGTAAATTCATGGTATTGACTATGATGAAACCTTTTCTCCAGTGGCGATGTTTAAGTCCATTTGGATCTTGCTTGCTATTGCAGCATACCACGATTATGAGATCTGGCAGATAGATGTCAAAATCGCATTTCTGAATGGAAACTTACTCGAGGATGTGTACATGACACTACCTGAGGGTTTTGAAGATCCACAGCATACTGGGAAAGTATGCAAGCTGCAAAGGTCCATTTATGGGCTAAAGCAAGCTTCTCGGAGCTGGAATCTTCGATTCGATGATGCGATCAAACAGTTTGGTTTCATCAAGAATGAAGATGAACCCTGTGTCTACAAGAGGGTTAATGGGAACACAGTTGTCTTTCTTGTATTGTATGTGGATGACATACTACTCATTGGGAATGACATCCATTCGCTACAGTCTGTGAAGACTTGGCTGGGGACGTGCTTCTCAATGAAGGACTTAGGTGAAGCAGCCTGTATTTTAGGCATCAAGATATATAGAAATAGATCTATGAGATTGCTTGGCCTAAGTCAGAGTACATACATTGACACGGTATTACTACGGTTTGCCATGTAGAATTCCAAGAAGGGACTTCTATCGATGTCACATGGTGTGAGTCTTTCGAAAACTCAAAGTCCCTCTTCTAGAGAGGAGAGAGACCGCATGAATAAGATCCCTTACGCATCTGCTATAGGATCTATCATGTACGCCATGCTGTGTACTCGTCCTAATGTCTCGTATGCTTTGAGCATGACGAATAGATACCAGTCAGATCCAGGTGAGCATCACTGGATAGCAGTCAAGAATATTCTTAAGTACTTGAGAAGGACTAAATAATATTTCTTGATATTTGGAGGCGATGAGGAGCTATCTATAAAGGGTTACAGTGATGCCAGCTTCCAAACTGACCATGATGATTATGGATCGCAGTCAGGGTTCGTGTTTTGCTTGAATAGTGGCGATGTGAGCTGGAAGAGTTCCAAGCAAGACACAGTTGTTGATTCTACAAAGGCCGAATAAATCGGTGCTTCCATCTCATTCGAGAGATTATCGATAGAGGAGATGTGAAGATTTGCAGAGTACCCAGAGAGGCTAACATCGTAGATCCCTTAACTAAGACTTTGGCACAGAAAAAGCATGATGATCACACTAGGTCATTAGGTATTAGATACTACGGTGATTGACACTAGTGCTAGTGGTAGATTGTTAGTGAAAGCCCTAAAGCCAATCATGTGATGATTGTTGTATGGACTTTATTGTATCAAATTCCTATTTATAAATGCATGGTTATTATATTTACTTGTATTGGTGCCAAAAAATTAAATATAATAATGTCCTTGAGTAGTAGGTTCTTATCTATATCAATCGATTGGTTGAATCGATAATGAGATGATATAGAGAACACTACTCTTAATCATTCATAGTCGAGTATTAACATTCAGGGATAATGTTAATGCGTAAAGACTAGCATGTAGGTCAACATGATGACTTGATCTCACAAGTCATGGATATGAGATATCAAGTTGACACATGGGTATGCATTGGAGAATGTATACTGAATGACCCACCATGAGAAAGTATCGTGGATCGTTATATGAGTGTCATATACTTTCTCATGTGGCTATTAGTATGACTATTAGTCCTTAGACCTGAAGTCACCATGGTTCCCTACATAAGGAGTTGCATACTTTGGCTTCGTCAAACGTCACCCGTAAATGGGTGGACTATAAAGACGATTACTGGGTATGTAACAAATTATGCGGAGGGATGTGAGTGATGTAGATGAGATCTATCTCTCCTATATGATGGGAGAGACATCGATATTCTTGATAGAGTGAGACCACGAAGTGCATGACCATGCCCAAATGAATCAATATGAGATATTGAGCTCATTTGATTAGAGTGAGTCTACTTGGAGTTCAAGATTTAGATTGTACCGAGGATGACACGGTCTATGCCTCGATTGGTCAATCTAGATGTTAAGGATAGAGGGACATTGTCACATATTGTGAGAGTCACAATTAGTAGTCACAAAGGTGATGTTGGAGCTCAACATTCTTGTAACTTGGGTAGCAATGATGTGTTGCTAGATACCGCTCATTGCTTATGTTCTTAAATTGGTTTAGGGACATTGCCAACGTTACAAGAACCTATAGGGTCACACACATAAGAGCAATTAGATGAAGATTAGGTTCATATGATGAACCATGAGGATTAGGTTCATGGGATGAACCAAATTGGATTAAGAGTAATCCAAATTAGACTAATTGAGTTAGACTCAAGTTGATTCAAGTGTTGAATGAGTCTAATTTAGATTTGATTCATCAAATCAATTTAAATTAATGAATAGAGATTCATTAAATTAAATTGATTTGAGTTAAGTGGTTAGATTTGATCAACCATGGGAGATTAGAGGTCAAGTTTGACTTGACTTGAGAGGGAAGATGAAAGGTCAAGTTTGACTTGACCAAATGTCATGTCATGATGATGACTTGGCATGACCGACTCCACATCATCATTGACTTTGTCAATTGGTGCCACATCATGAGGGAGACCAAGAGGCATTGGAGTTACATGCATGCATGTAACCTCCCAAGCCATAATGTGGCCGGCCAACACCATTAAGGAGGAATTCATTTTGGTGAGTTACTCATTCCATCATCTTCAACCTTGGATCATCTTCCCTCAAGCTCTCTACCTCTCCCAACCTCCTTTGCCGAGACCTTCTAGGAGTGCTAGCACACTCAAGATTGTCTTTTCTCCACCTATTGCTTGTGTGGATACCAATAGAGGAGTGTGCACTTGACACTCTTGAGTTTCGACGAACATTTTGGACGAGCGAGATTTGCGAAGGGCATCGCATCGAGGGTAATGATCTCACCTCTTAGATCTAATGTAGATCTAGGGTTTTTAGTAAGCACATACATGTTTTATTTTAATATATCTTCGCACAGATCCATGGCCGGGGTTTCCGAGGTTTCCGCAACGCAAAAAGCGGTTTTTGGGGCTCGAAAAAACCCAACAGGTGTCACACAGAAGATCATGTTATCAGTTCTTTGTTGAGTATAAGTAGAGGCTCACAACCGAGATGGTTTTGGACAAACCATTGGTATGGTTGTAGTGTAATTTGGTATTGGTTTGTCTTGACTATAGAATTATACTTGTACACTTTGTGTGTATTGAGCAGGACCGACTTAGAGGTAATTCAATTTATTGCTGACTACATAATTGAATCGGAACTCAGATATTATGATGTACATGCTCTTAATCCCGATATAATAACGGACACATGTACTTAGTATTTATTTCTTTGATTTACCAATAGACGAGATTTATAGATTAAATCGATAGGCTCGGTAAGTTGGGAAATGATATTATTTACATGGTGTGCCGTTGATTATAGGAGGAAACTGTGTCCTATATATTAGGATGATGATATCTCCTTGAGGTGCTCATAAGGATCATCATGTAAACCCTGTAGGTGGACTTGGTCCGGCATGATGATGAGGTTGAGTGGTACTACTCATGGAGTTAGTTGTTGATTAATTAATTGTCAAGAAATTAATTAATTGACGAACTTTCGATATCTTAAACACGGAGAGACATTTGTACAATTAATATATGGAGCCCATATTTATTTATGGGGGTTGGTGAGGTAGATCAATGATAATCCTCTAGTGGAATGGATCATCATTAATGGATCAGGTTTGTGTGGTTCGGATCCATTGGGTGGCCAAGATCCAACTCCTCCTCATGGTCCCTATTATAGCCTAATATTAAAACCCTCATGAAGTCTAGATCCAACGGACACGATTAAAAGGAGGCTTAAACGAAATCTATAAATAATGTTTCAAGGCTTGGGCATGAGATATCCTTTTGGAGATTAGTGTTTTTGGAGTGGGCGGCAAAGGAAGAGAGTTGTGGTTTTGGGTTTTGGAGTTGGCTTTGGAGGCTTGGGCGACAACTTAGGTTTTGGCTTCTCCTTGTGGGTGGTAGCAACACAACCTAGGGTTTGACCCTTGTTTTGGGCGGTGCCTCCCTCTCTCTCTCTAGCTTGGCTAGCGGCTCCTCCCTCTCTTTCTCTCCTTTGGCCGGCGGCAACAAGTGTTAGGGTTTCTTCCCTTGGAGCACTTGGCCGGCGCCCATATCCCTTCTTCCTCTCCATGGCCAGCGGCAACAACCAAGGTTGGTGGCTTGGTGGTCGGCTTTAGATAGGTGAAGAATTGTTTGGTTATCTTCCTTTGTTCTGAGCGAACAAGGAAAGGAAGATATGCGATCTAGGAGGCTTCAACTCTTGGAGGATCGTTGCCCACACAACGTCCAAGAGGAGGATAGGTCATACAATAGAAGACCAAGAGGTAAACGAGAGGTATAATTCTTGTTTTGGTTTCCTTTTGTTCCTTTGCAATTTGTTTATAATTGTATGTGGCTAATTTACTTGGACCCCGAAGATAAACACAAAAATCGACAATCCGTACATCATCTATTCCATGGCTAATCGAGGAAAAGAGTTAGGTTGCTTGAATAACAAGTTTGTTCAAGAGACCACTCGAATCGAATAGCACGATGATGGATCGATTTCTTGGGTAATCCGTCTTCATTAAGGATTATTTTTTTTTAATCTGGGACGTAGATAGGATCGCCATGCACGAGCGACCGCAGTGAGGAAGCAATTCCCTAACAGACTCAACTCTAGACTCGGACTTAGTCAATTTTCTATTTAGCAACTTAATTGCATGATATAAGTTTGCAATTAATTAACGATTTACCTTAATCTTTTCTTTTGATTCGACTTTGAGTCTTGACTCGAATTCATCCTCAGAGTTGGAATCGGAATTGGATTCGTAGCCGGCTTCGGACTCGGACTCGGACTCGGACTCGAACTCTACCGGCTTTTCCATGAATACTAAGTCATCGTCTTGATATTTTTGTTCCTCCCACATCGCTTGAAATGCTTGCTTATGTTTTGGCATCATTTTTGGGCAGTCTGACTTGTAATGCCCCTTCTTGTTGCATCCATAGTATGTGTATGTTTGTAGGGGTTTCTTGCTCTTCAATTACTCCCATTTCTTTTTGATGATTCTCCAAACTAGATTGACTAGTTCGGCCTCCATCTCCTCTTCGGATTCCAATTCGGATTCTTCTTCTTCGGATGGTATCTTGCTCTTTGCTTTTCATCTTCATCTTGCAAACAATGCTACACCTTTCTCGACCGAGACTACGTTAGTTTTTTCATGTAACTCAAATTTCGAAAAAAATTCGTCTAACCTAATTTTGGATAAATCTTTAGATACCTTGTAGGCATCAATCATGGATGCCCACAAGGTGGTCCTAGGAAATGCATTGAGTGTGTATCTAATTATGTCTCGATTGTCTACCTTTTATTCAATGGCATGTAGACCGTTCAAGATATCGATTTTCTTCTTGGTTGCGTTGGTCCATTTGTCAAAATCCAAAGGCTCCCCTTGATTATTGGTGGGTAGAGCAAAGCCGGTTTGGATTATTATCCAAGTCTCGACTTGTGTTTTCATGAAACACTCCATCCGACTTTTCCAATAACGGAAATCATTTCCGTTAAAGAACGGAGGTCAGGTGGTGTTATACCCCTCAATGTGGGTCATTAATTATCTTGCAAAATATGAATAAAAACCAAAATGAATTCCAAGTCTTGGTCTTGGATTAGTAATGCAGGAAATAATAAGGAATAAACGAGAGATAAAAGGCTAAACAAAAAACTACGCACTTACGACCTTCGATGTCCCTGAAAGGGTACTAAACGTTGGATTTTGGGGAGAAAAATAGCTTGTTATGAGGGTAAACCCTGGAAAGAATGTAGATATCTGAGAGAGCTTCAATTTGGTGGGTAGCACATTTTATGGGTCCATTTGTGTGAAAAGTTATACCCGTTTTACCGTCGGCTACTCCAAAAGCGAATAGTTCGATCGATACTTGCAAATACACAACCAAAAAAGGGTACCAAGAATTCGTCTTGGATTAGGAGTGCGGGAGAAAGAATAAGAATAATTCACAAATCGAAAAATACGAAAAGAAAGACAAAAAGTGCTAGATTCGTGGTTTCACCAAATCTTAGCGCCCCCGCTCTGATACCAATTGTTGAATCGAAAGAGTCGCTAGAGGGGGGGGGGGTGAATAGCGAGCATAAAATATTTTCGTATGATTCGATAACACAAGAGTAGCAGTGGAAAAGTAAATAAACACACATTTATTTTTACTTGGTTCACAATCTAACGGTTGCTAATCCAAGACCCTTACGATCCGAGATCGTGTACGGAGAACAAAACACTAACTAAGTCTCCTCCTCGTTGGAGGTAGGAGACGACGATTACAAAGATATGAACACCCGAGGTTGAGGGACAAACCCACCTCTTCTCGTTACGATTAAAAGCTCGAAAATTAATACTTGAATACAAGTACTTGAAATGACAACTAAAAAGATACTGGCGACAATTGAAGCTTGAGGTTGAGGTCGTGTTGTCGGCGTTGCGGCGGCAGCTTTTCGACATTGTAGCGTTGTCGTAGACCTTTGGCATTATGCGATCACTTTGTAAGATCTTGGGATGACCTAAAGGGGTGAAACCCCCCTTCTTTTATAGCCTTGGAAGCTCCCCAACATTCACTTCCAGCTCATGGTCAAAGAACCTCATCTCCCCAAGATAAGTGGAGCTTATCTTGACTTTCCTCGAAGTTGAAATTTGAAATGGAGTCGACTGTTCACCCTCATCAGTCAACTGATGCCACTATCAGTCGACTGCTAACAACCATCAGTCGACTGTTGCTAGGGTTTCTAGCTGCAACAAAAAGTTAGCTCGAAAATGAAAGCAATATAAGTGAATTTGACGGCCACTTGCCGTCCGATCTCGACCTAGACCTCCACGGGAAGTCTTGGTCAGATCGTCACGTAAGGATGCCGCCATATGGAGGACCCGACCTTGCATTCACTCACACACACGAGCTTACCTTAGGTCCTTGTGACTTGTAGCTTTGCTTCTGGTCTCCACCTGGGTTCTTCGGCTCCCTCCGAAGTTCTCCGGGTGTTGCCCGACCACCGCAATTTCTCCGGGTGTCGCAGACCTTCAACTTAGCTTAACCATTCATGCACACTTGGTTCATCTCGTTAGATAACAATATGACCTTAGCTTTGAGTCTTTGCCATAATCAAAATTCAAGTTCGATTATCTGGTGCCTACTACACCAATAGATACCACTTGTTCAAGACCTTTAGGATGGCTAGAGGGGGGCAAAAAGCCTCTTTCAATTTCTCTACACAAGATATTAGCGGAAGCAAAACAAATCGAAAGCTAAAAGGAAAATAACAACAATGATAATCCTAACTCAAGGATGTAACGTGGTTTGGAGATGAAGCTGCTACTCCACGACAATCCTTGAAGTGGTTCACTCCTTTAATCCTTCACTATAATCTCCTTTGGTGAGAACACCAAAATGGAGAAGCCTTCTTTACAATGAATACTCTTCTTCTTACAAGATGATTGAGATGAGCTTGTGTAGAAGAAGTTTGGATCTTAGAGACTAAGGAGAAGTCTTGGGAGCTAAGGAACAAGAATTTCGTGTAGGAACAGTAACCTCCTAAAATGCCCAAGCTTCCTCATTTATAGAGAATCGGGCATTTGCCCATTTTTGTCCATTGAGGATTTCACAGACGGTGGCAGCCTGACGACAGAACAATGGCTTCGACGGCGATCACGCGTATCAATCAATCAATCAACCACCGATTAGTCATCGTTGATAACAATAGTCGATCGCTTGCCAAGTAGTCATCGCTTGAATGAACTATCGACTAAGAAGGCTTCTGTGCTCATGTCCACTCCAGTCGACTGCTAAATTCCATTAGTCGACTGATAGTGAGAAGTCGACTGGTGAAAATCACCAATCGACTGCCAGAGCATAGTTAAGCAATCGACCATCAATTGAATACTTGCCAGTCGATTGTGTCTTTTCCAGGCGACTGCTTAATTCTTTTTGACCCCAGAGTGTTGAACACCCGAGACCAATCAATTAGTCTAAAAGTCAGTCAATTGGTACACTTCAAGTATAAGTCTCACAAACTTGAACCCTAACACTAATCCTAGATGAACACCTTCAAGATTCTCCATCATCCTTGCCCCTTCATGATCCCTTCGAGTCTGCGACTCCTTAATCCTTGTGCTTGCCTTCAAAAGCTTCTTTCGTTTTTGTTATGCTTTAAGGTCTTCCTTTACTAAGGTACATTTGGACTTGTGCTGTCAAGACTACACACTTGGACTTTATGTTGCCAAAGTCTCATCCTTGATTCCCTTGTCAAGATTCACTTAGGCTTACGCTGCTAAGACTACACACTTGGTTTTATACCATCAATTCCTCATCTTGGACTTTTCTTGCCAAGACCTCACTCTTGGACTTTCTTTGTCAAGTCTTCTCACTTGGACTTTCTTTATACTAAAAACTTAATCATCTATATTAGATCACAAATATTTCCTACCTATAAATGATTTTTCAAACATCAAAATTAAATAATACAAGGGGCATTCTTGCACCAACAATCTCTCACTTTTTGTTGTTTGACAATCATTTAAGTTAGGTCTTTAAATATGCAGTTAAGACATCATATGTCACAATATGAATTCTAACATAAATCTTCCATTCTCCCCCTTTGACACACATCAAAAAGTGATAGGAAAATTATCAATAGATCATGTAGAAATAGGATGCTTATGCCATGAATTAAGGTATAAAATATTCTTAAGGATCCCCCTTAATCCTAGACACATTCTATTATGTATGAACAACATGTTGAGCAAAGTATGAAAACATGAAGTAAAAGTATTGTCTAATTTTGCACCAACAATAAAATATGTGCGTATAGGTCTTGGGTTTAGAAATATTTCATAGGAAAACTCCTCCTTAACCAATGCATCACTTAGCCCTACTCACCCTTAATCCTTAAGCAATTGCAACTTTAATTTTGTGCTAATCATATCATAGGGTAAGGACAACTTAGGTTTGACATTAGACAACTAAATCATGCTAATATGCCCAAAAATCAGTGCCAGTAGTCGACTAAGGCAAGAACCAGTTGACTGAAAAACCCATCAGGCTAATCATATCATTGGGTCTAAAAACTATTTCTCATACTTAACTTCGCTCAAATTGAGCTAACTCTTCTTGCATTGTTAATATCCAATCCGAATCAAGCAAAGCATCATTAATTGATTTGGGCTCAATTTGGGAGATAAGGACAACTTGACTAGTAGGAGCTCTATAGAAAGACCTAGTCCTTACTCATGATAATTCTCCTACCACTTGATCTAGAGGATGATTTTGATGAATCCTTAAGGTCCTAGGAGGTGAGTCAAATTCAATTTGATCATGGTTATCCTTCTTCCTTTCATCATCGGAATCTCCTCTTCCTCCTCGTTGATCATTACCCCCTAAATTTTTATTTTGAAGTCAATGGGTAATGTATTGATTTTGGTCATTGATATCCTTATCAATGGGGGATTTCCTAAGATAGGTACTAGTAGACTCATCAAATTCAACATTAGAGGTTTCCTCAACCTTTTGAGTTCTCTTGTTGTATACTCTATACCCTTTACTAGTAGATTAGTATCCAATTTGGATTCCTTCATCCACTTTTGACTCAAATTTTCCAAAGTTGTCTTTTGTATTTAAAATATAGACTTTGCAACCAAAGACTTTGAAATAGTGAATTGTTGGAATTGTGTCATTCCAAAATTCAAAGGGTGTTTTGCATAAAAACCTATAGCCTAAGACTCGGTTTTGGATATAAACAAGAAATGTTTAGGCTTGTCCTTGTCTTTCTTCTTTTGCACCATCAAAATGTCGTCAGATTTTCCCTTTTTAAGGTTGAGCTCAACAATTCTCAACATGCTGAGCATCTCAGGCAGTGACTTATCAATTTCATTCATGTTGTAATTCATGACAAATTGATTGTAGATTTGCAGAAAAGACTGCAAGATCAAGTCAGTGGCTAACTCTTGGTCAAGGGGTAATCCCAATCTCTGTAGGTTTTCTACGTACCCAATCATCTTGAGTACATATGGACCTATGAGAGTCCCATCTTGCATTTTGGAACCAAACAATGCCTTAGAGACTTTATATCTCTCGTGCCTTGCTTGTCCTTGATATAGTTGACGAAGATGTTCAACCATATCATAAGCATTCATGAACTCGTGTTGCTTCTTAAGCTCAGAGTTCATGGTCGCGAGCATTAGACATGACACATCTAATGCATCATCTTGATGCTTCTTGTAAGCATCTTTGTCAGCTCGCGAGGCAGTGGCAGAAGGTGCCTCCGGAATAGGCTGCTCCAGGACGTACAATTTCCTTTCTTGGGTGAGAACAATTCTCAAGTTCTTGTACCAGTCTAGGAAATTTGATCCATTGAGCTTGTCCTTCTCAAGGATAGAACGCAGAGAGAGAGAGAGTGTTCGTATTTGTCGACATAGTAATCTATAACATACAATGCAGAGAATTAATATTATATTCCTTTTATCATTTAATTATGCCTTTAATCAAATGATGCAACCACTGAATTATAGGAATTTTGTAGAATCGATTTATGGATGTGGTCAAACCACATTACTAGATTCATACAAACTAGCTATAATTCTTGCGGGACAAGATCCACATCATACTAAGCCTTGAGTTAGCTTTGCCTAAATCGCCCAAGACTTAGTACAATTGGAGGGTAACATATTACCGATTACATCTCTATGCAACTCTTGTTTATAGGATAAAGACGCACATTTACAAAAGACCTTGAGTTAGCTTTGGCTAAATCGCCCAAGATTTAGTGTAAATGCGATCTTATCCTATCTTTCCAACGGTTGAAATATGCTTATAGTTCTACTCGATCCAATTGATTTAACTAGTTTTACTCAATCTAATTGAGCTTACTCTAACCCAAGCCATGATAGGCGAGACCAAGTTTGTCCCTCCGCACCCTACTAAGATAATATGCGTTGCTCTTCTTTGGCAGATTCAATAACTACAAATGATCGAGGTAGTGATGGGTATCAAGGACTTGGTAGGCATTTACGAGTTGATTCGAATAAGATCTAATTTAATCGTAATGTGTATCATATACACATTAAGGCCTTTATTATCCTATATTAGTATGCATCACATTCATACAAGTATTATTCTAGCATGCATCATATACATACAAGCATTATTCTACTTGCATGCATCACATACATACAAGCATAACAATATATATATATATATATATATATATATATATATATATATAAATATATATATATATATATATATATATATATATATATATATATATATATATATATATATATATATATAAAAAATTAACTGTGATGTAGTCATGACCCTACTTCGATCTTCTCAAGCCAATGAGAAGATCTGACGGTCAACCTAGGGCTAGCGGCTTCTCCAAGTGCTTCCTTTGACCGTCATGTGTCGTCGACACTCTTCTCGTAACTTCGTCTACAAGTGGACTTTCCACCGCTCCATTTTGTACATTACAAATATGAAACTCGAGTTACATTCGAGTCTAAAACTATTTACAACTAGAATTTCAAAAGAAGAGGTACGACGCGCAGGTCACATATGTTAGTGAAAGCCCTAGAGCCAATCATGTGATGATTGTTGTATAGACTTTATTGTATCATATTCCTATTTATAAAGGCATGGTTATTATATTACTTGTATTGGTGCAAAATAACTAAATATAATAATGTCCTTGAGTAGTAGGTTCTTATCTATATCAATTGATTGGTTGAATCGATAATGAGATGATATAGAGAACACTATTCTTAATCATTCCTAGTCGAGTATTAACATTCAGGGACAATGTTAATGCGTAGAGACTAGCATGTAGGTCAACATGATGACTTGATCTCACAAGTCATGGATATGAGATATCAAGTTGACACATGGGTATGAATTGGAGAATGTATACTGAATGACCCGCCATGAGAAAGTATCATAGATCGTTATATGAGTGTCATATACTCTCATGTGACTATTAGTATGACTATTAGTCCTTAGACCTGAAGTCACCATGGTTCCCTACATGAGGAGTTGCATATTTTGGCTTCGTCAAACGTCACCCGTAAATGGGTGGATTGTAAAGGCGATTACTGGGTATGTAACAAATTATACGGAGGGATATGAGTGATGTAGATGGGATCTATCCCTCCTTTATGACAGGAGTGACATCGATATTCTTGATAGAGTGATACCATGAAGTGCATGATCATGCCCAAATGAGTCAATATGAGATATTGAGCTCATTTGATTAGAGTGAGTCTACTTGGAGTTCAAGATTTAGATTGTATCGAGGATGACACGGTCTATGCCTCGATTGGTCAATCTAGATGTCAAGGATAGAGGGACATTGTCACATATTGTGAGAGTCACAATTAGCAGTCACAAAGGTGATGTTGGAGCTCAACATTCTTGTAACTTGGGTAGCAATGATGTGTTACTAGATACCGCTTATTGCTTATGTTCGTAAATCGGTTTAGGGACATTGCCAACGTTACAAGAACCTATAGGGTCACACACAAGGGGGAATTAGATGGAGATTAAGTTCATATGATGAACCATGAGGATTAGGTTCATGGGATGAACCAAATTGGATTAAGAGTAATCCTAATTAGACTAATTGAGTTGGACTCAATTTGATTCAAGTGTTGAATGAGTCTAATTTAGATTTGATTCATTTAGTCAATTTAAATTAATGAATAGAGATTCATTAAATCAAATTGACTTGAGTTAAGTGGTTAGATTTGATCAACCATGGGAGATAAGAGGTCAAGTTTGACTTGACTTGAGAGGGAAGATGAAAGGTAAAATTTGACTTGACCAAATGCCATGTCTTGATATTGACTTGGCATGACCACATCATCATTGACTTATCAAGTGGTGCCACCTCATAAGGGAGACCAAGAGATATTGGCTCTTGGAGTTACATGCATGCATGTAACCCCCCCTTCCATGAAGTGGCCAACCACTTATTCCATTAGATTAAATTGATTTTGTGAGTTACTCCAACTTCATCTTCCTCCTTGGATCATCCTCTCAAGCTCCCCTCTCCTCCTTGACCGAAATTCCTAAAGAGTGCTAGCACACTCTAAGGTATTTTCTCCACCAATTTGTCCGTGTGGATACCAATAGAGGAGTGTTCACTTGACACTCTTGAGTTCCGGCGATAAGTTTGGACGAGCGGGATAAGGGAAGGGCGTCGCTACGAGGGTAATACTCTCAACTTCTAGATCTAAGGTAGATCTAGGTTTACTTAGCACATACATGTTTTTATTTTAATATATCTTCGCACGGATCCGTGGCCGGACTTCTGGGGTTTCCGCAACGCAAAAAGCGGTTTTTGCGGGTCGGAAAGTCCAACAACATACACTATACAACACGCACAACCACAAAAACTGCACGCATGTCGTATTATGAATTACAACATATCATCATCCAATCATATTGGAGTTCTTGGGCCATAACAATTACAGAATTATATATAATTCTAAATTATGTATTTTTACAGAAAATTTCTATAATTTTTCTTTTTTTTTTTTTTCAATTTTATGAGTCACCTCTCCGTAACGATCCTAGTAAGCGATTTTCGGGCGCTATCGCGGGACAAGGCCCCTTTCGGGGATAGGGGCAGCGCCCTTACTCACAAAATAAACTTTGCGAGTGTCCTTACTACGATCTTACGACGACTTAAGTCGCTGTCCCAAAAACCTAAAGCGAGAACTCGCTGTTTCGAAGAGTTTTTCTCGATGGTTGAAGCCTACAAGTGTCCCAACACTCAATGCTTCGACTCTTCGAGAAAAATACCCAAAAATTCGATAAAAATAGAAAATTTACAGAAACATAAAAATCTATAATTTTTATATCTAATACAAAAACTACAAAAATTAAACACATATATGCTTCGCACGTAGCTCTGATACAACTGTTGGACTTTCTGAGCCGCAAAAATCACTTTTTGCATTGCGGAAACCCCGGAAGTTCGGCCATGGATCCGTGCGAAGATATATTAAAATAAAAATATGTATGTGCTAAGTAAACCTAGATCTACCTTAGATCTAGAAGTTGAGAGTATTACCCTCGTAGCGACGCCCTTCGCTTATCCCACTCGTCCAAACGTTTCGCCGGAACTCAAGAGTGTCAAGTGAACACTCCTCTATTGGTATCTACACGAACAAATGGTGGAGAAAAATACCTTAAAGTGTGCTTGCACCCATTAGGAATTTCGGCAAGATGAGGGATGGAAGAGCTTGAGAAGGTGATCCAAGGAAGAAGATGAAGTTGGAGAGTAACTCACCAAAATCAATTCTCATCTAATGAGAAGTGGTCGGCCACATCAAGTCTTAGGGGGTTACATGCATGCATGTAACTCCAAGAGCCAATGACTCCTGGTCTCCCTCATGAGGTGGCACCACTTGATAAGTCAATGATGATGTGGAAGCCGACCATGCCAAGTCATCATCATGACATGACATTTGGTCAAGTCAAACTTGACCTTTCATCTTCCCTCTCAAGTCAAGTTAAACTTGACCTCTTATCTCCCATGGTTAATCAAATCCAACCATTTGATTCAAGTCAATTTAATTTAATGAATCTCTATTCATTAATTTAAATTGATTTGAGGAATCAAATCTAAATTAGACTCATTCAACACTTGAATCAAATTGAGTCCAACTCAATTAGTCTAATTTGGATTACTCTTAATCCAATTTGGTTCATCCCATGAACCTAATCCTCATGGTTCATCATATGAACCTAATCTCCATCTAATTGTCCTTTGTGTGTGACCCTATTGGTTCTTGTAACATTGACAATGTCCCTAAACAAATTTAGGAACATAAGCAATGAGCGGTATCTAGCAACATATCATTGCTACCCAAGTTGCAAGAATGTTGAGCTCCAACATCACCTTTGTGACTACTAATTGTGACTCTCACAATATGTGACAATGTCCCTCTATCCTTGACGTCTAGATTGACCAATTGAGGCATAGACCGTGTCATCCTCGGTACAATCTATATCTTAAACTCCAAGTAGATTCTCTCTAATCAAATGAGATCAATATATCATATTGACTCATTTGGACATGGTCATGCACTTCGTGGTCTCACTCTATCAAGAATAACAATGTCCCTCCCGTCATATATGAGGGATAGATCCCATCTACATCACTCACATCCCTTCGCATAATTTGTCACATACCCAGTAATCGTCTTTATAGTTTACCCATTTACGGGTGACGTTTGACGAAGCCAAAGTATGCAACTCCTTATGTAGGGAACCATGGTGACTTCAGGTCTAAGGACTAATAGTCATATTAATAGCCACATGAGAAAGTATATGACACTCATACAACGATCCATGATACTTTCTCATAGCGGGTCATTCAGTATACATTCTTCAATGCATACCCATGTGTTAACTTGATATCTCATATCCATGACATGTGAGATCAAATCATCGTGTTGACCTACATGCTAGTCTCTATGCATTAGTAAAAGCCCTAGAGCCAATCATGTGATGATTGTTTATGGATTTCATTTTATCATATTCCTATTTATAAATGCATGGTTATTATATTTACTTGTATTGATGCTAAATAACTAAGTATAATAACGTCCTTGAGTAGTAGGTTCTTATCTATATCAATTGATTGGTTGAATCGATAATGAGATGATATAGAGAACACTACTCTTAATCATTCCTAGTCAAGTATTAACATTCAGGGACAATGTTAATGCATAGAGACTAGCATGTAGGTCAACACGATGACTTGATCTCACAAGTCATGGATATGAGATATCAAGTTGACACATGGGTATGCATTGGAGAATGTATACTGAATGACCCGCCATGAGAAAGTATCATGGATCGTTATATGATTGTCTTATACTTTCTCATGTGACTATTAGTATGACTATTAGTCCTTAGACCTGAAGTCACCATGGTTCCCTACATAAGGAGTTGCATACTTTGGCTTCGTCAAACGTCACCGGTAAATGGGTGGACTATAATGACTTGGAGGGATCTAATAGGCATGAGGCTAATTGAGGTGACTAGAAGGTTTAGGTCTAGTCTAAGGATGATATAATAAGTATGACAGCATCATACTTAGGGTAAACCTCATGGTTGAGGTGTAGCAGTCGATTGGGGTCATCGACTACCGATCGTCAAGTGTTTGATACTATGAGTCGAAGTCGACTTGTACGGTCGGGATTATGACGATCGATCGTAAAGTCGACTGCGATCGGCCTACTATCATAGATGCAAGCTGCCTCGATTGACACCTCGACTAGTGTCCCAATCTAGGCGGTGCCTCGATTGTCTTCGGCTGCGGAGGCCACAGATGCAAGGCACCTCATCTGGCGCCTCGACTGGCTTCGGCTACGGCGACCACAGATGCAAGGCGCCTCGATCGACGCCTCGATTTCTTGATCAGTTGACTGCCAATGAAGGGCAGTCGATTGATGTGTTGGTCGCGAAAGCAGAACTCTCGATAGCCGACGGGATAGTCGGCTATGAGCTTGGCGGTAGACTGATGGGTAATGGCAGTTGACTATCAGTGTATCCGTTGGCTTGAATGCTGACGTGGATGACTCATATAAAGGCGATTACTGGGTGTGTAACAAATTATGCGGAGGGATGTGAGTGATGTAGATGAGATCTATCCCTCATATATGACGAGAGTGACATCATTATTCTTGATAGAGTGAGACCACAAAGTGCATGACCTTGCCCAAATGAGTCAATATGAGATATTGAGCTCATTTGATTAAAGTGAGTCTACTTGGAGTTCAATATATAGATTTTACCGAGGATGACACGGTCTATGCCTCAATTGGTCAATCTAAATATCAAGGATAGAGGGACATTGTCACATTTTGTGAGAGTCACAATTAGTAGTTACAAAGGTGATGTTGGAGCTCAATATTCTTGTAACTTGGGTAGCAATGACGTGTTGCTAGATATCGCTCATTGTTTATGTTCCTAAATCGGTTTAGGGACATTGCCAACGTTACAAGAACCTATAGAGTCACACACAAAGGACAATTAAATGGAGATTAGGTTCATATGATGAACCATGAGGATTAGGTTTATGGGATGATCCAAATTGAATTAAGAGTAATCCAAATTAGACTAATATAGTTAGACTCAATTTGATTCAAGAGAACACTCCTCTATTGGTATCCACACGGACAAATGGTGGAGAAAAATACCTTAGAGTGTGCTAGCACCCTTTAGGAATTTCGACAAGATGAGGGATGAAAGAGCTTGAGAAGGTGATCCAAGGAAGAAGATGAAGTTGGAGAGTAACTCACCAAAATCAATTCTCATCTAATGATAAGTGGCCGACCACATCAAGTCTTGGGGGGTTACAAGCATGCATGTAACTCAAAGAGCCAATGACTCTTGGTCTCCCTCATGAGGTGACACTACTTGATAAGTCAATGATGATGACCATGCCAAGTCATCATCATGACATGACATTTGGTCAAGTCAAACTTGACCTTTAATCTTCCCTCTCAAGTTAAGTCAAACTTGACCTCTTATCTCACCATTTGATTCAAGTTAATTTAATTTAATGAATCTTTATTCATTAATTTAAATTGATTTGATGAATCAAATCTAAATTAGACTCATTCAATACTTGAATCAAATTAAGTCAAACTCAATTAGTCTAATTTGGTTTACTCTTAATTCAATTTGGTTTATCCTATGAACCTAATCTTCATGGTTCATCATATGAACCTAATCTCCATCTAATTGCCCTTTGTGAGTGACCCTATAGATTCTTGTAACGTTGGCAATGTTCCTAAAACGATTTAGGAACATAAGCAATAAGCGGTATCTAGCAACACATCATTGCTACCCAAGTTACAAGAATGTTGAGCTCCAACATCACCTTTGTGACTAGTAATTGTGACTCTCACAATATGTGACAATGCCCCTCTATCCTTGACATCTAGATTGACCAATTAAGGCATAGACCGTGTCATCCTAGGTACAATTTATATCTTGAACTCCACGTAGACTCACTCTAATCAAATGAGCTCAATATCTCATATTGACTCATTTGGGCATGGTCATGCACTTCGTGGTCTCACTCTATCAAGAATAACGATGTCTCTCCCATCATATAGGAGGGATAGATCCCATCTACATGTTAGTTATAGCCCTAGAACCAATCATGTGATGGTTGAATAGGGAACATTTTGTATCATATTCTATAAAGGAAAAGGATTGATTATTATATTTACAGTTTGCTTGTGCCAGCTAACTTAAATATAATAATGCCCTAGAAAAGTAGGTTCTTATCTACAGCATATCAATTGGCAGAATTGATTATGAGAGGCTGTAGAGAATACTTTCCTAAATGTTCCTAGTCAAGTATTAATATGCAAGGGTAATATTAATACATAAAGACTAGCATGTAGGTCAATTGATGACTTGATCTCACAAGTCATGGATATATGATATCAAGTTGACACATGGGTATATATTAGAGAATATATACTGAACTGACCCGCCATGAGAAAGTTTAATGGATCGTCATATGAGTGTCATAAACTTTCTCATGTGACTATTGATATGAATAGTCCTCAAACCTGAAGTCACTATGGTTCCCTACATAAAGAGTTATGTACTTTAGTATCGTCAAACGTCACCCGTAACAGGGTGGACCATAAAGGCGATTACTGGGTATATAACAAATTATGCGAAAGGATGTGAGTGATGTAGATGAGATCTATCCCTCCCATATGACGGGAGTGATATCTGTGGGCCTCTTGATTGAGTAGAACTACTAAAACGCATGACCATGCTCGAATGAGTCAATATGAGATATTGAGCTCATTTGTTTGAGTTAGTTTACTCAGGGATCAAGAAACACATAGATTGATCGAGGATGACACGGTCTATGCCTCATTGGTCAATCTGATATCAAGGATAGAAGGACACGGTCATACATTATAGTAGTCACGGAACGGTTAGTCGGATCTTGACTTATTTCGTAACTTGGGTAGCAATGATGTATTGCTAGATGCCGCTCATTGCTTGTGTATCTAAAAGAGTTTAGATCCACTGCCAACGTTATGAGAGCCTATAGGGTCACACACAAAGAGCATGATGATTAGAAGAATTAGTGCATTCTAGTTTGACTAGAATAATTTGGGAATGAGCTTAAGTACAAAATGATTTTTGGACTTTAAGCTTAATGAGAATTTTAGCTTATTGATTTAATGAGATTAATTCAATATGCTAAGCTTATTAATTTAATAAGATTAAATAAATATGTTATCATGATAGCCTATGCTTAATTGATTTAATAAGATTAATTCAATATGTTACCTTATTGATTTAATGAGATTAATTCAATATGATAACATAAGCTTATTGAATTAATAAGATTAATTCAACATGCATGAATGCCACATAAGCATGTCACCTAAGCTTGATGAGGTGGAAGGAGACAAAGGGTTTTGACCTTTGGAATTTCTCCACATGTGGCCGGCCATTATCTTTCAATGCAATTGATTGCATTGAATGTGATAGGAGGTTAAAGGTTTTTTCAATCCTATAAAACACTCCATGGGGTGGCTGGCCAATGTGTTGGTGAAGCTTGAGGCTTGGAGAGAGCTTGTTGGTGAGAGGCTTTGGTTGTGTGGCTTTTGTGAGTGTAGGCTAGCAAGAAGAGTGGTCTTCTTCTTTCTTTCTCTTTTTCCCTACCTTCCTCTCCTGTAGGGACTTCTCTAGCAAGAAGTAAAGGAGAGCTCTTCTAGTTTCTTTTGTGAGACAAGAGCTTGCTCGTGTAGATACATATAGAGGCACGGACATTTGAACGTGCTAAAAGATTCAACAAACCCAAGGAGAAGCGGGATTAAAAAGGGCACGCAACAAAGGTAATATTCTCCTATAAGATAGGTTTTGAGAAATTTATTTTTGTACGAGGTTTTTCTTTCGCAAGGATCACTTGGAAGGGATCCTATTTTTCCGTTGCGTATATGCTATTTTGCATAAGAAATCCCTACAGTGGTATTAGAGTCACTTGCGAAAGATCGTATAAAAAATAGGTTTTCTCTATTTTATATATGATATAGAAGTAGGATAAATTTTATTATGAGTTGATAATTGCATTAGCAATTTTTCAAACATAATAAAATATCCGATGTCTTTTAAAAGTTAAAATTGACATGGTGCATGGTTATGGCCTAGTCCCAAAAAGGTTGTGAATGTGTGTGTTGTAATTCTTAATACGACCTGCGTGTCGTGCCTTTCTCTTAAAATTCTTGTTGTAAAAATTAGTTTTAGACTCGAATGTAACTCGAGTATTTCTCCTTTTGTAATATACAAAATAAAGATGGAGGGTCCATTGGAAGATGACGTTACAAGGAGGAAGTCAACAACACAAGACAACCAAAAGGAAGCACTTGGGAGAAGATGTTATCCCTAGGTTGACCAATCAATCTTTTCATTGGCTTGAGAAGATTGTAGAATAAGGGTCATAACCATGACACGCTTAGTTTAATATGTATGTGATGCATGTTAATTTAGCTTATATGTGATGTATGCTAATATGTATGTGATGCATGTTTATTTCTTAATAAGTCAAAAACGATATGCCTACCAAAGTTTGGTACTCACTACTACTCTCGATCATTTGTTGTTGGGTTTGCCAAAGCAAAGCAATGCATTTTATCTTGGAAGAGTGCGAGTGGACAATCGTGATGTCCCGCTATCAAACTTGGTTAAGACTTAATTAAGTTTTTCTTATTTAATTAAGAAAGTAGAGGCATATATTAGCTTTGAACATAAGTTTTAAAAATTAGTTTTTTGTGATTTAACATCACTTTGTCTTAGAAAGTGGTCGTTGTTCGATATCAAAGAAGGCCTCGTCTCGCCACTACCGAAGTCGGTTTAAGAATAAGCACTAAACTAATCTAAACTTAACCAAAGCTATTAAAGAGTTACATTAGATGTAATTGGCAAAAGATTGCCTACCTAATCATACTACGTCTTGGGCGATTAGCCAAAGCTAACTCAAGACGAAGTATGATGTGAATCTTTATCCCATATAAATTTATAGCTAAATAGAAGCTAATGATGTAAGCAAAATGTGTTTACCTACATCAATTATTAGCTCATATCAAAGCTATGAGAATTTAGTGGGAGCCTCATTTAATTAAAGGCCTAATTAAATGACTTAGGTATGATACTTAATTTTGCATTTTAATGTTGTAGATCACCATGTCATCTAACACGACACACCCCCTCAACTTGCGATCTGTCCTTGAGAAAGACAAGCTCAATGGTGTTAGTTATAGCCCTAGAACCAATCATGTGATGGTTGAATAGGGAACATTGTATCATATTCTATAAAGGCAAAGGATTGGTTATTATATTTACTCCTTAGAGTATCAACGATCAAGGGGCACACTAATATTAACCAAAACCTTATGTCCTAGGACTTGTGCTCTAGCAACATGTAACTGGAACGAGGTCAGAGAGAATACTTTCCTAAATGTTCCTAGTCAAATATTAATATGCAAGGGCAATATTAATACATAAAGACTAGCATGTAGGTCAATTGATGACTTGATCTCACAAGTCATAGATATATGATATCAAGTTGACACATGGGTATATATTAGAGAATATATACTGAACTGACCCGCCATGAGAAAGTTTAATGGATCGTCATATGAGTGTCATAAACTTTCTCATGTGACTATTGTTATGAATAGTCCTCAAACCTGAAGTCACTACGGTTCCCTACATAAGGAGTTATGTACTTTGGTATCGTCAAATGTCACCCGTAACAGGGTGGACCATAAAGGCGATTACTGGGTATATAACAAATTATGCGGAGGGATGTGAGTGATGTAGATGGGATCTATCCCTCCCATATGACGGGAGTGATATCTGTGGGCCCCTTGATTGAGTGGAACTACTAAAACGCATGGCCATGCTCGAATGAGTCAATATGAGATATTGAGCTCATTTGTTTGAGTTAGTTTACTCAGGGATCAAGAAACACATAGATTGATCGAGGATGACACGGTCTATGCCTCATTAGTCAATCTGATATCAAGGATAGAAGGACACGGTCACACATTATAGTAGTCACGGAAAGGTTAGTCGGATCTTGACTTATCTCGTAACTTGGGTAGCAATGATGTATTGCTATATGCCGCTCATTGCTTGTGTATCTTAAAGAGTTTAGATCCACTGCCAACGTTATGAGAGCCTATAGGGTCACACACAAAGAGCATGATGATTAGAAGAATTAGTGCATTCTAGTTTGACTAGAATAATTTGGGAATAAGCTTAAGTACAAAATGGTTTTTGGACTTTAAGCTTAATGAGAATTTTAGCTTATTGATTTAATGAGATTAATTCAATATGCTAAGCTTAATTGATATAATAAGATTAATTCAATATGTTACTTTATTGATTTAATGAGATTAATTCAATATGATAACATAAGCTTATTCAATTAATAAGATTAATTCAACATCCATGAATGCCACATAAGCATGCCACCTAAGCTTGATGAGTTGGAAGGAGACAAAGGGGTTTGACCCTTGGATTTCCTCCACATGTGGCCGGCCAAAACAAGGAGGATAACTCCTTGTTTAATTATCTTTCAATGCCATTGATTGCATTGAATGTGATAGGAGATGAAAGGTTTTTCAAATCCTATAAAACACCCCATGGGGTGGCCGCCAAAGTGAGTTGAGTGAGCTAAGGCTTGGTGAGAGAGCTTGGTGGGAGAGGCTTTTGTTGTGTGGTTTTGTGAGTGTAAGCTAGCAAGAAGAGTAGTCTTCTTCTTCCTTTCTCTTCTTCCCTACCTTCCTCTCCTTTAGGGACTTCTCTAGCAAGAAGTAAAGGAGAGATCTTCTAGTTTTCTTTTGTGAGACAAGAGCTTGCTCGTGTGGATACATATAGAGGCACGGACATTTGAACGTGCTAAAAGATCCAACACAACCAAGGAAAAGCGGGATTGCAAAGGGCACGCAACAAAGGTAGAATTCTCCTATAAGATAGGTTTTCATTTAGAGAAATTTATTTTGTACGAGGTTTTCTTTCGCAAGGATCACTTGGAAGGGATCCTAATTTTCCGTTGCGCATATGCTATTTTGCATACAAGATCCCTACAGTGGTATCAGAGCCACTTGCGAAAGATCGTATAAAAATAGGTTTTCTCTATTTTATATATGATATAGAAGTAGGATAAATTTTATTATGAGTTGATAATTGCATTAGCAATTTTTCAAATATAATAAAATATCCGATGTCTTTTAAAAGTTAAAATGACATGGTGCATGGTTATGGCCTAGTCCCAAAAGGTTTGTGAATGTGTGTTGTAATTCTTAATACGACCTGCGTGTCGTGCCTTTCTCCTAACATTCTTGTTGTAAAATTAGCTTTAGACTCGAATGTAACTCGAGTATTTCTCCTTTTGTAATATACACAACAAAGATGGAGGGTCCATTGGAAGATGATGTTACAAGGAGGAAGTCAACAACACAAGACAACCAAAAGGAAGCACTTGGGAGAAGATGCTATCCCCAGGTTGACCAATCAATCTTTTCATTGGTTTGAGAAGATTGTAGAATAAGGGCCATAACCATGACACGCTTAGTTCAATATATATATGATACATGTTAATTTAGCTTATATGTGATGTATGCTAATATGTATGTGATGCATGTTTAAGTTTATTTCTTAATAAGTCTAAACGATATGCCTACCAAAGTTTGGTACTCACTACTTCCTCGATCATTTGTTATTGGGTTTGCCAAAGCAAAGCAATGCATTTTATCTTGGAAGAGTGCGAGTGGACAATCGTGATGTCCCGCTATCAAACTTGGTTAAGACTTAATTAAGTTTTTAAAGTAGAGGCATATATTAGCTTTGAACATAAGTTTTAAAAATTAGTTTTGTGTGATTTCCGAACATCAGCTTTGTCTTAGAAGTGGTCGTTGCTCCGATATCCAAGAAGGCCTCTCGTGCCTCGCCACACCGAAGTCCGGTTTAGGAATAAGCACTAAACTAATCTAAACTTAACCAAAGCTATTAAAAAGTTACATCAGATGTAATTGACAAAAGATTGCCTACCTAATCATACTACGTCTTGGGCGATTAGCCAAAGCTAACTCAAGACGAATTATGAAGTGGATCTTTATCTCATATAAATTTATAGCTAAATAGAAGCTAATCATATAAGCAAAATGTGTTTGCCTACATCAATGATTAGCTCATATCAAAGCTATGAGAATTTAGTGGGAGCCTCATTTAATTAAAGGCCTAATTAAATGACTTAGGTATGATACTAAATTTTGCATTTTAATGTTGTAGATCACCATGTCATCTAACACGACACACCCTCAACTTGCGATCTGCCCTGAGAAAGACAAGCTCAATGGAGCTAACTTTCTAGATCGGTATAGGAACTTGAGGATTATCCTCAAGCAAGAACGTAAACTGTATGTCCTAGAGCGCCTATCCTCAAACACCCACCTCTGGCCACTCGTCTTTGAAAAGATGCTTATAAGAAGCATCAAGATGACGATTAGATGTGTCATGTCTTATGCTTGCCACCATGAACTCGAGCTTGTAAGCAACATGAGAACATGGATGCCTATGGTATGGTTGAGCATTTGAAATAACTATATCAAGGACAAGCTAGGCACGAGCGTTTTGAAGTGTCTAAGGCTCTTTTTACATGCAAGATGCAAGAAGGAACACCTGTAGGAACTCACGTACTTAAAATGATAGTATGTTGAGAACCTCGAAAAGACTAGGTTTTCCATTGAGCCGAGAATTGACAATCGATGTTATCCTGCAATCGTTGCCGGAAGCATATAATCAATTCGTCATGAATTATAACATGAATGAAATTGATAAACCTTGCTCGAGATTCTCAAAGATGTTAAGAACAAACCAAATCTCAAGAAGAAAGTTAGTAACGCATTACTAATGGTCAAGAAGGGCAAAGGTAAGCGCAAAGGCAAGGGTAAGACCTAAGCCAAAGGCAAGGCCAATTCATCCACTTCAAAGGGTAAAGGTAAAGTACCTAAGGAAGGGACTGTTTCCATTATGTGAGATCGACATCGGAAGCGGAACCGCAAAGTCTACTCGAGGAAGTAAAGAAGAAAAAGAAGTGGACTTCGCCTGTATACACGTTATAGAAGTTAATCTATCTATTTCTTCTACATGGGTATTAGATACCGGATGTGCATCTCACATTTGTACTAATGTGCAGGGACTGAGAAATAGTAGACTAATGGCAAAAGGCGAAGTGAACCTACGAGTAGGCAATGACGCAAAAGTTGCTGCTGTAGTTGTAGGAACATATTCTTTGTCTTTGCCCACTGGGCTTATCTTAGAACTAGAGGAGTGCTTTTATGTACCTGCATTAACAAAGAACATAATCTCTGTATCTTGTTTAGACAAGAAAAGCTTTTCTTTTATAATAAAGGACAAATGTTGTTCCATTTATTTAAATGAAATGTTCTATTGTAATGCACTACTTATGAATGGTCTCTATGTTCTAGATTTAGAAAACCCAATTTATAACGTAAATACCAAACGGTTCAAATCGAATAATTTGAACCAAACATATCTCTGACACTGTCGCCTAGGTCACATAAATGAAAAACGCATATCCCAACTCCATAAAGATGGATTATTGGACTCATTTGATTTTGAATCATATGAGATATGCGAATCTTGTCTTTTAGGAAAGATGACTAAAACTCCATTTAGTGGACATGGCGAGAGAGCGACGGACTTGTTAGGACTCATACATACTGATGTATGTGACCCTTTCAATGTCGAAGCCAGAGGAGGCTATAAGTACTTTATTACTTTCACTGATGATATGAGTAGATTTGGCTATTTATATTTGATGAGACAAAAGTCAGAATCCTTTGAAAAGTTCAAAGAATTCAAGAATGAAGTACAAAACCAACTTGGTAAGCGTATTAAGCTACATCGATCAGATCGAGGTGGTGAATACCTTAGTCAAGAGTTTCGTGATCACCTGGCTGAGTGTGGGATAATATCCCAACTCACTCCACCTGGAACACCACAATGGAATGGTGTATCTGAGAGGAGAAATCGTACTCTATTAGATATGATACGATCAATGATGAGCCGATCGATCTACCTACTTCCTTTGGGGTTTAGCTCTAGAGAACCGCTTACACTTAATCGCATCCCATCAAAAAGCCGTAGAAAAGACACCATATACGTTATGGACTGGGAAGAGTCCCAAAATGTCTTTTATAAAGATTTGGGGTTGTGAAGCTTAGACGTCAAGTCTCAGATAAACTAGGACCCAAATCAGATAAGTGTTATTTTGTAGGATATCCCAAGGAAACTAAGGGATATTACTTTTACAATCCCACACTTGGTAAGGTGTTTGTTGTAAAATGCCAGTCTTTCTAGAAAGAGAATTTATTTCTAGAAAAACTAGTGGGAGTAAAATTCATCTTGAAGAAATTCAAGATGAAGATAACACTAAGGCTTCAATGGAAAATGAACAGGCACCACAAAGTGTTGTGGATGAGGAAATTGTTGCCCAAAGAGTTGTGGAGCAAATACCTGTTCAAGTAGACCAACCTCTTCGTAGATCTGATAGGATCCGCTGCCAACCCGAGAGATATTCTTTTCTCGACCGACACAACGGTGAGGTATTGCTTGTCGATCTTGACGAGCCTACATCCTATCAAGAAGCTATGATGAGCCCAGATTTCGAGAAATGGCTAGAGGCCATGAGATCCGAAATGGAATCCATGTACACTAACCAAGTATGGACTTTGGTTGATCCACCTGAAGGGGTAAAACCCATTGGGTGTAAGTGAGTCTTTAAAGTAAAGACTGACATGGATGGTAATAAGCATACCTATAAAGGTAGATTGGTGGCTAAAGGATTCAAACAAATTCATGGTATTGACTATGATGAAACCTTTTCACCAGTTGCGATGCTTAAATCCATTCGGATCATACTTGCTATTGCAGCCTACCACGATTATGAGATCTGGCAGATGGATGTCAAAACCGCTTTTCTGAATGGAAAGCTACTCGAGGATGTGTACATGACATAGCCTGAGGGTTTTGAAGATCCAAAGCATCCTGGAAAGGTATGCAAACTGCAAAGGTCCATTTATGGACTAAAGCAAGCCTCTCGAAGCTAGAATCTTCGATTCGATGATGCAATCAAGGAGTTTGGTTTCATCAAGAATGAAGATGAACCTTGTGTCTACAAGAGAAATAGTGGGAGCACAGTTGTATTTCTTATCTTGTATGTAGATGACATACTTCTCATCGGAAATGATATTCCCTCACTTCAGTCTATGAAGATGTGGTTATGGAATTGTTTCTCGATGAAAGACTTAGGTGAAGCTGCCTATATTCTAGGCATCAAGATCTATAGAGATAGATCTAAAAGATTACTTGGCCTAAGTCAGAGTACACACATTGATAAAGTGCTAGATCGTTTTGCTATGTAAAATTCCAAGAAAGGATTTCTGCCTTTATCACATGGTGTGAGTCTTTCGAAGACTCAATGTCCCTCTTCTAAGGAGGAGAGAGATCGCATGGATAAGATCCCTTATGCATCTGCCATAGGGTCTATCATGTATGTCATGCTTTGTACTCGTCCTGACGTCTCGTATGCTTTGAGCATAACGAGTAGATACCAGTCGGATCCAGGTGAAAGTCACTGGATAGCAGTCAAAAATATTCTTAAATACTTACGAAGAACGAAAGAATATTTCCTGATATTCGAGGCAATGAGAGGAGCTAGTCAGAAGGGTTACAGGATGCAAGCTTCCAAACATATAAGGATGACTATAGATCGCAATCGGGTAATGGTTTTGCTCGAATGGTGGAGCCGTGAGTGGAAGAGTTCAAGTAGACACAGCTGCCGATTCTACAACAGAGCCGAGTATATTGTCGCTGCTCGATGCAAAGAAAGGAGGTCATGGCCCGCAAGTTCATCAGTGAACTTGGGGTAGTTCCTAGCATGCATTGCAGATCCAATAGACCTCTATTGTGACAACAATGGGGCTATTGCACAGGCTAAGGAACCTCGATCACATCAGCGGACCAAACACATACTGCGGCGCTTCCATCTCATTCGAGAGATCATCGATAGAGATGTGAGGATATGCAGAGTACCAACAGAAGCTAACATCGCAGATCCACTGACCAAGGCTTTGGCACAGAGGAAACATGATGGATACACTAGGTCACTAGGTATCAGATATTATAGTGATTGATACTAGTGCTAGTGGGAGATTGTTAGTTATAGCCCTAGAACCAATCATGTGATGATTGAATAGGGAACATTGTATCATATTCTATAAAGGCAAAGGATTGGTTATTATATTTACATCTTGCTTGTGCCAACTAAATTAAATATAATAATGCCCTAGAAAAGTAGGTTCTTATCTACAGCACATCAATTGGCAGAATTGATTATGAGAGGTAAATGTTCCTAGTCAAATATTAATATGCAAGGGCAATATTAATACATAAAGACTAGCATATAGGTCAATTGATGACTTGATCTCACAAGTCATGGATATATGATATCAAGTTGACACATGGGTATATATTAGAGAATATATACTGAACTGACCCGTCATGAGAAAGTTTCATGGATCGTCATATGAGTGTCATAAACTTTCTCATGTGACTATTGGTATGAATAGTCCTCAAACCTGAAGTCACTACGGTTCCTACATAAGGAGTTATGTACTTTGGTATCGTCAAACGTCACCCGTAACAGGGTGGACCATAAAGGCGATTACTGGGTATACAACAAATTATGCGGAGGGATGTGAGTGATGTAGATGGGATCTATCCCTCCCATATGACGAGAGTGATATCTGTGGGCCCCTTGATTGAGTGGAACTACTAAAACGCATGACCATGCTCGAATGAGTCAATATGAGATATTGAGCTCATTTGTTTGAGTTAGTTTACTCAGGGGTCAAGAAACACATAGATTGATCGAGGATGACACGGTCTATGCCTCATTCGTCAATCTGATATCAAGGATAGAAGGACACGGTCATACATTATAGTAGTCACGGAAAGGTTAGTCGGATCTTGACTTATCTCGTAACTTGGGTAGCAATGATGTATTGCTAGATGCCGCTCATTGCTTGTGTATCTAAAAGAGTTTAGATCCACTGCCAACGTTGTGAGAGCCTATAGGGTCACACACAAAGAGCATGATGATTAGAAGAATTAGTGCATTCTAGTTTGACTAGAATAATTTGGGAATAAGCTTAAGTACAAAATGGTTTTTGGACTTTAAGCTTAATGAGAATTTTAGCTTATTGATTTAATGAGATTAATTCAATATGCTAAGCTTAATTGATTTAATAAGATTAATTCAATATGTTACCTTATTGATTTAATGAGATTAATTCAATATGATAACATAAGCTTATTGAATTAATAAGATTAATTCAACATATGCCACCTAAGCATGCCACATAAGCATGCCACCTAAGCTTGATGAGTTGGAAGGAGACAAAGGGTTTGACCTTGGATTTCCTCCACATGTGGCCGCCAAAACAAGGAGGATAACTCCTTGTTTAATTATCTTTCAATGTCATTGATTGCATTGAATGTGATAGGAGATGAAAGGTTTTTCAAATCTATAAAACACCCATGGGGGTGGCCGCCAAAGGGGTTGAGTTGGAGCTTAAGGCTTGGTGAGAGCTTGGTGGGAGAGGCTTTTATTGTGTGGTTTTGTGAGTGTAAGCTAGCAAGAAGAGTAGTCTTCTTCTTCCTTTCTCTTCTTCCATACCTTCCTCTCCTTTAGGGACTTTTCTAGCAAGAAGTAAAGGAGAGATCTTCTAGTTTTCTTTTGTGAGACAAGAGCTTGCTCGTGTGGATACAAATAGAGGCACGGACATTTGAACGTGCTAAAAGATCCAACACATCCAAGGAAAAGCGGGATTGCAAAGGGCACGCAACAAAGGTAGAATTCTCCTATAAGATAGGTTTTCTTTTAGAGAAATTTATTTTGTATGAGGTTTTCTTTCGCAAGGATCACTTGGAAGGGATCCTAATTTTCCGTTGCGCGTATGCTATTTTGCATACAAGATCCCTACAAATAGAGCTAACTTTCTAGACTGGTATAGGAACTTGAGGATTATGTTAGGGCAATCTCTTGCCGTAATATGGTTTTGATGGTGTGGCAAAGGGTTTAAGTTAGTGTGTTATGTTGATTTGATATGTGCGTGAAGTCGTGCAGGACTTAGTAATTTGCACATGGAGCGGTGGCGAGTTTCACATCTCATGACTCGTGCCTTGAGTCGGTGAAGGATAGCTTTGCGGAAGTCGTGCGCTTGGAGTATCCGAGGGACCGCCGGACGAGAAGCTTGGAGTGAAGCCGAAGGAAGTAGACTTCGAGGCAAGAGACGCGAAGGAGCATTGCAGAGTCGTGCGCCTGATGCTGCCGAGGGACGTGGCCGAGAACGAAGAGAACTTCGAAGGCGAGGGACTCCGAGATATGAGAGTGAGCGATTGTAACCCAGGGAGGGGTAGCTCTTAGGTGAAACTTGGCCATTTGTCCAAGTGTCGGATGGGTTTTCCCGACACTAGTCGACTGCCATGTCATGACAGTCGACTGCTCTGAGTCGAATGTAGTTCGACTAGTATACGATCGATCAAGTGTGGCGAATGATCATGTCGTAAGGGCCGATCGCTAAGACATCACCGATCGATGAAGGCAAAGAATGATCGTCAATAGGGTTTTGGCCACAAACCATTCGTAGTAAGGCATGACTATTGAGGCACGACTGATGAGGTCCATCAGTCGACTGCCAAGAGTTCCGTTGGACTACAACGGTCAGGATTCGACGTATTCGGAGGCCGTTGTAGTGACGGCAGTCGACTGCCAAGGGCGACAGTCGACTGGTGGCGGCCAACGGGAAGAAATCAGCCCTCTCTATAAAAAGAGATGGTGTGAGCCTTTAAGAGGCTAATGCTTATGCTCTAAGTGATCTTCCTAGTGCCCCACAAGCTCTAAACTCTTCTTACTTGTTTTTACTTCATTCTATTTGTAAGAAGAGTGATCTTGATTGTAAAGGTTACCTCCACCTATCTTGGTGCAAAGGAGAGACCAATAGTGATTGGCTTTGGAGGAGTGATTCACCTCGGACGAATCAGGATCATGGATTAGCGGCGTAGCCGTGAACCACGTTACATTCTTTGTTAGCGTTTGTATTTTTATTTATAGCTTTGTCTTTATTGTTTATGCTTCCGCTTGCGCTAACGATTGTGTAGACGAGCAAATGAACGAGAGAATTCCAACATCCATTGGAAGAGGGCTATTCACCCCCCTCTAGCCGGCCGTACCGATTTCCTACAAGTGGTATCAGAGCCGAGGAAAGCTTGTCAAGGACTAACCGCCACAACAAGCAACTTTCAAAATGGCTGGCTCCAACATCCATCCTCCGAAGTTTGAAGGAGAATTCGCTTGGTGGAAGAAGCGAATGGAGGTATTTTTCGAAACAGATTTTGACATTATGATTACAATGGAATCCGATTTCGTTTTGCCTAGGGATGAAGAGGGGAAGCCAATAGTGAAATCTAGGTGGACCAAAAGGCAAAGGGAAGAGCACCTTGCAAATTCAAAAGTCAAGCATCATCTCTTCAATGTGCTCCCCCAACAAGAAATCAACCGAATAGGAGAATGCCTAAGCGCCAAGGAGATGTGGGAGAAGCTAATTGAGCTTCATGAAGGCACATCCGAGGCAAAGCTAGCAAGGAGAGATCTTCTCCGCTCCCAACTATCCAACATTAAATTAGAAAAGTGAGAAAAGGTAACTTCTTTGCATTCTAGATTCAAAGAAATTTTAAATGGACTAACAAGTGTAGGAGAAAGGCTCTCCAATCGCGATATGATAATGAAGGCCATAGATGCTTTCCCCCGATCATCCAAGTGGAGTTCAATGGTGGACTCATTTTACATTTCAAAGAATCTAGAGGTAAGTACTCTAGATGAATTTTTCTCCACTATGGAATTACATGAATCTAGGCTTGAAGGAATACAAGAAGAGCCTAGAATTCAACCTTCAAGGGGAGTAGCATTGTTGGCAAATAAGGGGAAGAAGAAGATAGAGATCCCCTCCTCCTCCGATGATGAAGCCTCCACCTCCTCCATGGATAGCACGGAAGAAGCCTACATGGTAAGGAAGGTAAGACGTGCATTTAAGAATTTTAGATTTGATAAATCTCATGATAGGAATAGAAGACCAAGGGGGAAGGTCATATGCTACAATTGCCAAGGAGAGGGGCACATAAGGGACAATTGTCCTCTCCTAAACAAGAGCAAGGAAGAGAGGAAAAAGAAAGAAGAAAAGAAGAAGAAAAAGGGGAGCAAGAAAAAGAAGGAAGAGGAGAAGAAGACAAAAGAAAAGGGGAAGGCCAAAGCTCTAAAGGCAAGGACTTGGGATGACCCATCCTCATCCTCCTCATCATCATCGGATGAGGAGAATGCCTTTGTCACCAATTTGGCCTTGATGGCCTTTGATGACTTGGATTGCTCTTCATCCGAAAATGAAGGATCAAGCTCAAGTGGGGAGAGCTCAAATGAAGGGGGAGCTTCTACATCCTCATCATCCGAAGAAGAAGAGGACATGGAAACTATGGTAACGAAAGCCTCTCCTAAGAAAATAGTTTCCATAATTTCTAGTTTAACTAAGGACTTATTTGGAATGAAAAAGAAAAATAAAAGCATGTTTAATCAAATTAAGGCATTGGAAAATAAGCTAGAAAATGCATGCTTAAATGATAATATTTCTTCTAGCTTAAATGATGCATGCTCACATGACCTTTATGTGCCACTAGATGTTAGTGATGCATGTATAAATGAAAATAGGGCCTTAAGGGAAAAGGTATATTATTTAACAAAAGCCTTAGAAAAATTCACAATAGGCTCCAATACCTTGAACATGATTATAGGGAGCCAAAGAGCTAGCTTCAATAAAAAAGGCCTAGGCTACAAGGAAAAGAAAAATGAAAAGGCCTACAAATGCCTAATAGCTAGGAGACAAGATAAGAAGAAAGTAATAGCTAGGAAATAGATCCCCAAGGAATACTTAGTGAACCCAATAGGAAAGAACTTATTTTGGGTTCCAGAATCCATCCTTAAGGGTTAGGAAAACCCTAGGGTAGTCAACCATATGCAATTGACCTATATCATATTTTGGTTGACTTAGGATGGCGGGACAACATTTTTAGAATAGTGTTGGGTGATGATAACGTGCCCATAAATAGATAATAATGCTTAAATCATGATGATTAATGTAATTGCTATGTATGTTTGAAATCATGATTTATGATTTTAATATTTGGCACGTAATCATGAGAAATAGGGTTGAATCATGCTTTAGGTGATACTTCGTTTATTATCATCTTATAATACCTAATGCATGACTATTATTTGATGAATACATGTATTTCATGATCATAATGTAAAATTCATTCATATATGTCTTTGTGATCATGTAGAGTGCTAGGATGATACTTAACCTTGATAGAATTGCATGAATATATTGGTTAAGTATACACAAATACCCCCTAGGATGCATCTCACACTCACTATAGGCTAACTTGATTGCAAACTTAGCATGGGTGAGATGTTAGGATGATACAAATGTCCACTAATGCCTATGACATTTAGATGGTCATTCAAAGTATCAAAATAGCAATAATAGACCAATCATGGGGAAGACTTATGTTTAATTCATAGACATATTGCCCAAAGATCATGGTTGGATATTTCATATGTTTTCAAAACCATTTCTTACTTTAAAATACATGTATTCATGTTTTGAAACAATTGGATGCAAGACTAGGTGTAAAAATGGATACTCTTATGATCAAAAACCTAGTAGTTTGTAAAGCCTTTAGAATTTTGGCAAATCTCGGAAAATATAATGATTTTTCTTGAACAACTATTTTTCATTGATAGATATACTTAAAAGAAATATGTTCCCAAAATTTCATGATTTTTCGAATTTTCTGGAATTAATAATGCATTTCTGAAATTCATCCAGAAAATCGTAAATTGATTCTTGTGTTACGATCATCTATACCGATAGCAATGGATTGGATCTGTGAACAAGTACAGTAACCTGATTTTAACTGATTTTAATATATGTTTCTCTTTATACTTGATGCCATGAGTTTATAACTTAGTATTAATATTTTTGATGGTGTCAAAGGGGGAGAAATAATTATGTTTAAGTTAATTATGATAGGGGGAGAAATTAAGGGGGGAGTTTCATGGATTAAGGGGGAGTTGCATGTTGCTATATCATGTTTATGTTTACATGCTTTCTTTCCTTTGAAATTTATATCAAATGTTTTTACCTAACTTAAACGGATTGTCACACATCAAAAAGGGGGAGATTGTTAGGGCAATCTCTTGCCGTAATATGATTTTGATGGTGTGGCAAAGGGTTTAAGTTAGTGTGTTATGTTGATTTGATATGTGCGTTGAAGTCGTGCAGGACTTAATAATTCTCACATGGAGCCGTGGCGAGTTTCACAAGCAAGAACGTAAACTGTATGTCCTAGAGCAGCTACCTCAAACACTACCTGCGACCACTCAGGTGTAAAAGGATGCTTATAAGAAGCATCAAGATGACGCATTAGATGTGTCATGTCTTATGCTTGCCACCATGAACTCTGAGCTTCAGAAGCAACATGAGAACATGGATGTCTATGATATGGTTGAGCATTTGAAACAACTATATCAAAGACAAGCTAGGCATGAGCGTTTTGAAGTGTCTAAGGCTCTTTTTGCATGTAAGATGCAAGAAGGAACACCTGTAGGAACTCACGTACTTAAAATGATAGGGTACGTTGAGAACCTTGAAAAACTAGGTTTTCCACTGAGCCAAGAATTGGCTACCGATGTTATCCTGCAATCATTGCCGGAAGCATATAATCAATTCGTCATGAATTATAACATGAATGAAATTGATAAGTTTTGCTCGAGATTCTCAAAGATGTTAAGAATCACAACCGAATCTCAAGAAGAAAGTTAGTAACATACTAATGGTCAAGAAGGGAAAAGGTAAGCGCAAAGGCAAGGGTAAGACCCAAGCCAAAGGCAAGGTCAATTCATCCACTTCAAAGGGTAAAGGTAAAGTACCTAAGGAAGGGGACTGTTTCCATTGCAGTGAGACTGGACACTGGAAGCGGAACTGCAAAGTCTACCTTGAGAAAGTAAAGAAGAAAAGAAGTGGGACTTCTGCCTCAGGTATTCACGTTATAGAAGTTAATCTATCTATTTCTTCTACATGGGTATTAGATACCGGATGTGCATCTCACATTTGTACTAATGTGCAGGGACTGAGAAATAGTAGACTAATGGCAAAGGGCGAAGTGGACCTACGAGTAGGCAATGACGCAAAAGTTGCTTCTGTAGCTGTAGGAACATATTCTTTGTCTTTGCCCACTGGGCTTATCTTAGAACTAGAGGAGTGCTTTTATGTACCTGCATTAACGAAGAACATAATTTCTAGACAAGAAAAACTTTTCTTTTATAATAAAGGACAAATGTTGTTCCATTTATTTGAATGAAATGTTCTATTGTAATGCACCACTTATGAATGGTCTCTATGTTCTAGATTTAGAAAACCCAATTTATAACGTAAATATCAAACGGTTCAAATCGAATAATTTGAACCAAACATATCTCTGGCATTGTCGCCTAGCTCACATAAATGAAAAACGCATATCCCAACTCCATAAAGATGGATTATTGGACTCATTTGATTTTGAATCATATGAGATATGCGAATCTTGTCTTTTAGGAAAGATGACTAAAACTCCATTTAGTGGACATGGCGAGAGAGCGACGGACTTGTTAGGACTCATACATACTGATGTATGTGGCCCTTTCAATGTCGAAGCCAGAGGAGGCTATAAGTACTTTATTACTTTCACTGATGATATGAGTAGATTTGGCTACTTATATTTGATGAGACATAAGTCAGAATCCTTTGAAAAGTTCAAAGAATTCAAGAATGAAGTACAAAACCAACTTGGTAAGCGTATTAAGCTACTTCGATCAGATCGAGGTGGTGAATACCTTAGTCAAGAGTTTCGTGATCACCTGGCTGAGTGTGAGATAATATCCCAACTCACTCCACCTGGAACACCACAATGGAATGGTGTATCTGAGATGAGAAATCGTACTCTATTAGATATGGTACGATCAATGATGAGCCAGACTGATCTACCTACTTCCTTTTGGGGTTTAGCTCTAGAGACAGTCGCTTTCACACTTAATCTCGTCCCATCAAAAGCCGTAGAAAAGACACCATATACGTTATGGACTGGGAAGAGTCTCAAAATGTCTTTTATAAAGATTTGGGATTGTGAATCTTATGTTAGACGTCAAGTCTCAAATAAACTAGGACCCAAATCAGATAAGTGTTATTTTGTAGGATATCCCAAGGAAACTAAGGGATATTACTTTTACAATCGCACACTCGGCAAGGTGTTTGTTGCCAGAAATGCTGTCTTTCTAGAAAGAGAATTTATTTCTAGAAACACTAGTGGGAGTAAAATTCATCTTGAAGAAATTCAAGATGAAGATAACACTAAGGCTTCGATGGAAAAAGAACAGGCACCACAAAGTGTTGTGGATGAGGAAATTGTTGCCCAAAGAGTTGTGGAGCAAACACCTGTTCAAGTAGACCAACCTCTTCGTAGATCTGATAGGATCCGTCGTCAACCCGAGAGATATTCTTTTCTCTTGACTGACAACGGTGATGTATTGCTTGTCGATCTTGACGAGCCTACATCCTATCAAGAAGCTATGATGAGCCCAGATTCCGAGAAATGGCTAGAGGCCATGAGATCCGAAATGGAATCCATGTACACTAACCAAGTATGGACTTTGGTTGATCCACCTGAAGGGGTAAAACTCATTGGGTGTAAGTGGGTCCTTAAAGTAAAGACTGACATGGATGGTAATAAGCATACCTATAAAGGTAGATTGGTGGCTAAAGGATTCAAACAAATTCATGGTATTGACTATGATGAAACCTTTTCACCAGTTGCGATGCTTAAATCCATTCGGATCATACTTGCTATTGCAGCCTACCACGATTATGAGATCTGGCAGATGGATGTCAAAACCGCTTTTCTGAATGGAAAGCTACTCGAGGATGTGTACATGACACAACCTGAGGGTTTTGAAGATCCAAAGCATCCTGGAAAGGTATGCAAACTGCAAAGGTCCATTTATGGACTAAAGCAAGCCTCTCGAAGCTGGAATCTTTGATTCGATGATGCAATCAAGGAGTATGGTTTCATCAAGAATAAAGATGAACCTTGTGTCTACAAGAGAAATAGTGGGAGCACAGTTGTATTTCTTATCTTGTATGTAGATGACATACTTCTCATCGGAAATGATATTCCCTCACTCCAGTCTGTGAAGATGTGGTTAGGGAATTGTTTCTCGATGAAAGACTTAGGTGAAGCTGCCTATATTCTAGGTATCAAGATCTATAGAGATAGATCTAAAAGATTACTTGGCCTAAGTCAGAGTACATTCATTGATAAAGTGCTAGATCGTTTTGCTATGCAAAATTCCAAGAAAGGATTTTTGCCTTTATCACATGGTGTGAGTCTTTCGAAGACTCAATGTCCCTATTCTAAGGAGGAGAGAGATCGCATGGATAAGATCCCTTATGCATCTGCTATAGGGTCTATTATGTACGTCATGCTTTGTACTCGTCCTGACGTCTCGTATGCTTTGAGCATGACGAGTAGATACCTGTCGGATCCAGGTGAAAGTCACTGGATAGCAGTCAAAAATATTCTTAAATACTTACGAAGAACGAAAGAATATTTCATGATATTTGGAGGTAATGAGGAGCTAACTGTAAAGGGTTACAGTGATGCAAGCTTCCAAACAGACAAGGATGACTATAGATCGCAATCGGGGTACGTGTTTTGCCTGAATGGTGGAGCTGTGAGCTGGAAGAGTTCAAGGTGACACGCTTGCCGATTCTACAATGTAAGGTATATATTGCGTCGATGCAAGAAAGGAGGTTGTTTGGCTCCAAGTTCATCGCTGAACTTGGAGTAGTTCCTAGCATTGCAGATCCAATAGACTCTATTGTGACAACAATGGGGCTATTGCATGTGCTAAGGAACCTCGATCACATCACGGGACCAAACACATATCAAGGCGCTTCCATCTCATTCGAGAGATCATCGATAGAGGAGATGTGAGGATATGCAGGAGTATCGATGGCTAACATCGCAGATCCATTGACCAAGGCTTTGGCACAGAGGAAGCATGATGGTCACACTAGGTCACTAGGTATCAGATATTATAGTGATTGGTACTAGTGCTAGTGGGAGATTGTTAGTTATAGCCTTAGAACCAGTCATGTGATGGTTGAATAGGGAACATTTTGTATCATATTCTATAAAGGCAAAGGATTGGTTATTATATTTACGTCTTGCTTTTGCCAGCTAACTTAAATATAATAATGCCCTAGAAAAGTAGGTTCTTATCTACAACACATCAATTGACAAAATTGATTATGAGAGACTGTAGAGAACACTTTCCTAAATGTTCCTAGTCAAGTATTAATATGCAAGGGCAATATTAATACATAAAGACTAACATGTAGGTCAATTGATGACTTGATCTCACAAGTCATGGATATATGATATCAAGTTGACACATGGGTATATATTAGAGAATATATACTGAACTGACCCGCCATGAGAAAGTTTAATGGATCGTCATATGAGTGTCATAAACTTTCTCATGTGACTATTGGTATGAATAGTCCTCAAATCTGAAGTCACTACGGTTCCCTGCATAAGGAGTTATATACTTTGGTATCATCAAACGTCACCCGTAACAGGGTGGACCAAAAAGGCGATTACTGGGTATATAACAAATTATGCGGAGGGATGTGAGTGATGTAGATGGGATCTATCCCTCCCATATGACGGGAGTGATATCTGTGGGCCCCTTGATTGAGTAGAACTACTAAAACGCATGGCAATGCTCGAATGATTCAATATGAGATATTGAGCTCATTTGTTTGAGTTAGTTTACTCAGGGATCAAAAAACACATAGATTGATCGAGGATGACATGGTCTATGCCTCATTGGTCAATCTGATATCAAGGATAGAAGGACACGGTCATACATTATAGTAGTCACGGAAAGGTTAGTCGGATCTTGACTTATTTCGTAACTTGGGTAGCAATGATGTATTTGTTAGGGCAATCTCTTGCCGTAATATAGTTTTGATGGTATGGCAAAGGGTTTAAGTTAGGTTGGTATGTTTATGTGATATGTGCATTGAAGTCGTGCAGGACTTAGTAATTCGCACATGGAGCCTTGGCGGGTTCACCCTCACAACCTCGGTCCTTGAGTCGGTGAAGGATGACTTTGCGGAAGTCGTGCGCTTGGAGCATCCGAGGGACCGCCGGACCAGATGACTTGAAGTGAAGCAAAGGAAGCAGACTTCGGAGGCAAGAGACGCGAAGGAGCATTGCAGAGCCGTGCGCCTGATGCTGCCGAGGGACGTGGCCGTGAACGAAGAGAGCTTCGGCGAAGGACTTCGAGTGAGATGAGAGAATGAGTGAAATGTAAGTAGCTCATTAGGTGAACTTGGCCGAATGGCTGAGTGTTGGAGACTTGACCGTAAGGGTTAAGGTTTACCCGACCGCCGGAAGCTCAAACTTATGTTAAGTTTGAGTTTCACACGGCACCGATCCGCCATGTCACGCAATGATCGCCCGAGTCGAGTGGGTTCGACCGTATCCGACGATGGGTTTATGCCCATCGACCGCAGAGGATATCGCGCATAACCGCCGTAGCCGATCGGGCAATCGATACGGGTCGTGAGTGAGTGAGGTCCAGAATGATCGCTAAGTGTGCTATTGGACTACACCCGCCGGGATCCGACGTGTTCGGAGGCCGTTGGAGGGCGGGCAGCCGATCGCTAAGGGCGCAAAGAATGATCGATGGCGCCAACGGAAGAAATCACCTTCTATAAAAAGAGAAGGTGTGGAGCTTTGGGAGGTTAATGCTCAAGTTCTAAACGACCATCCAAGTGCTCCACAAGATTCAAACTCCTTCTTTTAGCTTTCTTTCACATCTATTGTAAAAGAGGGAGTGTGCTTGATTTGTAAAGGTTACCTCCACCTAGCTTGGTGCAAAGGAGAGACCAATATTGGATTGACTTTGAAGGAGTGATTCACCTCGGACGAATCGGGATCGTGGATTAGCGGTGTAGCCGTGAACCACGTTATATTCTTTGTTAGCGTTTGTATTTTCATTTATTGCTTGTCTTAGTTTATTGCTTCCGCTTGCGCTAACGTTTTTGTAGACGAGCAAAATACGACGTCCATCGTAAGAGGGCTATTCACCCCCCCTCTAGCCGGCCATTCGATCCCCTACAGTATTGCTAGATGCCGCTCATTGCTTGTGTATCTAAAAGTGTTTAGATCCACTGCCAACGTTATGAGAGCCTATAGGGTCACACAAAGAGCATGATGATTAGAAGAATTAGTGCATTTTAGTTTGACTAGAATAATTTGGGAATGCGCTTTAATTCAATATGCTAAGCTTATTAATTTAATAAGATTAAATAAATATGTTATCATGATAGCCTTAGCTTAATTGATTTAATAAGATTAATTCAATATGTTACCTTATTGATTTAATGAGATTAATTCAATATGATAACATAAGCTTATTGAATTAATAAGATTAATTCAACATGCATGAATGCCACATAAGCATGCCACATAAGCATGCCACCTAAGCTTGATGAGGTGGAAGGAGACAAAGGGTTTTGACCTTTGGAATTTCTCCACATGTGATTGCATTGAATGTGATAGGAGGTGAAAGGTTTTTTCAATCCTATAAAACACTCCATGGGGTGGCCGGCCAATGTGTTGGTGAAGCTTGAGGCTTGGAGAGAGCTTGGTGGTGAGAGGCTTTGGTTGTGTGGCTTTTGTGAGTGTAGGCTAGCAAGAAGAGTGATCTTCTTCTTCCTTTTTATTTTTCCCTACCTTCCTCTCCTTTAGGGACTTCTCTAGCAAGAAGTAAAGGAGAGCTCTTCTAGTTTCTTTTGTGAGACAAGAGCTTGCTCGTGTGGATACATATAGAGGCACGGACATTTGAACGTGCTAAAAGATCCAATAAACCCAAGGAGAAGCGGGATTAAAAAGGGCACGCAACAAAGGTAATATTCTCCTATAAGATAGGTTTTGAGAAATTTATTTTTGTACGAGGTTTTTCTTTCGCAAGGATCACTTGGAAGGGATCCTATTTTTCCGTTGCGCATATGCTATTTTGCATAATAAATCCCTACACTACATCACTCACATCCCTCCGTATAATTTGTCACATATCCACGGGTGACGTTTGACGAAGCCAAAGTATGCAAATCCTTATGTAGGGAACCATTGTGACTTCAGGTCTAAGGACTAATAGTCATACTAATAGTCACATGAGAAAGTATATGACACTCATATAATGATCCATGTTACTTTCTCATGGTGGGTCATTCAGTATATATTCTCCAATGCATACCCATGTGTCAACTTGATATCTCATATCCATGACTTGTGAGATCAAGTCATCGTGTTGACCTACATGCTAGTCTCTATGCTTTAACATTGTCCCTGAATGTTAATACTTGACTAGGAATGATTAAGAGTAGTGTTCTCTATATCATCTCATTATCGATTCAACCAATCGATTGATATAGATAAGAACCTATAGTAACTCAAGGATATTATTATATTTAGTTATTTGTCACTAATACAAGTAAATATAATAACCATGCCTTTATAAATACGAATATGATACAATAAAGTCCATACAACAATCATCACATGATTGACTCTAGGGCTTTCACTAACAATCTCCCACTAGCACTAGTGTCAGTCACCATAGTATCTAATACCCAATGACCTAGTGTGACCATCATGCTTTTTTTGTGCCAAAGCCTTGGTCAAGAGATCTGCGATGTTAGCCTCTGTGGGTACTCTGCAAATCTTCACATCTCCTCTATCGATAATCTCTCGAATGAGATGGAAGCGCCATAGTATGTGTTTGGTCCATTGGTGTGACCAAGGTTCCTTAGCCTGTATAATCGCTCCATTGTTGTCACAATAGAGCTCTATGGGATCTGCTATGCTAGGAACCACCCCAAGCTCAGTAATGAACTTGCGGATCTAAACTGCCTCCTTTGCTGCATCAGATGCAGCAATATACTCGTCTTCTATTTTAGAATCAGCAACAGGGTCCTGCTTCGAACTCTTCCAGCTCACAGCACCACCATTCAAGCAAAACACGAACCCTGACTGCGATCTATAGTCATCCTGGTCAGTTTGGAAGCTGACATCGCTGTAACCCTTTACAACTAGCTCCTCATCGGCAGAAGAGACTTTGAGTCTTCGAAAGACTTACGCTATGTGACATCGGCAGAAGTCCCTTCTTGGAATTCCGCATGTTAAACCGTAGTAATACCGTGTCAATGTATGTACTCTGACTTAGGCCAAGCAATCTTTTAGATCTATCTCTATAGATCTTGATACCTAGAATACAGACTGCTTCACCTAAGTCCTTCATTGAGAAGCACATCCCCAGCCAAGTCTTCACAGACTGTAGCGAAGGAATGTCATTCCCAATGAGTAGTATGTCATCCACATACAATATAAGGAAGACAACTGTGTTCCCATTAACCCTCTTGTAGACACAGGGTTCATCTTCATTCTTGATGAAACCAAACTGTTTGATTGCATCATCGAATCGAAGATTCCATCTCCGAGAGGCTTGCTTTAGCCTATAAATGGACCTTTGCAGCTTGCATACTTTACTAGTATGCTGTGGATCTTCAAAACCCTCAGGTTGTGTCATGTATACATCCTCGAGTAAGTTTCCATTCAGAAACACGGTTTTGACATCCATCTGCCAGATCTCATAATCGTGGTATGCTGCAATAGCAAGCATGATCTGAATGAACTTAAACATCATCACTGGAGAAAAGGTTTTATCATAGTCAATACCATGAATTTGCTTGAAACCTTTAGCCACCAATCGACCCTTATAGGTATGCATAAGTCCATCTATGTCAGTCTTTCTCCTAAAGACCCACTTACACCCAATGAGTTTAACCCTTATAGGCGGATCAACCAAAGTCCATACTTGGTTGGTGTACATGGATTCCATCTCGAATCTCATGGCCTTTAGCCATTTCTCAGAATCTGAGCTCATCACAACTTCTTGATAGGAGGTAGGCTCATTCTCCATGAGCATATCGTCATCATGGTCAGACAAGAGAAATGAGTATCTCTCAGGCTAACGACGTACCCTATCAGACCTGCGAAGAGGTAGGTATACCTGAATAGGTGGTTGTTCCACAACTCTTTGTGCAATAACCTCATCGCCCACAACACTTTGTGGTTCCTGTTCAACCTCCATCAAGGCCTCAGTGCTATGGTCCTTATCTTGAATTTCTTCAAGATCGAACGTACTCCCACTAGTTTTTCTAGAAACAAAATCCCTTTCTAGAAAAACCCCAGTCTTTGCCACAAACACTTTGTGCTGACTGGGAATGTAAAAGTAATATTCCTTTGTGTCCTTGGGATATCCAACAAAATAGCACCTATCGGATTTGGGTCCCAGTTTGTCTGAAACTTGACGTCGAACGTAAGCCTCACAACCCTAAATCCACATGAAAGACATCTTGGGATTTCTCCTTGTCCATATCGTATATGATGTCTTTATCACAACCTTGGATGGTACACGGTTAAGGGTAAAGGCTGCTGTGTCTAGAGCATATCCCCAAAAGGATATAAGAAGATCTGTGTGACTCATCATAGATCGTACCATATCTAATAGGGCACGATTCCTCCTTTCGGATATACCATTCCACTGTGGTGTTATAGGAAGAGTGAGTTGAGATAGAATCTCACACTCAGCTAGATAGTCACGAAACTCATGGCTAAGGTATTCACCACCTCGATCTGATCGAAGTATCTTAATACTCTTGCCAAGCTGGTTTTGTATTTCATTCTTGAATTCTTTGAACTTTTCAAAGGATTCTGATTTATGTGTCATGAGACACACATAATCATATCTACTGAAGTCATCAGTAAATGTAATGAAGTACCTATAACCGCCTCTAGCAGCAACATTGAAAGGGTCATATACATCACTATGTATAAGTTATAGCAAGTCCGTTGCTTTTTCACTGTATCCACTAAAGGGAGTCTTGGTCATCTTGCCTAAAAGGCAAGACTCGCATATCTCATATGATTCAAAATCAAATGAGTCTAGCAGCCCATCCTTATGGAGCTGAGATAAGCGACTCTCATTTATGTGACCTAAGCGATAATGCTAGAGATAGATTTGGTTCAACTCATTTGACTTGAACCTTTTGGTACTTATGTCATAGATAGGGCTCTCTAAGTCTAGAAAGTAGAGTCCGTTCATTAGAGGTGCACTACAATAGAACATATCATTTAAATAAACTGAACAACATTTGTTCTTTATTATAAATGTAAATCCTTTCTTGTCCAAACAAGAAATCGAAATTATATTCTTAGTCAAAGCAGACAAATAACAACATTCATCTAATTCTAGTACAAGCCCAGAGGGCAGAGATAGATCATAAGTTCCTACAGCAACAACATCAACTCTTGCTCCATTGCCTACTCGTAGGTCCACCTCGCCCTTTGTCAATGCCCTGCTATTTCTCAGCGCCTGCACATTGGTACAAATGTGAGATGCACATTCGGTATCTAATACCCATAATGAAGAAATAGATAGATTGACTTCTATAACATTTATACCTGAAGTAGAAGTCTCACTTCTCTTCTTCTTAAGATCTTCTAGGTAAGCTTTGCAGTTACGCTTCCAGTGTCCAACTTCTTTGCAGTGGAAGCAAGCCCCTTCCTTGGCCACCCCTCCTTTGGGTTTAAGTTCTTTGTCTTTGCCCTTGGCTTGAGACTTTCCCTTACCTTTAGGCTTGCCCTTGCCTTTCTTCTTTTGCACCATCAAAATGGTGTCAGATTTTCCCTTCTTAAGGTTAAGCTCATCAGTTCTCAACATGCTGAGCATCTCAGGCAGTGACTTATCAATTTCATTCATGTTATAATTCATGACAAATTGATTGTAGGCTTGTGGCAAAGATTGCAAGATCAGGTCAGTGTCCAGCTCTTGGCCAAAATCCCAGCCTTTGTAGGTTTTCTACGTACCCAATCATCTTGAGTACATATGGACCTACGGGAGTCCCATCTTGCATTACAATAGAAGTTGAGTATATCGCTGCATCTGAGGCAGCAAAGGAGGCAGTTTGGATCCGCAAGTTCATTACTGAGCTTGGGGTGGTTCCTAGCATAACAGATCCCATAGAGCTTTATTGTGACAATAATGGAGCGATTGCACAGGCTAAGGAACCTCGCTCATATCCGTGGACCAAACACATACTACGACGCTTCCATCTCATTCGAGAGATTATCGATAGAGGAGATGTGAAGATTTACAGAGTACCCACTGAGGCTAACATTGCAGATCCCTTGACCAAGGCTTATGCACAGAAAAAGCATGATGGTCACACTAGGTCATTGGGTATTAGATACTACGGTGATTGATACTAGTGCTAGTGGGAGATTGTTAGTGAAAGCCCTAGAGTCAATCATGTGATTATTGTTGTATGAACTTTATTGTATCATATTCCTATTCATAAAGGCATGATTATTATATTTACTTATATTTGTGCCAAATAAACTAAGTATAATAACGTCCTTGAGTAGAAGGTTCTTATCTATATTAATCGATTGGTTGAATCGATAATGAGATGATATAGAGAATACTACTCTTAATCATTCCTAGTCGAGTATTAACATTCAAGGACAATGTTAATGCGTAGAGACTAGCATGTAGGTCAACTCGATGACTTGATCTCACAAGTCATGGATATGAGATATCAAGTTGACACATGGGTATGCATTAGATAATGTATACTGAATGGCCCGCTATGAGAAAGTATCATGGATCGTTATATGTGTGTCATATACTTTCTCATGTGACTATTAGTATGACTATTAGTCCTTGGACCTGAAGTCACCATGGTTCTCTACATAAGGAGTTGCATACTTTGACTTCGTCAAACGTCATCCGTAAATGGGTGAACTATAAAGGCGATTACTGGGTATGTAACAAATTATGCGGAGGGATGTGAATGATGTAGATGAGATCTATCTCTCCTATATGACGGGAGTGACATCGTTATTCTTGATAGAGTGAGACCACAAAGTACATGACCATGCCCAAATGTGTCAATATGAGATATTGAGCTCATTTGATTAGAGTGAGTCTACTTGGAGTTCAAGATATAGATTGTACCGAGGATAACACGGTCTATGTCTCAATTGGTCAATATAGATGTCAAGGATAGAGGGGCATTGTCACATATTGTGAGAGTCACAATTAGTAGTCACAAAGGTGATGTTGGAGCTCAACATTCTTGTAACTTGGGTAGCAATGATGTGTTGCTAGATACTACTCATTGCTTATGTTCCTAAATCGGTTTAGGGACATTGTCAACATTACAAGAACCTATAGGGTTACACACAAAGGGCAATTAGATGGAGATTAGGTTCATATGATGAACCATAAGGATTAGGTTCATGGGATGAACCAAATTGGATTAAGAGCAATCCAAATTAGACTAATTGAGTTAGACTCAATTTGATTCAAGTGTTGAATGAGTCTAATTTAGATTTGATTCATTGAGTCAATTTAAATTAATGAATAGAGATTCATTAAATCAAATTGACTTGAATCAAGTGGTTAGATTTGATCAACCATGGGAGATAAGAGGTCAAGTTTGACTTGACTTGAGAGGGAAGATGAATGGTCAATTTTGACTTGACCAATTGCCATGTCATGGTGACATGACATGGGGACTGGCCAATGATGGTGTTCCACATTATCATTAACTTATCATGTGGTGCCACCTTATAAGAGAGGTCAAGAGTCATTGGCTCTTCGAGTTAAATGCATGCATGTAACCCCCACCCAATTGAAGTGGCTGACCACTTTCACTTGATGAATGGAATTCATTTTGGTGAGTAACTCTATCTTCTTCCTTGAATCATCTTCCTCTCAAGCTCTCTCCCTAATCCTATCTTGGCCGAAACTTCCAAGGGGTGCTAGCACACTTTAGGTTGTTTTTCTCCACCATTTGTTCGTGTGGAAACCAATAGAGGAGTGTACACTTGACACTCTTGAGTCCGGCAAAGCATTTGGACGAGCGGGATAAGTGAACGACGTCGCTAGGTAATGCTCTCATCTTCTAGATCTAAGGTAGATCTAGGGTATTTAAACACATACATGTTTTATTTTTATATCTTCGCACGGATCCGTGGCCGGGCTTCCGAGGTTTCCGCAACGCAAAAAGCAGTTTTTGCAGCTCGGAAAGTACAACACTAATCTCCATCTACTTGCCCTTTGTGTGTGACCCTATAGGTTCTTGTAACGTTGGCAATGTTCCTAAACTGTTTTAGGAACATAAGCAATGAGCACTATCTAGAAACACATCATTGCTACCCAAGTTACAAGAATATTGAGCTCCAACATCACCTTTGTGACTACTAATTGTGACTCTCACAATATGTGACAATGTTCCTCTATCCTTGACATCTAGATTGACCAATTGAGGCATAGACCGTGTCATCCTCGGTACAATCTATATCTTGAATTCTAAGTAGACTCACTCTAATCTCATATTGACTTATTTGGGCATGGTCATGCACTATGTGGTCTCACTCTATCAAGAATAACGATGTCACTCCCGTCATATAGGAGGGATAGATCCCATCTACATCACACACATCCCTCCGCATAATTTGTTACATACCCAGTAATCGCCTTTATAGTCCACCCATTTACGGGTGACGTTTGACGAAACCAAAGAATGCAACTCGTTATGTAGGGAACCATGGTGACTTCAGGTCCAAGGACTAATAGTCATACTAATAGTCTCATGAGAAAATATATGTCACTCATATAACGATCCATGATACTTTCTCATGGCGGGTCATTCAGTATACATTCTCTAATGCATATCCATGTGTCAACTCGATATCTCATATCCATGACCTGTGAGATCAAGTCATCAAGTTGACCTACATGCTAGTCTCTACGCATTAACATTGTCCCTGAATATTAATACTCGACTAGGAATGATTAAGAGTAGTGTTCTCTATATCATCTCATTATCGATTCAACCAATCGATTGATATAGATAAGAACCTTCTACTCTAGGACATTCTTATACTTAGTTTATTTGGCACCAATACAAGTAAATATAATAACCATATCTTTATGAATAGGAATATGATACAATAAAGTTCATACAATAATCATCACATGATTGACTCTAGGGCTTTCATTAACAGATTTACCTAATATCAGTCAACGACAGTTTAATATCCAAATCTCAAATCTAACTTTTACAAAACCACTTTTAGTGGGGTGTCAAAAGGGAAGGAGAAAATGTTTATAGGTTAGATGCAAGAATCTTTTATCTCTCTTGAATTTATGATTTAGGTGTATGGTGTGTCACAATGATCTGTGATATCTCTAATCTCTGATTTACCATTATCTGAACTCTAATATCTGATTTACCAGGACCTGATCTCCAATCTCTGATTTATCATGACCAAATCTCTAATTTACCCTGATCTGACCCATATCCAATTTGACTAACACTTGATTACTTGATTTACCTGATTTACCCTGAATTGATCCAATATCTCTGATTTAACTAACCCTTTTTTCGGTGTTTGCCAAAGGGGGAGAGAAAGTTTATAGTTTAGGTGTGGTTTAGATGTGTGAGTGAACTATTATCTATGATCTCAGTAAACTAATATCTCTGATTTAACTATACTATTATCTGTGATCTCAGTAAACTAATATCTCTGATTTAACTAAACTATTATATGTGATCTTAGTGAACTATTATCTCATATTTAACCTAATCTTAGATTTGTGAGTAAAGTGACTTTGATTGTTTTTACTAGTAGTGATCTAAACTTAAACGGGTTGTCAAACATCAAAAAGGGGGAGACTGTTGGTGCTATTGCTCTAAGTTATGTTTTTGTGTTTGACAAAGGTTTAAGTAATGTAGATATGAGAGTGTGAGAAATCCAATGGGTAAATCTTGGTGAGAGAAATCCAAGTGCTTTGGTGAAGGATAAATCCAAAGGGTAAATTTTGGTGTGAGAAATCCAAGTGCTTTGGTGAAAGATAAATCCAAGGGTAAATCTTGGTGTGAGAAATCCAAGTGCCTTGGTGAAGGAAAATTTCTTGCGGGAGTGGCAAGGTGAAAAGTCCAAGAAGGATGATTTCTTGGTAGGAAATTCCTTGTAGGTGCAGCAAGGTGAAAAGACCAAGAATGGTTTATGGCCGGAGTCTTGGCAAGTAAAGAGTCTATGGGTAGAGTCTTTACTAGGCGTGTTTCAGTCTTAGAGTTGACTAAAACAATGGGTCAGAAGTACAATAATGAGTTGACACCTCAACTGTTGCCCTTATTGCATTTATCAGTCAAAGAATTTGGCGATAGCCAGGAGCAGTCAAGGCAGTGCCTCGACTAAACATGTGTAGCAGCTAATGGGAGTGCTGCAGGACAATTGGCAGTCGAGCCGACACCTCAATCGGCTCTTCAACTGAGGCAGTCGAGGCAGATACTAGGCTGAAGTCGACTGTTGCGTGGCATACTCGATCGGCGATTTGGCTGGAGCAGTCAAGCCGGCGCCTCGACTAGTCGTCAGTAGCTGCGGACATAAGAGAGTGAGCTTCGACTAGCGTCTCAACTGGTCATCGACAGTTGCGGATAGAAGCTAGTGAGCTTCGACTGGTGCCTCGACTTGTGGAAAATCAGTTCGCGATTCTGGTGAAAAATTCTATTTGTTCTTCCGCATGTTTGATTTTTACAGGTTTCCACTCGAGTGGATGACCTAATCTTTTGGTTCGTGAACATTTTCAAATGACATGGACAAAATTGATCGGAGATTGGAGCAAAGGTCAAGGGATTAGGGTTGCGTAGAAATAAAAAGGGTTGGCTCTGTTTTCGACGAAAAATCGCTCAAACGAGATTAAAGTTTTTCTCGCAATTTTCATACAGGATTTTGTGTTCTTATTTTTGGCTGGAAATTGATCGACAACCTGTTACATCTGAGTTGCTTGCCTGTGGTCGATTGCTCATCTGAGAAAGAGCCGCGTCCATTGCTTTTGCTTGGGTGAAATCTCTGCTCGACTAGTGCTCTGTAAATCTGGACGGCTGGGGCCATTGCTGAACTCGCGATCATCTTGCTAATTCCACGTCCCAACTGTAAAGGTTAAAGGTTTTGTTTGTTGGTTTTGTCTTACTGTTTCCTATCAGTGTTTACCTATTTCTTATTGGTTCATTTTAGATTCCTGTATTAATTTCATATCTAGAGATTCTTTAATCTGTAAGTTTTAAGAGGTTTCTTCACCTTCGAAGTATTCTTCGAAAAGGAGAAAATATAGAGGTAGGCCTTGGACTAGCAGCTCTAGGAGAGAGCTGTGAACCAAGTAAAAATCGACTATGTCACTTGTGCTTGTTTTCTTTTCGTTCTGTTCGTTTTGGTTGTGTTGTTCTTTTTAGTACATCCGCTGTGTAAATTTAGATTGTTTTTCAAAACGCTATTCATTCCCCCCCCCCTCTAGCTTAGTCACCGGTCCTAACAATGATATGTTAGCTTGCTCATGTAACTCAAATTCATAAAATAATTCATCCAACTTAACTAAAGAAAGATCTCTAGAGACCTTATAGGCATCAACCATTGATGCCCATATGGTGGTTCTAGGAAACGATTGAAGAATATATCTTACCAAGTCCCAGTTTTCTACCTTCTCACCTATGACGTGGAGTGCGTTGACAACCTCCTTGAACTTACCGTGCATTTGACTTATGGTTTCATTGGTTTTTATGGTGAATGTTTGGAATTGTTTTATCAATAGGTCTCTCTTGGCTCTCCTTGACTCCTTGGATCCTTAATTGAGCTCAATGAGCTTCCCCCAAAGCTCTTTGGTGGAGTTGAATGATCCGACATTGCTCAAATGCTCTTTTGAAAGCCCACATTGAAGTGTTGTTATTGATTTGGCATTTACTTGAGTTTTCTTTGCCATCTCTTTTGTCCAATCTTTTGTCAGTGGTGACACTCAAAATTTATCCACGGGCTTCTCATATCCAGCTGTGACACAAAATCAATTGTCAATATCATTCATAAAGTAGTATTTCATCATACCTTTTCAATTGACAAAGTCATTGTCGTCGAAGAATGGTGGTGGCATCGTGCTATAACCCTCTTGAAAGGCCATCTTTCTCCAGATGATGGTAGATCTTCTAATGCGATCTGAGCTCTAATATCACTTATTGGGGATCTTTAGGATGGTTAGAGGGGGGTGAATAGCCTCTTTTGATTTCTCTACACAAGATATTAGCGAAAGCAAAACAAATCTAAAGCTAAAAGGAAAATAACAACAATGACAATTCTAACTCAAGGATGTAACGTGGTTCGGAGATGGAGCCCCTACTCCATAGTGATCCTTAAAGTGAATCACTCCTTCAAGTCTTCACTAAGATCTTCTTTTGATGAGAACACCAAGGTGGAGAAGTCTTCTTTACAATGATCACTCTTCTTCTTAAAAGATGATTGAGATGAGCATATAAAGAAGAGGTTTGGAGCTTAGAAACTCAAGAGAAGGCTTGTGAGCTTAAGGAACAAGAATTTTGTGTAAGAACATTAACTTATTCAAGTGCCCAAGCTTCCCCATTTATAGAGAATCGGGCATTTGCCCATTTTTGTCCTTTGAGGGTTTCGCCAGTCGACTATTGAATACCAACAGTCGACTGGTGGCACTATTAACCGCATCCAACGACTTCTGACGAAACCTGATTGCCATCATCATCAATCAACGATAACTTGATCACCGATCGCTTGCCAACATGATCGCTTTGTTTAACAACGATCGAATAAGAAAGCTTTTGTGCTTATGTCCACTTAAACCAGTCGACTTCTAAATTCCAATACTCGACTGATAGTGAGCAGCCGACTAGTGAAAACCACCAGTCAATTGACAGAGCACAATTTAGTAGTCGACCATCAGTCGATTACTTGCCAATCGACTGGGCCTTATCCCTTGTCGACTACTCAAGTCTTCTGGACCCTCGAGTGTTGAACACCCAAGACCAGTAAACTGGTCCAAGAGTTAGTCGACTGGTACACTTCAAGTATGAGTCTCACATACTTGAACCCTAACCCTAAGCCTAGACTAACACCTTGAAGATTTCCATCAGCCTCGTGCCTTTTGCATCCCTCCAAGTTCATGACTCGTTCATCCTTACACTTACCTTCAAAAGCTTCCTTTGGTTTCATCATGCTTTTGGGGCTTCTTTTGCAAAGGTACATCTGGACTTATGCTGCCAAGACTACACATTTGAACTTTATGCTACCAAAGCCTCATCCTTGGACTTCATTGTCAAGATTCACTTAGCCTTATACTGTCAAGACTACACACTTGATCTTATGCAGCCAAGTCCTCATCTTGGACTTTTCTTGTCAAGACTTCACCCTTGGATTTTTTTTGCTAAGTCTTTACACTAGGACTTTCATTATACCTGAAACTTAATCATCCATATTAGATCACAAATATTGTCTAACTATAAATGATTATCCAAACATCAAAATTAAATAATACTTGAGGGATTCTTGCACCAACACTTGAGGTAAGGTCAATCTAGTGATCAACGAAAATTAGCCTATGATAAAGCTTATAAAAGGAGGACTTTTAGAGGAGTTCGACCATCAATTTTCTTAGGTGTTTGAAGGGAAGTTCTACTGCATTATAGGTCTTCAAAAGGCATCTAAAGCAATGAAATCAAATGCGATCAAAAGCTCATTTGTGTAAAGTGTTTTTGTTTCATTCATTTATACTTTGTATTTTGTTGTATTCTTATAAGCTCCAGGTGTTGTAAGATGTTTCTCCATCTCTGGTGTGATTCCGAGAAGGAGAAAATTTTAGTGGTGGTGCATCGCTAGAGCTTGGCCGTGGAATTGGAACTAGAGTTCCGAACAACGTAAAATAGTGTATTGTATCTGTGCTTGTATTTTGTTTATTCTTTATATTTTCGTTGTGCACTAACAATTGATAGACAAGTACACGATCTAAGAACAAGTCGGTGAGAACAAGTTTGAGATGCTATTCACTCCCCTCTAGCTCACACAACGGTCGCAACATATCTTTCTTTACCTAATTAAAATGATTGAACTTTGAAATGGAAAGATGTAATATACAATTGAAAAGATAATGAAAGTTGTTTGTTTTTAAATATAAGTTGAACCCGAAGTAGTAAAAAGAAGAAAATAGAAAGTTAGATTAAAAAAAGATTTTCATTTGTGATGCAGCTCAGATTTTTCGCTCTTCGATCTTGTGCCACCGAGGAGGTATTATCTCTGACCGCAATAGTAAAGTTGTCCTGAAAAAATTAATACATGTTAAATCACCACCGTCCTATCTGATGGTGGCACTCCAATTCTTATGTTAGGTAGGACATTAATAAAAGAAAATATATTAAATACACTAAAAATAATGTAAAAAAAGAAGAAGATAACTTATCTCATGTGTAGATAGAAACTCATAGAATCTCCTCCTCCCCCTTCCATGATATGAATAACTTGAGGGCTTATCTGAATTATGCATACATTAACCTATTGCCTAGTTCTCAGACTTGCTAGGGGAGAACAAACTGCCATAACATTTTACACGTCCTTGAGTTCCAATAACAATGTTAACCCCTGCTCTTATGGACATTACTCGAGCACTAAAAGGGGATCCACCGTACAAGCAACATGAAGACAACCCCACTGCTTAAGAATAGGAGTAGCACTATTTTCCCTTAAGGCTTTTGCATTATTGTTTGTTATATATAGCATTGGTTTAAACTCTGCATACTTCAATGCCATATCAAAGATTGTCAAGGGAAATCTGTTGAACTATCCGAGCCGAAAAAACTACTTTTTGCGTTGCGAAAACCCCGGAAGTCTAACCACGGATCCGTGCGAAGATGTATTAAAACTAAAACATGTATGTGTTTGCTAAAAACCCTAGATCTACCTTAGATTTAGAAGGTGAAATCATTACCCTCGATGCGACGCCTTTCGCAAATCTCGCTCGTACAAAAGCTTCGTCGGAACTCAAGAGTGTCAAGTGCACACTCCTCTATTGGTATCCACACAAGAAATAGGAGAAGAAAAATACCTTAGAGTGTGCTAGCACCCATTAGGAATTTAGGCCAAGGAGGTTGGGAGAGCTTGAGAGGGTGATCCAAGGAAGAAGATGAAGTTGTGTAACTCACAAAATGAATTCCCATCAAATGGTAATAGTGGCTGACCACTTTTCTTGGGGGGGGGGGGGGGGGGGGTTACATGCATGCATGTAACTCCTCCAAGAGCCAATGACTCTTGGTCTCCCTCATGAGGTGGCACCATATGCTAAGTCATGACATGACATTTGGTCAAGTCAAACTTGACCTTTCATCTTCCCTTTCAAGTCAAGTCAAACTTGACCTCTTATCTCCCATGGTTGATCAAATCCAACCATTTGATTCAAGTCAATTTAATTTAATGAATCTCTATTCATTAATTTAAATTGATTTGATGAATCAAATCTAAATTAGACTCATTCAACACTTGAATCAAATTAAGTCGAACTTAATTAGTCTAATTAGGATTACTCTTAATCCAATTTGGTTCATCCCATGAACCTAATCCTCATGGTTCATCATATGAACCTAATCTCCATCTAATTGCCCTTAGTGTGTGATCCTATAGGTTCTTGTAATGTTGGTAATGTCCCTAAACCGATTTAGGAACATAAGCAATGAGCGGTATCTAGCAACACATCATTGCTACCCAGGTTACAAGAATGTTGAGCTCCAACATCACTTTTGTGACTACTAATTGTGACTCTCACAATATGTGACAATGTTCCTCTATCCTTGACATCTAGATTGACCAATTGAGGCATAGACCATGTCATCCTCGGTACAATCTATATCTTGAACTCCAAGTAGACTCACTCTAATCAAATGAGCTCAATATCTCATATTGACTCATTTAGGCATGGTCATGCACTTCGTGGTCTCACTCTATCAAGAATATCGATGTCACCCCCGTCATATAGAAGGGATAGATCTCATCTACATCACTCACATCCCTCCGCATAATTTGTTACATACCCAGTAATCGCCTTTATAGTCCACCCATTTACGGGTGACATTTGACGAAGCCAAAGTATGCAACTCCTTATGTAGGGAACCATGGTGACTTCAGGTCTAAGGACTAATAGTCATACTAATAGCCACATGAGAAAGTATATGACACTCATATAACGATCCATGATACTTTCTCATGGCGGGTCATTCAGTATACATTCTCCAATGCATACCCATGTGTCAACTTGATATCTCATATCCATGTCTTATGAGATCAAGTCATCGTGTTGACCTACATGTTAGTCTCTATGCATTAACATTGTCCCTGAATGTTAATACTCGACTAGGGATGATTAAGAGTAGTGTTCTCTATATCATCTCATTATCGATTCAACCAATCGATTGATATAGATAAGAACCTACTACTCAAGGATATTATTATATTTAGTTATTTGGCACCAATACAAGTAAATATAATAACCATGCCTTTATAAATAGGAATATGATACTATAAAGTCCATACAACAACCATCACATGATTGACTCTAGGGCTTTCACAAACAATCTCCTACTAGCACTAGTGTCAATCACCGTAGTATCTAATACCCAATGACCTAGTGTGACCATCATATTTTTTCTGTGCCAAAGCCTTGGTCAAGGGATCTGCGATGTTAGCCTCTGTGGGTACTCTGCAAATCTTCACATCTCCTCTATCGATAATTTCTCGAATGAGATGGAAGCGTCGTAGTATGTGTTTGGTCCGCTGGTGTGAGCGAGGTTCCTTAGCTTGTGTTATCACTCAATTGTTGTCACAATAGAGCTCTATGGGATCTGCTATGCTAGGAACCACCCCAAGCTTAGTAATGAACTTACGGATCCAACGCCTTCTTTCACGCCTCGGATACAAAGAATATACTCGCTTTGTAGAATCGAATTTTTGAACTCTTCCAGCTCACAGTGCCACCATTCAAGAAAACACTAACCCTGACTGCAATCTATAATCATCTTGGTCAGTTTAGAAGCTGACATCGCTGTAACCCTTTACAGCTAGCTCCTCATCGCCCCCAAATATCAAGAAATATTCTTTAGTCCTTCTCAAGTACTTAAGAATATTCTTGACTGCTATCCAGTGACACTCACCTGGATCTGACTGGTATCTACTCATCATGCTCAAAGCATACGAGACATCAGGACGAGTACACAGCATGACATACATGATTGATCCTATAGCTGATGTGTAAGGGATCTTATCCATGCGGTCTCTCTCCTCTCTAGAAGAGGGACTTTGAGTCTTCGAAAGACTCACACCATGTGACATCGGCACAAGTCCCTTCTTGGAATTCTGCATGGCAAACCGTAGTAATACCGTGTCAATATATGTACTCTGACTTAGGCCAAGCAATCTCTTAGATCTATCTCTATAGATCTAGATGCATAGAATACAGGCTGTTTCACCTAAGTTCTTCATTGAGAAGCACGTCCCCAGCCAAGTCTTCACAGACTGTAGCGAGGGGATGTCATTCCCAATGAGTAGTATGTCATCCACATACAATACAAGGAAGACAACTATGTTCGCATTAACCCTCTTGTAGACACAAGGTTCATCTTCATTCTTGATGAAACCAAACTGTTTGATCGCATCATCGAATCGAAGATTCCAGCTCCGAGAGGCTTGCTTTAGCCCATAAATGGACCTTTGCAGCTTGCATACTTTCCCAGTATGCTGTGGATCTTCAAAACCCTCAGGTTATGTCATGTACACATCCTCGAGTAAGTTTCCATTTACTAATGTGGTTTTAACATCCATCTACCAGATCTCATAATCATGGTATGCTGTAATAGCAAGCAAGATCCGAATGAACTTAAACATCACCACTGGAGAAAAAGTTTATCATAGTCAATACCATGAATTTGCTTGAAACCTTTAGCCACCAATCGACCCTTATAAGTATGCATAAGTCCATCCATGTCAATCTTTCTCCTAAAGACCCACTTACACCCAATGGGTTTAACCCCTTCAGGTGGATCAACCAAAGTCCATACTTGGTTGGTGTACATGGATTCCATCTCAGATCTCATGGTCTCTAGCCATTTCTCAGAATCTGGGCTCATCACAGCTTCCTGATAGGAGGTAAGTTCATTCTCAATGAGTATTACATCATCATGGTCAGACAAGAGAAATGAATATCTCTCAGGCTGACGACGTACCCTATCAGATCTGCGAAGAGGTAGGTCTACCTGAACAGGTGATTGTTCCACAACTCTTTGTGCAACAACCTTATCACCCACAACACTTTGTGGTTCCTGTTCAACCTCCATCAAGACCTCAGTGCTATGGTCCTTATCTTGAATTTCTTCAAGATCGAACGTACTCCCACTAGTTTTTCTAGAAACAAAATCCCTTTCTAGAAAAACCCCAGTCTTTGCCACAAACACTTTGTGCTGACTGGGAATGTAGAAATAATGTCCCTTTGTATCCTTGGGATATCCAACAAACTAGCACCTATCGGATTTGGGTCCCAGTTTGTCTGAGACTTGACGTCGAACGTAAGCCCGACAACTCCAAATCCTCATGAAAGACATCTTGGGATTTCTCCCTGTCCATATCGTATATGGTGTCTTTATCACAACCTTGGATGGTACACGGTTAAGGGTAAATGCTGCTGTGTCTAGAGCATATCCCCAAAAGGATATAGGAAGATCTATGTGACTCATCATAGATCTTACCATATCTACTACGGTACGATTCCTCCTTTCGGATACACCATTCCACTATGGTGTTCCAGGAGGAGTGAGTTGGGATAGAATCCCACACTCAGCTAGATAGTCACGAAACTCATGGCTAAGGTATTCACCATCTCGATCTGATCGAAGTATCTTAATACTCTTGCCAAGCTGGTTTTGTACTTCATTCTTGAATTCTTTGAACTTTTCAAAGGATTCTGATTTATGTGTCATGAGATACACATAACCATATCTATTGAAGTTATCAGTAAATGTAATGAAGTACATGTAACCACCTCTAGCAGCAATATTGAAAGAGTCACATACATCACTATGTATAAGTCCTAACAAATCAGTTGCTCTTTCGGTGTGTGCACTAAAGAGAGTCTTGGTCATCTTGCCTAAAAGACAAGACTCGCATGTCTCATATGATTCAAAATCAAATGAGTCTAGCAGCCCATCCTTATGGAGCTGAGATAAGCGACTCTCATTTATGTGACCTAAGCGACAATGCTAGAGATAGATTTGGTTCAACTCATTTGACTTGAACCTTTTGGTACTTATGTTATAGATAGGGCTCTCTAAGTCTAGAAAGTAGAGTCCGTTCATTAGAGGTGCACTACAATAGAACATATCATTTGAATAAACTGAACAACATTTATTCTTTATTATAAATGTAAATCCTTTCTTATCCAAACAAGAAATCGAAATTATGTTCTTAGTCAAAGCAGGCAAATAACAACATTCATATAATTCTAGTACAAGCTCAGAGGGCAGAGATAGATCATAAGTTCCTACAGCAACAACATCAACTCTTGCTCCATTGCCTACTCGTAGGTCCACCTCGTCCTTTGTCAATGCCCTGCTATTTCTCAGCGCCTGCACATTGGTACAAATGTGAGATGCACATCCGGTATCTAATACCCATAATGAAGAAATAGATAGATTGACTTCTATAACATTTATACCTGAAGTAGAAGTCTCACTTCTCTTCTTCTTAAGATCTTCCAGGTAAGCTTTGCAGTTACGCTTCCAGTGTCCAACTTCCTTGCAGTGGAAGCAAGCCCCTTCCTTGGCCACCCCTCCTTTGGGTTTAAGTTCTTTGTCTTTGCCCTTGGCTTGAGACTTTCCCTTACCTTTAGGCTTGCCCTTGCCTTTCTTCTTTTGCACCATCAAAATGGTGTCATATTTTCCCTTCTTAAGGTTAAGCTTAGCAGTTCTCAACATGCTGAGCATCTCAGGCAGTGGCTTATCAATTTCATTCATATTATAATTCATGACAAATTGATTGTAGGCTTGTGGCAAAGATTGCAAGGTCAGGTCAGTGGTCAACTCTTGGCCAAGTGGGAATCCCAGCCTTTATAGGTTTTCTATGTACCCAATCATCTTGAGTACATATGGACCTACGGGAGTCCCATCTTGCATTTTGGACCCAAACAATGCCTTAGAGACTTCATATCTCTCGTGTCTTGCTTGTGCTTGATATAGTTGACGAAGATGTTCAACCATATCATAAGAATTCATGAACTCATGTTGCTTCTGAAGCTCAGAGTTCATAGTCGCGAGCATTAAACATGACACATCTAATGCATCATCTTGATGCTTCTTGTAAGCATCTTTGTCAGCTTGCGAGGCAGTGGCAGGAGGTGCCTCCGGAATGGGCTGCTCTAGGACGTACAACTTCCTTTCTTGGGTGAGAACAATTCTTAGGTTCCTGTACCAGTCCAGGAAATTTGCTCCATTGAGCTTGTCCTTCTCAAGGACAGAACGCAGAGAGAGTGTGTTCGTGTTTGTCGACATAGTAATCTACAACATACAATTCAGAGAATTAATATCATATTCCTTTTATCATTTAATTAGGCTTTTAATCAAATGATACTCGCACTGAATTATAGGAATTTTATAGAATCAAGTTATGGATGTGGTCAAACCACATTACTAGATTCATACAAACTAGCTATAATTCTTACGGGACAAGATCCACATCATACTAAGCCTTGAGTTAGCTTTGGCTAAATCACCCAAGACTTAGTATGATCGGTGGGTAACACATTACCGATTACATCTCTATGCAACTCTTGTTTATAGGATCAAAACCCACATTTACAAAAGACCTTGAGTTAGCTTTGACTAAATCGCCCAAGATTTAGTGTAAATGCAATCTTATCGTATCTTTCCAACGATTGGAATATGTCTATAGTTCTACTCGATCCAATTGAGTTAACTAGTTTTACTCAATCTAATTAAGCTTATACTAACCCAAGTCGTGATAGGCGGGACCAAGATTGTCCCTCCGCACCCTACCAAGATAATATGTGTTGCTCTGCTTTGGCAGATTCAACAACTATAAATGATCGAGGTAGTGATGGGTATCAAGGACCTACGAGTTGATTCGATTAAGATCTAATCTAATCGTAATGTGTATCATATACGCATTAAGACCTTTATTATCCTATATTAGCATGCATCACATACATACATACATTATTCTAGCATGCATCATATACATACAAGAAAATTATCCTAGCATGCATCATATACATACAAGCATTATTTTACTAGCATGCATCACATACATACAAGCAAAATCAAATATATATATATATATATATATATATATATATATAATTAACTGTGATATAGTCATGGCCCTACTACGATCTTCTCAAGCCAATGAGAAGATCGGACGATCAACCTAAGGCTAGCGGCTTCTCCAAGCGCTTCCTTTGACCGTCATGTGTCGTCGGCACCCTTCTCGTAACTTCGCCTACAAGTGGACTTTCCACCGCTCCATTTTGTACATTACAAATATGAAACTCGAGTTGCATTCAAGTCTAAAACTATTTACAACTAGAATTTCAAAAGTAGAGGTACGACGCGCAGGTCGCATACACTATACAACACACACAACCACAAAAACGGCACGCAGGACGTATTATGAATTACAACACATCATAATCCAATCAAATTGGGGTCATTGGGCCATGACAATCACAGAATTATACATAATTCTAAATTATGTATTTTTACAGAAAATTTCTATAATTTTTCCTATTTTTTTTTAATTTTATGAGTCACCTCTCCGTAATGGTCCCGCTAAGCGGTTTCCGAGGCGCGATCACGGGACAAGGCCCCTTTCGGGGATAGGGCCAGCGCCCCTACTCGCAAAATAAACTTTGCGAGTGTCCCTACTACGATCTTACAGTGACTTAAGTCACTGTCCCAAAAACCAAAACGAGAACCCGTCGTTTCGAAGAGTTTTTCTCGATGGTTGAAGCCTACAAGTGTCCCAACACTCGTTGCTTCGACTCTTCGAGAAAAATACTCAAAAATTCTATAAAAATAGGAAATTTACAGAAACATAAAAATCTATAATTTTTATATCTAATATAAAAACTACAAAAACGAAACACATACTTGTTTCGCACGTGACTCTGATACCACTGTTGGACTTTCCGAACCGTAAAAATTGGTTTTTGCATTGCAGAAACCCCGGAAGTCCAGCCATGGATCCGTGCGAAGATGTATTAAAACTAAAACATGTATGTGTTTACTAAAAACCCTAGATCAACCTTAAATCTAGAAGGTGAGATCATTACCCTCGATGCGACACCCTTCGCAAATCCCGCTCGTCCAAAAGCTTCGCCGGAACTCAAGAGTGTCAAGTGCACACTCCTCTATTGGTATCCACACAAGCATTAGGTGGAGAAAAATACCTTAGGAATTTTGGCCAAGGAGGTTAGGAGAGCTTTAGAGGGTGATCTAAGGAAGAAGAAGTTGTGTAACTCACAAAATGAATTCCCATCAAATGGTAATAGTGGCCGACCACTTTTCTTAGGGGGGGGGGGGTTACATTCATGCATGTAACTCCTCCAAGAGCCAATGGCTCTTGGTCTCCCTCATGAGGTGGCACCATATGCTAAGTCAATGATGATGCGGAGCATCATTATTGGCCGGCCATGCCAAGTCATCATCATGACATGACATTTGGTCAAGTCAAACTTGACCTTTCATCTTCCCTCTCAAGTCAAGTCAAACTTGACCTCTTATCTCCCATGGTTGATCAAATCCAACCATTTGGTTCAAGTCAATTTAATTTAATGAATCTCTATTCATTAATTTAAATTGATTTGATGAATCAAATCTAAATTAGACTCATTCAACACTTGAATCAAATTGAGTCCAACTCAATTAGTCTAATTAGGATTACTCGTAATCCAATTTGGTTCATCCCATGAACCTAATCCTCATGGTTCATCATATGAACCTAATCTCCATCTAATTGCCCTTAATGTGTGACCCTATAGGTTCTTGTAATGTTGGCAATGTCCCTAAACCGATTTAGGAACATAAGCAATGAGCGGTATCTAGCAACATATCATTGCTACCCAAGTTACAAGAATGTTTGTGACTACTAATTGTGACTCTCACAATATGTGACAATGTCCCTCTATCCTTGACATCTAGATTGACCAATTGAGACATAGACCGTGTCATTCTCGGTACAATCCATATCTTGAACTCCAAGTAGACTCACTCTAATCAAATGAGCTCAATATCTCATATTGACTCATTTGGGCATGGCCATGCACTTCGTGGTCTCACTCTATCAAGAATATCGATGTCACCCCCGTCATATAGGAGGGATAGATCCCATCTACATCACTCACATCCCTCCGCATAATTTGTTACATACCCAGTAATCGCCTTTATAGTCCACCCATTTACGGGTGACGTTTGACGAAGCCAAAGTATGCAACTCCTTATGTAGGGAACCATGGTGACTTTAGGTCTAAGGACTAATAGTCATACTAATAGCCACATGAGAAAGTATATGACACTCATATAACGATCCATGATACTTTCTCATGGCGGGTCATTCAGTATACATTCTCCAATGCATACCCATGTGTCAACTTGATATCTCATATCCATGACTTGTTAGATCAAGTCATCGTGTTGACCTACATGCTAGTCTCTACGCATTAACATTGTCCCTGAATGTTAATACTCGACTAGGAATGATTAAGAGTAGTGTTCTCTATATCATCTCATTATCGATTCAACCAATCGATTGATATAGATAAGAATCTACTACTAAGGACATTATTATATTTAGTTATTTGGCACCAATACAAGTAAATATAATAACCATGCCTTTATAAATAGGAATATGATACAATAAAGTGCATACAACGACCATCACATGATTGACTCTAGTGCTTTCACTAATAAAATCCAAATATAATTATTATAGCTAACCGCTCTGACCCAGGGAAAATAATAAAATATACACCAAACACGTATGAGAGAATATTGCCATCCACATCAAAGCCAATAACACCGAAAGAGACCTTACTGAGGCAGAAACCATTATCAGAAGCACTTCATCGAGTGGAATCTTGGAATACTAAGATTGAATTAGTAAGCCGTGTGGATAAGCAGCTTGGAAGGTACAATGATTCTTATTATCTTCAGGGACAATTGGTGGTAGGATGATAGGTCAATTATTGTTACAATGGAAGTTGATCTAACCAGAGACAGTCAACTAATATATATTATTCCTGATATTATGATGACAATATGTGACTTTTTCAGGAATATATAACTTTCTATATTGATACTGCTATTATCTCTTCTCTATGAACCAGATAGGAGGGCTCACATGTAAGGCGTTACCCGAACCAAATAATTGGTTCGACGGAGAAAGAGGAGAGGAACGGTTCGGGCGCAAGCGCCTAAAATAATTGGCACGGGAGAGCTAGTGAAGGTAATCGACACGGCAAAGCGGAGGCGGGGGGAGGCGCTTCGCTAGGAAATAAGCAAGAATCGGTTCGGCTAGATAGGCCTAGAAGCAGACGGGATGGATAAGAATCGACTCGGCCTAGTCTGTCCGGAGGTAGTTCGGTGGGGGAAGAAGGGAAGTTAGTTAGGGCTGGTGAGGAGCCCAAGGGCTATGCCACCCGTGAGCTATAGACCTAAGTTAGTTTCACCAAAAGCGGATGGTTGAGGGGGACAGGCTAACCTAGTTTCCCAAAATGTAGATGAAGAGATGTTATGTAACAGAAGGAGAGGTCCCCACATAATATTCCGAGGAGCCTTCGCTCCTCGTATATGTAACAGAATTATTCCCCAGGTGGACGTGGTGGCCACGTGTACGATGGGGATAGCCCGCGAAGTAACGCTGGATCAGAGAAGGAGGATAAAAGGGAGGAGGAAGACAGAAGGCAGGGTGATCCGTATTATTCCAACAAGCAAGAAACGAAGACGCATCAGGAGAAGGAGAGCTACCACCACGTCGGAGAAGGAGAGTAGCGATCTTTGCTTTTACATTGCATGTACTCTTTCTTGTATTGTGATTTAACTGTAAGAGGTTTTCTCCTCCACCTCCGGAAGTTTCCTTTCCATGAAGGAGGACGTTCATAGTGAATGTGCTATGACACTGCATCCGGTGAGGGAGCTCACTTCCATGGAGTAGGAATCCTTATTCCGAACCATGTTGCATCCTGTGTCTTAGTTCGATTGCCTGTGTTGGTTTTGCGTTTCTCTGCTTCACTTTCTCATCTTTACTGTTGTGGCCTGTGAGAACCCCCTCAAAGCTCCCTCCGTGCTTCATCACATCGAAAGGAGGTGAACAAATCTTCCTCGCCGCATCAGTTGGCGCCGTCTGTGGGAAACATGTGAGCTAGACGTCGAGATACAGCCAGAAGAGATACAACATCCGGGTGCCTCCGTAGCGGAGGAAAACCCTATTACCATACTGCCATCACAACTAAGGGCTCTAGTTGATAACGTTGTAACTGAGGCCCTCGCTAGAGAAAGAAGAAGGACAAGATACCTTCATCCTCACTCTGGTGAACCTTCTTCTCGAGGCCCACCCCCAGAAATGCCTCCCCCACCTCGTGCAACCATTAATATTGAAGTAGTTCCTGGAGAGGGGCCTGGCGGGTGAGCACATCAGAATACTATACCCTTAACCCAGACTCAGCGGGAAGAACAGAGTGAAAGCCGGTCGACCCGAGCCCCAGAAGTTTATGAGCCCAGTCCTTTTACCATGGACATCCTCTCTGAAATCCCTCCATCATACTTCCGGAATCCCCAAGTAGACAAGTACGATGGCTCAATGGATCCCGAAGAACATCTATCACAATTCGATGGAGCGGCCTCGCTCCATTGTTATACATACGCCCTTAAGTGTCGAGTCTTCCGGACCACCTTAACCGGTTCGACACAAAAATGGTTCAATACCCTGCCCCCGGGGTCTATTACCTGTTTTGCTGATTTTCATGGGATGTTCAGCCAGGAGTTCGCCAGTTGTAAGGCGTATAAGCATGACTCCTCTATCCTGATGCACATTACGCAGGGGCCCTCAGAATCACTCAGAGGGTATCTTCACCGGTTCACCTCTACAGCTAGGGGTATTCCTTCCACAAGATCGGAATCTTTCAGAGTTGCTATTCCGCACGGGCTGAAGGAGGGCCCCTTCTTCAGTTCCCTTTTGAGGAAGCCTACTAACAGCTACGAGGAGCTGCTAAGTCGTGCGGAAAAATTCATCAACGAGGAGGAAGGACTGAAAGTGCGGAGAGCCGAACGCGCTGCCACAATAGTCCCAATCGAAAGAATCCCGTCACGCTTCTCAAGCACCCCTCATTAGGATATGCGCGACTTTCTACCGAGGCCTTAGGCCTCTGCTATTGTTACAGGCGCTTCTCCCCGCGGCCGCCATTACAGATTATGGCCGCCGATGTACCTCCTCCCGCGAGGACTTGGAAGGAGCGGGAGATGGAATTCTATAATCAGCAGGGTCTGCTACAGCGACCCTCAGGATATAGCGGGGTACCACGTAACTCCCCCGCCCCATTTTTCTGCCAATATCATATGGAGTTTGACCACACCAATGGCCGATGTTTCAAGCTACAAGAGGACCTAGAGCGCCTCCAAGCCGCATACCTACAATTGCGGCTTTAGACGAGAGGGCCAGCACGGCGAGGGCAACGGCCCAATGTGACTCGCCCAGGACCGTATAACCAACAATCGCAAGTTATTTTCCCCCAAACGCCGTCCCAGGAGGTGGTTTCTCAAGAAGGCCCATCAGGTGAGGGCCCCTCATCTAATCCAAATAACGCTCCCACATGGGGGGTTATTCATGTCATTACAGGAGGACCCACTGACGGGGACTCTAACCGGGCGCGGAAGTCATACGCCCGCCTCATGGAGAGTCTGGCCATCATCACCGACCAGACTGTCCAAACCGTGCCGCCCGTTTCGTTCGGGTCGGAAGATCTCCGAGGTGTCCTGTTGCCCCACACGGACGCCTTAGTTATCCGCATATCCCTGGCCAATTACGAAGTGGCCAGGGTACTGGTCGACTCAGGGAGCTCTGTCAACATCCTCTTCCAGGAGGCCTTTGGACAGATGCAGCTGGGAAATACCCAGCTAGAAGATGTGGCCACACCCCTCTTCGGGTTTGCGGGGCATGTGGTCCTCCTCATAGGGCATATTTCATTGCCTCTGACTCTGGGCGCAAAGTTCAGCCAAAAAACCAGTATAGTCCCTTTCCTCATCGTGGATGCTCCGTCCACTTATAATGTCATTCTTGGTCGCCCTTTCCTTGCCATTTTTCAGGCGGTGGCTTCCCCGTACCACCAGAAGGTGAAATTCCCAGTCGGACAGTTGGTGGGGGAAGTCCGAGGCGAACAGAAAGCCGCCAGGAGCTGTTATGTGCAGATGGTTCAGGATGACCAGAAGAAGGCCCGAACCGACGATCTCAAAGGAAAAGCCATCATCATTTCTGATGTCTGCATCCTGGAAGAATCTCCTCCCAAAGCAGACAAGATAGAGGAAGGGGAGCTGGTGGAAATAGCTCCGGGAAAGGCCACATGGGTGGCACAGCAGCTGGAGGCCAAGGAGGAGCTGGTGGCCTGCCTGAACAAGAACGAAGACATCTTCGCAGGAGATGTGCATGATCTCACGGGGATTAACCCTCGTGTGGCTGAACACTATCTCAACATAACTAGAGGAGTCCGACCCGTCCAACAGAAGCGGCGATACTTTGGACCTGAGAAGGACAAGGTCATAGCCGAGGAAGTAGACAAATTGTTAAAAGCGGGTCATGTGAAGGAAATCCAATTTTCCGAGTGGGTCTCCAATGTAGTCCTGGTCCCCAAGCCTTCTGGGCAGTGGAGGATGTGTATTGACTTTCGCGATTTGAATAAAACGTGCCCTAAAGACTGCTACCCCTTGCCTCGTATTGATCAGTTGGTAGATTCTATTGTAGGATATGAAGTGGTGTCCTTAATGGATGCATACCAAGGATACCATCAAATACCCTTGGCTAAGGAAGATCAGAAGAGGGTTAGCTTTGTGACGGCAGGAGGGTTGTACGCTTATGTGGTAATGCCCTTCGGCCTAAAAAACGCAGGGGCCACCTACCAACGACTTATGGATAAGATTTTCATAGAGCAGAAAGGGAAAAATATAGAAGTTTACGTAGACGATATCCTAGTCAAATCAAAAACCACTCGGGATTTGGTTAAGGATCTAAATGAAACCTTCGCTACACTGAGACGGTATAATATGAAGCTTAACCCCAAAAAATATCTGTTCGGGGTAAAAAGCGGCAAATTCTTGGGGTACATAGTGACTGAGAAGGGGCTGCAGGCTAACCCCGAGAAGGTGCAAGCATTGTGCAATATGAAGTCACCCACTAATTTGCGAGAGACTCAAAAGCTAGTGGGGAGGATTGTTTCCTTATCCCGATTCATAGCCAGATCGGCGGACAAAAGGTTACCTTTCTTCAAGATTCTGCGCAAAGCTATCAAATTTCAATGAGATGATCAATGTGAGCAGGCTTTTCAAGAGTTGAAGAAATATTTAGCCGGACTTCCGCTGTTAGCCAAGCCAGTGGCAGGAGAACCATTGTGGATGTATTTCGCCATCTCGGAGGGAGCTATCAGTTCGATTTTGCTGAAACAAGAAGGCTTTCATCAGCAGCCTATTTATTATACCATTCATATTCTGAAGGGGGTTGAATCCCATTATACCGAGCTAGAAAAGCTGGCATATATTTTAGTCCTGATCGCCCGCAAATTGAGACCGTACTTTCTGGCTCATCCCATCACTATTTTAACTCACAGTGAATTGGGTAAGGTCGTCACTAAGCCCAATTTCTCTGGAAGATTGGCTAAATGGGTGGTAGAATTAAGTGAATATGACATTCATTACCAACCCCGAACCGTTATCAAGGCCCAGTCACTTGTTGACTTTTTGGCGGAAGTACCTTTTGGCTCGGAAGATGGCTCGTCAACAAAAGAGGAAGGGTCAGATGTATGGAACATATTTGTGGATGGTTCTTCAGGATCTACGGGTAGCGGCGTTAGTGTTTTGTTAATTTCCCCTGATAAAGAGGAGACTCGCATAGCCGTACGCCTGGGGTATCGGGCATCCAATAATGAGGCAGAGTATGAAGCCATTCTAGCGGGATTGCAGGCTGCCAAAGCTATAAGGGCTTCTTCAATTATAATTCACTCGGATTCCCAGTTGGCGATATCACAACTTCAAAGTTCTTTCGCGGTTCGGGAAGAAAGGTTGCAAAAGTATTTGAAAGCTTTCGAGAAAGAAAAAGCTCAGTTTCAGCAAGTCCTCTTGAAGCAAATTCCAAGGGAGAATAACGGGAGGGCAGATGAATTGGCTCGGGTGGCTAGCGCTATGGAAGGAGTGAAATCGTTGGAAACGGTCTGCGTGGAACTCCCTACTTCCCTAGCGATATGTAATGTGGAGGAGGCTGCGCCCGAATCGGATCCGATCCTTGATTGGAGGACCGACATCATAACTTATCTGCAGCATGGAAAGGTTCCCGAAGAAAAAGTGGCGGCATCCACTTTAATGTGCAAAGCCAGACGATTCACCCTCTTGAACGGAGACTTATACAAGACATCTTTCGGACGACCTTTATTGAAGTGTTTAGGAAGTGAAGATGCTGAATGGGTACTCTGGGAGATTCATGAAGGTTGTTGCAGTAATCATCTAGGGGGAGAGCTTTAGCAAGGAAGGCCTTATTAGCAGGATATTTTTGGCCTACCCTCCAACAAGATGCCGCTCGTATAGTGCAAACTTGCCCAGCTTGTCAAAAGCATAGCAATTGGTCCGAACGACCTGTTGAATTAATGAAAGTTGTGGTCGCTTCATGCCCTTTTGATCAGTGGGGAATGGATATAGTGGGTCTGATGCCTGTTGCACCTTTGCAGAAGAAATTTTTATTGGTGGCCGTAGATTACTTCTCTAAGTAGGTGGAAGCAGAGCCTCTTACCAAAATTACTGAGAATGCTGTAATACAATTCCTATGGCAGAATATCGTTTGTCGATATGGTATTCCTCAGATGATAGTTAGTGATAATGGACGGCAATTCTAGGGCAAGAAAATTAAAGAATGGTGCCAAAGTCTCAATATCCAGCAAACTTTTATTTCAGTAGCTCACCCTCAAGCCAACGGACAAGTTGAAGTCACTAATAGAATTTTCATTCAAGGGTTGAAGACCAAATTGGGGGCTCAGAGGAGGAACTGGGTAGAAGAGCTGCCTGGAATCCTGTGGGCCTACCGAACCACACCAAAAATTGCAACGGGAGAAACTCCGTTCAGTTTGGTATATGGGACGAAGGTCGTTATTCCGATCGAAGCCCTCTTCAGTAGCGCCCGAATAGAAATGTACGAGCCGGAGAAGAACCAAATTATTTGAAGCACTGAGTTGGACTTGGTGAAAGAAAAGAGAGAGACAGCACGAAGACGAGCGGAGTTTTACAAGCGGAGAGTACAGCAAGCCTTTAATAAAAAGGTGATGCCCCGAAGATTTCAGGGGGGGATTGGATTCTGCGTAAAGTTAATCCTGCAGGAGATCCTGGAAAGTTAGCTTCAAATTGGGAGGGGCCCTATGAAGTGACACGTCGCATAGCAAGGTCGGCGTATTATCTAAAGGACAACCAGGGCAAAGAATTTCCCCGACCGTGGAACGCTATTCACTTGAAACCTTTTCACACTGTATAAAAAAGGATGGATAAGAGAAGAGGAGTTGAGGGGCTCTCGAAGGGATGTACTTGATAGTTTGTTGTATTAATTAGATGTATAGCGCATCTGAGTTTGATTGATTCACAATAGTGCTGTAGTCCTTATAGCGAACTATGAAAACGAAAAGAAGATAACAAAGGGAATTCGTCCCGAAGCAATACATCAGATTACAACTTAAACCGCTCGGGAGGATAGCGTCGGAAGCCGACCTCCCAATTTAAGGAGAAAGTAGGATGGGTCACCGGAGGAAGCCCTTGATCAGCATACTGTCGAACCGCCTCGTTAAACCCGTCTTGATAAGTGGCGCGCATCAGGATGGTTAGCCGCTCCTGCCGGTTCGGGCGGTCAGGGTTCTGGTCCCGATGGAGCCTGTGACACTTCTCTTGTTGCTCCCGAAAGGCTCGGCGTATGTCACTATAACACCGGGATACTTCCATAATAGCATCTGCCAGGACAGAAATATCATCGGCTCGGGAAGTTTGATCTTGCTGGATAAGATGCGTCATGTCCATCATATTCTGACGCATTGAGGCTGAAATTTCCTCTACCGCCTCAGAGTAGGATCTGGTGTGGACAAGCTCAGTGCCCAGCCTCTGGAGGGAGGTTTCTTGCCTGCGTATATGGGCGTGAGCATGCGCCCTAGAAGTTATGAGGGAGGAGTTTTGTTGTACCTCCTTGCACAGGCGTGTGGAGGTCCCCTATTTTATCCTCTGCTTTCTGGTGCTGAACTCGCAGGTGGGCGATGATGTCCGAGTCTCGTTGCTTTCCTTGAAGGAGCTCTGCTACCTGCTCTCGAAGACTTATCAATTCTTGAGAGGAGGAAGCCTCCTTGTCAAGCTGTGTCGGCTGAACATCCTGTCGGAGTGAGGGTGATTCCATGCCAGCTCGCTGTTTTTTTTGCAATGCCGCTATAGTCACGACATCTTTTTGAAGTCGGTGGTGAGCTTCTGTCAGTTGCTCCTAACATTGCTGCAGTTGTTGCGATAAGAGGTGCTCTCGATTTTGAGCAGCCGCCAGATCCTCCCGTTGCTGCTATTCCAACTTCAGAGATTGAGCTAAATATTGTTTGAGGGAGCGATCCAATTCTTGGTAGTTCATCAGGGCCTCTAAGCCATTTGTTGAAAGGAAGTCATTCAGTAAGGGAAAGTAAAGAAGTTGATTAGAGAAACATATCAATTCTAAAGCATGGTGCAGACCTTCCATCCGAGGGATCAGTTCCTCCAAATTTAAGATTCGAAGGCCCCGGGGAGAAGAAGAAGAAGAGGGGATGGATGACACCCTCGGTGGAGGTTCACTTATAAGAGGAAGAATAGGGGTAGTAGTCATAGGTTGTGACAGAGGTTCTAAGGAAAAAGAAGGAGCACTGGTCAGGAGGCTCAAAGGGGTAGAAGTTGGGGGCAAAGAATCAAAAGCCAGAGGGGGAAGGTGTACCATGGCTGGCTGTGAAGTGGGCACACCAGAAGTTACGGAAGGGGATTGGTTCAACGAAGAATCTGGAGAGGATGGTATAGAGAGCATCGGAATAGAAGACTCTTCGTTGGGAAGGTGAGAAACGGAGGGGCTGGGGCTAGGGCCCATAGAAGGTGAGGGGCTCTCCAAGCGATGAGCAGAAAGGGAGATGGGCAGTGGAGGAATATCAATTACCATGGGTTCAAGGACGGTGCCATATTTCGGAGAAAGAGAAGGCGTGGATGCAGAAGCACCTGTAGTCGATTGGTGTGGACGCACTACCTCCTTGAATTCATCTTCAGATTGTGATGAAAGAGGAGGTGACTACCGAACACTTACGGCGGAGGGGGAGAAAATGGGTGAGTTAGGGTTTGTAAGTAACAGAGGAGATGAGGAGGGGGTGGTTACTTCGGTTTCCTCCGGTACAGATGTAACAAGGGTTTTAGGCGAAGGCGAAGAAGAAAGAAGAGAGTGGGCAGGTGGGATGGTAGTAGAAGAGGGCGAAGGCGAAGAGGAAGTTGGCGGCTGACCATCACCCCGTTTGATGTGTGAGTAATGACTTGCTATTTCTCGGAAGAAAGAGGAATGCATTCTGCCCGTGAGAGAAAGAAGAAAAGTGTTGAGGTAGGTGACTGGGGCACCGGAGGATGGCGACGGAAAGAAGAACATACGAAGAAAAAGGAGACGAGAAGGCGGAAGGGAGGAAGATAACAAAAGAAAGGAAGATGAAGCATCCCCTATAAAAGGAGGGAGGAATGGGCTTGTAACGACTATTGGGCTCCTAGTTTATAGAAAAGGAGGCCCTAAGTGGAAGGGAAACGAGGATTTATTTCTCTGATGGCCCATTATGTACTAAAACCCTCACTTTCATAGGAGGGAATAGATGGAGGTGCTCTCCTTCGGGATGAAGGTAGGAAGAATAGTAGTGTAAAAGCATCGCACTCTTTATGCTGAAGGCCTTTGGGCAATATACATTATTTTATCCCCGTGTGGTGGTGAAATGGAAGAACTGAGGTCTCCTCAGTTATATATCATTTTTATCCCCGTGAAAAGGAAGAGTTGAGCTTACTTCTCAACTATACATTATTTTATCCCCGTGTGGTGGTGGAACGGAAGAACTGAAGTCTCCTCAGTTATATATCATTTTTATCCCCGTGAAATGGAAGAGTTGAGCTTACTTATCAACTATATATTATTTTATCCCCGTGTGATGGTGGAACGGAAGAGTTGAGCATATTTCTCAACTATATATATCATTTTATCCCCGTGTGGTGGTGGAACGGAAGAACTGAGGTCTCCTCAGTTATATATATTTTTTATCCCCGTGAAACGGAAGAGTTGAGCTTACTTCTCAACTATATATTATTTTATCCTCGTGTGGTGGTGGAACGGAAGAACTGAGGTCTCCTAAGTTATATATCATTTTTATCCCCGTGAAGCGGAAAAGTTGAGTTCATTCCTCAACTATATATTATTTTATCTCCGTGTGTGGTGGTGGAACGGAAGAACTGAGGTCTCCTCAGTTATATATCATTTTTATCCCCGTGAAGCGGAAGAGTTGAGTTCATTCCTCAACTATATATTATTTTATCCCCGTGTGGTGGTGGAACGGAAGAACTGAGGTCTCCTCAGTTATATATCATTTTTATCCCCGTGAAGCGGGAGAGTTGAGTTCATTCTTCAACTGTATATTATTTTATCCCCGTGCGGTGGTGGAACGGAAGAACTGAGGTCTCCACAGTTATATATCATTTTTATCCCCGAGAAAACGGAAGAGTTGAGCTTACTTCTCAACTATATATTATTTTATCCCTGTATGATGGTGGAACGGAAGAGTTGAGCTTATTTCTCAACTATATATATCATTTTATCCCCGTGTGGTGGTGGAACGGAAGAACTGAGGTCTCCTCAGTTATATATCATTTTTATCCCCGTGAAACGGAAGAGTTGAGCTTACTTCTCAGCTATACATTATTTTATCCCCGTGTGGTGGTGGAACGGAAGAACTAAGGTCTCCTCAGTTATATATCATTTTTATCCCCGTGAAGTGGAAGACTTGAGTTCATTTCTCAACTATATATTATTTTATCCCCGTATGATGGTGGAACGGAAGAACTGAGGTTTCCTCAGTTATATATCATTTTTATCCCCGTGAAACGGAAGAGTTGAGCTTACTTCTCAACTATATATTATTTTATCCCCGTGTGATGGTGGAACGGAAGAGTTGAGCTTATTTCTCAACTATATATATCATTTTATCCTCGTGTGGTGGTGGAATGGAAGAACTGAGGTCTCCTCAGTTATATATCATTTTTATCTCCGTGAAACGGAAGAGTTGAGCTTACTTCTCAACTATACATTATTTTATCCCTGTGTGGTGGTGGAACGGAAGAACTGAGGTCTCCTCAGTTATATATCATTTTTATCCCCGTGAAGCGGAAGAGTTGAGTTCATTTCTCAACTATACATTATTTTATCCCCGTGTGGTGGTGGAACGGAAGAACTGAGGTCTCCTCAGTTATATATCATTTTTATCCCCGTAAAACAGAAGAGTTGAGCTTACTTCTCAACTATATATTATTTTATCCCCGTGCGATGGCAGAGCGGAAGAGCTGAGTATCCCCTCAACTATTTAGCATTTTATGTTCATACGGAGTGTGTATATGCGTGGTCCATGTGCACTGAAAGGGTGAAGAGGCGGTGCATCTATTTGATTTTCATACAAAAATGATAAGATTTGACATAGCTCGAGAAATGTTAGAATAAAAAGATAGGCGAGGAAAATATAGATGAAAGTTGTTTTCACAGAAAGTTCCTTATTTCAAAAAGATTACATGTTATAACTCCTCCCTGAGGAGAGGATAGCAAAAGAAACTCTTATGTATAGGGTATTACAGTTATTTGTTGGGAGGAACTGACAAAGTTTCTTTGCGCGGCTGGGGTTGGCCCAATAGTTGCCGAAGGTAAGATTGTTGCAGGAAGATTTGCTTAGATAGTTCCTTCTGTGACCCGGTTAGTTGCTGGCGCAAAGAGTAGTTACTGGCAGAAGCTTCCCTCAATCGTTACTGCAAGTATCTCACCTGTTCCTCCAAATTAGCAATATAACGCTGCTCGTCAACCTTTTCTTCAACAGGAGGGGAACTGCTGCCCTATTCAGACATTTTGTCCATGATGAGGAGAAGAGAAAGGAAAAGATGGATGTTATACGACAAGGGTTGGAGGTCCTTATAACGATGAAGAAGGAGGGCGCATTTATTCGCAGAGGAAATAAGGATAATGAATGCTAGTAAAGAAGGGGAAGCGTAAAGACAATAGGTGAAGAGTCGCTGGTACAGTTATTATGAGGGAAAGGGTCTGAATCCCCTTGAAATGATAAGAAAAAGTACGTTCAGGCGAGATTGCAATTTTTCTGATGACAGAAACTTTACATACACAGGAAAATGATCAGAGTGGATACCAATTCCTTCCTTCCTTTTTTATTAACATACTTAAGAATGATTACATTATTTAATCTAGGAATACTTTTTATGATTACTCTTAACAGGAAAATTGTAAGAAGGGGGGGGGGGGGCGGGAAGGCTCCAAGATGACTCGGTAGAGCTCGCCTTGAGCAGAAGGTATCACTGGTGGAGCTTCATCAAAAGGAGGCGGACGGATCCTCGCCGGGGAGACCAGAACAAAAGCCACAGCCGGTGGAAGTGGGGGAAGTTCAGCAGAGCCCCGGGGATCTCCCACTGTGTACTCCCATGTTAAGGGAGAGTTCCACACCCGATTGCGGAAGGAGGGGAAGGGTGCTCGAAAAGACTTCCCTGTAGGAGGGGAGGGAGCTGTGGTGTGAGGTGGAAAAGGAAGGGGGAGAAAAGCCGAGGTAGCTGTCGAACGGGTCTCAGAATTTTCAGTATCTCTGGTAAACCAGTCCCACAGCTCGAAAGATTCAGAATCTGAAGAAATCTCAATAGGGTGTTCCACCGAAGCCATGAGAGTGAAATGGAAGGAAGAAGACATGGAGGGTGATAATTTATAGTTGAGGGGAAAGGCACTGCAATAGTTCTTGGGAAGGGGAAGAAGGTGAAGAGACTGATATCGTAATGGCAGTAGCATAGGTACTTATCAAGATATCATTTCCGAAGTAGTAAGGTAGACAGAGAAGATCAAAAGGCTGAAGTAATTTAATTTTTAGCCGAGCCAAAATTGGGTCGGATATGAGTCAGATCATCCGAGACCTTCTGAGTGAGTTCCCGAACAAAGGAGGTGATTGTGCCATGCGACACGGGAAAAGAAACGTAATTGTAAAAAGGAAAAAGCATAGAGTTTGTTTAGAATTCCCGACCCGCAATGAGGCGTACAAAAAGAACAAGAAAAAGCTATGCTAATATAAGCATTCTTCAACATTAAGAAAGGGGTCATTACAGGGAGTAAGATATTAGGGGTTATAGTTCAAATAGTTCGGGGGGACACTTAGACAACGCATCTACAGAATTTAGATAACTAGTGTCCGTGCCAGGGGGTGGATATCCCCATTCAGCATTTAGAGTTGAAGACCCGTCAAAGCCCAGTATAAATAGATCCACTCCCTTCTTGACGTATCACCCCTTTAAGTCAGCTTCCTGCTCCTTACCGACAATCTTAGTTAATTGAGCGACAATCGGCGGTGGGTTTGACTTTCGACATTTGCGGAGGCATCTTTTGATTGATTCTTTTATGGCTTGCTGACCTAGAGCCGAAAGGGCCTTGGAGTACTATTGATGAAGGTCATATTGTTGCCGAGCTGCTGCTGATAGGGCTTGAGGAAGAGCAGCCACCATGGAAGAGAGCTCTTGACACTTCTCTATACAAGATTTTTTAGTGGCTTCCCATGATTGGCGTTCTAGTTGAAGCTGTTGACGTTCTTGCTGAAGCTGTTGGATGGCAGTAGAAGAATCGGTAACTTTAATAATGGCGTCCCCAAGCTGTCCCTTATACCCTGTTAATTCACGGGTAAGAAGATCCACCTGCTGAAGTTCGCTGGACTGGAGGAAGACTTGCTGTTCGAGGTCTTCATTTTTTCGTTGAAGCTCCTTTTCACTTTGAACCAAGGCCAACTGTGTCATGACATCTTCACATTGGCCCTTCAGGTCGGATTCCTTCTGTTCTTTCTCGCTTAATTGCCGAGCGAGTTGTTTTTGTTGCGCTAAGGAGGCAAAGTGGCGCGCCTCCATGCTGGATTGAAATTGGGCTAGGTGAGTTACCATTTTGCTGTGCTTGGTCGAGGTCTGAAGGAAAGAAAGCGTCATCATCAGACGTTGATGTACAGTGGTATGTACATGTATGAATACATTAAAGATTGGAAGGGGAAAGTAGTTACCTCCGCCAGTAATTTGCCCACCTGGTCGCAGGGGCCTTATATGCCTGATTGATTGAAGAATTTCACCTCGGAAAGGTGACGGATCTACAGTAGCGACCCCAATGTAGCCCTTGAGGGGATCAGGAGGGGAAGGTCTTCTCCCTCAGATGGAAGATTGGGTTCGACACGTTAAAGAGGGGTGGGAGAAGTAAGTGTGTCTAAGGGGATAGGGGCGGAGATGGATTCGGTTCAGGAAGGTAAGGGAGAATCATGAGGAAGGAAGGATGAAGCAGGAAAGTGGGAAGGGGAAACTCCTCCTTGGGGAGATGAGGATGGGACGGATAAGGTGGTGTCCTTCCTCCTCGGTTCATAGATGGTTAAAGATTGTGAATCATGCTGACCAGAAGAAGAGGGAGGAAGAGATGATGAACTAGGAGCTCCTTTCTTAATGAGCCGCAATTTTTTCCGAGGGGAAGAAGGGGCTGCCACCGACTTACCCCTCTTTGTTGAGTTCTTCTTCTTCTTGGCAGCCTCAACCTCTTCTCCTTTCACTAAAGCGTCCTACATTAGATTATCTGCAAAATACGTTGATGAGAAAGATGGATGATGCAGATAAAAAGTTATATTGAAGGGTAAATATCATCCTACCTATGGCAGCTGAGGTCGTTGAAGGGAAGGGGGATAGCCCGAAGTGACTCAGGAGGGGAGTTTTCATTAGGTGGTCTGAACAATAATGTGACTCTCCCAGTACTCTATAAACTTTCGAGAAAGGGCATTGGGTTCTCATTTCCCGGAAGGAAGGTAGTTCAGGAAGTTCTAACTTCCAGGTGTCCGAGTGGGGTAGAGGTACCGGAAGCTATACAAAGACGTACAATTCTTCCCATCTTTTATGGGAAGTAGGCATATTCACTAGAAATTGGCAGTCCGGACGACTAGATAGGTAAAAGAGGCATGTTTTGGAAGATTTTAATTGAAAAAACAGTGAAATATTTGAGGAAATAGAGAAAGATTTAGGTGTTGGAACACTATAGAAGCCCCTGACAGAATGCGAAAGGAATTAGGGGTAAATTGGTTTAAAGGTAGTCTGTAAAAGTCTAAAATTTCTAGATAAGTGGAGGGTGCTGGTAGAGACAAGTCATTGAGGAACTGTTCGGAAAAGAAGCAAGTTAAACCAGGAGGAGGACGGTGTGGTCAGTGCATCTTGGTCGTAAAACAACATTTCATGGAAGGGTCTATAAACCTATCTTTAAGGTTAAAGAAGTAATGATTGCAGTCTAGTTGGGTGACGGTGTGCTCATATCACGCAGGTGAAGGGATGGTCCTAGGGGCCATAGGTATAAAACAGGGCAGAATACTTACTTGGGGGTTAGAGGAGAAGCGTGTAAGAAAGGAAGGGCTGGGTCGCTGAAATGCCGCCGGTGAAAATCGCTGGAGGGAAGAAGTGGAAGAGACGGGATTGTTAGGCACGCTAAATAATACCTAAAAGGAAAAGGTGAGGATTTATATAGGGTTTTTGTGACGGTTCGACTATATAAGAGAAAAGGAAAAGCGTGGCCCATGGGCCCATTTGGCCACTTCAAGTATATAGAGGGGAGCTATAAGAGAAGAGTGAATTTGAATTAATGAGCCAAGGATGGAGTAGGAACCTTATATAGTTGGAAAGTCAAGCTTATAACTTCGCTTGACTCTTTTTTGGGGTTGACTAATGATACTGCTGTTACCTCTTCTCTATGAATCAGATAGGAGGACTCACATGTAAGCGTTACCCGAACCAAATAATTGGTTCGGTGGAGAAAGAGGAGAGGAACGGTTCGGGCGCAAGCGCCTGAAATAATTGGCACGGGAGAGCTAGTGAAGGTAATCGACACGGCAAAGAGGAGGCGGGGGGAGGCGCTTCGCTAGGAAATAAGCACGAATCGGTTCGGCTAGATAGACCTAGAAGCAGACGGGACGAATAAGAATCGACTCAGCCTAGTTAGTCCGGAGGTAGTTCGGTGGGGGAAAAAGGGAAGTTAGTTAGGGCTGGTGAGGAGCCCAAGGGCTATGCCACCCGTGAGCTATAGACCTAAGTTAGTTTCACCAAAAGCGGATGGTTGAGGGGGACAGACTAACCTAGTTTCCCGAAATGTAGATGAAGAGGTGTTATGTAACAGAAGGAGGGGTCCTCACATAATATTCCGAGGAGCCTTCGCTCCTCGTATATGTAACAAAATTATTCCCTAGGTGGACGTGGTGGCCACGTGTATGATGGGGATAGCCTGCGAAGTAACGCTGGATCATAGAAGGAGGATAAAAGGGAGGAGGAAGACAGAAGGCAGGGGGATCCACATTATTCCAACAAGCAAGAAACGAAGACGCATCAGGAGAAGAAGAGCTACCACCACGCCGGAGAAGGAGAGTAGCGATCTTTGCTTTTACATTGCGTGTACTCTTTCTTGTATTGTGATTTAACTGTAAGAGGTTTTCTCCTCCACCTCCGGAAGTTCCTTTCCGTGAAGGAGGACGTTCATAGTGAAAGTGCTTTGACACTGCATCCGGTGAGGGAGCACACCTCCGTGGAGTAGGAATCCTTATTCCGAACCACGTTACATCCTGTGTCTTAGTTTGGTTGTCTGTGTTGGTTTTGCGTTTCTCTGCTTCACTTTCTCATATTTACTGTTGCAGCCTGTGAGAACCCCCTCAAAGCTCCCTCTGTGCTTCATCGCATCGAAAGGAGGTGAACAAATCTTCCTCGCCGCATCATATACTAACTCGGGATATGATGGTTGGTGAAATGGAAAAGCCAATCTTTTAATTACTTGGGGTATAATTGGAAGGCTCTCCAACACTCCCAACATAGCCTTTGCTTATGAAGTTTAGGGAGTAGTTGACTACCTCACAAGTCGCGGGGTAAATGCACTCCCATGAAGGAGGTATTCAAGAGAACAAATAAGGGGAATGGATTGGGTCATAAGGCCCACACAAGTTAATATTCCCATGCAACCCTCGGAAGTTAGCAGTTGAAATTTGCTAGACGGAAGAATTTCTGTAAGTTTTCACAACTACTCTATAGCACCTAGAACAGTGCCAGCTGAATATAATGATCAGGATGAAGAAGAACTTCGGGAGCATACAATTACGGTTCTCGTACAAGAAGAACTTGAAGTTGAATTCAGAATATTGTCACCAATGGAAAAAATCCCAGAACGAGGATCCGAAGAAACAGTCGGATATGATCTATATGTTGTAGAAGAAGAAATATTGATATCCAGAGGAATTTCAATGGAGATACCCAAAGGATACTTTGGGCAACTAGCAGCCAGATCAGGTATGACATCAAAACTTGGAATTATCATGGGTGCAGGGATAATAGATAGCTACCACCAAGAAGAAATCAAAGTCCTTCTTTTTAATGATACAAGGCGACCGATTTTTATCAGGGTGGGGCAGAGGATAGCTCAAATAATTATACTAACCTTGCTAAAGGTTGAGTATATGGAATAATTTTCAACTAGTAAGCAAGGAGTTAAAACTCCAGGTCACATGCTCGATGAAGAAATATTTAACAAACTAATCCCAAAAGAAAGACCAGAGTCATCCATGCAAGCACAGCCTGTGAATTCCCAGATAAGGGCGGAAGTCGAGTCTCTGATAAATAATTTTCTATCATAATTATGTAGGGTCGATGTTGGCCGACTAGAGGGGGTGAATAACCCTCAATCGTCGTATGGTGGAATTCGTTCGTTCTTGCATGCTTGTCTACAATTGTCGTTAATATACGCAGCAGAATAACAATAGAAATAATAACAACAATACAATCACATGCAATACATAAAGATATACGTGGTTCGAAATCGAATGGTTCCTACTCCACGGGCGAGCTCACCGAGCTCTAGTTATGCGCACGACACTAACTAACACTACTCGACAATACATCGGAGGTGGAGAAACCTCTCACAAGCAATTACAATGTAATATAGAAATACAAGCAAATACACAAAAATAATACACAAGAAAACTTTCACCGATTGCTTTGATCGCTTTGCTTGTTGCTTGCTTTAGATGGCTCTTGAAGGTCTGGAATGCGGCAGCAATTTCCCTCCAATAGCTTCCCAAAAGGCTTGGCGAAATCCCCCATCTTGAGCTCCATTTATAACATGCATGAAGCTGATTTCGCGCGCATCAGTCGACTGATCGTGACCATCAGTCGACTGGTCCTGTAGCCATTGTCTCACAACAACCAGATCCACGTTGGTTAAGTTCCAACGGATCACACATTAGTCGACTGATGATACCCATCAGTTGACTGGTACCCATCAGTCGAGTGTTGGCGAGCTCGACTAGCTTCTATGCCCGTGCACAGTGCGATCAGTCAACTAATCTCCCTCATTAGTCGACTGATAGTGTCAAGCCGATCGCCATCCCTTGGCGGGCTTGATCGATCGACCCTCTCACCAAACACCGGTCGAACCTAGTCGACTCGAGCGATTAATCGGGCACCTATGTCAGTCGACTGATGTCGGGTAAAATCTCAAACCCAAGTTGTTTGAGCCTCCGACACTCAGTCTTAGCCACTTGGCCAAGTCCACCTCATCCCTCATGGAGTTCCCCACCGAAGCTCTCTTCCCTCGGCCTACGTCCCTCGGATGCATCAAGCGCACAACTTCGCAACGTCATCCTTCGCGTCTCATGCCCTCAAAGTATGCTTCCCTTTAGGCTTACTCCATTCGCTCCCCGTTCGGCGGTCCCTCGGATGCGCCAAGCGCACGACTTCGCAATGTCATCCTTCACCGACTTAAGGACCCCGAGCCTAGTGAACTTACCAAGTCCTCAAGACTTTCCACATGCACCAAGCGCACGGCTTCGCAATGCATTTCTCACCAAGCACCAAATGCACGACTTCGCAATGCTTTGGACTTTTCAACACCAAGCTTCATGCTTGGATTTTCCATGCCAACTCCATGTTGGACTTTCCCACACCAAGCCTCATGCTTGGATTTTCCATGTCAACTCCATGTTGGACTTTCCTATGACAATCCCATGTCATAAGTTTTGTCTCTCATCAAAATACTGCTCGAGTCAAACTCGAGTCAACCTGGGCCGATTGCACCAACAATCTCCCCCTTTTTGATGATTGACAAAACTACCATCTCAAGTCTACCAATTCTCCCATATTGGCAATTCTTGCATCCCAATGAGAATTCCAACGAACCCTAATTGGTAACTTGGTAACTTCTTCCCCTTTTTGACATTACATCAAAAAGGTCCTTCCCAAGGGTATGAATGTCTCATATCCCAATGAGATCTTACAATCTCTCCCTTAGAGGAAACACACGCCTACAATCTTTCTAGTGATAAGTCTCATATCACTTAAAGAGAGGCAACCCAATTTTCCTCCCATGAGGAAAATACACATCCATCTTCCCATGATGGATACCTCCCCCTAGAGGCTTGCTCCCCCTTGACCATTGCACCAACAATGTCCTTGGAGAGTCCTTAAGCCAATAGGAATATTAACCAAATCAAAATTAAGGCAAAGTTCAATAATGAACTCTCATCCACCTTAAGATTGATACTCTCCCTAAACACTTCACCTAATCCATGTCCAATGGATTTCCATCCTTTCAAGTGTTTTCCCAACCATGTCCTAGGGTTAGGAGTGGTTAGGGGACCAAAACACAACTGAACATGGGCCTAACCACCAAGGTTTACCCGAAATCAGCCCGTGCCAGTCGACTCTGTCAGCTACCAGTCAACTCTTTTCCACATCAGTCGACTAACCTCCCTGGCAGTCGACTGATAACTTCATTTGCAGTTTTCTGAATTTCAGAAATGAATTTCCGAAATTCGTAAGTAAATATACATATGTTGAAAAATCTTGAAATTTTGTATGTATATTACTTATCACAATCATTATGGGTAAAAAATATTAGAAAATTATTTTACCCACAAATTAGTGAGATTGATACAAAGTCTAAAAGGTAAGAAAAGCTTCAATAAAGAGCCCTCATTGTATCATCTCATTAAATGGTGAGAGCTATCAAAAGATAGACTTCACCAAGGTTTTTCAAAATGTTTTCAAAACCTTTACTTCCTATTTCCTAAACATCTCACTTATATCAAGATGTGTAAAACACATACAAATCAATTAATCTAGTGAGATGTGGGTTTTTGGTTCTTTAATGGTTTCATGCATATTCTAAGGCAATATTATTTGATTCCTATCAAATCATATCATAGTCCTTAATTTCATTTTATTTTATGCATGATATGATTATGACATATATATGATATAACTAAACATGTGCCAAAATCATGATGTCATGGCATGCGAATGACATTTTAGCATCCATGACATATAAAACTAAGTCTAAACATGATCATGACATTTTTAGAGATAAAAATGAAAATGATTTCATGTCATGGCAAGACAAATAAATCATGACAAGTAAAATATACTAAGGTATAAAATACCTAAGTGTTAAATTCAAATTGCCATTTTTAGGAATTCATTCTAATTTGTCTTAATACCATTATCTCCCAAGTGTGTCATCAACCTAAAATGACACACTCATACCTCTAAGACTTATTTGTGCCAATTTAATTATTTTTCAACTTCTCAAAATATATTGGCACATCCTAATGTGTCAACTTATCATGGCTAGGTTAACTACCTATCCACTTAGGGTTGACACACCCTAACCCATCTAGCATGAATCAATCACGCTCCTAGGAACCCAATACCTATTGGAGCTCCTTGGATTAACAAGGTATTCACTAGGGATATCTTCCCTAGATACCTTCCTAATGACCTTTTTAGGCTTTGAAGTCATAGTCTTTTGGGACTTTCCTAGGTCAACTCTAGAGGTAACTCCCCCTTTGACCTTCTTAGTGACTTTCTTGGTTTTTTCTTAAGTTCTTAGCCACTAAGCATACACCATGGCTAGTCTTAGGGATAACTTCCCTATTAGCCTTAGTTTTCCTAGACCTAGATGTTGTTCCATAATCAAATGGAACATTATGATAAGTCTTCTTGGGCTTAGATTTGTGACCCAAACCTTCCTTGCCCTTAGACCATTTTTGAACCTTAGGTCTTGTCTTTTGGGCGTTTGACTCTTGAATAGAATTTTCTATAATCCTAAGGGTCTTTTCCATCCTTTCAAGTCTTGACCTCAAGACTTGGTTTTCTAGCTCTAATTTTCCCAATTTTGAGTTTTTATTTATCTTTTGGGAAATCTTCTTCTTCTTAGGCATATGCCTAGATTTCTTGGGGTTAATGCCCAAGTTTTCTTCAATTCTCCTAATTGACTCCCTAGGCAAAATTGGTCTAGTATTATTGGTCCTAGGTTTTTCCTTAGATAACCTAACATGCTTGGCACCTAAACAATAAACCTTATTATTTCTACTAGTATGCTTTTCATTAATAATTGCAAGAGAACTAAAATAGTTTTTAGCATGCTTTTTAACTTTAGGAATTGAAGGTGCATAATTTAAATATACCTTAGAGTTAGCTTTAGAAGCTCCCCCTACATGAGATACACCTTCTTGCCCTTTCTTCCTCCCCCTAGGGCATTGGCTTCGGTAGTGCCCCCTTTAGTTGCATTTAAAGCACACAATATGCTCTTTGCTTTTAATTGTGGGGACTCCGGCATCCTTTGACTTTTGGTTGACTTTTAGTGCCGATGCCTTTTTCTTGGCCAATTTTGGGCAATTACTCTTGTAATGCCCTTTCTTCCTACACTCAAAGCATATTATATGATCTTTATTTAAAATCACAACACTTGAGTTACCTAAGGAGTTTTCTTCTTGCTCTTCGTTTCTCCCGGATGTGGATGTTTCTTATTGAACTTGCTCCGGGATGAAAGATTGCCTCTCCTCCCCCTCAATACTAGAGGTGGAGGTCTCCACCAAATCATCTACATCGTCGAATGTGGATGAGCTTTCTACCTCGGCATTCTCTTCTACTTGTGCAGGTTGGGAATTTTCTTGAAATTTCATTATCTTCTCCCATAATTTCTTTGTATCCCTAAAATTACCTAACCTAGACCAAATATTGTTAGGAATCAAATCACTAAGTAATTCGATTACCTTGAGATTTGTCTCAAAGTCCTTGATTTGGTCTTGGTTCCACCTTGACTTCTCAATTTGCTTGTTGTCTTTATCCCTAGGTATCTCAAAATCGTTTTCTACAATAATCATAAAATCAAAGTCGGTTTCGAGATATACCTTCATCCTTTTCTTCCACCAAGAAAAGTCTCCATCGAATTTCGGTGGATGGATGTTGTAGCTGGTCATCTTGTAGTGCTTGTGTCGACGGTTAGTCCTCGACAAGAACCTTGACTCAGATACTACTTGTAGGGTCGATGTTGGCCGGCAAAAGGGGGGTGAATAGCCCTCAATTGTCGTATGGTGGAATTCGTTCATTCTTGCGTGCTTGTCTATAATTGTCGTTAATATACGCAGCGGAATAACAATAGAAATAATAACAACAATACAATCACACGTAATACACAAAGATATATGTGGTTCGGAACCGAATGGTTCCTACTCCACGGGCGAGCTCACCGAGCTCTAGTTATGCACACGATACTAACTAACACTCCTTCTCGACAACACGTCGGAGGTGGAGAAATCTCTCACAAGCAATTACAATGTAATATAGAAATATAAGCAAATACACAAATACAATACACAAGAAAACTTTCACCAATTGCTTTGATCGCTTTGCTTGTTGCTTGCTTTAGATGACTCTTGAAGGTCTAGAATGCAGTAGCAATTCCCCTCCAATAGCTTCCCAAAAGGCTTGGCGAAATCCCCCATCTTGAGCTTCATTTATAACTTGCATCAAGCTGATTTTGCGCGCATTAGTCGATTGATCGTGACCATTAGTCGATTGGTCCTGTAGCCATTGTCTCACAACGGCCAAATCCACGTTGGTTAAGTTCCAACGGATCACACATCAGTCGACTGATGATACCCATCAGTCGACTGGTACCCATCAGTCGAGTGTTGTCGAGCTCGACTAGCTTCTATGCCCGTGCACAGTGCGATCAGTCAACTGATCTCCCTCATCAGTCGATTGATAGTGTCAACAATCGACTGTCATCCCTTGGCAGTCGACTGATCAGCCAGACCTTGTTCAGTCGAAGACCAGTCGAACCCTAGTCGACTCAGAGCACTCGACTGGCACCTATGCCAGTTGACTGATGTCAGGGAAAATCTCAAACCCAAGTTGTTTGAGCCTCCGACACTCAGTCTTAGCCACTTGGCCAAGTCCACCTCATCCCTCATGGAGTTCCCCACCGAAGCTCTCTTTCGTCGGCCTACGTCCCTCGAATGTGTCAAGCGTATGGCTTTGCAATGTTATATTTCGCGTCTCATGCCTTCGAAGTATGCTTCCCTTTGGTCTCAGTCCATTCGCTCTCCGTCCGACGGTCCCTCGGATGCACCAAGCGCACGACTTCGCAATGTCATCCTTCACTGACTCAAGGACCTCGAGCCTAGTGAGCTTACCAAGTCCTCAAGACTTCCCACATGCACCAAGAGCACAATTTCGCAATGCATTTCTCATCGAGCACCAATTGCACGACTTCGCAATGCTTTGGACTTTTCAACACCAAGCTCCATGTTTGGATTTTCCATGCCAACTCCATGTTAGACTTTCCCACACCAAGCCCCATGCTTGGATTTTCCATGACAACTCCATGTTGGACTTTCCTATGACAATCCCATGTTATAAGTTTTGTCTATCATCAAAATACTGCTCGAGTCAACCTGGGCCGATTGCACCAACAAATTAGACCATGCAGAGGATACAAGCCCAGGGGCCACTGTACCTCAGTCCATGGGACTAGGTGTGGATTCAGAAGTTTATTTTGAAGAGGATTTCGGTGAACAGTACTATGATGACTCTTATGCAGGTCATGAATATTACGAAGATGAATTCCTTGCAGTAGCTGAAGAAGAACCTTTAGGTGAAGGGTGGGAAATGGAATACCCACAACTATCTAGATTTACAGAACATCTATACTCTTCCTCTGCAATTTCAAACTACAGGCCCCCTCCAGACACAACTATGGGACCCTCAAATTATTCCCTGGAACAAATCTTGATGCAGGACCAAGTACTAGGCCAACATTTGAAGGATATGGTGGAAATTTCAAAAGAAAATATTATAGTGAATGGTGGAATCTGTCATCAACTTTTCACCAATACGGTGCAATATTCGTAATCCCTACCCAACTTCGGCAATTTGATGAAGTCTTTATACGATGGGAATCCATAACCAAAAACTTGGTATCATTACAAAGCTTCACCGATCCACAAAAAAATATTGATTTCATAGAAAACCTCTTGGGAGATGTAGAAAAATTGGCACGGATATAATGGCGAATGAGTTACCCTGAAGAATATCAACTCCTCCTAAACAATGTTGATGGGGCAGGAGGCACACAGAATGTCCTCTCTCAAATTCGGATGGTATTCAAATTGGAAGATCCCTTCCAAGGTTCCACTCATATACAAGATGAGGCCTACAAAGATCTTGAGCGATTATCCTGTAACAACCTCAAGGACATCATTCCATTCTTGAATGACTATCTCAGAATATCTACAAAAATTGGTCGACTATTCACAACTCCTGCATTATCTGAAAAATTATGGGCAAAAATGTCAAGTGATCTAGGAAGTTAAATAATACAAGCCTTCTAGGGAAAATATCATGGTAACACTGTTGGTGTCTTCCCAAGAATATTATTTGCTTATAGGTTCCTGGAAAATGAGTGCAAAGACGTCGCTTTCAAGCGTGTACTCAAGGATCTATCATTTTGTAGTAATATCCCGATTCGTGGATATTACAAAAGGTATGACAAGAGAATGGGTCTTCGAAAATCTAGAACTTTCAGAGGCAAGCCCACCCCTCACATGGCCGTATTGAATGGAGAAAACATCTGGTTAAAAACAAGAAATGTCGGTGTTTTCTATGTGGCGAAGAAGGGCATTTTGCACGAGAATGTTCCAATGATCACCGCAACGTTAAGAGCGTTGCCATGTTTGAACAACTTGATCTTCCTGAAGATTATGATATTGTCTCAGTCCAAGATGGGGGGATCCCAGTGATGATATTTTTATCCTTTCTGAAGACGAAGGTCTCGATGACCTCTAGAGCACTCTTAATCCTCTTATTCAACATGAAACCATCTTTATGCTCAGAGAGCTCGGGAAGACATGGTGGATAGGCCTAGTAATCGGATACAGAAGTATGGTCCAAGTTTTTCAATCCCAATATGAATGCAAACATATATGAGAAATAAATGAAGAGATTGTTGATGGACATGAAACCTGTAAATGTTGTAAAAACCCAACCCAGAAATGACACAAACGTCATTGCTCCCTTTGCAAGATGACAACATGTGACATGTGCAGCCTCTACTACTATAACAAGAAGATGCCTGTTGCAGTTGCAACTCCCACAAGGTATGACACTAAAAACTTAGTTAAAGAACAACAAGACTATATTAACCAATGCGAAGCAGAGATAAGGCGACTCACGTCACAAATTGAAGCATAAGAAATGGAGAAAGGAGAATGCAACCAAATCAAGGATGATGCCATTAAAGTCTCACAAGAAAATCAACGACTTCAAAAGGAGAAAGAAGAACTTTTGCTCAAATACGAAGAACTGGTTCAGGAAAATATAGATCTATATAGACTAATCCTAGAAAAGGAAGGATTATGAAAGGAAATATTAAACCTATAGCAACAAAAGAATAAAGAAGTACTCTATACAGAAGAAGAAGACTTAAATGTACTTCTCCAGGAGCAAAAGGTTTATATACTTCCTGAAAATAAAGAAGAACCAAAGCCTATGAAGAAAGGAAAAAACATGTTGTATAACCTAAAGGTAAGCTTTGAAATACAAAACTTACCAACCTTTCAGGTCAATGTCATACTTGATACTGGTGCTACAACATGTGTCGTTAATCAAGACTCTATTCCCTCTGAAGCACTAGAAGAAAACCAATTCGTAGTAAACTTCATTGGCATATCCTCTAAAGCAATAGCCAAGAAGAGGTTAAAGGGAGGAAAGATGATAATTGGGTACAATACTTTCAGGATACCTTACACATACTCCTCGATGAAGCTGGGGGAAAATATTCAAATGATAATAGGATGTAATTTCATCCAAGCTATGCAAGGAGGATTGCAAATTGAAGGAAATCTGGTAACCTTTTATAAGAACCTGACAACTATTGAAACATCCCCCTATGTTTATGCAACATCTATTCCAGAACTTGACCTTGATGAAAATGAATATATCCACATCCAAGACATAGTCAGTTATTCATCAAACACAGAAGTTATGGGATTTCAAGGAATATTTCAAAATATTATAGCTGAATTGAAATAGCAAGGCTATATTGGTGAAGATCCCTTGAAGCATTGGAGTAAAAACAAAATATTAAGTCAGTTGGACATAACAAATTTGAACCTTATGATTGAGGATAGACCTCTTAGGCATTTAACTCCAGCAGTAAAGGAGCCCTTTGCAAAGCATATAAAGGAACTACTTGATATTGGGGTTATTCAGCCCAATAAAAGTCGGTATAGAACTATCGCCATTATCGTCCATTCAGGCACTACTATTGACCAAAGGACTGGTCAAGAAATCAAAGGAAAAGAGAGAATGGTCTTTAACTACAAATGTCTTAATGATCTCACCAATAAGGGTCAGTACAACCTCCCAAGGATCAATACTATTATCAAAAAGGTCAGTAATAAAAAGATTTTCTCAAAATTTGACCTTAAATCTGGATTCCACCAAGTAGCCATGCACCTCGACTCCATTGAATGGACAACATTTTTGGTACTAGAAGGACTGTACGAATGACTTATAATGTCATTCGGACTGAAAAATGCCCCTGTGATATTTCAGAGAAAAATGGACACTTTCTTTAAAGGTACTGAACAATATATCACAGTTTATATTGATGGCATTCTGGTATTCTCTAATACAGAAGAAGAGCATAAGGGACATCTCAGATCCATGCTTGAAATATGTAAAAAGAATGGACTCATCCTCAGTCCTACAAAAATGAAAATAACAGTCAGAGAGATTGAATTTTTAGATGCTATACTTGACAATAGCAAGATCAAACTCCAACCCCACATAATCAAAAAGGTTGCCAACTTTAAAGATGAGGAACTGCTAACCGTGAAAGGAATGAGGTCTTGGTTAGGAATACTCAACTATGCCCGAACTTATATTCCTAACCTAGGAAAATTATTAGGACCCCTATATGCTAAAACAAGTGCTACTGGGGAGAAACGTATAAACCAGCAGGACTGGGAGTTGGTAAGAAAGATTAAAAAATAGGTCCAAGAACTGCCAGATCTAGAAGTTTCACCCGAAGACTGTTTTATCCTTCTAGAAGTTGATGGTTGCATGACAGGCTGGGGGTGGAATATGCAAATGGAAAAATACCAAGTTCAACCCTAAAAGCACAGAAAAGATATGTGCTTATGCTAGCGGGAGGTTCAACCCTATTAAATCTACCATAGATGCAGACATTCATGTTGTCATGAAAACAATGGAATCTCTCAAGATTTATTATATGGATAAGAAGGAGTTGTTAATCCGCACAGATTGCCAAGCCATAATCATCTTTTTCAACAAAACTCCAGATAATAAGCCATCACGCGTTCGATGGATGTCCTTTGTAGACTACATAACAGGAAGCGGACTCACTATGACATTCGAACATATTGATGGATCAAACAACTAGCTTGTCGATACCCTCTCTCGATTAATCAATGTGTTAATATTTACAGAATGGTAGGAGTAGCAGCTAGAGACGCTTGGACATATGGCGGGAGCAGCACTGGAAATAAGCAACCAACCAGGCAGCAAAGTGATGACTCACTTTGCACTACTGATCAACCAATTCCTGACCTCACTTCCCAATATTAGGAACAACTCCACCAACTACATTGGGAGTTAGCCCAAGGAATTAGACTGGATCGGGTCGACTCAATCGAAGCCCATATGCACCTCCTCGAAAAGGAAGCAGCCCAGCAAGCAATCCAAGCCTTACAACAATACAGAGCTATGCATCACATCAAACTGGAAGAATTCCGAAGGAGGTTCACTCGGCAAAATTGGTACGGAGATTTGTTACCAGCAATCAAGCAACAAAACAAACAGCTGGAAGATGCTCTAGCTTTAGTAGTGGACACCGCACAAAGGGCTAATAATTTCGCCTTTTGATGCCACTACTCTACCTTTAGTCAATTCTTCCTTCAACTTTTGGTGACTTTATGTAAATTATTGTACTATGAACTGAGCCTCGGGGAGCCGTCCATATAACTTTATGTCAAAAAGGGAATCTGATAGAAAGATGATAAGAGTGCAATGGGGCCCCTTGCATACCCGACTCTTATCCTTTCGTTCCTATAAAAACCTTCTAGCTTGCTCTTGCAAGACATCAATCAAACACTGAAGTCTTACTTGAGTCTTGTAAGTTTCCAAATCCAATTTTTAATAAAAGTATGTATAATTCTCTAGTTCTTGTATACTTATCTTAGTATTGAAAGTTGTTTGATTCCACGCTGCTTATCCACGCTATTGGTATCTGGGAGATCTGCAGCTGCTCACACCTTAGAGCAGCAAATTAATCCTCGGGTACAACTACGTCTTTCCATGCAGGAACGAGCGGCAATAGCACCAACTGAGGTGCTATACCATTCCATACAATTCAACTAGTCAGCAAGGAGTTGAAACTCCAGGTCACATGCTCGATGAAGAAATATTTAACAAACTAATCCCAAAAGAAAGACCAGAGTCATCCATGCAAGCACATCCTATGAATTCCCAGATAAGGGTAGAAGTCAAGTATCTGATAAATAATTTTCTGTCACAATTAGACCATGCAGAGGATACAAGTCCAGGGGCAACTGTACCTCAGTCCATGGGACTAAGTGTGGATTCAAAAGGTTATTTTAAAGAAGATTTCAGTGATCAATACTATGATGACTCTTATGCAGATCATGAATATTACGAAGATGAATTCCTTGCAGTAGCTGAAGAAGAACCTCTAGGTGAAGGGTGGGAAATGGAATACCCATAACTATCTAGATTTATAGAACATCTATATTCTTCCTTTGCAGTTTCAAACTATAGACCCCCTCCAGACACCACTATAGGACCCTCAAATTATCCCCCTGCAACAAATCTTGAAGCATGACCAAGTACTAGGCCAACATTTGAAGGATATGGCGGAAAATTCAAAAGAAAAGATTATAGTGAATGGTGGAATCTACCATCGACTTTTCACTAATCCAGTGCAATATTCGTGATCCCTATCCAACTTGGGCAATTCGATGAAGTCTTTATGCGGTGGGAATCCATAACCAAAAACCTAGTATCATTACAAAACTTCACTAATCCACAAACAAAGATTGAATTCATAGAGAACCTCTTGGGAGAAGCAGAAAAATTGGCATGGATACAATGGCGAATGAGTTACGTTGAAGAATATCAACTCCTCCTAAACAATGTTGATGGGGCATGAGGCACAGAGAATGTCCTCTCTCAAATTTGGATGGTATTCAAATTGGAAGATCCCTTCCAAGGTTCCACTCATATGCAAGATGAGACCTACAAAGATCTTGAGTGATTTTCTTGTAACAACCTCAAGGACATCATTTCATTCTTGAATGACTATTACTGACCTTTTTGAGAATAGTATTGATCCCTGGGAGGTTGTACTGATCGTTATTGGTGAGATCATTAAGTCGTTTGTAGTTAAAGACCATTCTCTTTTTCCTTTGATTTCTTGACCAGTACTTTCATAAATATAGTGCCTGAATGGACGATAATGGCAGTAGTTCTATGCCAACTTTTACTGTGCTGAATAACCCCAATATCAAGTAGTGCCTTTATATGCTTTGCAAAGGCCTCCTTTACTGCTAGAGTTATATGCTTGAGAGGTCTATCCTCAATCGTAAGGTTCGGATTTGTTATGTCCAACTGACATAATATTTTTTTTTTACTCCAATGCTTCAAGGGATCTTCACCAATATAGCCTTGCTGTTTCAATTCAGCTATAATCTTTTGAAATATTCCTTGAAAACCCATAACTTCTGTGTTTGATGAATAACTGACTATATCTTGGATGTGGATATATTCATTTTCATCAAGGTCAAGTTCGGGAATAGATGTGCATAAACAAAGAGGGATGTTTCAATAGTTGTCAGGTTCTTATAAAAGGTTACCTGATTTCCTTCAATTCGCAGTCCTCCTTGCATAGCTCGAATGAAATTTCATCCTATTATCATTTGAATATATCCTTTCTTTCCTATAAAACCCCTTTAGCTTTCTCTTGCAAGACATCAGTCGAACACTGAAGTCTTACTTGAGTCTTGTAACTTTCTAAATCCAACTTTTAATATAAGTCTGTATAATTCTCTAGTTCTTGTATACTTATCTTAGTATTGAAAGTTGTTAATTCCACGCTGCTTATCCATTCTATTGGTATCAGAGCTAGTTTATGGCTGAGTAGTTATCTTTGTTCATGATATTATGTGGGGAGAAGTCTCTGTGCTTAAAATAAAGTCTTGTTGTTTTTTAACTAAGTTTTTTGTGTCATACCTTGTGGGAGCTGCAACTGCAACAGGAGTCTTCTTGTTATAGTAGTAGAGGTTGCACATGTCACACGTTGTCATCTTGCAAAGGGGGCAATGACATCTGTGTCATTTCTGGGTTGGGTTTTTACAGCATTTACAGGTTTCATGTCCATCAACAATCTCTTCATTTATTTCCCATATATGTTTTCTTTCATATTGGGCTTGAGAAACTTGGATCATACTTCTGTATCCGGTTTCTGGGCCTATCCACCACGTCTTCCCGAGCTTTCTGAGCATAAAGATGGTTTCATGTTGAATAAGAGGATTAAGAGTGCTCTGGAGGTCATCGAGACCTTTATCTTCAGAAAGGCTGAAAATAGCATCACTGGGATCCTCCCCATCTTGGACTGAGACAATATCATAATCTTCAGGAAGATCGAGTTGTTCAACATGGCAACGCGCTTAACATTCCAGTGATCATTGGGACATTCTCGTGTAAAATTCCCTTCTTCGCCACATAGAAAACACCGACATTTCTTGTTTTTAACCAGATGTTTTTGTCGTTCAATATGGGCATGTGAGGGGTGAGGCTTGCCTCTGAAAGTTCTAGATTTTCGAAGACCCATTCTCTTGTCAGTCCTTTTTTAATATTCAGGAATCGGGATATTACTACAAAATGATAGATCCTTGAGTGCACGCTTGAAGGCGACATCTGTGATTGTTTCGTTAGTGGCAAAGGAGGATGGCTGAGTGGAATCAACGACATTCACAATGAGCACAAGCCTTTGGTATCAGAATCGACCATGTGTGGAAAAGAGGGATGGGAAGCTCACGTGCATTGTGGCTGTGATGGAGCCGCTGTAGACGCGGAGCTTTGACAAGAAGACCAAGACTTAAGTAGAGACGATGATAGAGGGGGGGGGGGGGGGGGGGGGGGCCCCAATTTGTCGGTGGCCCCTTTATGTGCAGCGTATGGATGAGGAAGAGCGCAAGGTGATACACAAGTATCACACTTGAGCTTGCGATCTAGAGAAATGATGGTTGACATCGAGGACCCTGAGAGCGGTAAGGATAGCTGTGCAAGGGATTGAGTGACTTCCCCGGAAGGAGAGTGATGTGATCACCTTATGAGGAGGCGAACCCATTGGAACCCTCCCCCCAAAGCCATGCCAGTCCTTCCCCTCTCCAGCACATAGCCCCCGACGCAGAAGAAAACCCCACTCGAGGTCGCTACCTCCCTCCTTTTCTTCCCACCCCCTCCCCTTCCCCTTCCACTTGCTTTAATGACGCTTTTATTCCTCCCTAAATGGGTTGGGTCCTTCCTCTAATCAATGGGCCAATATTTCCCATATCAGAGGTAACCCCCCTAAACTGTCAGATGAGTCACTCTGATGAGTCTGACTTCAATTTTATCACTTCATTGCTGGATTACATAATAAATATGTCATTTTTACAACTACATCTAGTTGAGAGATTACTCAAGATGCATAGCCTTTTGCAATCTTTGCAGCAACTTTTTGTAATGGATCTCAACGCGTTCAAGATGGTAGTGCCTCTATGGTATCCACACGAATACTCTCTTTTGGAGAAAAGAAGAGTTTTGCTAGCAACACTACACAAGGTATCTTAGCCCAAGAAAAGTTTCGGCCAAGAAGACAAAGAAGAACAAAAGTTTTCTCTTTATGAAGAATAATCCAAAAATCTTTTATATTCATCTTATGAATACCAAAGGTTTTGTAACATTTTATATTCCACCTTTAATGCATGATTAATCCACATTAATCATGCATGATGAATGCATATCCATTCATCTTCTTCAATTGGTTTAATTTGAGTCTAACTCATGTTTCGACCCAATCAATGAGTCTAACTCAATGATTCCAATTCAATAGCCTAATAGTTCATTTAGTCAAACCAAAATTAACCCCATCTCTAAAGCAACATATTCTTTGTGTTTGACCCAATAGGTTCTCGTAACATTGACAATGTCTCTAAAATCCCTTTTAGAAACATAAGCAATGAGTGACATCTAGCAATGCATCATTGCTATCCAAGTGACAAGAATGTCGATATCCAACAAAATCTTTCTATGACTATTATGTTGTATGACTCAATCCTTCTATCCCTGATACCTAGATTGATCAATGAGGCATAGACCATGTCATCCTTTTATCAATCTTTGTGTTTCTTGATCTCTAAGTAGACTACCTTAATGAAATGAGCTCAATATCTCATATTGACTTATTTGAGCATGACTATGCATTTTAGTAGTCATACTTTATCAAGGGGCCCACATATATCACTTCTATCATATGGAAAAGATAGATCTCATCTCTATCACTCACATCCCTCTGCATAATTCATTGAATACCTAGTGATTGACTTTATAATCCACCTTATTACAGGTGACATTTGTCGATACCAAAGTATACAACTACTTATGTAGGGAACCATAGAGAGTTCAGGTCAAAGGACTATTTCATACCAATAGTCACTATGAGAATGTTTATGATACTCATATGACGATCCATGAAACATTCTCATGGTGAGTCAGTTCAATACATATTCTTTAATATATACTCATGTGTCAACTTGATATCCTATATCTATGACTTGTGAGATTAAGTCATCAATTGACCTACATGCTAGTCCCAATGTATTAATATTATCATTGTATATTTATACTTCACTAGGAATAGTTACGAGTAGTGTTCTAAATATATATCTACAGTATCCCATTATCAAGTCACAAACTTGATATATCATAGACTAGAACCAACTACCCTAGAATATTATTATATTTATTCAAATTGCACATCAATGAAGTAAATACAATAACCATTAACTTTGCCTTTATTATGAAACATGAGGTTCCCTTTGTTGGAGAATATGGGATAATGTGAAGCGAAATAAACCGAATAAAATAATTTTTATTTCATCCTAGACATCCCCTGGGGACCAGGAATTCTTGCTATTGACATAATCTCATGCAAAGAAAGGAGAAGAGAAGATTCATACCATCGAGAATCTTATTGAATCCGTCAAAACCACGAGGAAGATCAATGAACCTTGCCTCTATTAGTATCCACGCTGGGATCACCTGAGATAACTCCTCGAGCAACAAGTCTTTATCTTTGATTGGTGCTAGCCAATCGGTGGAGACAAGAGAGGGAAAGAGAGAGGAGAAAAATGACTACCAAGGGAGAAAACCTAAGATTAGAACCCTTTTTATTTCCAAGGATTATCAAGGGATCTATTTATAGATCTCTTGATTAGGGCATTTTAAGAGGCTTAAAAGGAACCTATCTTTCCATAATTATCGCATAATTAAGGTGGGACCAACCTAGAAAATTTTCATAAGAGAAATCTTCAAAAACGGCGGAGCCGCGACACGACCGTATGTCTTAAACACTGCCTGCCATGCCAAAAAGGCACGGGTGTGCCAAGATACATGACAAGCCGTGTGTTCTTCTGGGCATAACCAAGACTTTGGCCAGAGATAGTCACGGCGGTGTGAGGCTCTGTACGGTTCGTTTAACTTTGTTTATGTGTGATATGACCATGCTAAGTCCAACATGACCATAGAAGGTTTCATAGCCTCTGTTTTGCACCTTCATGGCCTGGACCAACCAAGTACATCTTCTCTCTCACTGAAAATCTCATTCTCATACTTATTTCACATCTCCAGATCACTCGTATTGCATGTAACCCAATAGATTTCTGGCAATGTTGGTCATTCATAATTAATCCTTTAATTATGAATAGATCATGAGTGACACTTAGTAGTACATCATGACCCCCAATTCAAAAGAAAGTCTAAATTGACTCCAGAATATTTCTGAACCCTTCAACAGCTACAGTTGTTCGTGCCTTGTTCCTTTCACTCACCCTATACCCACTTGGTTCAGAACATGGTCTATGTGTTCGTCTCCACTAGGCTGACTACGTCACACCTAGCTCAAGTTAGTTTCCTCGTCCTGTGAATTCAAGTTACTCCTGCATGTTCCCAAGAAGACCATCTTCTTAACATGTTTTCTCTAGCCAGGGACTTCTGGGTAACAATCCTAATAAGAGGCCCAGTGTATACATCTCCTTTTCAGGAGTGGTGAATCCTCTGTGGGCTATTCAAACATCTTTGACCACTTTGTCTTATACCCAATTATCCCAGTGTTACACCTCATATGGAGATGGTTGCGAAGAAGTCAAAGGATAAGACGCCATGACTAAGATGACTTGAATACCACAAGTCTAAGTATGCTCACACTCGAGCTGCAATGATATCTTCAACGACATATAGAACCATATGAAGTCTCATAGCAGGTCACTCCAATGAACAAGTTACCATAACTAGCATCCACATGTTCACTCTTTGCATCTCTATGCTTCCATTCAATGAGTACCGAATGCTTAGATAAATCAAGGAGCATAATATGTTCTAGTCTCACAGAATCAATGATATCAAATCTCATCAATTTATCGACTAGGGATAGTTTCAATACTTACATGATTACACATGATATGATACCCACTAATTATGGTTCAATCACAATTTCTTTCATGCCATGCATCATATTGTGGACTTCAGTACATGAGTTTAAGATCCAATTAAATACATAGATAATGTACACTCAAATAGTAAATTTTATTAATAACATTTAAGGTGATTACCTTAGGAGATCTCTCAATTACATCAAACTCCCACTTAGCCTACAACCAATCACCTTGGTATCTAATACCATAGGCCTCTATATGCCTCTCAAACTTTTCTTGGGGAAGAGGCTTTGTCATGAGATATGCTAGATTCCTATCAGTGGGAACTTTCTCTTTTTATGCATCTCTTATATCTATGATATCTCTGATCAAATGATAATGCGCGTAGTACGTGCTTGGATTGTTGATGAAACTGTGGTTCCTTCGCCTGTGAAATGGAGTCATTGCTGTCACAGTAAACTTGTAATTCTTTGACAATGCTCGAAACTACTCCAAGTTCAGTAATGAACTTCTTAATCCAGACCGCCTCCTTTGCTGCTTCAGAAGCTGCAATGTAATTTGCCTCTATAGTAGAATTAGCAACGATGTCTTGTTTGGAACTTTTCCTACTCACTGCACCTTCATTCAAGATGAATATATATCCAGACTGAGATTTGGAATCATCCTTATCTGTCTGGAAGCTGACATCAGTATACCCGCTCACTACCATATCACCTCCTCCATAAACCAAGAACAAATCCTTATTCCTTCTCAAGTACTTAAAGATTATCTTAACTGCCACCCAATGGTCATACCAGGATCCGACTGGTATCTACTCATAACGCTCAAAGTTTATGATACATTAGGCCTCATACATAACATAGCATATATGATCGATCTTATAGCTGATGCATAAGAAATCCGACTCACGCGAATCCTCTCATCTTAAGTACGCACATAGACTTCAAAAGGTGAATCTCATGCCTCATGGGAATAAAACCTTTCTTGGATTCTTCCATGCTAAACTGTTTTAGCACTTTGTCTATGTATGTAGACTGTGAAAGACCAAGCAACTGATTCGATCTATCTCTATAGATCTTAATTCTCAAAATATAGGTTACTTCTCCCATGTCTTTCATGGAGAACATTTTGGACAACCAGACCTTCTCTGTTTCCAAAACAGGAATATCATTTCCTATTATTAATAAGGCATCGACATACAATACTAGAAACATGATTGCACTCTCACTAACTTTCTTATACACACAGGGCTCTTTAAGATTTTCTGAGAAATCAAACTATTTGATTACCTCATCAAAATGGATATTCCAACTCCTGGATGTTGGCTTCAATCTATAAATGGATCAATGAAGCTTGCCTACTTTGTTCTTGTCAATGGATATGAAACCCTCAGGTTCAATCATATATACATCCTTAGATAGGTTTCCGTTAAGGAAAGATATTTTCACATCCATCAGCCATATCTGATAATTAAAATGAGACACTATGGCCAGGAGTATCCGAATGGATTTAAGCATAGCTACTGGTGAAAATGTTTCGTCAAAGTCAATACCTTGTCTTTGACGATAGCCTTTTGGCACTAATCTAGCTTTATAGGTAAAAACATTACCATCCATGTCGATTTTCTTCTTGAAAACCCACTTGCACCTTATAGGCATTATGCCTTCAGGTGGGTCTACCAAGTTCCAAACTTTGTTTTCATACATAGAATCCATTTTTAATTTAATGGTTGTTAGCCACTTATCCCTCTATGAAGTATTTGTATCTCTTCATAACTAGTGGGTTCCTCATCCTCTATGAGCAACACATCATTAGATTCACTTATGAGAAATTCATATCTCTCAGAAATCTTATGTATCCTACTAGATCTACGAGGAGGTTGTATATCATTAGGTTCAACTATTACATCATCCGAATAAGTAATCAGTTGTGGTTCTTGGCTAGGCATCTCTTCTGTGTCTATTAGAGTATCTTAACTACGCTTAGTTCAATCTCACAACCACTATTTTCCTCTAAGAGAAACTCCTTCTCTAAGAATACAACATACTTTGAAACAAACACCTTTTGTCTTAAGGAATGATAGAATTAGTAACCTCTCATTTCCTTAGGGTAACCAATAAATAGACACTTATCAGACATAGCCTCCAGCTTGTTTGATACTGTCCTCTTCACATAAGTAGGACAATCCTATATCTTTAAATAAGATAAATGAAGTTTTCTACTATTCTATATCTCATATGGAGTAGTAGAGATTACCTTGGTCGGGACTCTATTTAACAAGTAAACAGCGGTCTCGAGTGCATAACTCCAAATGGTTTTTGGAAGACTTACATGTTGCATCATTGATTTAACCATGTCCAACAAGGTTCGATTTCGCCTTTCAACCACACCATTATGTTATGGCGTGTAAGGTGGACTCCTTTGGGACAAGATGCAATTGTCCCTTAGATAATCTTGAAACTCTTGGCTCAAGTATTCACCACCTCGATCCGATCGAAGTACTTTAATACCATTCCCAAGTACTTTCTCCACATCTTTTCTGAAATCTTTAAACCTTTCAAAGACTTCATATTTGTATCTTAACAAATACAAATACCCATATTGTGAATAATCATCGATAAAGGTAACGAAGTAGCTTTAACCTCCTATGGCATGAGTTGACATTGGTCCCCATACATCAGTATATTTGAGGCCCAATACCTCAATTGCTCGTTCACCTTTTCCACTAAAAGGTAACTTAGACATCTTTCCTTTTAAGCATGAACCAGATGTGTCTAATGAATCTGATTCATAAGACTCCAAAATGGCAAGCTTATGCAGTTTGGACATGCATTCATTGCTTAAATGGCCATGACGATAATGCCATAATTGCGAAGTTAACTGATTATCTAACTTAGCATGTTTGCTATTTGATTCAATATTTAATATCTCATTGGATGTATCTAACATGTAGATTCCATTATTTAACATTCCAGTAGCATAAAGAACATCATTTAACGTAATGTAACAATAATTATTACTAAACGTCAATTGATGACCTTTCTTATTCAAACTTGAAATAGAAATAATATTCTTTATTAATGCAGGAATATAAAACAATTATCCAACTCTCAAACTAGTCTCGTAGGAAGTCGCAACATATTAGTTCACTTGGCTACAATAGCAACTTTTGCTCCATTGCTAACCCTTAAATCTTCTTCTCCCTTAACCAATTTTCTTCTGTTCCTGAGCCCCTGTTTGTCATTACATATATGTGAGCCACACTCAGTATCCAATACTCAAGTGTTAGTAGAAACAGTATGACATTCAATAACATATATACTTGAAGTAGATTGGGCATCAAATGCCTTTTTCTTCTTCAGTAACTCCAGATGCTACTTACAACTTCTCTTCAAATGCCCATCGTTGCCACAATGAGGGCAGGTGCCCTTGGGAGTTGACTCTTCCTTCTTTGTCTTTTTTTCCCTTTGGCTTTAGTTTTGACTTCCTCTTAGAACCTTTCTTTGAGGAGTCAACCAGCATCATCACCTTCTATTCTTTAGCAACAGATGACTCCACTGTTTTGAGCATATTGATTAACTCAGGAATCGTGGACTCAATCTTATTCATCTGATAGTTCATCACAAATTTTGAATAGTTAGCAGTCAGATTGTGAAGAATTAAGTCAATACTTAATTCATGGTTCATAAAAACCCCTAATGATCCCAATCGCTCAATATAGTCATTCATCTTGAGTGGATACTACACTAAAGGTGAATCCTCCTGCATCTTTAAGAAAAATAGGAGCTAGGTGACCTCGAACCTTTCAGATCTCGTCTGCTCATCAAACAACTCTCGAAAATGAAAGACAATTGTATTAGAATCCATATGCTCATGTTGTTTTTGCAACTCATGAGACATTGATGCTAGTATAATGCAAATCTCCATCTTAGAGTCAGCAATATGTTTCTGGTAAGTCAACTTTTGGTCACTAGATGCATTGTCTATAGGAGGTTAGGGAAGAACCTCTTCAAAGATATAAGCTAGCTTTTCAACCTTGAGAATAATTCTCAGGTTGTGAACCCAGTCCAAGAAGTTTGTACCAGTCAATTTGTTATTGTCTAAAATAGAACATAAGTTAATGGAGGTCGACATGTTGTTCTAATTAGTACCTAGGCATATAAAAAGGTGTATAAGAGAGATAAATTTATAGTAATGCAAATAATTTACATTAACAAGAAACTCCTACAATTTTGTCAAATTTAAGAGCCCTCACTTTGAATTCGAGAGATGGTGGGTTATCTCCTAGTTGGTTGATATCCATTATGACTAAGAACAACCTTGGAGAGAGTTCAGCAAGTCATTCATAGTCATAATGTTAGGTATCAACAACACCCATTATATATCAAATATATAACTATCACTTTATGCTATCAACTAATTGAATGTTCACATATACATTAGGTTGTTAACTCATTAACATATATACATCCAATGCATATCACATAATTGCACATCTGTCCACATTGACCTTGGAGAGTGTCCAACAAATCAATGCTTTCAGTTAGGGTCGACCCATTAATCATGAGATCGAATTTAAATGGTTTGAACACATCCAATTTACAAGTCAGACTTGGAGAGAGTCCAACAACTTAAACTTGAAATTGACATCTGGTCCTTACCATTTTAAATAAATATCGAATCTCATATGAATTGAACATGTTTAATGTCATGCCAGGCTTGGAGAGAGTCTAACAACCCAAAGATGAAAAAAAAAATTTGGTTCAACCATATTAATGGAAGGTGTTAGCCTTAATATTTGTACGAAGGATTTTTGGTTATTAAGGGTCACATCTATAGTAGAAACTGAACTTAAATATTGAAAACCAAGGTCACATTAGGAAATAAATTTTCCGATGTGAACGTGAGTCGAACAATTGACACACATGTCATTTTAGGAATCAGATACATGAACTGCAAAACCTATTCTCCAAAACATGGTTAGTCTATGCTTAAGCTCAAATGATGCAGCCAACACCTTCTGTGTTGCTTGGCACTGTTGGGAAAAACTCCGAATCTGATGTTCACAACATTGCGGGAGAATACTTCGCACAACTGCAGCGAAAATAATAATTATACTGGATCCCACCAGAGATCCATGCAAAACTATATAAATCATTTTCTATATTCTAGTCTAGATCTTATCTAGAGGAGGAATATACTTTCGGCGCGTGCCCTTCGCAATCCCGCTTTTCCAAACGTTGTCGGATCTCAATACGGTAAGGGTAATCGTATATCTATGGTATCCACACTGACACCCACACTAGCTTTGGAGTCACGTTGTGCTAGCAACCCCTAGCAAAACGCCAAGAACTCTTTTTGGAAGAAGAAGGAAAGGAAGGAGGAGATGAGAGAACTCTTTCTCTTTTGGCCTTTTGCTTGCACGCCTAAACAGCAAACAACACACAAGTGAAGTCCACGTGAAACACCAAAAAGCCATTTTAATCCCATAGCCATCAATGTCATTATCTCCTCATTAAGACATCTCTTAATACCAAGACTCTTTGTATTCTCCTTCATGAATTCTCATTATGAATACAAAGGTATTCCCATGCATGATTAATCAAATTAATCATGCATGATGATGAATCATCTTCCATGGTTCAACTTGAGTCTAACTCAAGTTTAACCAGTTTGAGTCTAACTCAAATCTTGGTCATATGCTCAATTGTCCTTTTGGTCCAACTAAAAGAAATCATCTCCAAAACAGAATGTCATTTGTGTGTGACCCTATAGGCTCTTGTAACGTTGGCAATGTATCTAAAACCCTTTTTAGATATATAAGCAATAAGTGGCATCTAGCAATACATCATTGTTACCCAAGTTACAAGATCGTCGAGATCCGACAACCTTTCCGTGACTATTATCATGTATGACGGTGTCCTTCTATCTCTGATATCTTAGATCGATCAATGAGACATAGACCATGTCATCCCCTTATCGATCTTTATGTTTCTTGATCCCCAAGTAGACTCACTCAAACAAATGAGCTCAATATCTCATATTGACTCATTTGAGCATGACCATGTATTTCGTGGTCCTACTCTATCAAGAGGCCAAAGATATCACTCCTGTCATATAGGAAGGATAGGTCCCATCTACATCACTCACATCCCCCTGCATAATTCGTTACATACCCAGTGATCACCGTTATAGTCACCCTGTTACGGTGTGACATTAGATGATACTAAAGTACATAACTTCTTATGTAGGGAACCGTAGTGACTTCAGGTCTAAGGACTATTCATACCAATAGTCACATGAGAAAGTATATGACACTCATATAACGATCCATGATACTTTTGAATGGCGGGTCAATTCAGTATATATATTCTCCAATATATATACCTATGTGTCAATGTGATATCACATATCCATGATTTGTGAGATTAAGTTATCCATTGACCTACATGCTAGTCTCAATGTATTAATATTGCCCTTGTATATTAATATTTGACTAGGAATATTAAGAATAGTGTTCTCTACAGCTTCTCATAATCAATTCTACTAATTGATAAACTGTAGATTAGAACCTACTATTCAAAGACATTATTATATTTATTTTAGCTGGCACATGCATAAAGTAAATATAATAAATAATCTTTATCTTTTATTAATGAAATATGATACACATGATTCCTAATCAATCATCTCATGATTGACACTACATCTCATGATTGACACTAAGGGCTGATACTAACAGGCGCATCCTTGGTATTTTCATTTTCGGTTACAAACATATCCTATATGTAGATGCATACTCTAATATATCATATAGAGAAACATCATACATGTATATTAAAACATTAAACATGCTTTAAAATATACCTATAACATGTGATGTATGCCAAACAAACAAGGTGGATCTGATACCACTTGTTGGAGATTCCAGGATCATGCGCAGCGGAATAAAATGAATAAAATAATTTTTATTCCATCCCAGGCATCCCCTGGGGGCCAGGAATCCTTACTATTGACATAATCTCAAGCAAAGAAAGGAGAAGAAAAGATTCATACCTTCGAGATTCTTATTGAATCAATTGAAACCACAAGTACGACCAACGAGCCTTACCTCTATCAATATCCATTCTGGGATCACCTGAGAAAACTCCTCGAGCAAGAAGTCTTTGTCTCCAATCGGTGCTAGCCAATTGGTGGAGACAAGAGAGGGAAAGAGAGAGGAGAAAGACGGCTACCAAGGAAGAAAACCTAAGATTAGAACCCTTTTTATTTCCAAGGATTATCAAGGGATCTATTTATAGATCTCTTGATTAGGGCATATTAGGAGGCTTAAATGGACCTATATTTCTATAATTATCTCATAATTAAGGTAATAACAACCCAAGAAATTTCCATAAGAGAAATCTCCAAAAATGATGGAGCCGCGACAAGGTCATGTGTCTTACACACGGCCAGTCGTGCGAAAAAGGCACGACCGTGCCAAGATACACAGCTAGACGTGTGTCCTTCTGGGCACAACCCAAACATTGGTGATTTTCGACAAGAGCCAGGCACGACCGTGTGAAGCTTTCTACGGTCCGTTTAACTTTGTTTAGGTGTGATATGACCATGCTAAGTCTGACATGGCAATAGGAGTTCTATAGCCTCTGTTTTGCACCTTCTTTGCCTGGACCAACAAGATACATCTTCTCTCTCACTGAGAATCTCATTCTTAGACTTGTTTCGCATCTCTAGATCACCCATATTACATGTGACCCAATAGGTTTTCGGTTATATTAGTCATTCATAATTAACCCCTTAATTATGAATAGATCATGATCAGTGGCACTTAGCAGTACATCATAACCCCTAATTGACCGAAAAATCTAAATTGACACAAGAACATTTTTGAACCCTTCAACAGCTATAGTGTTCGTGCATTTTTCCTTTCACTCACCCTATAACCATTTGGTTCAAGACATGGTCTATGTGTTCGTCCCCACTAGGCTGACTACATTACAACCAGACTAAGTTAGTTTCCTTATCCTGTGGATTCAAGTTACTCCTGCATGTTCCCAACAAGACTATCTTCTTAACATGTTTGCTCTGGCCAGAGACTTCTAAGTAACAATCATAACAAGAGGCCTAGGGTATACATCTCCTTTATCGGGAGTAGTGAATCCTCTATGGGCTATTCAAACACCTTCGATCACTTTGACTTATACCTAATCATCCCGGAGTTATACCTCATATGGAGATGGTTGCGAAGAAGTCAAAGTATAAGGCGCCATGACCAAGGTGACTTGAATACCTCAAGTTTAAGGAAGCTCGCACTCAAGCTGCAATGAGATCTTCAAGGACATATAGAACCATATGAAGTCTCATAGCAGGTCACTCCAATGAACTAGTTACCATAACTAGCATCCACTTGTTCACTCTCAACATCCCTATACTTTCATTCAGTGAGTACCGAATGTTTGGATAAACCAAGGAGCATAATATGTACTAGTCTCACAGAATCAATGATGTCCAATCTCATTAATTTATCGACTAGGGATAGTTTTAATACTAACTTGATTACACGTGATAAGATACTTACTAATTGTGATTCAATCACAATTTCTTTCATTCCATGCATTGTATTATGGACTTTAATAGATCCAATGAAATACATAGATAATGTATACTAAAATAGTGAATTTTATTAATAACTTTTAAGGTGATTGCCTTAGGAAACCTCTCAATTACATCGCCCTTACCAATCATCTCATAATTGATTGACACTAAGGGCTAATACTAATATATATCTTGATTCCTTGTTCCTCTATTCGCGAATATCATATGCATCCATAGTGTCTGGTGAATCGCCACAAATAGATATAAATGAAGGGCCCCCAAATCCCGACTGAATAAAATAATATCTGCCTCTGACTACTTACCATAAATAGCATAAGAGAAGACTCAGAACACCTTTACCAAACAATATAATGTCCATTTCAAAACACCTCGAAGGACTAAAATAAGAGCTAGCTGGGAACGCCTCAATCGAATAACATAAGATCCACTTTAGAGCACCTCTGATAGATAATATAACAATCGACTTTGAGCATCTCGGTAGAATGAACTAATGCCTATCCAGCTCAATTCAACATAATAAAATAACAACTAACCTGAAGCACCTGAGCTTAGACAACTTCGGCATAAAGAAATAAAATAATTCCTAGCCTGACACCTCTCATCTAGATGACATAATAACAAGTTCAAGAACACCTCAGCCTAATAAAATAAGAGCTAACCTGAGATACCTTGGTTAAACAAAATAATACCTGCCTTATAGCACTTAGGCTACATAGAATAATAGCTTACCTAAAATGCCTCAATCAAATAACATAATATCCATTTTAGAATACCTCAGATGAATAATATAATATCTAACTCAAAGACCTCAGTAGAAAGAAATAATGCCTACTTCCACTCAATTCGACTAAATAAAGTAATAGCTGGCCTGGAGTGGCTTGGCATGAATCAATTTGACATAAAGAAATAAAATAATAACTAGCGTGACACACCTCGGCTTTACTAAATACAATAATATCCACCTCACAACACTTCCAAAAGAAAAGCACTAGTCTGACGATGCCTGGGTTGAACTGAATGAAATAATATCTGACTCAGAATATGTGAACAAAATAAAGCAAGAACCAAATCAGAACACCCTCGCTGCCTGATAGCCACCTCAGAACATGTTAATGGAACACAATAATAATTAAACTGGAACACCTTGGCGGTTCAAGAAACATATAGACTGAATAAAATAAGATCTCTCTCTATAACAACACCTCATAAGTAGACGAGTGGAATACCCCTCTCCTCAACCGACTGAATATCAAACCGTACTCCTCCCGGTTCAACAGAACACAGGACAGTAAGCTTCGTCCAGTGCCAAACTGAATAAGAATGTAGACCTACTTGAAGGCTTACGAATTGCCTCAGATGCACAATAAGATGGGAAATTAGAGAGCTTATGAATGACCTTGGTCGGATAAGAGAACGCCCAGAGCGAGAGCTTATAAATTGCCTTGGATGAATATAATAAGTCAACTGATTTGAGGGCTTATGAACTACTTTTGCCAGCCATGATGATATACTCTATTGTTCTCCCTTTTTTTTTCTTTTTTTTTAACCCCTACTCCTCCCATCCACCAACACAAGGGGAATGTAAAGCTACGACTATGATGGTCGAGCTACATAAGAATGAAGACCCGACCCGAGGGCTTACGAACTACCTCTGTCAACCGTGATAATAAACTTTGTCATTCTTTCAAAGTGAATTTTACCTTAAACCAAACTCCTCCAATCCACCACCACACAGGGACAATAGCTTTGGCCAATGTCGAGTTGTTAGAAGAATGCAAACCTGACTTGAGGGCTTACAAACTACCTCAGTCGACCGTGATGAACTCTGCCATTCTTCTAAAGTGAATTCTACCTTAAACTCAACTCCTCCGATCCACCATCGCACGGGGATTGTAGCTTCTGCAAGCACCAAGCTGTGTAAGAATATAGACCTAACCTGAGGGCTTACAAATCGCCTCAGTCGACCATAGAGATACTCAGTCGTTCTTTCATAAATGAATTCTAACCTAAACCTGACTCCTCCATTCCACCACCGTACAAGGATTGTAGCTTCGGCTATCATCGAGTTGTGTGAGAATATAGACCTAACCTAAGAACTTACGAATTGCCTCGACCGATCATAAAGATACTCCACCGTTCTTCCATAAATAAATTCTAATCTAAACCTGACTCCTCCACTGCATTACTGCACGGGGATTGTAGCTTCGGCTAGCGCCGAACAACGTGAGAATATAGACCAGACTTGAGGACTTACGAATTTCCTCAGTCGACCGTAGAGATACTCCACCGTTCTTCCGTAAATCAATTGTAACCTAAACTTGACTCCTCCGCTCCACTACCGCATGAAGATTGTAGCTTTGGCTAGCGCCGAGATGTGTGAGAATATAGACCTGACCTAAGGACTTACGAATTGCCTCGATTGGCAATAGAGATTCTCCGTCGTTCTTTTATAAATGAATTCTAACCTAAACCTTACTCCTCCGCTCAACCACCACACAGGGATTGTAGCTTTGGCTAGCGCCGAACTGTGTGAGAATATAGACTTGGCCTAAGGGCTTACGAATTGCCTCAACCGATGTAGGGATACTCCATCGTTCTTCCATAAATGAATTCTAACCTAAATCCGACTCCCCCACTCCATCACCGCACGAGGATTGTAGTTTTGGCTAGTGCTGAGCTGTGTGAGAAGAAAGTTGACCTGACCTGAGGCCTTACAAATTGCCTCGGTCGGTTGTGATAATAAACTCCATCGTTCTTCCAAAGTGAATTCTACCTTAAACCCAACTCCTCCAGTCCATCATCGTACGGAGATTGTAGCTTCGGCTAGCGTCGAGCTGTGTGAAAATATAGACTTGACCTGAGGGCTTACGAATCGCCTCGGCCGACCATAGAGATACTTCATCATTCTTCCATAAATGAATTCTAACCTAAACTTGACTCCTCCGATCCACCACCATGTGGGGATATAAGAAAACCTTAAATAAGTGTGTACCTACAATCCCGTAAAGAGAGTAATCCCGTAAATTAAGTTTGGAGTTACTTCACTGAGAACTTTGAGAAAACTTGCTTATACTTAGAAATCCCGAAGTTGATAATACAAATGTGTTAGAGGATCGTGGCGCGGCTAGAAAAGGGTTGAATAGCCCTCATTGTGCTCGATGGAGATCGCGTCTTAATCATCTACACTTAAAATTAGCGCAGCGGAAATTTATGCTAAACAAAAGACAATTAAGAAAATAAAAGATAAAGAAGAGCAAATGCAAATACGAGGATGTAACATAGTTCACAACCCTTGTCGCTAATCCACAGATGATTCTTACAGTGAATCACTCCCCCAACAAAGGCACTAAACTTCTCCTTTTGCTCAAGCAAGGTGGAGAAATCTCTCTACATCAACTCCTCTTCTCACAAGATAATATAAGTGAAAATAGAGAGAAAGGAGTAGAAAACACTAGGAAGTCGTGGGAGGCCTTAGAACATGAATAGAAGTAGAAGCATTATATACACCAATGCCCCCAATCCCTCTTTTTATAGAGAAGAGAGGTTTCTTCCCATTGGCGATGCATCATTCGACTGCTGCATGCCATCAGCCGACTGTTGCCGTTCCAACGACTTCTGACCTTGCCAGATCGCGACCATTGCAGTCCAATGGCACACTGGGCAGTCGACTCATCATGCCTATCAGTCGACTGATCAAACTATCAGTCAAGTGATCTAGGCAATCAATCGACTTAAAACCCTTCTGTGTCTGCGACCACCTTCATCAGTCGATTGTTGTCTCTTGGCAGTCGACTGATAGTGCAACCGTCGACTGCCAAACCCTAGTAGTTGATTGCTTGGCCAGAAACACTTCAGTCGCACACCAGTTGACAATCAGTCGACTATGAGCAGTCGACTGATGTCGGGTAAAACCTCAAACAAACACTTGTTTGAGCATCGGACTTGTCGGGTAAAACCTCAAACCTACGTTTGAGCGTCCGACACTTGACTTAGCCATTAGGCCAAGTTCACCTATGAGCTATCCCATCCCAGGTTACAATCGCTCAACTCTCATCTCCTATGATGTCTCTCACCAAAGCTCTCTTCGTCCGACCACGTCACTTGGATGCACTAAGCTCGTGGCTCCTCCAGTGTCATCCTTCGCGTCTCGCCCTGAAGTCTGCTTCCTTTGGCTTCATTCCAATGCTCCTCATCTGACAATCCCTCGGACGCACCAAGTGCACGACTTTCGCAATGTCATCCTTCACCGACTCAAGGACCCGAGTCATGAGATAGTGAACTCGCCAATGCTTTATCAAGCTAACACATGTGTGATTCACTTAAGTCCTGCACAACTTAAACACATAAACAACCTAATTTAAACTCTTTACCACACACATCAAAACCAAACCATCCTTGGGTTGATTGCCCTAACAATCTCCCCCTTTTTGATGTGTGACAACATGTTTAAGTTAGGGAAAACATTAACAAAACACTAAGGCAAGGAAAGCATGTAAACATAACATGAGTATCAAAACACTCCCCCTTAATACATGCAACTCCCCCTTAACACATGCTAATTCTCCCCCTAGCAAGATTAACTTAAACACTAACATTTCTCCCCCTTTGACACTATCAAAAATATCTAACATATGTTATACAACATGGAATCAAAGTTTAAAGGAAGAAAAATACCAAAATCAAGCTAAAAACCATTTAAAATAGGTTACTGTGCTCATGCACAGTACATTAGTCGACTGGTTCAGATATGCAGTCGACTGACACCTAAAAATGCAGATTTCTGATTTTTGAACCCAAATTCAGAAATGCATTAAAAATTTTAGAAAATTTGAAAAATCATGAAATTCGAAGAACACATTTCTAATTAGTCTCTCTATTAGTGAAAAATAATTTTCATGAAAATTCATTCAAATTTTAAAAATAAGGAAAAAATTCGAAAGTTTGAAAAGTATTCAAATTTTTATCAACTTGAAAGCCTAGCTTTGCTTTGAAATGTTTCAATGCATGAACTCTTAGTTTTCAAAACATGAAATGATTTTAAAATATTAAAAATATCCAACCATGATCTTTGGGTAATATGTCCATGAATTAAACATGAGCTTTCCTCATGGCTAGTCTATAATTACTATATCATGATACTCTAAGTGACCCAACTAAATGTCATAAGTATTAGTGAAACACTTGTATCAACCTAACATCTCACCCATGCTATATTTTCAATCAAGTTAGCCTTATGGTGAATGTGAGATGTAACTAAGGTATTTATACTTAACCATAAATTTCATGCAATTTCTACCAAGGTTAAGTATTATCAATCATCATGATCATAAAGCATGTTTATGATAACAAAACAAGTATCACAAATCATGATTCAAACATTATCACCCAAATCATCCACCATGCTCATAATAAGTCAACCACATAATATGATATGAAATAAGTCCACTTATGGTTGACTATACTAGGTTTCTCTAACTCTTGAGGATTGACTTGGGAACCCAATATAAGTTCTTTCCAAAGGGTTCACCAAGTACTCCTTAGGGATCCATTTCCAAGCTACCATGGTTGTTTTATCTTGTCCTCTAGCAATTAAACAATGGTAGATTTTTTCATTTTTTGATCCTTTATAACCTAGGCCATTCTTTTTAAAACTAGTTCTTTAGCTCCCAATGATCATATTAAAAATGTTAGAGTCAATGGTAAATTTCTCAAGGGCTTTGGTAAGGTATTCTTCCTTTTCCCTTAAAATTCTATTTTCTTCTAAACATGCATCATTTGTCATAGAAGAAGAAGCATTATCATTTAAACATGCATTTTCTAGCTTTTCATCTAATTTCTTAATTTCATCAAGCATGCATTTGTTTTTCTCTTTACTCTAAACAAGTCCTTAGTCAAACTAGAAATCATGGAAATGACATCTTGAGAGGGTAGTTTATTTACCTCACTTACCCAATCCTCTTCTTCCGATTCCAATGTTGATGCTCCCCTTACACTTGAGCTCTCCTCCTCACTTGTGGTTGCTTCTTCTCTTTCGGAGGAGGTGGAGGCTATGCCATCAATCCCCATGAGTGCTAGGTGTGTGAAAATTTCTTCCTCCGATGAGGATGGATCATCCCTTGTAGCTTTTAGGTTCCGAGGTTTTGATTTCTTTTCCTTCTCCTTTGATTTCCTTTCTTCTTTCTTCTTCCCTTCTTTCTTCTTGTCATTCTTCTTCCTTTCTTCCTTGCTCTTGTTTAATTGGGGACACTCATCCCTCATATGTCCCTCTCCTTGGCAATTGTAACATATAATATTCCTCCTTCTCCTATCATGAGATTTGTTAAATTTAAAGCTCTTTAAAGCACGACTTGTTAGTTATAGCCCTAGAACCAATCATGTGATGGTTGAATAGGGAACATTTTGTATCATATTCTATAAAGGCAAAGGATTGGTTATTATATTTACGTCTTGCTTGTGCCAGCTAAATTAAATATAATAATGCCCTAGAAAAGTAGGTTCTTATCTACAGCACATCAATTGGCAGAATTGATTATGAGAGGCTGTAGAGAACACTTTCCTAAATGTTCCTAGTCAAGTATTAATATGCAAGGGCAATATTAATACATAAAGACTAGCATGTAGGTCAATTGATGACTTGATCTCACAAATCATGGATATATGATATCAAGTTGACACATGAGTATATATTAGAGAATATATACTAAACTGACCCGCCATGAGAAAGTTTCATGGATCGTCATATGAGTGTCATAAACTTTCTCATGTGACTATTGGTATGAATAGTCCTCAAACCTGAAGTCACTACGATTCCCTACATAAGGAGTTATATACTTTGGTATCGTCAAACGTCACCCGTAACAGGGTGGACCATAAAGGCGATTACTGGTATATAACAAATTATGCGGAGGGATGTGAGTGATGTAGATGGGATCTATCCCTCCCATATGACGGGAGTGATATCTGTGGGCCCCTTGATTGAGTAGAACTACTAAAACGCATGGCTATGCTCGAATGAGTCAATATGAGATATTGAGCTCATTTGTTTGAGTTAGTTTACTCAGGGATCAAGAAACACATAGATTGATCGAGGATGACACGGTCTATGCCTCATTGGTCAATCTGATATCAAGGATAGAAGGACACGGTCATACATTATAGTAGTCACGGAAAGGTTAGTCGGATCTTGACTTATTTCGTAACTTGGGTAGCAATGATGTATTGCTAGATGCCGCTCATTGCTTGTGTATCTAAAAGAGTTTAGATCCACTGCCAACGTTATGAGAGCCTATAGGGTCACACACAAAGAGCATGATGATTAGAAGAATTAGTGCATTCTAGTTTGACTAGAATAATTTGGGAATGAGCTTAAGTACAAAATGGTTTTTGGACTTTAAGCTTAATGAGAATTTTAGCTTATTGATTTAATGAGATTAATTCAATATGCTAAGCTTATTAATTTAATAAGATTAAATAAATATGTTATCATGATAGTCTAAGCTTAATTGATTTAATAAGATTAATTCAATATGTTACCTTATTGATTTAATGAGATTAATTCAATATGATAACATAAGCTTATTGAATTAATAAGATTAATTCAACATGCATGAATGCCACATAAGCATGCCACCTAAGCATGCCACCTAAGCTTGATGAGGTGGAAGGAGACAAAGGGTTTTGACCTTTGGAATTTCTCCACATGTGGCCGGTAACTCCTTGTTTGATTATTTTTCAATGCAATTGATTGCATTGAATGTGATAGGAGGTGAAAGGTTTTCCAATCCTATAAAACACTCCATGGGGTGGCCGGCCAAACTTGGCGAAGCTTGAGGCTTGGAGAGAGCTTGGTGGTGAGAGGCTTTGGTTGTGTGGCTTTTGTGAGTGTAGGCTAGCAAGAAGAGTGGTCTTCTTCTTCCTTTCTCTTTTTCCTTACCTTCCTCTCCTTTAGGGACTTCTCTAGCAAGAAGTAAAGAAGAGTTCTTCTAGTTTCTTTTGTGAGACAAGAGATTGCTCGTGTGGATACATATAGAGGCACGGACATTTGAACGTGCTAAAAGATCCAATAAACCCAAGGAGAAGCGGGATTAAAAAGGGCACGCAACAAAGGTAATATTCTCCTATAAGATAGGTTTTGAGAAATTTATTTTTTGTACGAGGTTTTCTTTCACAAGGATCACTTGGAAGGGATCCTATTTTTCCGTTGCACATATGCTATTTTGCATAATAAATCCCTACACGACTTACCTTTCTTACCATATACGTCTCCTCATTGCTATCCATTGAAGAAGATGATTCGTTGTTGGATGAGAAGGGTGTGCTTTTCTTCTTCTTCCCTTTGTTTGCCACTAGTGCCACTCCCCTTCATTGAATTGTTGGCTCTTCTACTATACCTTCAAGTCTAGTTTCGTGAAGCTCCATAGTAGAGAAAAATTCTTCTAGAGTACTTACCTCTAGATTTCTTGAAATGTAGAAGGAGTCCACCATTGAACTCCACTTTGATGACCAGGGGAAGACATCAATTGCTTTCATTATCGTGTCTCTATTTGAAATCTTCTCCCCTACATTTGATAAATCGGTGATTATTTCCTTAAATCAATAATGCAAAGATAGTACCTTTTCTCTTTTTTCTAGCTTGATGTTGCTTAATTGCGATCGGAGAAGGTTCCTTCTTGCAAGTTTTTCTTCGGAGGTGCCTTTATGAAGCTCCACTAGCTTCTCCCACATCTCCTTGGCACTAGAGCACTCTCTAATCCGGTTGATCTCTTGTTGGGGTAACACATTGTAAAGATGGTGTTTTGCTTTTGAATTTGCTAAGTGCTCCTCTCTTTGCTTCTTTGTCCATTTTGATTTCTCTAGTAGTATCCCTTCTTCATCCCTAGGAACTTTGAAACTGTTTTCCATAATAATCATTATTTCAAAATCCATTTCGAAGAATACCTCCATTCTCTTCTTCCACCAAGAGAAGTCGCCTTCGAATTTGGGTGGATGGATGTTGGAGCCGGCCATTTCATTGATTGTTGCGGTGGTGAGTTCGACGACAATCTCCTCGCTCTGATACCACTTGTTAGAGGATCATGGCCCGACTAGAAGGGCGGTTGAATAGCCTTTGTTGTGCTCGATAGAAATCGCATCTTAATCGTCTACACTTAAGATTAGTGAAGCGTAAATATATTCTAAACAAAAGATAATTAAGCAAATAAAAGATAAAGAAGAGCAAATGCTACGAGGATGTAACGTGGTTCACGACCCTTGTCGCTAATCTACGGATGATTCATACAACGAATCACTCTCCCAACCAAGGCACTAAACTTCTCCTTTTGCTCAAGCAAGGTGGAGAAACCTCTTTATATCAACTCCCCTTCTCACAAGATAATATGAGTGAAAATAGAGAGAAAAGAGTAGAAAACACTAGGAAGTCATGGGAGGCCTTAGAACATGAATAGGAGTGGTAGCATTAGGTGCCCTAAGGCCCCCAACCCCTCTTTTTATTGTCGTTACAATGGCTTCTGACCATGTCAGATCGCGACCGTTGTAGTCCAGCGATACACTGGGTAGTCGATTGATCATGCCCATCAGTCGACTGATCAAGCTATCAGTCGAGTGATCTAGGCAATCAGTCAACTTAAAACCCTTTGGTACCCGCGATGACCTTCATCAATTGACTACCATCCCTTGGCAGTCGACTGATGGTGCAACATTCGACTGTCAAACCCTAGCAGTCGATTGATTGGCTAGAAACACTTCAGTCGAACACCAATCGACAATCAGTCAACTCAGAGCAGTCGACTGCTACCTATAGCAGTATACTGATGTCGGGTAAAACTACAAAGAAACACTTGTTTGAGCATCCGACTTGTCGAGTAAAACCACAAACCTAAGTTTGAGCGTCCGACACTTGACTTAGCCATTCGACCAAGTTCATCTATGAGCTACCCCATCCTAAGTTATAATCGCTCAACTCTCATCTCCCATGGAGTCCCTCACCGAAGCTCTCTTCGTTCGGCCACGTCCCTTAGATGCACTAAGCCCGCAGCTACTCCAGTGTCATCCTTCGCATCTCGCCCTAAAGTCTGCTTCCTTTGGCTTCACTCCAATGCTCCTTATCCGGCGGTCCCTCGGATGCACCAAGCGCATGACTTCCGCAATGTCATCCTTCACCGACTCAAGGACTCGAGCCATGAGATGGTGAACTCGCCAATGCTTTATCAAGCTAACAAATGTGTGATTCACTTAAGTCTTGTACAACTTAAATACACACATCAAATCACATAAACAACCTAACTTAAACCCTTTGCCACACACATCAAAACCAAATCATACTTGGGTTTATTGCCCTAACAAAATGGACAATAAATAAACTTCAAAGTGAATGAATAACTGAGCAAGGTCTTCTCTTTAGATAAGCATCCAGTATATTTTGTGACTGTTATGGAGATCATCGGAGGTGGATCTCTTGCAGGTGAGTAGCTTAGTCAAGTAGTTGAGTGTAAATAATTACCCTGGGCGAGTGGCCAGAAGGGGTGAAGTATGTTCTCGAACGAACTACTGAGTGAAACAACTTAACTCGACCGAGTGGTTGAGTGGTTATACGACCGAGTAGCTGACCCACGATATAGCTGGGTGGCCGAATGGTTATGAAGTCGGGTGGTCGACTGGTTATGGGCTCAAGTGGTTGATTGGATATGCGGTCGAGTGGCCAATATAATTGGATATGCGCTCGAGTGGCTGACTGTATATGCTTTTGAGTGTTCGACTTGTTATGCGATCGAATGACCGACTAGTTATGCGGCTGAGTGGCCGGTTGATTATGCATCCGGGTGGCCGACTGGTTATGGGACCGAGTTGCCAATTGGATATGTGATTGAGTGGCTATTGGATATGTGGCCAAGTGGACGACTTGCTACGTGACCGAATGACCGACTAGTTATGCGGCCAATTTGCCGACTTATTATGTGATTGGGTGGTCAACTGGCTATTCAATCGAGTTTCCAACTATATATGCGATCAATTGATCGACTTGGTATGCAATTGAATGGTCAAGTGAGTCAGAGCTTACCTCAGCTGAGCGACAGGGAGTATCTTTCATGATTATGTCCCGCAGACCATGTGTCATGGTGATGGGGTCTCCTCAAATGAGGAAGCTATGGAAAGAACTCTTTGCAGTGCATCTCGATGTCTTGCTCAAATTTCCCATAGACGACGCTAATTGTTGCGGCTCAGATTTTTCGTTGCTTGATCTTGTGCCACCGGGGGGTTTTCTTCGACCATAACAGTAAATTTTCTCTGAAAAAATTAACACATATTAAACCACCGCTGGCCTACCCAGCGGAAGCACTCCAATGCTTAAGTTAGGTCGCACATTAATGAAAGAAAATATATTAAATGCAATAAAAATAATGTAAAAGAAAAAAAAAAAGAACTTATCTCATTTGTAAATAGAAACCCATAGAATCTCCACCTCCCCCCTCCACGATATGAATAAGTTGAGGGCTTCTTTGAATTATGCATACATTAACCTATTGCCCAGTGCTCAGACTTGCTAGGTTAGCAGAAGCTGCCATAACATTTTACATGTCCTGGAGTTCCAACAACAATGTTAACCCCTGCTCTTACGGACATTACTCGAGCACGGAAAGGGGATCCACCATACAAGTAGCATGAAGACAACCCCACTACTTAAGAATAGGAGTAGCATTGTTTTCCCTCAAGGCTTCTGCATCATTGTATGTTATATATAGCATTGGTTTAAACTCTGCATACTTCAATGCCATATCAATGATTGTCAAGGGAAATCCACATATAATTATTATAGCTGACCACTCTGAGCCTGGGAAAATAATAAAATATGCACTAAATCCGTATGCGAGAAGACTGCCATCTACAGCCAAGCCAATAACAGCGAAAGAGGCCACGCTGAGGGAGAAACCATTATAAGAAGTGATTGTTTCGGCAGCGATGGTTATTATGATTTTTATCGTGGTACCGTTCTCAAAATATTTATCGAACCTCCTAACTACACTAATGTAGTATAGGATAACTCGGATCGTCTTCCATGTGAACTCAGTGGTTGAACGCTTGTTTCTAAACATTATTAACATTGAGAGTTCCTACAACTATAAAAACAATTATTTGAAAGCTAACCTAATGTGCAAGAATCATTCAACCATGCACCGCACTATCACTATACGATACAATAGTTAAACAATTCTGATTAACAGAAATGGCCATGCACCGCATTGTCACTATATGATACAATGATTAAATATTAACTGAAAACTAACCTAACAAACTTAAACAATTCAACCATGCACCGCACTGTCACTATACGATACAATGATCAAATATCAACTGAAAACTAAACTAAACAAACTTAAGCAATTTAACCAAGCATCGCACTATCACTATACAATACAATGGTCAAACATCAATGAAGCTAAACTAAACAAACCTAAACAATTCAACCAAGCACTGCACTGTCACTATACGATACAATGATCAAATATCAACTGAAAACTAAACTAAATAAACTTAAACAATTCAACCAAACATCGCACTGTCATTATACGACACAAATGATCAAATATCAATGAAAACCAAACTAAACAAACCTAAACAATTTAACCAAGTACCGCACTGTCACTATATGACACAATGATCAAACATTAACTGAAAACTAAACTAAACAAACTTTAACAATTCAACCAAGCACCGCATTGTTACTATACGACATAATGATCAAATATCAATGGAAACTAAATTAACAAATATAAACAATTCAACCAAGCACCACACTGTCACTATACGACACAATGATCAAGCAACGCTAATTAATTGAAAGAACAATTAACCTTACAAGAAATAAACTTAACTACCAAGTAAACAAAATCAACAATCAACAATCAACAACAACTAACTAAACTCCAAAATAAACTACCACATGAAACATCAACCGAAAAAATTCAAACAGAAAACAAACATCAACAAACATAAACGAAAATCACAATCATAAACAAACATAACCAAACAAACATAACAAACAAACAAAACAAAACAAACATAACCAAACAAACATAACAAACAAACAAAACAAAACAAATATAACTGAACAAACATAACAAAACGACATAACCGAGCAAACATAACAACAAAAATTAATCGACGATCGTCCACAACTCTCAGAAAAGAACCACCCTCTCCGATGACCCACGATAGTGTTGGATAGCTTCTAATGGCATCGATGGAATGGATCTCTTGTTGGAATGTCCCTACGACAAGAGTTGGAATTGTTGAACACGAATCACTACTCCGGCGATGAACTTCGGGGATGTCGAATCACCACAATCGGTGTATGGATCTGCGGAGGCGAAATGGACGAATCACGACCGCTTAAATGGAAGGGACCAGAGCTGTGACCGTCTACAGATCTTCACCACTGCTAGAATTAAACACTACTGCTGGAATTGGAAGAATTGAGCGGCTATCGGAACTGGAAATACTTGTTGTCGAATCACGACAATAGAAGTTAGCCCCAACCTTCTGAATCACAACCAACTGGGTCGTCTCAACTCCGATCGCCAAGCGTGAGAGGAGCAATGGTGAAGATGATCGAAATCCAAGCAGTTCGGCAAAGCCGTGATCCCCAACCTCACCACCGATCTCCGCCGGAAACACCAAGGAAGCTTCAGATGGAATGGAAGGTGGAGAACCATCGTTGGTTGCTACTGGAACCATTGTCGAGCTACTGTGGAGGTGAAGTCGCCGCTCGTCGCGCGATGGGGAGGAAGAAGAACGCGCGGCAATTGATTCTGTGTCGCAATTCTTCGACAGAGGGAAAATGTGGCTTTTTAAGAATGATTTTCCTTGGTCATTCGATTGAAACCCCATCAAATCCCAACCATCCATTAAAGCGAGGGATAAATTAATTCGATTAGTCCATTAAGGAGCTATGCATCCAACGGTTGAAATAACTCTGATTTGAACTGGACAGATTTGATCAGATTTGAATGAATGGTCAGATCGAACGGTCCGGATGAACTGCCAAGATGTGTGGATCTTAATGTATGGGTTGGATCGCTCTAGATCCGGATTAATGGCTCAGATCAAGCCGATCACATTAGACGGTCCAGATTGATCAGATCTTGTCTCTTGATTAAATTGCTTCAGATATTTATGAATGGCTCAGATTAAGTCAGCTTGAAATGCCTATTATGACCCTAGATGAAGTCATATTTGATCCAACTTGAGTCTAGTCCATTGGCTTATCTCGATCTCCTACAAACAAAAATATTCAAAATTTAGAAGAATTTACAATAAGGTCCAAAATGAATCTAAACTCATAAAACATGTTAATAATTAACAATAAATCACTCAAGAGGATAAAAATATTGATATTAAGGACCAAAATAATATGATAAAATGGTAGTTATCAATTACCCCACACTTATTCTTGTACGTCCTGAGCAATAATGAAAATAAAGAAATACTAACTCACTCACTCATTCCCCAAACAATACACAAATCAATAATTCAGAAATAGGAAAAATTAGTTACTTAGGATCACCAAATTGATCTGGATCTCAGGTACTCAAAAATCTGACTCCTACAACAGTCAACATCTATGATGATTTCCAATCAAATCAAATAGACTAAGCCTGATACAAAACCTATCAAAATGGATACATGTGCTGATGCTCACATAATAAACGTAGGAGTGGGCTGCCCTCAAAACAACATGTAATCCTGCACTACCATAGGGAAGGGGCTAGTGGCTAGCACATGCAGAAAGTTGCACAAATGGACAACGGGTCAATCCCTCGCAAAAGCGAGTTTCGTCCCTCTATGCGCTGGTTACTAGTCTCAAGGGGCAAAGGCCCACCGTGATTTACCTCCCTTACGATGGCCCGAGGGCGGGCTGGTAGGGGCCTCTAGGTTGGCGGTTTCAACCTTTTGCACAAATACATCTCATACATTAATCAAAAGGATTTATCACGAATCAGAATGAGATCAAAAATATACCGCAGATAAAGTATACAAAGAGAAGTATAAGACAAAGGTACAATGAATAGGAAACAATAGAAGAATTGGAGAAATAAACCTGATGAGTTGCTCTGTGAGAATGCTCAGTGACACCAGCAATATGAGGTGAAGCTAGAACATTTGGAAACTTAAGAATTATATTTTCAGGATCAAATGACTCTATCCAGATAGTGCAAATTCCATTTGCCTGCATTACAATTGCACAATTTTTTTTCTTTTTTTTTTATGCAATGTCGCCATTTTTTTGTGTGTGTGCAGAAAATCAAGTAATAATCATAGGCAAATACATCTCAAGGTCAATGACCTCTGAAAGCTATGCTTTCCATATCATGTTCCCAATAAAACAATATAGCACCTCCCCCACACTTAAAAATTTTGTCCGTCTTGGATAATATAACCTATCAAACTATTCCTCCAACATGGAAAATAATAGATATGAAAAAGATAATCCACAAAGATACAAAGACAATTGGTAGTAAATGAAGAGATGAGACAAGTAAGACATGTAATATGGAAGTATCAAGTGGATTAGACAATCAAGCCAAGTCAAGAAAAGAATCAAGAATGAAATCCTTCATCATATTCATGCAAGTAAATATTATTGCAGTTTTGAAAAGACTCAAAGCAAGTTCTAGAGTAACAAGTATCACATGTGTTATCATACAAAAGTGGGTAAATGGTAAGAATGGCGTACAACCTCACTAGGTGAATAAAACATCAAGCTTATTCTATCAATAAAAAAAAATTCACCATCATAACAAGTGACTGCATGTAGATGAGGTCTCCTATCATACATAAAAATTCATAATTTGATGATCAAACTTAACTAATTTTTACGACCTCTGAAATGATACTAAGGCATGCATAGGGAATATTATTTAACCTCAACAATAGACAAACAAAGCTAGGTAAACAGGCAAATAAGCAATCAACCACACAAATTATTCCAAACATAAAAGGAAGGAAATAAATGCAGTAAATAAAAGAACATACTCCCTTTTCAAGTCGGAGAAGAAACATCCTCAAGGTTCACTTCCTCCACTGTAGCTCCAATCTTTTCTGTCTGGCCCCACTGTCTTCTCCAGTATAGACTTTATCTCTCTGTTCGACACTTCATGAGTTTGTTGAAAAAATGTGAGACCCTTGATCGCTAATGATCACCCTAAGTACTCCAAATCTGTAAAATATGTGAGACCTAACAAAATTCACAACAACTGGAGAATCATCAGTCATGGTGGGGATGACCTCCACCCATTTGAAAATATAATCAACTGCCAAAAGAATATATGAAAATCCAAAAGATACAGGAAATGTACCCATAAAGTCAATACCCCAAACATAAAAAAAATCTCACATAATAGCATGGATTATTGAGGCATTTTATTTTTACATCCTATCTTTCCTGTTCGTTGACATTGCTCACAAGATTTGTAAAATTCATAGGCATCATGAAATAAGGTGAGCCAATATAATCCATACTCTAAAACATTCCTAACAGTCTTTTGGGGTCCAAAATGCCCCCCACAAGTCAGAGAATAACAAAAAGTAAGTACCGAATGAAACTCATAATCAGGTACACATCGTCTAATGATATGATCACTACAAAATTTTCAAAGGTAAGGATCATCCCATACATAGTACTTAGCATCACTTTTCAATTTCTGGACTTGTGCATGAGTAAAATGTGAAGGTATAACATGGGCAACTAAATAATTAGCAAGATCTACATACCATGGTGTCTTACCCTGTAGGTGAAAAAAAACTGCTCATCTAGAAAAGAATCTTCTATAGGAATAGGCTCGATCTCCCTCACTTTCCTGCTCAAATGGTCTGCTACCAGGTTCTCCCTCCCGCTCCTATCGCGTATATCTACGTCGAATTCTTGAAGCAGAAGCATCCATCTAATCAGTCTCAGTTTCACATCGTGCTTCTTCAGGAGGAATTTCAAAGCTATAAGATCAAAAAAAAATAACCACATGAGAACAGAGCAAATAAGATCTAAATTTATCCAAAGCAAAAACAATTGCTAAAAGCTCTTTTTCTATTGTGGTGTAGTTGGATTGTGCATCATCCAATGTCCTTGAGGAGTAGCAGCTCACATGAGATGCTTTGTCCACTCTCTGCGCCAAGACAGCTCCCACCGCATAGTTCGAGGTGTTGCACATCAACTTGAATGGGAGAGTCCAATCTGGTTGTTTAAGGATCGATGCTGATATCAAAGCCTGCCTAAGTTAGTCAAATGAGTCCTTGCACCGCTGGTCAAACTGGAATACCATTTCCTTCTGCAACAAGTTGGTCAAGGGTAGGACAATCTTGCTGAAGTCTTTGATAAAACATCTGTAGAAACTTGCATGACTCAGAAAAGCATGAACTTCTCGCACATAAGCGGGGTAAGATAAAGAAGATAGCATGAATTTTAGCAGGATCTACTTAAATATAATTCACAGAGATAATATGACCTAAGATTATCCCATTCTTTACCATGAAATAACATTTCTCAAAAACATCTGATGGAAGTGATTCTTGGGGCATCGCCTGAAGAGTACAAGTCCCTACACAATCCATATCCTGTCTACATAAAGGGCCAACATATATGTCCTAACAACAAATCATCATCAACATTAGAATCAATAAAATCATAACAAAATATAGAAGGTGCAAAGATATCCAAATGAAAAATAGACTAAGAAATAAAGTTCATACGGTCCAGCTCATCAGCTATATCCACGCTAAGAATAGAATGATCCTCCATCGGGTGCTTCATAGCGTCCAAAATACTGAACCGAACTACAGTATCTCCTACCTCCATAGAAAGAGTACTTGCATACACTGTTAGTAATATATGAGAGATGTCCTAAGGCAATCGCCTTATGTATGAACCATTTATATGATAAATGAAGATTCACTATTTGAGTATACATATTTTATGTATTTGATTGGATCTTAAACTCATTTACTGAATGTCCACGATACGATTCACAGCATGAGAGAATTTGTGATTGGATCACAACTAGTGAGTATCTCTACATGTGTAATTGTGATGTATCGAAATTATCCCTAGTCGATGAGTTGATGGATTTGGACACCATCAATTCTGTCGAGACTAGCACGAGGTATACTCCTTGGTGTATCCAAGCAGCTGATTCTCACTGGCTGGAGACATAGTGATGTCCGGAGTTAATCGTGGATGCTAGTTATGGTAACTAGTACATTGGAGTGACCAGCCGTAAGACTTCATATGGTTCTCTGCATATATAGATATGTCAATGAAGTTCTTACTGTAGCTTAAGTGCGATGTTCCTTTGACTTGCGGTATTCAAGTCATCTTGATCATGGAGACTTATGCTTTGACATCTTAAGCAAGCATCTCTAAGGAGATGTGGACCCAGGATGATTGGGTATAAGTCAAAGTGATCGAAGGTGTTTGAATAGCCTATAAAGGATTCACCACTCCTTGCGAGGAGATGTATACCCATGGCCTCTCGTCGGATTGTTACTAAAGTCTTTGGCCAAAGCATTACATGTTTAGAGTAAGGTACTCTTCGATACATGTGGAGTAACTAGAATCCGTAGGACGAGGAAATGATACTTGGGCTAGGTGTGACGTAGTCAGCCTAGTGGGGACTGACACAATAGACCATGTCCTAAACCAAGTGGGTATAAGATGAGTGAAGGGAATGAGCATGACTCATTCGAGCTACTGAAGGGTTTCAGAAATAGTTCTGGATCAACCGTTGATCTTTTCGGTTAATTGGGGATCATGATGTACTACTAGGTGCCACTCATGATCGTTCTATAATTAATGGTTAATTATAGACGGCCAACATAAACCGAGAACCTATTTGGTCACACGACAACGAGCGAATCCAAAGGATTTAAAACGAGCTTGAGAATGGGATTCTCGCATCGAGAGAAACTAGGTTTGGTGACCAAACATAAAGCGAGCATGAAATTGTTTCAGTCGCAATGGAAGCGTGGATGGGCCGTGTCTTATGAAGACATAATGGATGAACCAAAATGGTTTGGTTCTAATCCAATGGAGGAGAATAAACCAAGGGTTTGGTTTATTTTAAACGAATGAACCAAAAGTTGGTTCGGTTCGTTTTAACTTAAAATAAACCATCATGGTTTGGTTTATTTTAACTTATCTTAATGGAGCGGATTAACGGGCCTAATGGTTATGATCCAATAACCATTAAGAGAATTAGTTCTCTATAAAAGAGGGCTTAATGGATAATTAAGCCCTAATCCACAACCCTAGCTGGGAGTTGCCGCCACCCCATTGAGGAGTTTCCGCCAACCTCCTTTTGCCGCCCAGCTTTGTGCCGCCGCCCAAGTCCTTGCCTGGCCCAAGCTTCATCCGTGATCCTCCGCGACCTCCGTGATCTTCCTAGGCTTCGTGAAAAGGTGAGCACTTGGCTTCCTTGTTTTGGCCGGGCGCTACTCTTCCACCAAAGCTGTCCAGTTTTTCTGGACAGCTTGTTCTCCTCTCGTCGGAGCTCGCTTGGACGACGGGTTTGAGCTCCGACAGTAGCTAAACTACCGGGATTCGATCTCCGATAATCCTCTGAGGTGGAGGACGAAGGATTCGTCAATCGGTTGACGAATACCTCTCCGGAGAAGCGAGTTTTGAGGACTCGTTTTGGATCCGAATTTGGATTCGGATCGTGATCATCTCTCGATCACGTCGTCTTCAACACGAGGCTAGTAACCCGTACGAAGACAAAGCTCGTGGCTTAGCGAAGTCATCCCGAGGAACTCAGCGTGGATACGGATAGAGACGATTCTAGCGAGGATCGTTCCGGTTGATGCCGTTCCCGCTAAACGCCATACGAAAGGTATAACGTAGATAAATTTCCTTTTATTGCAAATTTAAATTTACGGTTATGTCTACACTTGTTGTAATATGCATGCGTGTGTTGTGTGTGTTGTAATAAATGTAGATTTATTATTTTTATTGCTTCCGCTGTGTTCATGTTTACGAAACGTGATCAAACACACACACGCCGCGGTGCCGGAAACCCAACAGTGGTATCAGAGCCCAGGTTGTGTTTCGACATAATCGTAAAAATGGTTTTGCGATAGTCATAATGTGTTTCTGGAAATTTTCTAATTTTGGAAATTTAGAAGTATTTATGGAAATTTTTCAATTTTGGAAAGTCTAGAAATATTTATTTGGAAAGTTGGAAGTATTTATGGAAATTGATATTTTTCATAAATAAAATATTTGATTAGATTCTGAAAATTTGTTTCCTAATTTAATCATGATTTGATTTGGGAAATCAAATCTTAAAATATTTTATTTCCATAAGTAGTTTTAATGATTTAGGAAATTGGTTTCCTAAATAGATTTTCCTTAGTCAAATAATTCCATGAATAAAATATGTGATTAGATTTGGAAATTTGTTTCCTAATTTAATTATGATTTGATTTGGAGAATCAAATCTTAAACATATTTTATTTCCATAAATAGTTATGACATATAAGGAAATTATATACATGACATAATTGTATGCCATGTAATTGCATTAAATGCATAACATTATGCCATGCGTGTCGTGACATGTAGATGTATGCCATGTATGCCATGCCATGTAGATAATAGTTATTTGCATGCAAAGAGGATGAGACATAAAAATCCTTAAACAATATTAAGGCCTACACCTTCCATTAATATGGTTATAACTAGAGTTCCGTTTCTTGTTTGGGTTGTTGGACTCTCTCCAAGTCCGGCTCGAACCCGAACATGTTCAAATCATGGAATAGTTTAATACTAATATGGTAAGAGTCAGAGGTCAATCGTTAGCTTTGGTTGTTGGACTCTCTCCAAGCTGGGCTAATTGGTTGAATGCGCTCTAACCATATTAAAACTATTTCCCGATTAATGGGTTGGCTTTAACCTGGAGCATCGGCTTGTTGGACTCTCTCCAAGGTCGATGTAAAGGGAGGTGAAGTTGGGTGCTATGCATATGATGCATACTTGTTAATGTGTTAACAACCCGATGTATGTGTGAACATTCAATTAGTTGATAGCACATTGTGATAGTTGCATATACGTGATATGCAATCGGTATAGTTGATACCTACCATCGTAGTTATGAATGGCTTGTTGGACTCTCTCCAAGGTTGTTCATAACTATGATGGATATCAGCCCATTCGGAGATGGACCTACGATCTCCCGAAGTGATTTTGGGGTTTTTGAAATTCGAAAAATGAATGAGATTTATAAATGTATATTGATGCATTTTAAAATCATCTTTCTCATATATGCTCGTTTTGTATTTCTAAGATTGATCATGATGTCTTTGAATTTGCATTCCATTTTGGATTCGAATAAATTGACTAGGCCAAACTTCTTGGACTGGCTTAGAAACTTGAGAATTGTTCTCAATGTGAAAAGCTTGTATATGTCCTCGTAGCGCCTCTTCCCGCCTATCCTAGTGATGATGTAACTCCGGACCAATTGTTGGTCTATCAGAAACATGTGACTGATTCTGAACTAACAAGTTGCATCATGCTAGCCACGATGGAACCCAAGCTACGAAAGCAGAATGAGCATATGGATGCTCATATCGTAGTCCTTCATCTTTATAAGTTGTTTGATAAGCAAGTGAGATTCGAAAGGTTCGAAGTCTCCAAGCTCCTCTTCACCTCTGAGATGCAAGGAGGTTCATCTGTGGTACTCCTCAATATGCTGAAGACTGTGGAGACTTCTGTGAAGCATGAGGAGAAGGCGGTTCTGTTAGTTGATTCCTCAAAGAAAGGTTCTAAGAGGAAGGCAAAAGAACAGAAGAAAGGAAAGAAGAAAAAGGCAAAGAAGGCAGAACCAGCGCAAAAGGGCACTTGCCATCACTGTGGTAAGGAAGGCCACTGGCGAAGAAACTGTAAGATTTATCTTGAGTCCATGAAGAAGAAGGCATCTGATGCCCCATCCTCTTCAGGTATCTTCGTTATTGATTGTCATTCTATTTCCTTAGACACTTGGGTATTGGATATTGGGTGTGGCTCACATATATGTAATGACATACAGGGGCTAAGGAATAGAAGAAGACTTGTCAGAGGGGAGTCAAATTTGCGAGTTGGCAATGGAGCAAAGGTTGCTGCGGTCGCCATCGAAACTTATTTGCTGAAGCTCCCTAGTGGACTAGTCTTAGAACTGGACAATTGCTATTATGTTCCTTCTCTAATAAAGAACATTGTTTCTATTTCCTGTTTAAATAGAAATGGTTTCCATTTGACGTTTAGTAACAATTGTTGTTATATAACTTTGAATGGCGTACTTTATGGAACTGGAACTTTGAGTAATGACATTTATACGTTGGACGTATCCAGTGACATTTTCAATATCGAAGCGAGCAACACGCGTGCTTGAAAGGATAATCAAATAGACTCCTATATGTGGCATTGTCGTCTTGACCATATAAGCAAGAAACGCATGTCCGAATTACACCGATGTGGAATTCTGGAATCGTTTGAATTGGATTCATACGATACATGCGAATCATGCTTAAAAGGCAAGATGACTAAGTTACCTTTTACTAGAAAAGGTGAATGAGTGGGAGAGTTACTAGGTCTAATACATACTGATGTATGTGGACCTATGTCAACTCAAGCATTAGGAGGCTATAGCTACTTCATTACCTTCACCGATGATCACTCACGGTTTGGGTATGTGTTCTTGATGAAACACAAGTCTGAAGCCTTTGGAAGGTTCAAAGAATTCAGAAATGAAGTAGAGAAACAACATGATAAGAGTATTAAAATACTTCGATCGGATCGAGGTGGTGAATACTTAAGTCAAGAGTTTCTTGATTATCTAAGAGACAATGGTATATTGTCTCAATGGACTCCGCCATATACACCACAGCATAATGGTGTATCTGAGAGGCGTAACCGGACCTTGTTGGATATGGTCAGGTCAATGATGAATCATGCGACTCTTCCCAAGTCCTTTTGGGGTTATGCACTTCAGACAGCTGTTTACTTGTTAAACAGAATGCCTACCAAGGTAGTCTCAACTACTCTATATGAGATATGGAATAGTAAGAAACCTCATGTATCTTACTTGAAGATATGGGGTTGTCCTGCTTATGTGAAGCGGACTGTATCAGACAAATTGGATGCTAAGTCTGATAAATGTCTATTTGTTGGATACCCTAAGGAAACAAGGGGTTACCAATTCTATCATCCTGTGGAACAAAAAGGTGTTTGTTTCAAGGCATGCTGTGTTTCTAGAGAAAGAGTTTCTCTTGCAAGAAAATAGTGGGAGTGTCGTCGAGCTTGAGGAGGCTCGAGAGACTCAAATAGACATTGATGAGATACCTGGTGAAGCACAACAGCCGACAACTCATAGTGATGAGCAATCGGCTGGACCTATTGTAACACCACATCTTCGTAGATCTGGTAGAACACGCAATATTCCTGAGAGATATGGATTTCTCGTAAGTGAATCGAACGACGTGTTACTCATTGATGATGAGGAGCCTACCAGTTATGAAGAACTGCTGACAAGTTCAGAAAGGGATAAGTGACTTGGTGTCATGAAGTCGGAAATGGATTCCATGTATGAAAATCAAGTTTGGAACTTGGTTGACCCACCTGAAGGGATAAAGCCTATAGGGTGCAAGTGGGTTTTCAAGAAGAAAAACCGACATGGATGGTAATGTGATTACCTATAAGGCTAGATTGGTGGCGAAAGGATATCGTCAAAAACAAGGTGTTGATTATGACGAAACCTATTCGCCTGTAGCTATGCTTAAATCCATTCGAATGCTCCTGGCCATAGCGGCTCATTATGATTATGAGATATGGCAGATGGATGTGAAAACAGCTTTCCTTAATGGAAACCTGCTCGAGGACGTGTATATGATACAGCCTGAGGGTTTCACATCGGTTGATAAAACCAAGGTATGCAAATTGCGACGGTCCATTTATGGATCAAGCAAGCATCCAGAGTCGAATATCCGCTTTGATGAGACAATCAAAAAGTTTGATTTTCACAAAATCCGCATTTAACCTTGTGTGTACAAGAAGGTTAGTGGGAGTGCAGTCGTATTCCTAGTATTGTATGTCGATGACATACTACTTATAGGAAATGATGTTTCAATCTTACAGTCAGTGAAGGTTTGGTTATCCAAGACATTCTCCATGAAAGACCTAGGAGAAGCAACCTACATCCTCGGGATTAAGATCTATAGAGATAGATCGAAATGGTTGCTTGGTCTTTCACAATCTACATATATAGACCGAGTGCTAAAGAGGTTTAGCATGTCGGAATCCAAGAAAGGTTTTCTACCCATCAGGCATGGGATACACCTTTCGAAGTCTATGTGTCCGCGCACAGAAGACGAGAGGATTTACATGAGTAAGATTCCCTATGCATCCGCAATAGGATCTATCATGTATGCTATGTTATGTACGAGGCCCGATGTATCTTATGCTCTAAGTGTCATGAGCAGATACCAGTCTGATCCAGGAATGGATCATTGGGTGGCTGTTAAGACGATCCTTAAGTACTTAAGAAGAACTAAGGATGTGTTCCTAATATATGGAGAAGGGTACATGGTGATACGTGGGTATACGGATACCAGCTCCAGACAGACAAGGATGATTCCATGTCTTAGTTTGGGTATGTATTCACCTGGAATGGAGGCGCAATAAGTTGGAAAGGTTCCAATCTTGACACTATAGCGGATTCTGCCACTAAGGCAGAATACATTGCAGCTTTGGAAGCAGCAAAGGAAGCGGTTTGGATCAAGAAGTTCATCTCTGAACTTGATGTGGTTTCATCAACGATCCAAACATGTGCTTCGCCGCTATCATCTTATCAGAGAGATCATCAGTAGGAACGAAATACAAATCGAGAAAATTACCCACTGAAAGGAACTTAGCGGATCCTTTGACTAAGGCATTACCTCAAAGTAAGTTTGAGGGTCATGTTCGAGCTTATGGTATTGAATACCGTAGCGATTGACATTAGGCCAAGTGGGAGTCTGTTAGTAATATATGAGAGATCCCCTAAGGCAATCGCCTTATGTATGAACCATTTATATGATAAATGAAGATTCACTATTTGAGTATACATGTTTTATGTATTTGATTGGATCTTAAACTCATTTACTGAATGTCCACGATACGATTCACAGCATGAGAGAATTTGTGATTGGATCACAACTAGTGAGTATCTCTACATGTGTAATTGTGATGTATCGAAATTATCCCTAGTCGATGAGTTGATGGATTTGGACACCATCAATTCTGTCGAGACTAGCACGAGGTATACTCCTTGGTGTATCCAAGCAGCTGATTCTCATTGGCTGGAGACATAGTGATGTCCGGAGTTAATCGTGGATGCTAGTTATGGTAACTAGTACATTGGAGTGACCAGCCGTAAGACTTCATATGGTTCTCTGCATATATAGATATGTCAATGAAGTTCTTACTGTATCTTAAGTGCGATGTTCCTTTGACTTGCGGTATTCAAGTCATCTTGATCATGGAGACTTATGCTTTGACATCTTAAGCAAACATCTCTAAGGAGATGTGGACCCGGGATGATTGGGTATAAGTCGAAGTGATCGAAGGTGTTTGAATAGCCTATAAAGGATTCACCACTCCTTGCGAGGAGATGTATACCCATGGCCTCTCGTCGGATTGTTACTAAAGTCTTTGGCCAAAGCATTACATGTTTAGAGTAAGGTACTCTTCGATACATGTGGAGTAACTAGAATCCGTGGGACGAGGAAATGATACTTGGGCTAGGTGTGGCGTAGTCGACCTAATGGGATCGACACAATAGACCATGTCCGAATCAAGTGGGTATAATATGAGTGAAGGGAATGGGGCACGACTCATTCGAAGCATCAAGGGTTTCGTAAATAGTTCGATCAACCGCTGTTCTTTTGGTTAATCGGGGATCATGATGTACTACTAGGTGCCACTCATGATCGCTCTATAATTAATGGTTAATTATAGACGGCCAACATAAACCGAGAACCTATTTGGTCACACGCACAACGAGCGTAATCCAAAGGATTTAAAACGAGCTTGAGAATGGGATTCTCAGACCGAGAGAAACTAGGTTTGGTTGGACCAAACATAAAGCAAGCATGAAATCGTTTCAGTCGCAATGGAAGCGTGGATGGGCCGAGTCTTATGAAGACGTAATGGATGAACCAAAATGGTTTGGTTCTAATCCAATGGAGGAGAATAAACCTAAGGGTTTGGTTTATTTTAAACGAATGAACCAAAAGTTGGTTCGGTTCGTTTTAACTTAAAATAAACCATCATGGTTTGGTTTATTTTAACTTATCTTAATGGAGCGGGTTAACGGGCCTAATGGTTATGATCCAATAACCATTAAGAGAATTAGTTCTCTATAAAAGAGGGCTTAAGGGATAATTAAGCCCTAATCCAAAAACCCTAGCAAGGAGTTGCCGCCCACCCCATTGAGGGAGTTTCCGCCCAACCTCCTTCGCCGCCCAGCTTTTGTGCCGCCGTCCAAGTCCTTGCCGGCGTCCAAGCTTCATCCGGTGATCCTCCGGCGACCCTCCGGTGATCTTCCTAGGCTTCGGTGAAAAGGTGAGCACTTGACTTCCTTGTTTTGGCCGGCGCCTACTCCTCCACCAAAGCTGTCCAGTTTTCTGGACAGCTTGTTCTCCTCTCGTCGGAGCGTCATTTGGACGACGGTTTGAGCTCCGACAGCAGCTAAACTACCAGGGATTCGATCTCCGGTAATCCTCTGAGGTGGAGTACGAAGGATTCGTCAATTGGTTGACGAATACCTCTCCGGAGAAGCGAGTTTTGAGAACTCGTATGAGGATCCGAATTTGGATTCGGATCGTGATCATCTCTCGATCACGTCGTCTTCAACACGAGGCTAGTAACCCGTACGAAGACAAAGCTCGTGGCTTAGCGAAGTCATCCCGAGGAACTCGGCGTGGATACGGATAGAGACGATTCTAGCGAGGATCGTTCCGGTTGAAGTCGTTCCCGCTACACGTCATACGAAAGGTATAACATAGATAAATTTCCTTTTATTGCAAATTTAAATTTACGGTTATGTCTACACTTGTTGTAATATGCATGCGTGTGTTGTGTGTGTTGTAATAAATGTAGATTTATTATTTTTATTGCTTCCGCTGTGTTCATGTTTACGAAACGTGATCGAACACACACACGGCGCGGTGCCGGAAACCCAACATACACATCAATCTTGGTCTTGGCAGTCTTGAGGAAAGGTCTGCCCAAAATAAGTGGAGCTTTGCTATGCTGTGTATCACCTTCCATATCAAGAATATAAAAATTTGTAAGAAATTTTGGGGCAAAGGCTGAATGAGTGCTGACACATTCTTTCCTCTACTGATCAACTCATTACCTTTCAGCTTCTTCGTGTGAACACCCAGATCTTTAAGAAATTTGGCATACTTGGGAATTTACTAGCTCCTGGAATTCCCTAGCCTTTTCTTTAATAACCCTCTTCCTAGGCTGGGCCTCTGAGGGAAGGGTAATGGAACTGACAACTCTGATCGTTGCGACTATGGATCCTACTCTGCTCTGCTTTGCTCTGTACTGCTAGAACCATCAACTAGATTTGGTACTGATGCTACAGGGTCCGAGGTAACTCTACCATTCCGCAATGTAATCACACTAATGTTTCCTTTAAGAACTAGAATGGTCTAAGATGGTCGCTGGCTAGATCCCTGTGACTACAGCTGATTAATGTTAAATGCAAGCTGACTAATCTATCTCTCTATGCTCTAAATAGATGCATCTGTCTTTTGCTGATACTACTGCTACTGCACCATAAACTGCTGCATAAAACTCAAATAGATTATCATCTGAAGACCTAGTCATCACCACAAACAAATAACACAAAGAGTATCAACTAGAAATGATAAGAAAGACACTAATAACAAAAGAAGGGAAAAGAAACTAACTAACTACAGTTTAAAGACAAACGAACACCATTATTAGTCCCTGATAATGGCGCCAAAATTTGGTTATTACGATTTTTGTCGCGGTACCATTCCCAAATTATTTACCAAACCCCCTAACTACACTAATGTAGTATAGGGTAACTCGGGTTGTCTCCCATGTGAACTCAATGGTTGAATGTTTATTTCTAAACATTATTAACACTGGGGGTTCCTACAACTATCAAAATAATTATTTGAAAGCTAACCTAATGTGCAAGAATCATTCAACCGTGCACCGTACTGTCACTATACGATACAATGGTTATACAAATCTGATTAACAGAAATAACCATGCACCGCATTGTCGCTATACGATACAACGATCAATATTACCTGAAAACTAACCTAACAAACCTAATCAATTCAACCATGTACCGCATTGTCACTGTACGATACAATGATCAAATATCAACTGAAAACTAAACAAAACAAACTTAAACAATTCAACCAAACACCGCACTGTCACTATACGACACAATGGTTAAAAATCAATGAAAACTAAACAAAACAAACCTAAACAATTCAACCAAGCACCGCACTGTCACTATACGGCACAATGATCAAATATCAACTGAAAATAAAACTAAACAAACTTAAACAATTCAACCAAGCACTACACTGTCACTATATGACACGATGATCAAATATCGATGAAAACCAAACTAAACAAACCTAAACAATTCAACGAAGTATCGCACTGTCACTATACGACACAATGATCAATCATTAACTAAAAACTAAACTAAACAAACTTAAACAATTAAACCAAGCACTGCACTATCACTATACAACACAATGATCAAATATCAATAAAAACTAAATTAAACAAACCTAAACAATTCAACCAAGCATTGCATTGTCACTATACAACACAATGATCAAACAATGCTAATTAATTGAAAGAACAAATAACCTTGCAAGAAATAAACTTAACTACCAAGTAAACAAAACCAACAATCAACAATAACTAACTAAACTCCAAAATAAACTACCACGTGAAACATCAACTGAAACAATTCAAACAGCAAACAAACATAAATGAACATCACCCCAAACAAACAAACAAACAAAACAAAACAAACATGACAAAACAGACTTAACCTAACAAACATAACAATGAAAACATAACAACAAAAATTAACCGACGATCGTCCATAACTCTCGCAAAGGAACGACCCTCTCCACCCACGACAGTGTTGTACAGCTTCTAACGATGTCGATGGAATGGATCTCTTGTCGGAATGTCCCTCCGATAAGAGCTGGAATTGGTGAACACGAATCACTACTCTGACAATGAACTTCGAGGTTGTCGAATCACCACAGCCGATGGATGGATCTGCGGAGGCGAAATGGCTGGATCACGGCTGCTTAAATGGAAGGAACCAGAGCTGTGACTGTCTACAGATCTTCACCACTGTTGGAATTAGATGCTGCCATCAGAATTGGAAGAATTGAGCGGCTACCAGAACTGGAAATACATGTTACCGAATCACGACAGTAGAAGATAACCCCATCCTTCTGAATCACGTCCAACTGGGTCATCTCAGCTCCAATCGCCAAGCGTGAGAGGAGCAATTGTGAAGACGACCGAAATCCAAGCTGCTCGGCGAAGCCGTGATGGCCAACCTCACCACTGATCTCTGCTGGAAACACCAAGGAAGCTTCGGATGGAATGGAAGGTGGAGGCCCGCCGCTAGTTGTTGTCGGAACCATTGTCGAGCTGCTGTAGAGATGAAGTCATCGCTCGCCGCGCGTTGGGGAGGAAGAAGAATGTGCGATGATTGCTTCTGTGTCGCGATTTTTCGATTGAGGGAAAATGTGGCTTTTTAAGAACAATTTTCCTTGGTCGTCCGATCGAAACCCCATCAAATCCCTGCCGTCCATTAAAGCTAGGGCTAAATTAATATGATTAGTCCATTAAGGGGATGTGCATCCAATGGCTGAAATTACTATGATTTGAACTAGACGGATTTGATCAGATCTGAATGAATGGTTAGATCGAACGGTCCGGATGAATGACCAAGATGTGTGGATCTTAATGTATGGGAAGGATCATTCCAGATCCGGATTAATGGCTCAGTTCAAGCCGATCACATTGGATGCTCTAGATTGATCAGATCTTGTCTCTTGATTAAATTGCTTGATATCTTAATGAATGACTCATATTAAGTCAGCTTGAAATGCCTATTATGACCCTAGATGAAGCCATATTTTATCCAACTTGAGTCTAGTCCATTGGCTCATCTCGATTTCCTACAAACAAAGATAAAATTTGTATATAAGTCCAAATTTTAGGAGAATTTATAATAAGGTCCAAAATGAATTCAAACTCATAAAATATGTTAATAATTGACAATAAATCACTCAAGAGAATAAGAACATTGATATTAAGGACCAAAATAATATGATAAAATGGTAGTTATCAAGCGGTGAAGGAGGATGGCTGAGTGGAATCAGCGACATTCACAATGAGCACGATCCTTAGGTAGCAGAATCGTCCATGTGTGGATAGGAGGGATCGGAAGCTCATGTGCATTGTAGATGTGACGGAGTCGCTATAGACGTGGAGCTTCGAGAAGAAGATCAGGACTTAAGCAGAGACGATGTGGTATCAGGTTCGCTGATCATGCAGTTGTTGGTGCAGGGGCACTAGATAATCGAACATATATTTTGATTATGGCAAAGACACAAAGTTAAGCTCATATTGTTATCTCATGAACTGAGTCAAGTGAGAATAAATGATAACCCTTACCTTCCTTCTGGAATAATTCGAAAGTTTAGCCTTGCATCCTTGCTCTGATACCAAAAGAGGATCAGGTCTTAAAAATGAAAACCCGGAATGATGTCCGGAGTTTTTATTTCTTCAAAAGACCAAACAAGCAGAACACTCACAAAAGCCAACTTCAAACAACTCAAGAACACCTAAAACTCTTAAACTCTTAAACTGAAGATAGGAATGCTAAGCTAAGTTGAAGGTCGGGCGACACCTGGAGGACTTCGAAAGGAGCTGAAGAAATCAGGTGGAGATCGGAAGCAAAAACTACAAAGGTAAAACTTGAGGTAAGCTCATGTGAGTAAGTGTAAGTAAGGTCGAGTCCTCGGTACGGGGATGTCCTTAGGCAACGATCCAACTAAGACATCCCATGGAAGATCTATGTCGAGATCAGACAGTAAGTGGCCGTCAAAATCACTTATATTACTTGCATTTTCGAGCTAACTTTTCACTGCAGCTGGAAACCTTAGCAACAGTCAACTGATAGCTTGTATCAGTTGACTACTGTCTCCATCAGTCAACTGCTAGGGTTGAGTAGTCGACTGATGTTCAAATTCCAACTTCGAGGATAGTCAAAATCTCATCCCCTTAGCTTAGGGTGAGGTGGCCTTTGGTGATAAGGATCGAGTTCAACATTTAGGGTTCTCAAAGGCTATAAAAGAAGGAGTGTTCTTCACCATTTCATCATTCCAAAGCTTCCAAAGTGCTCCCGCAATGCCACAACTCTCCGACAACTCTACGACGACGAAGCACTACCAAAATGTCGATGACTCAAGCTCAACCTCCATCTCCTTAGTCGTCGGTAACATCTTAAGTTGTCAATTCAGATTGCTTGTATTTAAGTTTATATTTCCGAGCTTTTATCGTAACGAGGAGAGAGGGGTTTGTCTCACTACCTTGAGTTTTCTCGTATCTTTGTAATCGTCAACTCTTACCTCCAACGAGGAGGAGTGTTTTAGTGAATTGTCCTCCGTACACTGTAAAATATCACTGTGAAAAAAATAAATAGTGATAAATAACACAGGTTAATTGGGAAAATACCTCATAGAATTTTGAAAATTTTTCGGTATTCATTTCCATGTGATATGGTTGATTTTATAAAAAAAAAATATTAAGTGGGAGTTATAAAGTCTATTTGGATTTATGGGATTAATGCAGATTTTAATTAAGCATTAATTAAACCTAACACTAGGTTTAAGTTTCGTATTAAAATATAAATCACAGGCGGCTATTAATCCTTTAATCTTTCATTTCCTTCTTCCGAATCTGATTTCCCCAACCTCACGTCGTGACTCTTCCTTTCCCCCAATATCGATCCCGATTCTTCGTCTCTGATTCCTCACCGCGACTGCATCTCCATCGTCGCCTTCTCCCTCATGCATCGGTCACGCCTAGCTCGCCCTTTTCCACTCAGCGAGCGACTTCTATCCTCTCACGCCGCGAGCTCCTCTTCGATCGCTAGCACCCCAAACCAGCCCACCATGCCAGTTGCTGTCGCCACGCCGCTGCTGCCGCGAGTGGATCCATTGCCGACCATCATCGCTTGCCTCGTCGGCAAGCCGATCCATCATCTCTTCTCACCGTCGGTCCCTCTGCTTTCGTATCACCGCCAATCCATGCGAGCCAGATGTCGCAGCCATGGTTGCGAATCTAGCCACAACGCCGAGCCATTTTCTACCAGTTTTTCCCATCTCCTAGTTCAGATTGTCGTCACCTCCATTGCGAGTACTGGGATTCTCTATCTACGCCATCGGATTTCCTTCTTGTGCCTCGTCGATCCAGACGACAGTGAGGGGGGAGAGCTCTCATGCTTATGTTGTTGTCGCTCCCCTCTTCGATGGGTGTTGCACGTGATTGTGATGAAAGCGTTGTAAGGTTGAGGAGTGGAATTTGGTGATTTCAGGTGTTTAGGATTTGTTGGAATTGTGCGTGGGTTGTAGTTCAACTGGTAGATTCAAATTGGATATACTAAGCAAATGAAGAAGCTGTGCAAGAGTAGATAAGTTTGGTAAGTTCAGATCTGAATGGTTATAAATACATATCGTTTGATTGGTATATTCACAGTTAATATTATGGATTGATATGTTGAATTATTTGTAGACGAGCTAAATGTTGTAGGTTAGCTGTGTTGTAATTATGGATTGGATTTTCCGGATGGACTGTGGATGATTGGGTTTGGCCAGGTAAGTTTTTGGTTTGAATATTATAAATATAAGAATATACTTATAGTAATCTTGTTGGTGATGTTTCGTCTTGGTTGATATAGATTGGATGGTACAAAGCTGATTTTCTACTGTGAATCAAGGAACTAGGCTAGATAAACTAGGTAAGTGTGGATTTGATTACATGGTGATATGGATATTATGTTGTAGTTGTGTGGTTATTAGGTTGTTAATAATAGCTAATGGAGGAAGGTTGTCCTTCTGGTAATGATCTAGTATATGTGATTAAGGGAAGGGATTGATCAATAGATGTGAAGGCTTGATTAGGTCAAGTGGATAACTGGATCAAACTAGTTGATCGGGATACAAAGTCAATGTAGGATTCGATTTGATTATTCGTCATATACTTGCACTTAATCATAATGTTTGATTTGTGAAAGACGTGGATACGAGACAGGATTGCGACCGTGAAGATATTATTATTACGAGCAATATAACAGGTGGGTAATTTCCTACCCTAGTCAGGTAGATGTAATTGCATTCAGATTTAGTCATAGATATGAGCATATTAGTTGTTCATATTATCTTGACCCTGCTCTTATTATCCATATGCTTGATACTTGTCGTTGGCTATATATGCTCAAATGTTGATATCACATTTTCCTTTTTCACGATTTAGGAGTTACAGATGTGATGTAAGTAGATCTATAAATATTTAGTAGGGTGTAGATGTTGGAGTACAGATGATAACCTGATTTGTAAATTGGGTAAAAGTTCATCCGTGGGTAGGTAATGCCCTAAATGTAGAATTTATTTCAATACCCGTATATTGCATACTTATTACCAACCATGTGTTGTGTAATGGGTAAGTGAAGGGTGATTAGTGTGTCGCTATGAACCAGTGGTCCTAGTTGAGTACAACTATCTACAGGATAGAGAGTGTTGGGGATCCTTGGAAGGCTAGAGGGGGGGTGAATAGCCTCTTTTTCGATTTCTACAAAAAGATTAGCGGAAGTAAAAACAAGAAGCTAAATGAAATTAAGAGACAAACAAATACAATCGCTAACAAGGAAGCCTTTACGTGGTTCGGAGATAACGCTCCTACTCCACGGCGATTCTTAAGGCGGATCAACCCAAATCAATCTTCACTAAGAAACTTTCTCTTTTACAAAAGCCTCCTCTTCTTACAAAAGATGAAGTTGAAGATTAGAGAGGAGGAGGGGAAATAAAACACTTAGAAAGCTTAGGAAATTCATGGGAGCTTGAGAGAATGATCAGAATATAAGCACTAGCCATCTCAAGCACCCCAAGCCCTCTTTTTATAAAGAGAGGGTTGTTTTTCCCATTGGGCCATGATCAGTCGACTGATGTACAATATCAGTCGACTGTCGTCGAAGCCAACGACTTCTGACGAGGCGAATCCGCGGAGATACACAGCCGCCATTTCCAACGGCAACCTGATCAGTCGACTGATCACTTCATCAGTCGACTGATGAAGCGATCAGTCGAGTGATCCCTGCGCGGAGTTGAGTGAGACTCCATTTTGTGCCCGTTGTCGACTTGATTAGTCGATTGCCGATGCCGCAATCAGTTGACTGCCAAGGGTTGGCAGTCCACTGATTATCAGGGTTTCATCCTAACTCAGTCGAACACTTGATCAGTCGAGTGATACGATGTATCAGTTGACTGATACTTGTCAAGTATGATAATTTCATACTTGAATTAACTCCCTAGACCTAGACTCAACCTTCTAGCTCTTCCTTAAGCCTTGCGCCTCCAGGATCCCTCCGAGTCCACGACTTGTTCATCCTTTGTGCTTGCTTCCAAGAGCTTCCTTCGGTTTCGTCATGTCTTGGGTTTCTCTTTGCCCAAGTATGCATGGACTTTACGCTGCCGAGACTACATGCTTGGACTTACACTGCCAAGACTTACCTTTGGACTTCTCTTGCCAAGATCACACTTGGACTTCTCCTTTACCAAGTCTTCATACTTGGATTTTCCTGTCACTTAAACATGTTCACAATTAGATCACAAAATATTGTCTAACTTAGATGATTATCCAAACATCAAAACATATAAATGCTTGGGGCATTGTTGCACCAACAATCTCCCCATTTTTGATGTTTGACAATCATTTAAGTTAGGTCTTTAACATATACACATAATTATATTTTCAATATGAAATCTAACTTATGAATTCTAACTTAAACAACCCTTCTCCCCCTTTGACATACATCAAAAATAGAAGAATTCATGCAAAAATAAGTTTCATGAAGAATTGAATATGTTATATCTTGAACTAAGGTATAAGATCAATGTGAGGCTCCCCCTTAGTCCAAGACATAGGTTATGATGTGTGAATAGCATGTTGAGCAAAGCATAAACAAGAAATATGAAATTATGTCCTATCTTTGCACCAACAATATAAAGTTAGGGGATTAAAACTTTATATCTATGAAGCTCCCCCTAAAACATTGCATTATTTAGTTCTAAAACCTCTTTTTATAGAAGATTATCATACCATAGTTTTAGGACACTTAAGAGTACACTTAAGGCCAAGAAACAGGGTTGATTTGCTTAATTTCAGGGTAGTTTGCCCAATTCCAGGGTAGTTTGCCCAATTCCAGGAGATTTCGCCGAATTCCAGGGCAGTTTGCCCAATTCTAGGGTAGTTTGCCGAATTCTAGGGCAGTTCGTCGAATTCCAGGGCAGTTTGCCCAGAGTAGCTCTGCCAGGGCAATTTTTCCAGGGCAATTTCGCCAGGGTAGTTTTGCCAGGGCAATTTGCCAGGGTGGTTTTGTTAGGGCAGTTTCGCTATGGCAATTTGCCAGGGCATTTTGGCCAGGGTGGTTCGCGAGGCGGTTTGCGAGTGGATCTGCCAGAGCGGTTTCTGATTATGAAAATGCAGTAGCGATCATTGCCACACACCTGAAACTCATTTTTCATATTTTTCAAAAATGCGCCAAAAATTCAAGAAACATAAAAAAATCACGAAATTTCGTGCACACATTTCTGAAGTCATGTTCTATCAAGAAAAAATGATTGGAAAAATATATATTTTCCAGATTTCGACAATAATACAATTTTGAAACTTATCAAAAGCTTTAAGTATTTTTTAAACTTTGTATCACTTTTGCTTAGTAATTGAAAACTGTTTTTCAAAGTATGATAAACATTGTTTAAAATATATTTTATTTGACATTTCCAATCATATTCTTAGAGTTGTATACCCATCAATTGTGCATAAGCCTTCCCAATGAGTGGTCCAATGAAGGATTAATGTCTCTAGATGACACTTTGGTTCATAGTAATGCATCATAATAAGCATGATGAACCAAGTGCATCTTCCTAACATCTCACATGTTGTCTAAGTAGCTCAATATAAAAATCATGGTTTCTTAGGTATTTTGTGAGATGCTTAAAGGTATATTCCTAGATTTTCTATGGGATTATGCAAATCTACACCTCTATTCATCTAAGCACATTCCAAGTTCTATTCTAAGTGATGAAAATTCTACTTTGGGGATAGGCTTGGTAAAGATGTCAGCTAGGTTGGACTTAGATTCAATGTAATTGAGATCAATGTCCCCCTTAGCCACATGATCTCTAATGAAGTGATGTTTCACTTCAATGTGCTTGGTCCTAGAGTGATGCACCAGATTTTTGGTCAAATTTATGGTGCTCACATTATCACAAAATACTTTTATGTTGGAGTAAAGTAGCTCATAGTCCTCTAAAGTATGTCTCATCCATAGTAGTTGAGCTACACAACCACCTATAGCCACATACTCGGCCTCGGTGGTGGATAGGGCAACATAAGGTTGCTTCCTACTACTCCAACTACCTAGGGAGGACCCAAGGAATTGACATTCACCACTAGTACTCTTCTGATCCAATTTGCAACCAACATAATCAGAATCGATGTACCCAACCAAATCAAAATACCTAATCCTAGGGTACCATAGTCCTACATTTAGTGTGCCTTTAATATATCTTAAGATTCTCTTAACGACAACTAAATGAGATTCTTTGCCACATGATTGGTACCTAGCACACATACCAACCATAAATAATATATGGGGTCTACTAGCGGTTAGGTACAAAAGGCTACCAATCATACTCCTATAGAGTGTAAGGTCAATTTATTTTCCTTCAAGGTCATTATCTATTTTTGTTTTAGTTTCCATTGGGGTTGACACTACTTTAGCATTTTCCAAACCAAATTTCTTAATCATTTCCATAGCATATTTGGTTTGGTATACATAAATTCCTTCATTTGTTTGTTTGACTTGTAGACTTAGGAAGAAATTTAGTTCCCCAACTAGACTCATCTCAAACTCATTTTCCATATTCTTGATAAAGTCTTGAAGGAGTTCATTATTTGTTGACCCAAAGATAATGTCATCAACATATACTTGGGCTACAAAGATGCCCTTTGATGTTGACTTTATAAATAGAATTTGATCTACATTACCCCTCCTAAAGTCTTTAGAGATTAAAAAAGATGATAATCTTTCATACCAAGCTCAGGGAGTTTGTTTCAAACCATACAAAGCTTTCCTAAGCTTGTATAAATGGTTTGGATAGTCCATATTCTCAAACCCGGGAGGTTGTTCTACATATATCTCTTCCTTAATGAACCCATTTAGGAATGCCGATTTTACATCCATTTGATGGAGTTTAAAACCCATGTAAGAGGCATACCCTAATAGGATCCTAATAGACTCTAACCTAGCAACTGGGGCATATGTTTCATCATAGTCAAGTCCTTCAACTTGATTAAAGCCCATTGCAACTAACCTTGCCTTATTCCTAGTAATATTGCCTTGATCATCTAGTTTTTTTCCTAAAATCCCATCTTGTAGTAATGATGGTATTATCATTAGGTCTAGGAACTAACTCCCATACTTGACTCCTTTCAAATTGAGTCAATTCATCTTGCATTGCTAAGATCCAATCCGGATCAAGTAATGCATCATTGATTGTTTTGGGTTCAATTTGGGAGATGAGGGCTATATGACTAGAAGGAACTCTATGAAATGACCTAGTCCTAACGCCTTGAGATAATTGACCTAAAACTTGATCTAGAGGGTGATTTTGATGAACTCTTATTGTCCTAGGAGGTGTATTAAATTGAGTTTGATCAAGATTATCCTCAACCCTCCTTTCATCATCGGAATCACCTCTTACTCCCCCTTGATTTAGCTCTCCCCCTTGATCATTACCCCCTAAAGTGAAATCTTAAATTTTTTGGGTAATTTCTTGATTTTTGTCAATGATATCAATATCAATGGGGGATTTCCTAGGGTAAGTATTTGAGGTTTCATCAAATTGGACATTTGAAGATTCCTCAATCTTTTGAGTTCTCTTATTATAAACTCTATACCCTACACTAGTGGATGAGTATCCAACTAGGATTCCTTCATCCGCTTTGGATTCAAATTTACCGAGGTTGTCTTTGGTGTTTAAAATATAAACTTTGCATCCAAAGACTTTGAAATAGTGAATTGTTGGAATTGTACCATTCCATAATTCTAATGGGATTTTTCCTAAAAACCTATGAATTAAAACCCTATTTTGGATATAGAAAGCGGTGTTGACCGCTTCCGCCCACAAGTAGCTAGGTAGAGAATATGCATTAAGCATAGTCCTAGCCGCTTCTTGTAGGGCACGATTTTTCCTTTCCATCACCCCATTTTGTTGAGGTGTTCTAGGACAAGAAAATTCATGCTTGTACCCTTGTTCTAAACAAAGTTTGGAGAAGTTAGAACTGTCAAATTCTCCACCATGATCACTACGGATCCAGTTGATTTTGAGATTCCTTTCATTCTCTACTCTTTTGCTAAATCCTATGATTATTCCTAGGGTTTCATCCTTATGTTTCATGAAGAATACCCAAGTAAATCTAGAAAAATCATCTACTATAACGAAACAATATTTACTACCAATTAATGAAGGAATGCTATGACAATCAAATAAATCAACATACAAGAGTTCTAAAGGTAAAGCGGTACTTGATGCGCACGAACGCGACCTCAAATCTTGCGACGGAGACCGTCGAAGACTCAAAGTGTGCGCTCGCGCTCAATGCCCGTAAGTGCACGGATGTCGTCAAGTAATAAAGATTATCGATCCCATAGGGACTGGGATTTGAATATCAATATATTCAGTGGTTGTAATTGTTCGGACGTAACTCTAAGAGGTTTCGATTGGTGAGGGTTGTCGGTGGACTTTACTCTATACAGTGTCACACGGAGGAGGAAGAGAGTGTGCCGAGGTCTTCAAAGGTGATTCTAGGATTTCAATTTCGCTTGTGTATCACAAAACAATGCTATCAATTGGTGTTGTCTAGACGTTTATCTATGGTTTTATGGAAGGGACATCATACACTCTCCGATGAGTAAAGCCCATCATGAGGAGCTTATCTGGCCTAAAAGGACGGGATAGACAATACAAGGATGCCAAATCAATCCCTACGATGAACCGTTTCTGATTCCACTGCACCCTTCTACCCATAGTTACAGGAGATCAAATTTACCCCTAGGTTCCTTATATAAAATCCCCTAAATCTTAAATATGAGGGCTGTTACACCTCGTATCGCCTAAGAACAGTAGATAGAAAACCAAACACACATAGATATAGTAAAAATAACTACCAATTGTCAAATCAAACTCAAAGGCAGAATTTAACATGAACCAACATTATAATGTGCATACAAGCTACTCCCTAATCCTAGAATCGAAAGTACTACTCCATGTATATGAAAGAAGAATCACAAAGCATGTTTATGTTCGAATACATAAGGAATAAAACGTAGGAACAAAGGATTACTATGCTTTCGTGGTCTTCTCTAAGAGGTTTCGATTGGTGAGGCGTGGACCTCTGGCGTCCTCCTCCCCATGGAAGAGTTCCCAAAGCTTTAGGTGATTCTAGGATTTGTGGCCCTATCACAAAACAATGCTATCAATTGGTTGGTTTGGGCTTAGCCATCCTTATATAGACATCATACACTCTCCCAAAATCTAGAAAAACCTAGTTGCACATCTGCCGCCACAGGACCGGATGGAAATACATGGATGCCAAATCAATCCCTGGGTCGATCTCGCTTCGATTCCACTGCACTTCTACGCCATAGTTCGTGTCCCAGCTCTAGCCAAAATGTCCTTCTTTTGCTCAAAGTGCGCCAATACTATCCTATTCATGCAAAATAGATTGACATATGTATGAAACTAACATAAAATGTAATGAGATGTGAGCGAAAATTACTCCTGAAACCCTATATGTTTCGCTCACATCACTTTCCTCATACTTAAATCTTTGCTTGTCCTCAAGCAAATCACAGTACCATGAAATTTGAAAGATATTATTCCATACTTAGCATGACAACTAAATTTATCATGTGGTATTTACAATCAAAGCAGAATAAATATGTTCTAGAAATTTAATAAGTTAGCTTCTCGTGCTCGTGCTAAGCGAACCATTCTTAGGGGATGCCCGTTCCATGCTGAGTTAAGTCGTCACCCCATAGCTTTCCTAAGGTTTCTGGCTCTTAGGCACTTACCTGCCCAAAGCGAGGGTCGTTCTCTAGATCTAGCATAAAGTCTCAAAGGCGTGTTCGGTATTGAGAGAAATCGGTAGGTGTTTCTCCAGTAACCTAACTCGGTCTCAAAGGGGCACCTAGCCATTTCCACTCACGACAATTGTTTTTTATCCCTCATAATCTTCTATCTCTCTCTTCTCTCTCTTTTTTTATTCTATTTTTTTCTTGTTTTCTTTTTCATCCTTTTCTCTTTCTCTCTTCTCTTTTTTTTCTTCTCATTGGGATTTTGATTTTTCCAAATGGGCTTACACAATCCGAGCATCTCTAGTAACTAAAATGCTAAACCTAGATTCACCTACGGATTCCAAAGTATTAGACTACTGAGATGAATCATAACTAGGTATGTACTAGATTATCCCTTTAGAATGTTCAACATGTGTAAGTGTAAAGAAATAAAGCTAATCAGTGTAAGTCTAGAACATTCATTAAAATAAATAAAATAAAATACCATGAGATAAATAAAGTTAAGCTACCTATGGGAACAACTCATGTAAGCAACTTTTTTATAAATACTACTGAGGCAGCTTTATAGATAACAAAAATTAAGTACTGAAAGAAGTTCAACAACCCATGCTTGAATAAATGAATTAAAATACCATAAAAGAAACTACTTCTAGGAAACAAAACAAAATAAACTTTGGGGTCTCCCCCAGACTTAAATGAAAATATACCTCTAGTATGGTGGACGAGGTGGAAAATCTGGGAGCCTGGGTATCTCTGGATCCTGGGAGAACCTACTGTTGAGCCGCTGATGCCATATGTACATGTGGTCGATCTGGGAGCTAGTGGATGCAGTGGCTACTCGGTGCTCCTCCTCCCTAGCCCACTGCGCCTGTTGGGCGTGCATGTGCTGCCGCATCTCTCTGCGATAGGCGACCTTATCTTGGCAACGAGCAACCTTCTCCTGGAAGTATATGCGGGCCTCGTCGTAGAACTCCTCAGCCCACTAGAAGTGCTCCCATAAGCCTGTAAACTCAGCCTGTGTATAGGAGCTATGATCATCCCATTGCCGCCCCTGCGTATGCTGCTTGGCATATATGTCATCAAGACGTGATCGGAACTCCGAGAAATCATAGGCAGAAGTACCTGCATTTGCTCAAAAGTAGGAAAAGAAAATGGTGCAGGTGTAGGATTTTCACGTGGACTAGGGGGCGCGACACGACCGTGTGAAATCACACGGCCTGACCGTGTGCGCCTCTGGAAGTCAGGGCATGACCGTGTGAAAGCACACTGCCTGACCGTCTGTGACTCTGGAAGTCAGGGCACGACCATGTGAAAACACACGGCTTGACCGTGCACCCTTTGTTTCTTTTCTCGTGGTGCACAATGGTCTGATTTCTCTCACTCACTTCACCGCATAAACTTAAAATGACTTTTGTTTTTACCTAGCAAGTTCTTTCCTTACCTACAAATGCTAAATACCATAAATCAAAGTTCGAATTACAAAAAAAAATTGAATGCAATGAAAAGAAATCCTAAAACCTACACTTGGGTTGCCTCCCAAGAAGCGCTTTGTTTAAGGTCTTTTAGCTCGACCTTATTCCTACGTTCCATTTAAGGTGTTTGAATCTTGCTCGTGGGGGAGCAAGATATTTGCTCACCTTACACCTCCTCCCTTGTGGTCCCTTATCACCATATCTCTTAAATCTTGCTCATGGAGGGGCAAGATATTTATTAGCTATCTTCCTTAGTTCAAGATTGAACATGCTTAGCCTTAAGTAATCATTAGGAGTTTGATCATAATATTCTATTTTGTCCAAATGTTGCAAATAACATAACTCACCACGAACATCCTCAACAAAAGATTGGTTAGCAGATTCTATTATGTCGAATGAAATTTTATCATTACAAACCGCTAAATGAGCTTCATTATTGGTAGCTAAAGCTTCGGTGAGGGTTATGGTATGCTCTTCTAGATCCTTGAGGTTAGGAGGTGTTTGGATTGAAGCAATGCTCTCCTCGATTAAAGTATCAATTATATAATCCTCAAGTTCTTCTTCCAGTGGTGATTGAATTGATTGTCCTTCACTTCCTATGTCATCTACGCCCTCCTCATTCATTCGCTCAAAGTGAGTCTCCTCCCTATTAGGTGTGATCCATTCGTTAAAGCCACCTTCTAGTCGTTGGGTTTCTATTCTAGCTAGATCTCGTTCCATCATCTCTATAAATTGTTGGCTATGCTCTTTGCATTCCCTAGTAAAATTATCTAGCGGGGCTTCTAAGTGGGGGCTTAGTTCTGGATAAAATCTGCATGGTGACTCATAGCTCTCGTTCTCATTTTGGAAACGATATTGAGTCTCTGTCTGCGAATGCCGCCATCAGAATTCATCGTTCGCCGCTTGTTTTGTTCGAATAAAATCTTCCATCATCTGCTCAAGTCGAGATTTAGGTGGACAATATTGAGGGTTTAAGTACCCAGGGTCATAACTATATGAATAGAAATCATCTTGTGGCCGCTGGTTATAATTGTAGGTGACATCTTCTTGTTCAAATTGTAAAGGTTCAAATATATCCGGACAATTCTTAATGGTATGTCATGTTTCACCACAATGTTCACAATAAATATTACCAAAACTTACAGCATTCAATTGACCATAATAATGAGTAAAAGCATGCATCGTTATATGCAGGAAATTATAAATAAGGAAAGAGCAACTGAATAAACAAAACTGAAATAAAATAAAATAAAACAAGAAAAGTAAATACATCCTAAGTCCGATCCAATTATCCACTTCTCGATTCGATATCGAATCGATCAGTCCCCGGCAACGGTGCTAAAAACTTGATGCGCATGAATGTGACCTCAAATCTCGCGATGGAGACTGTCGAAGACTCAAAGTGCGCGCTCGCGCTCAACGCCCGCAAGTGCACGGATATCATCAAGTAATAAAGATTATCGATCCCACAGGGACTGGGATTCGAATATCAATATATTCAGTGGTTGTAATTGTTCGGATGTAACTCTAATAAGTTTCGATTGGTGAGGGTTGTCAGTGGACTTTACTCTATACGGTGTCACACGGAAGAGGAAGGGAGTGTGCCGAGGTCTTCAAAGGTGATTCTAGGATTTCGGTTTCTCTTGTGTATCATAAAACAATGTTGTCAATTGGTGTTGTCTAGACATTTATTTATGGTTTTGTGAAAGGGACATCAAACACTCTCCCGATGAGCTGCCGCATCTACCAGGAGCTATCTCCGCCTAAAAGGATGGGATAGACGGTACGAGGATGTCAAATCAATCCCTACGATGAATTGTTTCCGATTCCACCGCACCCTTCTACCCACATTTACTGGAGATCATGTTTACCCCTATGTTCCTTGTATAAAATCCCCTAAATCTTAAATACGAGGGCTGTCACACCTTGTATCGCCTAAGCATAGCAGATAGAAAACCAAACACGCATAGATATAGTAAAAACAACTACTAATTGTCAAATCAAACTCAAAGGTAGAATTTAACATGAACCAACATTGTAATGTGCACACAAGCTACTCCCTAATCCTAGAATCGAAAGTACTACTCTATGTATATGAAAGAAGAATCATAAAGCATGTTTATGTTCGAATACATAAGGAATAAAATGCAGGAACAAAGGATTACAATGCTTTCGTGGTCTTCTCTCTAGCGTTGAAGTGCAAGGCGTGGACCTCCAACGGCGTTCCTCCTCCCCGTTGCGAGTTCCCGAAGCTTTTTAGAGCTTCGGCGTGCCGTCCTAGCCGTCGTGCCTCCCCTTAGGGTTTGGGCGGAGCCATCCTTATATAGACATCACCTCGGACTGTTGCAAAATTCGGAAAAACCCTAGTCGCGCAAATCTGGCGGGCTGCCACACGACCGTGTGGAAACACACGGCCAGGTCGTGTGCGGTCCTGGGGTGGCTGATCTTGCCCATTGGACACGACCGTGTGTAGCCACATGCCCTGACCGTGTCTCATTCTGTGTCTAGCTACAAAATGTCATTCTTTTGCTCTGAAAGTGCGCCTTTTTCGCCCGAAATGCTATCATGCACACAAAAGTACAAAGAGCAGACCTCCGAACTAGAAAATAGGAAATGTATGCAAAATAGAGTGACATATGCATGAAACTAACATAAAATGTAATGAGATGTGAGCAAAAACTACTCCTAAAACCCTATATGTTTTGCTCACATCAATACTAAGTAAAGTTTTACCTTTGTGTGATGATCTTGATTGTTTTCCTTCTTGGCATGCATCGCATATTTTGTCCTTAAGATACCTGACTTTTGGCAACCCCTTGACTAACTTCATCTTGGCTATTTTGGCAATGTTCTTCATATTGATGTGCCCTAGCCTCCTCTGCCAAAGTCAACTCTCTTCTTCTTTTGCAATAAAACACTTAGTAGAAATATTAGAAGCATAGGATAAATCAACATAATAAATATTTGATTTTCTAAATCCTACTAACATGCAATCATTTACTTCCTTATGTCTTATGAAGCATTTTGAAGAATCAAATTGAACATAAAAATTTGCATCACATAGTTGACTTACACTAAGCAAGTTAAATTTCATATTTTTAACTAATAACACTTTATGAATGGCAAGATTTGGGGATACCTTAATTGTGCCTTTTTCTAGGATCTTAAGTTTACCACTATTTTCAAAAGACACCTTCCCCTTGCTAGTGTGGTTGATGGTGGAAAATTTGCTCTCATCACCGGTCATGTATTTTGAGCAACCACTATCAACAATCTATAAGCTTGATCCTTCTATCTATACAACATGAAAAATTCAAGCCTTAAGCACCCAAATTTTAGGACCGATAGCATTAACTATATAACTTTTGGGGACCCAAGCCTTTTTAGCCTTGCTCCTAATGGTTGATTTTCTACTAATTAGAGAAGTGAAGGCTACTTCCTTCTCCTTGGGCTTATATCCTATGCCGACCTTGTTATAAATGACCCTTTGGTCCCTGAGAATCATATCAAGATATTTGGACCCATTTGTAAACTTTTCTAAACATGCATGTAAATCACCTATTTCTTTCCTAAGTTCATCATTCTCATTTCTAAGTGTACATGCACCATCACAAGGCGGTTCTACATTTTTAAGTGATTTAATTTCTACTTTTAAGTACTTAATCCTAGTTTTAGATCTATTTAAGGCATTTTGAAGGCATGCAATGGTTTTATAAAGTAACTCTATCCTAGGGGAGTCTCTTACCTCATCATCACTTGATGATGATTCATCGCTTGAGGATGAGGATGAAGACTCCTCACTTGAGCTTCCGGCTTCCTCCTCCAAGGCTATGAGAGCTAGGTTTCGGGCGACATCTTCATCATCGGAAGAGTCCTCCAAACTTAGTGTGTTTCACGTTTGTGCTACCATTGCCTCCTTCTTCTTCTTCTCCTTCTTTTCCTTCTTCTCCTTATGCTTCTTTTCCTTCTCATCCTTCTTTTTTAAGTATGGAAAATTTGGCTTGATGTGTCCCTTTTTATTGCAACCATAGCAAATAACATTAGAGGAAGGAGTTGAACTACTAGAAGTAACTCTTGAGGATTGGAACATCCTCCTCACATCCTTCTTGGTGAGCTTCCTTGATCACCCACCAAATCTCTTTACATAGTGAGCTACCACACTTGCCGATAGTTCTTCATCACTACTAGATGCCTCCTCCTTGGACTCGGATGAAGAAGAGATCTCCCTCCTTTCTTTCTTCTTCTTCTCCTTTTTACCTACAAAAAGAGCTAAACCTTTCTCTTTTGATGAAGTATTAGCTTGCTCATGCAACTCAAATTCACAAAAAAGTTCATCTAATTTAACCAAAGAAAGATTCCAAGAGACCTTATAGCCATCTACCATTGAAGCCCACAAGGTTGTTCTAGGGAAAGCTTGGAGAATGTACCTCACAAGGTCTCGGTTGTCGACCTTCTCACCTATCACATGTAGTCCATTGACTACTTCCTTAAAGCGACCGTGCATTTGTCTTACGGTCTCATTGGTCTTCATGGCAAAACTTTGGAGTTGGCCTATCAAGAGATCTCTCTTGGCTCTTCTTGTTTTCTTTGATCCCTCGTTGAGCTCAATTAGCTTCTCCCAAAGCTCCTTTGCCGATTTGAAAGGCCCCACCTTACTTAGTTGCTCTTTGGACAAACCACATTGAAGTGTGGTTGTCACTTTGGCATTAGCTTGAGCCTTCTTAGCCATGTCCCTCGTCCAATCCTTAGTTGGTATAGGCGCTTCGTGTTCATCGACCAGCTTCTCGAATCCATCTACAACACTAAACCAATTATCAATATCATTCATAAGGTAGTATTCCATCCTACCTTTCTAGTTGCCGAAGTCATTGCCGTCGAAGAATGGAGGTCTTGTTGTGCTATACCCCTCTTGAAAAGCCATTATGCTCCAGTTGATGGTTAGATCTTCCGACGTGATCCGGGCTCTGATACCACTTGTTGGAGATCCTTGGAAGGCTAGAGGGGGGAATAGCCTCTTTTTTGATTTCTACAAAAAGGTTAGCGGAAGCAAAAACAAGAAGCTAAATGAAATTAAGAGACAAACAAATACAATCGCTAACAAGGAAGCCTTCACATGGTCCGGAGATAACGCTCCTATTCCACGGCGATCCTTAAGGCGGATCAACCCAAATCAATCTTCACTAAGAAGCTTTCTCCTTTACAAAAGCCTCCTCTTCTTACTTGAATTAACTCCCTAGACCTAGACTCAACCTTCTAGCTCTTCCTTAAGCCTTGCGCCTCCAGGATCTCTCTGAGTCCGCGACTTATTCATCCTTTGCGCTTGCTTCCAAGAGATTCCTTCGGTTTCGTCATGTCTTGGGTTTCTCTTTGCCAAAGTACGCTTGGACTTTACGCCGCAAAGACTACATGCTTGGACTTACGCTGCCAAGACTTGCCTTTGGACTTCTCTTGCCAAGATCACACTTGGACTTTTCCTTTACCAAGTCTTCATACTTGGATTTTCCTGTCACTTAAACATGTTCACAATTAGATCACAAAATATTGCCTAACTTAGATGATTATCCAAACATCAAAACATATAAATGCTTGGGGCATTGTTGCACCAACAAAGAGTGCATCGATCAGCTGAGTACGACTCTCTATTGGATAGAGAGTATTATGATCAGTTGGGTACGACTCTCTGTAGGATAGAGAGTGTGTTGATCAGATTGGTACAACACTCTATATAATAGATAGTCTGTTGGGTTTTCGGCACCGCGGCGAGTGTGTGTTCGAACATGTTTCGTAAATATGTGCACAGCGGAAGAAATAAAATAATAAATCTAATTTATTACAACACACACATCACACGCATACATAGTACAACATGTGTAGACATAATCGCAATTTCAAATTTTGCAATAAAAGGAAATTTATACTACGTATACCTGACGTATCACATGTAGCGGGAAAGGCATCAACCGGAACGATCCTCACTAGAATCGTCTCTATCTGTATCCACGCCGAGTATCTTCAGGATGACTTCACAAAGTCATGAGCCTCGTCTTCGTACGGGTTACTAGCCTCGTGTTGAAGACGATGTGATCGAGAGAATATCACGATCCGAATCAAAATTCGGATCCAAAACGAGTTCTCAAAAACTCGCTTCTCCGGAGAGGTATTCGTCAATCGTTTGACGAATCCTTCGTCCTCCACCTATGAGCATTACCGGAGATCGAATCCCCGGCAAGGCTACCATTGTTGGAGCCCCAAACGTCGTCCAAACGACGCTCCGACAAGAGGGAAACAAGTTGTCCAGAAAACTTGACAGCTTTGGTGGAGGAATATGGGTCGGCCAAATAAGGAAGGTTGAAGCTCACCTTGTTGCCGAACCCAAAGGAGATCACCGGAGCTCTCCAGTAGCATCTCGACGCCGGCAAGGGGAGAGGACGGTACCTGCTGGACGCCGACAAGGGAGCTTGGGTGGTGGTGAGCGGCGACAAGGGGAGGGCGCCAACTACACCAAGGAGAAGTGGGAGGCAACAATTAGGGTTGCAAGGATTTGGATTAGAGCTTAACAAAAACCCTTAAGCACTATTTTATAGGGAACAAATTCTCGTAATGGTTATTGGATCATAACCAAAATCCTGCTAACCCGCTCCATTAATTTAAGTTAAATTAAACCAAAACTTGATGGTTTATCTTAAGTTAAAACGAACCTAACCAACTTTGGTTCATTCGTTTAAAACAAACAAAACCCCTTTGGTTTATTCTCCTCCATTGGATTAGAACCAAACCAATTTGGTTCATCCATCATGTCTTCATAAGACACGGCCCATCCACGCTTCCATTGTGACTGAAATGATTTCATGCTCGCTCCATGTTTGGTCCAACCAAACCTAGTTTCTCTCGGTCTGAGAATCTCATTCTCATGCTCGTTTTAAATCCTTCGGATTATGCTCATTGTGCGTGTGACCAAATAGGTTCTCGGTTTATGTTGGCCGTCTATAATTAACCATTAATTATAGAACGATCATGAGTGACACCTAGTAGTACATCATGATCCCCAATTAACCGAAAAGATCAACTGTTGATCCAAAACTATTTCTGAAACCCTTCAGCAGCTCGAATGAATCGTGCCCCATTCCCTTCACTCATCTTATACCCACTTGGTTTAGGACATGGTCTATAGTGTCAGTCCCCACTAGGTTGATTACGTCACACCTAGCCCAAGTATCATTTCCTCGTCCTACGAATTCTAGTTACTGCACATGTATCGAAGAGTACCTTACTCTAAACATGTAATGCTTTGGCCAAAGACTTTAGTAACAATCCGACGAGAGGCCATGGGTATACATCTCCTCGCAAGGAGTGGTGAATACTTTATAGGCTATTCAAGCACCTTCAATCACTTCGACTTATACCCAATCATCCTGGGTCCACATCTCCTCAGAGATGCTTGCTTAATATGTCAAAGCATAAGTCTTTATGATCAAGATGACTTGAATACCGCAAGTCAAAGGAACATCGCACTTAAACTGCAGTAAGAACTTTATTGACATATCTATATATGTAGAGAACCATATGAAGTCTTACGGCTGGTCACTCCAATGAACTAGTTACCATAACTAGCATCCACGATTAACTCCGGACATCAAAATATCTCCAGTCAGTGAGAATCAGCTGCTTGGATACACCAAGGAGTATACCTCGTGCTAGTCTCGACAGAATCAATGGTGTCCAAATCCATCAATTCATCGATTAGGGATAATTCTGATACATCACAATTACACATGTAGAGATACTCACTAGTTGTGATCCAATAACAAATTCTCTCATGTTGTGAATCGTATCGTGGACATTCAGTAAATGAGTTTAAGATCTAATCAAATACATGAAAACATGTATACTTAAATAGTGAATCTTCATTTATCATATAAATGGTTCAAACATAAGACGATTGCCTTAGGACATCTCTCATATATTACTAACAAACTCCTACTTGGCCTAATGTCAATCGCTATGGTATCCAATACCATAAGCTCTAACATGACCCTCAAACTTACTTTGAGGTAATACCTTAGTCAAAGGATCCGCTAAGTTCCTTTCAGTGGGGATTTTCTTGATTTGTATTTCCTTCCTACTGATGATCTCTTTGATCAGATGATAGCGGCGAAGCACATGTTTGGATCGTTGATGAGACCTTGGCTCTTTCGCCTGTACAATTGCTCCATTGTTGTCGCAGTAGACCGGTATTGCTTCAACAATGGCTGGAATCACAACAAGTTCATAAATGAACTTCTTGATCCAAACCGCCTCTCACGCTCAAGCCGCAATGTATTCTCGCCTCGTGTAGAATCCGCCATGTTGTCTTGTTTGAACTTTTCCAACTCACTGCGCCCCCATTTAAGGTGAACACGTATCCAGACTGAGACCTAGAATCATCCTTGTCTGTCTGGAAGCTGACATCCGTATACCCGCGTATCACCATGTCCCCTTCTCCATATATTAGGAATACATCCTTAGTTCTTCTTAAGTACTTAAGGATTATCTTAATAGTCACCCAATGATCCATTCCTTGATCAGACTGGTATCTACTCGTGACACTTAGAGCATACGATACATCGGGCCTCGTACATAACATAACATACATGATAGATCCTATTGCGGATGCATAGGGAATCTTACTCATGCAAATCCTCTCGTCTTCTGTGCGCGGACACATAGACTTTGAAAGGTGTATCCCATGCCTGATGGGTAGGAAACCTTTCTTGGATTCCGACATGCTAAACCTCTTTAGCACTCGGTCTATATATGTAGACTGCGAAAGACCAAGCAATCGTTTCGATCTATCTCTATAGATTTTAATCCCGAGGATGTAGATTGCTTTTCCCAGGTCTTTCATGGAGAATGTCTTGGATAACCAAATCTTAACTGACTGTAAGACTGAAACATCGTCTCCTATAAGTAATATGTCATCGACATACAATATTAGGAACATGACTGCACTCCCACTAACCGTCTTGTACACACAAGGTTCGTCTGGATTTTGTGAGAAATCAAACTTTTTTATTGTCTCATCAAAATGGATATTCCAGCTCCTAGATGCTTGCTTCAATCCATATATGGATTGTCGCAATTTGCATACCTTGGTTTTATCAACCGATGTGAAACCCTCAGGCTGTATCATATACATGTCCTCGAGCAGATTTCCATTAAGGAAAGTTTTTTTCACATCCATCTGTCATATCTCATAATCATAATGAGCCACTATGGCCAGGAGCATCCGAATGGATTTAAGCATAGCTACAGGCAAATAGGTTTCGTCATAATCAACACTTTGCTTTTGACGATATCCTTTCGCCACTAACCTGTTAGTGAAAGCCCTAGAGCCAATCATGTGATGATTGTTGTATGGACTTTATTGTATCATATTCCTATTTATAAAGGCATGGTTATTATATTTACTTGTATTGGTGCCAAATAACTAAATATAATAATGTCCTTGAGTAGTAGGTTCTTATCTATATCAATCGATTGATTGAATCGATAATGAGATGATATAGAGAACACTACTCTTAATCATTCCTAGTCGAGTACTAACATTCAGGGACAATGTTAATGCGTAGAGACTAGCATGTAGGTCAACAAGATGACTTGATCTCACAAGTCATGGATATGAGATATCAAGTTGACACATGGGTATGCATTGGAGAATGTATACTGAATGACCCGCCATGAGAAAGTATCATGGATCGTTATATGAGTGACATATACTTTCTCATGTGGCTATTAGTATGACTATTAGTCCTTAGACCTCAAGTCACCATGGTTCACTACATAAGGAGTTGCATACTTTGGCTTCGTCAAACGTCACCCGTAAATGGGTGGACTATAAAGGCGATTACTGGGTATGTAACAAATTATGCGGAGGGATGTGAGTGATGTAGATGGGATCTATCCCTCCTATATGACGGGGGTGACATCGATATTCTTGATAGAGTGAGACCACGAAGTGCATGGCCATGCCCAAATGAGTCAATATGAGATATTGAGCTCATTTGATTAGAGTGAGTCTACTTGGAGATCAAGATTTAGATTGTACCGAGGATGACACGGTCTATGCCTCGATTGGTCAATCTAGATGTCAAGGATAGAGGGACATTGTCACATATTGTGAGAGTCACAAAGGTGATGTTGGAGCTCAACATTCTTGTAACTTGGGTAGCAATGATGTGTTGCTAGATACCGCTCATTGCTTATGTTCCTAAATCGGTTTAGGGACATTGCCAACGTTACAAGAACCTATAGGGTCACACACATAAGAGCAATTAGATGGAGATTAGGTTCATATGATGAACCATGAGGATTAGGTTCATGGGATGAACCAAATTGGATTAAGAGTAATCCAAATTAGACTAATTGAGTTAGACTCAAGTTGATTCAAGTGTTGAATGAGTCTAATTTATATTTGATTCATCAAATCAATTTAAATTAATGAATAGAGATTCATTAAATTAAATTGACTTGAGTCAAGTGGTTAGATTTGATCAACCATGGGAGATTATAGGTCAAGTTTGACTTGACTTGAGAGGGAAGATGAAAGGTCAAGTTTGACTTGACCAAATGCCATGTCATGATGATGACTTGGCATGGCCGGCCAATGATGATGCTCCACATCATCATTGACTTTGTCAATTGGTGCCACATCATGAGGGAGACCAAGGGTCATGGGAGTTACATGCATGCATGTAACCTCCTCTCCATGAAGTGGCCAACCACTTATTCCATTAGATGGAATTGATTTTGTGAGTTACACAACTTCATCTTCTTCCTTGGAACACCCTCTCAAGCTCTCCCAACCTCCTTGGCCGAAATTCCTAAAGGGTGCTAGCACACTCTAAGGTATTTTTCTCCACCTATTGCTTGTGTGGATACCAATAGAGGAGTGTGCACTTGACACTCTCGAGTTCCGGCGAACCTTTTGGACGAGCGGGATTTGCGAAGGGCATCGCATCGAGGGTAACTTCTTATCATATAGATCTAGAGTAGATCTAAAGGTATTAAACACATACATGTTAGTTTTATAATTTTTATACTTCGCACGGATCCGTAGCCGGGGCTTCCGAGGTTTCTGCAACGCAAAAAGCGGTTTTTGCGGCTCGGAAAAACCCAACAGTGGTATTAGAGCCACGTGCGAAGCATGTATGTGTTTCGTTTTTATAATTTTTATATTAGATATAAAAATTACAGATTTATATGTTTCTGTAAATTTTCTTATTTTATAGAATTTTTGGGTATTTTTCTCGTAGAGTCGAAGCAACGAGTGTTGGGACACTCGTAGGCTTCAACCGTCGAGAAAAACTCTCCGAATCGGCGAGTTCTCGCTTTAGGTTTTTGGGACAGCGACTTAAGTCGCTGTAAGATCATTGTAGGGACACTCGCGAAGTTTATTTTGCGAGTAGGGGCGCTGCCCCTATCCCCGAAAGGGGCCATGTCCCGCGATCGCGCCCGGAAACCGCTTAGCGGGACCGTTTCGGAGAGGTGACTCATAAATTCAAAATAAATTAGGAAAAATTATAGAAATTTTCTGTAAAAATACATAATTTAGAATTATGTATAATTCTGTGATTGTCATGGCCCAATAACCCAATTTGTTTGGATTATGTGTGTTGTAATTCATAATACGGCTGCGTGCCGCTTTTGTGGTGCGTGTTGTAAAGTGTTTGCGACTGACTGCGTCACACCTCTTCTTTAATATTCTAGTTGTAATTAGTTTTAGACTCGAATGTAACTCGAGTTTCATATTTGTAATGTACAAAATGGAGCGGTGGAAAGTCCACTCAAGACGAGATTACGAGAAGGGTGACGACGACATACGGCGGCCAAAGGAAGCGCTGAGAAGCCGCTAGCCTTAGGTTGATCGTCCGATCTTCCATTGGCTTGAGAAGATCGTAGTAGGGCCATGACTATATCACATTTAATGATATATATATATGTTGATATATATATATGTATATTTAATTGATTTTGCTTGTATGTATGTGATGCATGCTAGTAGAAAAATGTTTGTATGTATATGATGCATGCTAGGTTAATTTTCTTGTATGTATATGATGCATGCTAGAATAATTAATGTATGTATATGATGCATGCTAATATAGGATAATAAAGGCCTAAATGCGTATAAGATACAAATTACGATTAGATTAGATCATAATCGAATCAACTCGAAAATGCCTACCGAGCCTTGATACCCATCACTACCTCGATCATTTGTTGTTGTTGAATCTGCCAAAGCAGAGCAACGCATATTATCTTGGTAGGGTGCGGAGGGACAATCTTGGTCCCGCCTATCACGACTCGGGTTAGAGTAAGCTCAATTAGATTGAGCAAAACTAGTTAACTCAATTGGATCGAGTAGAACTATAGGCATATTCCAATCGTTGGAAAGATAGGTTAAGATCGCATTTACACTAAATCTTGGGCGATTTAGCCAAAGCTAACTCAAGGTCTTTTGTAAATGTGGGTCTTAATCCTATAAACAAGAGTTGCATAGAGATGTAATCGGTAATGTGTTACCCACCGATCGTACTAAGTCTTGGGCGATTTAGCCAAAGCTAACTCAAGGCTTAGTATGATGTGGATCTTGTCCCGTAAGAATTATAGCTAGTTTGTTTGAATCTAATAATGTGGTTTGACCACATCCATAACTCGATTCTACAAAATTCCTATAATTCAAAGGGGAGCATCATTTGATTAAAGGCCTAATTAAATGATAAAAGGAATATGATATTAATTCTCTGCATTGTATGTTGTAGATAACTATGTCGACAAACACGAACACTCTCTCTCGCGATCTGTCCTTGAGAAGGACAAGCTCAATGGAGCAAATTTCGGATCGTACAGAACTTGAGAATTGTTCTCACCCAAGAAAGGAAGTCAGACGCCCCGAGCCCCATTCCGAGGCACCTCCTTCCACCGCCGCGAAATGACAAAGATGCTTACAAGAAGCATCAAGATGATGCATTAGATGTGTCATGTCTTATGCTCATCATGAACTCGAGCTGTAAGCAACACGAGTTCATGAATGCTTATGATATGGTTGGACATCTTCGTCAACTATATCAAGGACAAGCTAGGCATGAGAGATATGAAGTCTCTAAGGCATTATTTGGGTCCAAAATGCAAGAAGGGACACCCGTAGGTACATATGTACTCAAGATGATTGGGTACGTAGAAAACCTACAAAGGCTGGGATTCCCACTTGGCCAAGAGCTGGCCACTGACCTGATCTTGCAATCTTTGCCACAAGCCTTCAATCAATTTGTCATGAATTATAACATGAATGAAATTGATAAGCCATCGTCAAATGCTCAAAGATGTTGAGAATCACGAGCTTAACCTTAAGAAGGGAAAATCGACACCATTTTGATGGTACAAAAGAAAGGCAAGGGCAAGCCTAAAGGTAAGGGAAAGTCCCAAGCCAAGGGCAAAGGCAAAGAACTTAAACCCAAAGGAGGGGTAGCCAAGGAAGGGGCTTGCTTCCACTGCAAGGAAGCTTGACACTGGAAGCGTAACTACAAAGCTTACCTGGAAGATCTTAAGAAGAAAAGAAGTGAGACTTCTACTTCAGGTATAAATGTTATAGAAGTCAATCTATCTATTTCTTCATCTTGGGTATTAGATACCGGATGTGCATCTCACATTTGTACCAATGTGCAGGGACTGAGAAATAGCAGGGCATTGACAAAGGGAGAGGTGGACCTACGAGTAGGCAATGGAGCAAGGGTTGTCACAGAGGGAACTTATGATCTATCTCCGCCTCCGGGCTTGTACTAGAATTAGATGAATGTTGTTATGTGCTCGCTTTAACTAAGAACATCATTTCCTTTCTTGTTTGGACAAGAAAGGTTTTTCATTTATAATAAAGAACAAATGTTGTTCATTTATTTAAATGATATGTTCTATTGTAGTGCACTCTAATGAACAGACTCTACTTTCTAGACTTAGAGAGCCCTATCTATAACATAAGTACCAAGAGGTTCAAGTCAAATGAGTTGAACCAAACCTATCTCTGGCATTGTCGCTTAGGTCACATAAATGAGAGTCGCGTATCTCAGCTCCATAAGGATGGGCTGCTAGACTCATTTGATTTTGAATCATATGAGACATGCGAGTCTTGCCTTTTAGGCAAGATGACCAAGACTCCCTTTAGTGGACATAGCGAAAGAGCAACAGATTTGTTAGGACTTATACATAGTGATGTATGTGGTCCTTTCAATGTTGCTGCTAGAGGTGGTTAAGGTGTACTTCATTACATTTATCGATGACTTCAGAGATATGGTTATGTATCTTATGACACATAAATCAATCCTTTGAAAAGTTCAAAGAATTCAAGAATGAAGTACAAAACCACTGGCAAGAGTATTAAGATACTTCGATCGATCGAGGTGGTGAATACCTTAGCCATGAGTTTCGTGACTATCTAGCCGAAAGTGTGGGATTCTATCCCAACTCACTCCTCCCGAACACCACAAAGGCTGGAATGGTGTATCCGAAAGGAGGAATCGCACTTATCGATATGGTACGATCTATGATGAGTCACATGATCTTCCTATATCCTTTGGGGATATGCTCGACACAACAGCCTTTACCCTTAACCGTGTACCATCCAAGGTCGTGGGTAAAGACACCATATACGTATATGGACAGGAAAATCCCAAGATGTTTTTATGAGGATTTGGGGTTGTGAGGCTTACGCTCGACGCCAAGTCTCGCATAAATCGGGACCCAACCGATAGGTGCTATTTTGTTGATATCCCAAGGATACAAAGGGATATTACTTTACATTCCCAAGACAAAGTGTTTGTGGTAAAGACTGGGTTTTTCTAGAAAGGGATTTTGTTTCTAGAAAAACTAGTGGGAGTACTCTTCGATCTCAAGAAATTCAAGATAAGGACCATAGCACTGAGGCCTTGATGGAGGTTGAACAGAACCACAAAGTGTTGTGGGTGATGAGGTTGTTGCACAAAGAGTTGTGAACAACCAATGCTCAAGTAGACCACCTCTTCGCAGGTCCGATAGGGTACGCCGTCACCGAGAGATACTCATTTCTCTTGTCGACCATGATGACGTTATGCTCATTGAGAATGAGCCTACCTCCTATCGTAGAAGCCGTGATGAGCCCAGATTCTCGAGAAATGGCTAGACGCCATGAGATCCGAGATGGAATCCATGTACACCAACCAAGTATGGACTTTGGTCGATCCACCAAGGGGTCAAACCCATTGGGTAAGTGGGTCTTTAGGAGAAAGACTGACATGGATGGACTTACGCATACCTATAAGGGCCGATTGGTGGCTAAAGGTTTCAAGCAAATTCATGGTATTGACTATGATGAAACCTTTTCTCCAGTGGCGATGTTTAAGTCCATTCGGATCTTGCTTGCTATTGCATCATACCACGATTATGAGATCTGGCAGATGGATGTCAAAATCGCGTTTATGAATGAAAACTTACTCGAGGATGTATACATGACACAACCTGAGGGTTTTGTAGATCCACAGCATACTGGGAAGGTATGCAAGCTGCAAAGGTCCATTTATGGGCTAAAGCAAGCTTCTCGGAGCTGGAATCTTCGATTCGATGATGCGATCAAACAGGTTGGTTTCATCAAGAATGAAGATGAACCCTGTGTCTACAAGAGGGTTATTGGGAACACAGTTGTGTTCCTTGTATTGTATGTGGATGACATACTACTCATTGGGAATGACATCCCTTCGCTACAGTCTGTGAAGACTTGGCTGGGGATGTGCTTCTCAATGAAGGACTTAGGTGAAGCAGCCTGTATTCTAGGCATAAAGATCTATAGAGATAGATCTAAGAGATTGCTTGGCCTAAGTCAGAGTACATACATTGACACGGTATTACTTCGGTTTGCCATGTAGAATTCCAAGAAAGGACTTCTGCCGATGTCACATGGTGTGAGTCTTTCGAAGACTCAAAGTCCCTCTTCTAGAGAGGAGAGAGACCGCATGGATAAGATCCCCACGACCGCTATAGGATCTATCATGTACGCCATGTCGTACTGTCTCCGATGTCTCGTATGCTTTGAGCATGACGAGTAGATACCGATCGGATCGGTGGCGTCATTGGATAGCGATCAAGAATATTCTTAAGTACTTGAGAAGGACTAAAGAATATTTCTTGATATTGAGGCGATGAGGAGCTAGTCATGAAGGGTTCTGTGATGCGACTTCCAAACACTGGGATGATTATAGATCGCAGTCAGGGTTCGTGTTTTGCTTGAATGGTGGCGCTGTGAGCTGGAAGAGTTAAGTAGCGAGGACACGCTTGATTCTACAACATGAGGTAGTATATCCGCATCTGAGGCGACAGAAGGAGGCGATTTGGATCCGCAAGTTCATTATCGAGCTTGGGGTGGTTCCTAGCATTGCAGATCCTATAGAGCTCTATTGTGACAACAATGGAGCGATTACCTGAAACTAAGGAACCTCGCTCACACCAGCGGACCAAACACATACTACGGCGCTTCCATCTCATTCGAGAGATCATCGATAGAGGAGATGTGAAAATTTGCAGAGTACCCACAGAGGCTAACATCGCAGATCCCTTGACCAAGGCTTTGGCACAGAAAAAGCATGATGGTCACACTAGGTCATTGGGTATTAGATACTACGGTGATTGGCACTAGTGCTAGTGGGAGATTGTTAGTGAAAGCCATAGAGCCAATCATGTGATGATTGTTGTATGGACTTTATTGTATCATATTCCTATTTATAAAGGCATGGTTATTATATTTACTTGTATTGGTGCCAAATAACTAAATATAATAATGTCCTTGACTAGTAGGTTCTTATCTATATCAATCGATTGGTTGAATCGATAATGAGATGATATAGAGAACACTACTCTTAATCATTCCTAGTCGAGTACTAACATTCAGGGACAATGTTAATGCGTAGAGACTAGCATGTAGGTCAACAAGATGACTTGATCTCACAAGTCATGGATATGAGATATCAAGTTGACACATGGGTATGCATTGGAGAATGTATACAGAATGACCCGCCATGAGAAAGTATCATGGATCGTTATATGAGTGTCATATACTTTCTCATGTGGCTATTAGTATGACTATTAGTCCTTAGACCTGAAGTCACCATGGTTCCCTACATAAGGAGTTGCATACTTTGACTTCGTCAAACGTCACCCGTAAATGGGTGGACTATAAAGGAGATTACTGGGTATGTAACAAATTATGCGGAGGGATGTGAGTGATGTAGATGGGATCTATCCCTCCTATATGACGGGGGTGACATCGATATTCTTGATAGAGTGAGACCACGAAGTGCATGGCCATGCCCAAATGAGTCAATATGAGATATTGAGCTCATTTGATTAGAGTGAGTCTACTTGGAGATCAAGATTTAGATTGTACCGAGGATGACACGGTCTATGCCTCGATTGGTCAATCTAGATGTCAAGGATAGAGGGACATTGTTACATATTGTGAGAGTCACAAAGGTGATGTTGGAGCTCAACATTCTTGTAACTTGGGTAGCAATGATGTGTTGCTAGATACCGCTCATTGCTTATGTTCCTAAATCGGTTTAGGGACATTGCCAACGTTACAAGAACCTATAGGGTCACACACATAAGAGCAATTAGATAGAGATTAGGTTCATATGATGAACCATGAGGATTAGGTTCATGGGATGAACCAAATTGGATTAAGAGTAATCCAAATTAGACTAATTAAGTTAGACTCAAGTTGATTCAAGTGTTGAATGAGTCTAATTTATATTTGATTCATCAAATCAATTTAAATTAATGAATAGAGATTCATTAAATTAAATTGACTTGAGTCAAGTGGTTAGATTTGATCAACCATGGGAGATTATAGGTCAAGTTTGACTTGACTTGAGAGGGAAGATGAAAGGTCAAGTTTGACTTGACCAAATGCCATGTCATGATGATGACTTGGCATGGCCGGCCAATGATGATGCTCCACATCATCATTGACTTTGTCAATTGGTGCCACATCATAAGGGAGACCAAGGGTCATGGGAGTTATATGCATGCATGTAACCTCCTCTCCATGAAGTGGCCAACCACTTATTCCATTAGATGGAATTGATTTTGTGAGTTACACAACTTCATCTTCTTCCTTGGAACACCCTCTCAAGCTCTCCCAACCTCCTTGGCCGAAATTCCTAAAGGGTGCTAGCACACTCTAAGGTATTTTTCTCCACCTATTTCTTGTGTGGATACCAATAGAGGAGTGTGCACTTGACACTCTCGAGTTCCGGCGAACCTTTTGGACGAGCGGGATTTGCGAAGGGCATTGCATCGAGGGTAACTTCTTATCATGTAGATCTAGAGTAGATCTAAAGGTATTAAACACATACATGTTAGTTTTATAATTTTTATACTTCGCACGGATCCGTGGCCGGGGCTTCCGAGGTTTCCGCAACGCAAAAAGTGGTTTTTGCGGCTCAGAAAAACCCAACATAATCTAGCCTTATAGGTAATTACATTACCATCCATGTCGGTTTTCTTCTTGAAAACCCACTTGCACCCTATAGACTTGATGCCTTCAGGTGGGTCAACTAAGTTCCAAACTTGGTTTTCATACATGGAATCCATTTCCGACTTCATGGCTTCAAGCCACTTATCCCTTTCTGAACTTGTCAGAACATCTTCATAACTGGTAGGCTCCTCATCATCAATGAGTAACATGTCTTTCGATTCACTTACGAGAAATCCATATCTCTCAGGAATGTTGCGTGTTCTACCAGATCTACGAAGATGTGGTGTTTCAAAAGGTCCAGCCGATTGCTCATCGCTATGAGTTATCGACTGTTGTGCTTCACCAGGTATCTCATCAATGTCTATTTGAGTCTCTCGAGCCTCCTTAAACTCGACGACACTCCCACTGTTTTCTTGCAAGAGAAACTCTTTCTCTAGAAACACAGCATGCCTTGAAACAAACACCTTTTATTCCATAGGATGATAGAATTGGTAACCCCTTGTTTCCTTAGGGTATCCAATAAATAGACATTTATCAGACTTATCATCCAATTTGTCTGATACAGTCCGCTTCACATAAGCAGGACAACCCCATATCTTCATGTAAGATACATGAGGTTTCTTACTATTCCATATCTCATATGGAGTAGTAGAGACTATCTTGGTTGGCATTCTGTTTAACAAGTAAATAGTTGTCTGAAGTGCATAGCCCCAAAAGGACTTGGGAAGATTCGCATGATTCATCATTGACCTAACCATGCCCAACAAGGTCCGGTTATGCCTCTCAGATACACCATTATGCTGTGGTGTATATGGAGGAGTCCATTGAGACAATATACCATTGTCTCTTAGATAATCAAGAAACTTTTGACTTAAGTATTCACCACCTCGATCCGATCGAAGTATTTTAATACTCTTGTCATGTTGTTTCTCTACTTCATTTCTGAATTCTTTGAACCTTTCAAAGGCTTCAGACTTGTGTTTTATCAAGAACACATACCCAAACCGTGAGTGATCATCGGTGAAGGTAATGAAGTAGCTATAGCCTCCTAAAGCTTGAGTTGACATAGGTCCACATACATCAGTATGTATTAGACCTAGTAACTCTCCCACTCGTTCACCTTTTCCTGTAAAAGGTAACTTAGTCATCTTGCCTTTCAAGCATGATTCGCATGTATCGTATGAATCCAATTCAAACGATTCCAGAATTCCACATTGTGTAATTCGGACATGCATTTCTTGCTTGCATGGCCAAGACGACAATGCCACATGTAGGAGTCTAATTGATTATCCTTTCGAGCACACTTGTTGCTCGCTTCGATATTGAAAATGTCACTGGATATGTCCAACGTATAAATACCATTGCTTAAAGTTCCAGTCCCATAAAGAACTCCATTCAAAGTTATGTAACAACAATTGTTACTAAAAGTAAAATGGTACCCATTTCTATTTAAACAAGAAATAGAAATGATGTTCTTTATCAACGAAGGAACATAAAAGCAATTGTCTAGTTCTAAGACAAGTCCTGTAGGGAGTTTCAACAAATACGTTCCGATGGCGAGTGCAGCAACCTTTGGTCCATTCCCAACACGTAAATTTGACTCTCCCTTGACGAGTCTTCTTCTATTCCTTAGCCCATGTATGTCATTACATATATGTGAACCACACCCAGTATCCAATACCCAAGTTTTGAGGAAATAGAATGACAATCAATAACGAAGATATCTGAAGAAGATGGGGGCATCCGATGCCTTATTCTTCTTCACGAACTCAAGATAAATCTTGCAATTTCTTCGCCAATGGCCCTCCTTGCCATAATGATAGCAAGTGCCCTTTTGACCTAATTCTGCCTTTTTAGCCTTTTTCTTCCCCTTCTGCTGTTCCTTTGACTTTCTCTTAGAACCTTTCTTCGAGGAATCAACTAATAGCATCGTCCCCTACTTATGCTTCATAGAAGGCTCCACAGTCTTCAGCATATTGAGTAGTACCACAGATGAATCTTCTTGCATCTCAGAGGTGAAGAGGAGCTTAGAGATTTCAAACCTTTCAAATCTCACTTGCTCATTAACCAACTCATAAAGATAAAAGACTATGGTATGAGCATTCATATGCTCATGTTGCTTCCACAGCTCAGGTACCATCGTGGCTAGCATGATGCAACTCGCCATTTCAGAATCAGTCACATGTTTCTAATAGGCCAACAATTAGTCCAGAGTTGCATTGTCACTAGGACGGGCGGGAAGAGGTGCTTCGAGGACATACGCAAGTTTTTCCACCTTGAGAATAATTCTCAAGTTTCTAAGCCAGTCCAAGAAGTTCGACCCAGTCAATTTATTCGAATCCAAAATGCAACGCAAATTCAAAGACATCATGATCAATAGATTAACTTAGAAATACTAAATGAGCATATATGAAAAAATAATTTTAAAATGCATCAACATACATTTATAAATCTCATTCATTTTTCGAATTTCTAAAACCCCAAAATCACTTCGGGAGATCATAGGTCCATCTCCGAATGGGCTGATATCCAACATAGATATGAACAACCTTGGAGAGAGTCCAACAAGCCATTCATAACTACGATGGTAGGTATCAAATATACCGATTACATATCACGTATATGCAACTATCACAATGTGCTATCAACTAATTGAATGTTCACACATACATCGGGTTGTTAACACATTAACAAGTATGCATCATATGCATAGCACCCAACTTCACCTCCCTTAACATCGACCTTGGAGAGAGTCCAACAAGCCGATGCTCCAGGTTAAAGCCAACCCATTAATCGAGAAATAGTTTTAATATAGTTAGAACACATTCAACCAATTAGCCCGACTTGGAGAGAGTCCAACAACCAAAGCTAACGATTGACCTCTGACTCTTACCATATTAGTATTAAACTATTCCATGGTTTGAACATGTTCGGGTTCAAGCCGGGCTTGGAGAGAGTCCAACAACCCAAACAAGAAACGGAACTATGGTTCTAACCATATTAATGGAAGGCGTAAGCTTTAATATTGAGTAAGGGTTTTTTATGTCTCATCCTCTTTGCATGCAAATAATTATTATCTACATGCCATGACATACATATACATGTCACGACACACATGACATAATGATATGCATCTAATGCAATTACATGACATATAATTATGTCATGTATAAAATTTCCTTATATGTCATAACTATTTATGGAAATAAAATATGTTTAAGATTTGATTCTCCAAATCAAATCGTGATTAAATTAGGAAACAAATTTCCAAATCTAATCACATATTTTATTTGTGGAAATAGTTGATTAAGGAAAGTCAATTTAGGAAACCAATTTCCTAAATCATCAAAACTACTTATGGAAATAAAATATTTTTAAGATTTGATTTCCCAAATCAAATCAAGATTAAATTAGGAAACAAATTTCCAAATCTAATCAAATATTTTATTTATGAAAAAATATCAATTTCCATAAATACTTCCAACTTTCCAAAAGTAGAAGATTTTCTTAAATACTTCTAGACTTTCCAAAATTAAAAATTTCCATAAATACTTCTAACTTTCCCAAAGTAAAAATTTTCCAGAAATACCATTATGACTATCGCAAAAATTTTTTACGAATATGTCAAAACACAACCTGGGCTTTGATACCACTGTTGGGTTTCAGGCACCGCGGCGAGTGTGTTCGAACATGTTTCGTAAACATGTGCACAACGGAAGAAATAAAATAATAAATCTAATTTATTACAAAACACACATCACATGCATGCATAGTACAACATGTGTAGACATAATCGCAATTTCAAATTTTGCAATAAAAGGAAATTTATACTACGTATACCTGACGTATCAAGTGTAGCGGGAAAGACATCAACCAGAACGATCCTCGCTTGAATCGTCTCTATCCGTATCCATGCCGAGTATCTTCACGATGACTTAACAAAGTCACGAGCCTCATCTTCATACGGGTTACTAGCCTCGTGTTGAAGACGATGTGATCGAGAGAAGATCACGATTCAAATCAAAATTTGGATCCAAAACGAGTCCTCAAAAACTCGCTTTTCTAGAGAGGTATTCGTCAACCGTTTGACGAATTCTTCATCCTCCACCTATGAGGATTACCGGAGATCGAATCCCCCACAAGGCTACCGCTGTCGGAGCCCCAAATGTCGTCCAAATGACGCTCCGACAAGAGGGAAACATGCTGTCCAGAAAATTGGACAGCTTTGGTGGAGGAATATGGGTTGGCCAAATAAGGAAGGTTGAAGCTCACCTTGTTGCCGAACCCAAAGGAGATCACCGAGTTCTCCGCAAGTAGCTCGACAAGGGAGAGGACGGGCAACCATGCCTGCAAGGGAGCGTTTCTACGGCAAGGTCGAGCACATGTAACTGAAACGCTACACCAAGGAGAAGTGGGCGGCAACAATTAGGGTTGCAAGGATTTGGATTAGAGCTTAACAAAAACCCTTAAGCCCTATTTTATAGGTAACAAATTCTCTTAATGGTTATCGGATCATAACCAAAAGCCCGCTAACCCACTCCATTAATTTAAGTTAAAATAAACCAAACCATGATGGTTTATTTTAAGTTAAAATGAACCGAACCAACTTTGGTTCATTCGTTTAAAACAAACCAAACCCCTTTGGTTTATTCTCCTCCATTAGATTAGAACCAAACCAATTTGGTTCATCCATCATGTCTTCATAAGACACGGCTCATCCACACTTCCATTGCGACTGAAACGATTTCATGCTCGCTCCATGTTTGGTCCAACCAAACCTAGTTTCTCTTGGTCTGAGAATCTCATTCTCAAGCTCGTTTTAAATCCTTCGGATTACGCTCATTGTGTGTGTGACCAAATTGGTTCTCGATTTATGTTGGTCATCTATAATTAACCATTAATTATAGAATGATCATGAGTGGCACCTACTAGTACATCATGATCCCCAATTAACCGAAAAGATCAACGGTTGATCAAGAACTATTTCTGAAACCCTTCAGTAGCTCGAATGAATCGTGCCCCATTCCCTTCACTCATCTTATACCCACTTGGTTCAGGACATGGTCTATAGTGTCAGTCCCCACTAGGTTGATTACGTCACACCTAGCCCAAGTATCATTTCCTCGTCCTACGGATTCTAGTTACTGCACATGTATCGAAGAGTACCTTACTCTAAACATGTAATGCTTTGGCCAAAGACTTTAGTAACAATCCGACGAGAGGCCATGGGTATACATCTCCTCGCAAGGAGTGGTGAATCCTTTATAGGCTATTCAAGCACCTTCGATCACTTCGACTTATACCCAATCATCTCGGGTACACATCTCTTCAGAGATGCTTGCTTAAGATGTCAAAGCATAAGTCTTTATGATCAAGATGACTTGAATACCGCAAGTCAAAGGAACATCGCACTTAAACTGCAGTATGAACTTCATTGACATATCTATATCTGCAGAGAACCATATGAAGTCTTACGGTTGGTCACTTCAATGAACTAGTTACCATAACTAGCATCCACAATTAACTCCGGACATCACAATGTCTCCAGCCAGTGAGAATCAACTGCTTGGATACACCAAGGAGTATACCTCGTGCTAGTCTCGACAGAATCAATGGTGTCCAAATCCATCAATTCATCAACTAGGGATAATTCTGATACATCACAATTACACATGTAGAGATACTCACTAGTTGTGATCCAATCACAAATTCTCTCATGTTGTGAATCGTATCATGGACATTTAGTAAATGAGTTTAAGATCTAATCAAATACATGAAAACATGTATACTTAAATAGTGAATCTTCATTTATCATATAAATGGTTCAAACATAAGGCGATTGCCTTAGGACATCTCTCATATATTACTAACAGAGTCAATGGTAGATGTCGGTTTGTATGATAGTACATTCATGTTATTTTTATGCATACTGATGACATAGTCTCCTTTGGGGTTGAGAGAGTCGTCAGTCATCCTGCCTCCCAGGTTACTCCCAGAGGAGTAACTGGTGTGAGGGTAGAGCATTTGTTGTGCCACACTCTACCACTATAGACGGTGGTAGTTGAAGTTGCGTGCAATTATCCTGGATGCGTGACACTTGACCACTCATAGGTAGTGTCAGTCGGAGTGGCCAGCAGTAGGGACCCCCATTGTGTAGCGAGCTCTTTACGCTCATATGCTACTTTGATCATACTGCCCACTCAGCCACTCTAGAGCAGTGGTTGGTGTTGAGTTGGGACAGTTGTCATGTCGTGCCACCTAGGCCACACTGGGGTCGTGGTAGCGAGTAGGGGTCCGCAGGCATGACTATGCATGCTACATTTCCGTATCTTATGGCGCTTTGCATATTACCATATATATACATATATGCATGTATATATATATATATGGATGGTTGTGATTACTATATATATAGATGCAGTCTGTATATATATGCTTATTGTGATGTTGCATTTGATTGTACTATGCTTGTTGCATTTAGTTGTACATCATATTCATGCATGCTTCTTGCATCTGTTATACGTTTGTGTCGGATACTTGAATATTTGTTGGACATACCATTAGATACCTTGACCATATCATGAGTATATTGTGAGTTAGTATTACTCTTCCTGTTATATATGTTGGATATATGCTCAAGTTGGATCAGAGTAGCGTAGCAAACTTTAAGGTATGTCTGCGTTATACATTGTTTATTTGGTTAGATGGTATATGCATGTATTTATATATTGTGCTAGTATACCTGTTGTACCTTTAGGTTATGCTGTTGAATTACATGTGATATTTGATATATACATATTTTTTCTATTACCTGCTGAGTTATACTCACCACCACGGACCCTGGGTTTTTCTGTCACCCAGGTAACAGGTAAAAGTCTTCGTGACGACTTGGAGCACTGCTGGCTGACATCTCATCTCACATCCGAGACTCCTGGGCTCGTTTTGGGCTTTCCGTATGATGTGTTATGTATTTGGAGTTTTCGTGGTGTAAAGTGTTGTGGACTTGTCATGTGATGTACACACTTGTGGATTCGAGTTTTGCCGATGTTTTCTTATGATGTGGTTAGTCATACCGGTATGCACTGTGTAGTTTGTTATGTTGTTGTGGTTAGTTTCCGCTATGGTTTGTTTATATATATATATATATATATATATATATATATATATATATATATATATATATATATATATATATATATATATATATATATATATATATATATATATATATATATATATATATATATATATATATATATGTTGTTGTTGTTGTGGCCTACGAGCCTCGTATTAACACGATATATTGCCACGTACAGGGGAGATGTCGTCTGTTTGCTTTTCGGCATGGCATGCTCTCGGGGCGTGACAACTTTAGTGGTATCAAATCCCTAGGTTCTGTGATGCCATACAATGTTATTTTTTTGTCGAGTCTTGGATTCTCGAGAGTTGATTTGTTCGGTTTTGGTTTTCTGAGATGAGATTGACAGCGACCTGAGCTCCAAGCAGCACGAGGTAAGAATTCCTGATAACTTATAGTTAGTAGATATTTATCTAAATTTTCTCAACATGTGTATACATTTAGAGTTAAGACACCTGTGCAGACTTATAGTAGAAGTCGTCCACCGTGGCGACCAATCGAAGTTGCCGATAGGGTTTATGTTGGGATGTATACTGAAAAGTCTATCTTTTGTATGAACATCTTTATTTTTGAAATAAGAATCACATGATTATTGTTTTCATATTTATGGTTATGCATATTGTCTAATACATTACATTGTAGATAACATGGTGTGTAGTGTCACACGGGAGATCATGTTATCAGTTCCTTGTAGACTATAAATAAAGGCTCACAACTAAGATGGTTTTGGGCAAACCATTGGTATGGTTGTAGTGTGATTTGGTATTGGTTTGTCTTGACCATAGAATTACACTATTACACTTTGTGTGTATTGAGCAGGACCGACTTAAAGGTGATTCGATTTATTGCTGACTACATAATTGAATCAGACCTCGGATATTATGGTGTACATGCACTTAATCCTGATATAATAACAGGCACATGTACTTAGTATTTATTTCTTTGATTTACCAATGGGTGAGATTTATAGATTAAATCGATAGGTTCGGTAAGTTGGGAAATGATATTATTTACATGGTGTGTTGTTGATTATAGGAGGAAACCGTGTCCTATATATTAGGATGATTATGTCCCCTTGAGGAGCTCATAAAGTTCATCATGTAAAACCTGCAGGTGGACTTTGTCTGGCATAATGATGAGCTTGAGTGGTACTACTCATGGAGTTAAATGTTGATTAATTAATTGTCAGTAAATTAATTAATTGATGGACATTCGAGATCTTAAACACGGAGAGATATTTGTACGATTAATATATGGAGCTCATATTTATTTATGGGGGTTGGTGAGGTATATCAATGATAATCCTCTAGTGGAATAGATTATCATTAATGGATCGGACTTTATGTGGGCTAGATCCATTGGGTGGCCAAGATCCCACTCCTCCTCATGGTCCCTATTGTAGCTATTAAAACCCTCATGAAGTCAAGATCCGATGGTGGAAAATGGAACCCTAGATCCGACGGTGGAGATTAAATCTCTAGATCCAACGGTGGAGATTAAAAGCAGGCTTAAGCCTAACTCTATAAATAAGGCTTAATGGTTGGGCGGCAAGGATAACTCAAGGAGATTAGGGTTAGGGTTTGGAGTTGGCTTTAAGGTTGGGCGGCTAGGGTGTGCTAGGGTTTCTCTTCAAGGGTCGGCGGCATAAGCAAGGTGAGATCTTCCTTCTCCTTTTCTTCATTGTCGGCGCCACCCTCTCTCCCTCTCCTTTGGTCGGCGGTGCCACCCTCTTCCCCTCTTCCTTGGCCGGTGGCAAGAGTTAGGGTTTCTTCCCTTGGAGCTTTTGGCCGGCGCCCATACTTCCTATTCCTCTCCTTGGCCGGCGGCAAGGATCAAGCATGGAGTTTGGTGGTCGGTTCTAGATAGGAGAAGAAAAAGTTTTGTTTTATTCTTCCTTTTGTTCGGAGCAAGCAAGGAAAGGAAGATCGAGATCTAGGAGGCTTCAACTCTTGGAGGATCGTTGCCCACACAACGTCCAAGAGGAGGATAGGACATACAATAGATGACCTTGAGGTAAACAAGAGGTATAATTCTTATTTAAGTATGTTTTTTTATTCTATGCAATTTGTATGTATTGTATGTGGATAATTTACTTGGACCCCGAAGGTAAACACAAAAACCGACGATCCGTACATCGTCTATTCCATGGCTAATCGAAGAAAAGAGGTAGGTTGCTTGAACAACAAGTTTGTTCAAGTGACCACTCTAATCGAATAACACGATGATGGAACGGTTGCTTGGGTAATCCCTCTTTGTCAAGGATTAATTTTTTAATCCGGGGACGTAGATGGGATCGCCATGCACAAGCGACCGAGTTAAAGTGGGAAGTGAATCTACGTCCCTTCAAGTGGTATCAGAGCCACGATTTCCGGTTTTGTGTGTTTAGGATTTGATTACTTTTATGCACTTATCATATATTGTATGTGCCGGATGATAGTAGTGTTAGTGAAAGCCCTAGAGCCAATCATGTGATGATTATTGTATGGACTTTATTGTATCATATTCCTATTTATAAAGGCATGGTTATTATATTTACTTGTATTGGTGCCAAATAACTAAGTATAATAACGTCCTTGAGTAGTAGGTTCTTATCTATATCAATTGATTGGTTGAATCGATAATGAGATGATATAGAGAATACTACTCTTAATTATTCCTAGTCAAGTATTAACATTCAGGGACAATGTTAATGCGTAGAGACTAGCATGTAGGTCAACATGATGACTTGATCTCACAAGTCATGGATATGAGATATCAAGTTGGCACATGGGTATGCATTGAAGAATGTATACTGAATGACCCGCCATGAGAAAGTATCATGGATCGTTATATGAATGTCATATACTTTTTCATGTGGCTATTAGTATGACTATTAATCCTTAGACCTGAAGTCACCATGGTTCACTACATAAGAAGTTGCATACTTTGGCTTCGTCAAACGTCACCCGTAAATGGGTGGACTATAAAGGCGATTACTGGGTATGTAACAAATTATGCGGAGGGATGTGAGTGATGTAGATGGGATCTATCCCTCCTATATGACGGGAGTGACATCGTTATTCTTGATAGAGTGAGATGATGAAGTGCATGGCCATGCCCAAATGAGTCAATATGAGATATTGAGCTCATTTGATTAGAGTGAGTCTACTTGGAGTTCAAGATATAGATTGTACCGAGGATGACACGGTCTATAGCTCAATTGGTCAATCTAGATGTCAAGGATAGAGGGACATTGTCACATATTGTGAGAGTCATAATTAGTAGTCACAAAGGTGATGTTGGAGCTCAACATTCTTTAACTTGGGTAGCAACGATGTGTTGATAGATACCGCTCATTGCTTATGTTCCTAAATTGGTTTAGGGGCATTGCCAACATTACAAGAACCTATAGGGTCACACACAAAGGGCAATTAGATGGAGATTAGGTTCATATGATGAACCATGAGAATTAGGTTCATGGGATGAACCAAATTGGATTAAGAGTAATCCAAATTAGACTAATTGAGTTGGACTCAATTTGATTCAAGTGTTAAATGAGTCTAATTTAGATTTGATTCATCAAATCAATTTAAATTAATGAATAGAGATTCATTAAATATAATTGACTTGAATCAAATGGTTGGATTTGATCAACCATGGGAGATAAGAGGTCAAGTTTGACTTGACTTGAGAGGGAAGATGAAAGGTCAAGTTTGACTTGACCAAATGCCATGTCATGATGATGACTTGGCATGGCCGGCCAATGATGATGCTCCACATCATCATTGACTTATCATGTGGTGCCACCTCATGTGGGAGACCAAGGGTCATTGACTCTTGGAGTTACATGCATGCATGTAACCCCCCAAGCTTTGATGTGGTCGGCCACTTCTCATTTAGATGAGAATTGATTTTGTGGTAACTTTAACTTCATCTTCTTCCTTGGATCATCTTCTCAAGCTCTCCCAATCCTTCTTGGCCAAAATTCCTAAAGGGTGCTAGCACACTCTAAGGTATTTTTCTCCACCATTTGTCCGTGTGGATACCAATAGAGGAGTGTTCACTTGACACTCTTGAGTTCCGGCGAAACATTTGGACGAGTGGGATAAGCTAAGGGCATCGCTACGAGGGTAAAACTCTCAACTTCTAGATTTAAGATAGATCTAGGTTTACTTAGCACATACATGTTTTTACTTTTAATATAGCTTCACATGGATCTGTGGCTGGACTTCCGGGGTTTCTGCAACGCAAAAAGCGGTTTTTGCGGCTCGGAAAGTCCAATAGTGGTATCAGAGCCACGTGCGAAGCATGTATGTGTTTCATTTTTGTAGTTTTTGTATTAGATATAAAAATTACAGATTTTATGTTTCTGTAAATTTCCTATTTTTATTGAATTTTTGGGTATTTTTCTCGAAGAGTCGAAGCAACGAGTGTTGGGACACTTGTAGGGTTCAACCATCGAGAAAAACTCTTCGAAACGGTGAGTTCTCGCTTTAGGTTTTTGGGACAGCAACTTAAGTAACTGTAAGATCGTAGTAGGGACACTCGCAAAGTTTATTTTGCGAGTAGGGGCGCTGCCCCTATCCCCGAAAGGGGCCTTGTCCCGCGATCGCGCCCGGAAACCACTTAGCGGGACCGTTACGGAGAGGTGACTTTGAAAAAAAAATAGAAAAAATTATAGAAATTTTCTATAAAAATACATAATTTAGAATTATATATAATTCTGTGATTGTCATGACCCAAGAACCCCAATATGATTGGATGATGACGTGTTGTAATTCATAATACGACCTGCGTGCCGTTTTTATGGTTGTGTGTGTTGTATAGTGTATGCGACTTGCGCATCGTACCTCTTCTTTTGAAATTCTAGTTGTAAATAGTTTTAGACTCGAATGTAACTCGAGTTTCATATTTGTAATGTACAAAATGGAGCGGTGAAAAGTCCATTTGTAGACGAAGTTACGAGAAGGGTGCCGACGACACATGGCGGTCAAAGGAAGCGCTTGGAGAAGCCGCTAGCCCTAGGTTGACCATCCGATCTTCTCATTGGCTTGAGAAGATCGTAGTAGGGCCATGACCACATCACAGTTAATTTTATATATATATATATATATATATATATATATATATATATTCGATTTTGCTTGTATGTATGTGATGCATGCTAGTGTAGGATAATAAAGGCCTCAATGTGTATATGATACACATTACGATTAGATTAGATCTTAATCGAATCAACTCGTAAATGGCTACCAAGTCCTTGATACCCATCACTACCTCGATCATTTGTAATTGTTGAATCTACCAAAGCAGAGCAACGCATATTTTCTTGGTAGGGTGCGGAGGGACAATCTTGGTCCCGCCTATCACGGCTTGGGTTAGAGTAAGCTCAATTAGATTGAGTAAAACTAGTTAACTCAATTGGATCGAGTAGAACTATAGGCATATTCCAACTGTTGGAAAGATAGGATAAGATCGCGTTTACACTAAATCTTGGGCGATTTAGCCAAAGCTAACTCAAGGTCTTTTGTAAATGTGGGTCTTGATCGTATAAACAAGAGTTGCATAGAGATGTAATCGGTAATGTGTTACCCACCGATTGTACTAAGTCTTGGGTGATTTAGCCAAAGCTAACTCAAGGCTTAATATGATGTGGATCTTGTCCCACAAAAATTATAGCTAGTTTGTATGAATCTAGTAATGTGGTTTGACCACATCCATAACTCAAATCTACAAAATTCCTATAATTCAGTGGGAGCATCATTTGATTAAAGGCCTAATTAAATGATAAAAGGAATATGATATTAATTCTCTGCATTGTATGTTGTAGATTACTATGTCGACAAACACGAACACTCTCTCTCTGCATTCTGTCCTTGAGAAGGACAAGCTCAATGGAGCAAATTTTTTAGACTGGTACAGGAACCTGAGAATTGTTCTCACCCAAGAAAGGAAACTGTACATCCTGGAGCAGCCCATTCTGGAAGCACCTTCTGCCACTGCCTCGCGAGCTGACAAAGATGCTTACAAGAAGCATCGAGATGATGCATTAGATGTGTCATGTCTAATGCTCGTGACCATGAACTCTAAGCTTCAGAAGCAACACGAGTTCATGAATGCTTATGATATGGTTGAACATCTTCGTCAACTATATCAAGGACATGCAAGGCACGAGAGATATGAAGTCTCTAAGGCATTGTTTGGTTCCAAAATACAAGATGAGACTCTCGTAGGTCCATATGTACTCAAGATGATTGGGTATGTAGAAAACCTACAGAGATTGGGATTCCCCCTTGGCCAAGAGCTGGCCACTGACTTGATCTTGCAGTCTTTGCCGCAAAGCTACAATCAATTTGTTATGAATTACAACATGAATGAAATTGATAAGTCACTGCCTGAGATGCTCAACATGTTGAGAACTGCTGAGCTCAACCTTAAGAAGGGAAAATTTGATGCCATTTTGATGGTGCAAAAGAAGAAAGGCAAGGGCAAGCCTAAAGGTAAGGGAAAGTCCCAAGCCAAGGGAAAAGGCAAGGAACTAAAACCCAAAGGAGGGGTGGCCAAGGAAGTGGCTTGCTTCCACTGCAAGGAAGCTGGACATTGGAAGTGTAACTGCAAAGCATACTTGGAAGATCTTAATAAGAAGAGAAGTGAGACTTCTACTTCAGATATAAATGTTATAGAAGTCAATCTATCTATTTCTTCATCATGGGTATTAGATACCGGATGTGCATCTCACATTTGTACCAATGTGCAGGCGCTGATAAATAGTAGGGCATTGACAAAGGGCGAGGTGGACCTACGAGTAGGCAATGGAGCAAGAGTTGTTGTTGTTGTTGTAGGAACTTATGATCTATCTCTGCCATCTGGGCTTGTACTAGAATTAGATGAATGTTGTTATCTGCCTACTTTAACTAAGAACATAATTTTGGTTTCTTGTTTGGACAAGAAAGGATTTACATTTATAATAAAGAACATATGTTGTTCAGTTTATTTAAATAATATATTCTATTATAGTGCACCTATAATGAACGGACTCTACTTTCTAGACTTAGAGAGCCCTATCTATAACATAAGTACCAAAATATTCAAGTCAAATGAGTTGAACCAAACCTATCTCTGGCATTGTCGCTTAGGTCACATAAATGAGAGTCGCTTATCTCAGCTCCATAAGGATGGGTTGCTAGACTCATTTGATTTTGAATCATATGAGATATGCGAGTCTTGCCTTTTAGGCAAGATGACCAAGACTCCCTTTAGTGGACACAGCGAAAGAGCAACGGACTTGTTAGGACTTATACATAGTGATGTATGTGGCCCTTTCAATGTTGCTACTAGAGCTGGTTACCGGTACTTCATTACATTTAATGATGACTTCAATAGATATAGTTATGTGTATCTTATGACATATAAATCAGAATCCTTTGAAAAGTTCAAAGAATTCAAGAATGAAGTACAAAACCAGCTTGGCAAGTGTATTAAGATACTTCAATCAGATCTAGGTGGTGAATACCTTAGCCATGAGTTTCGTGACTATCTAGCTGAGTGTGGGATTATATCCCAACTCACTCCTCCTGGAACACCACAGTGGAATGGTGTATCCGAAAGATGGAATCGTACCCTATTAGATATGGTACAATCTATGATGAGTCACACAGATCTTCTTATATTCTTTTGGGGATATGCTCTAGACACAACATCCTTTACCCTTAACCGTGTACCATCCAAGGCTGTGATAAAGACACCATATACGATATGGACAGGGAGAAATCCCAAGATGTTTTTCATGAGGATTTGGGGTTGTGAGGCTTACGTTCGACGTCAAGTCTTAAACAAACTGGGACCCAAATCCGATAAGTGCTATTTTGTTAGATATCCCAAGGAGACGAAGGAATATTACTTGTACATTCCCAGTCAGCACAAAGTGTTTGTGGCAAAGACTGGGGTATTTCTAGAAAGGGATTTTATTTCTAGAAAAACTAGTGGGAGTACGTTCGATCTTGAAGAAATTCAAGATAAGGACCATAGCACTGAGGCCTTGATGGAGATTGAACATGAACCACAAAGTGTCGTGGGTGATAAGATTGTTGCATAAAGAGTTGTGGAACAACCACCTGTTCAAATAGACCTACCTCTTCGCAGGTCTGATAGGGTACGTCGTCAGTCTGAGAGATACTCATTTCTCTTGTCTGACCATGATGACGTTATGCTCATTGAGAATGAGTCTACCTCATATCAGGAAGCTGTGATGAGCCCAGATTCTGAGAAATGGCTAGAGGCCATGAGATCCGAGATGGAATTCATGTACACCAACCAAGTATGGACTTTGGTTGATCCACTTGAAGGGGTCAGACCCATTGGGTGTAAGTGGGTCTTTAGGAGAAAGACTGACATGGATAGACTTACGCATACCTATAAGTGTTGATTGATGGCTAAAGGTTTCAAGAAAATTCATGGTATTGACTATGATGAAACTGTCACGCCCCGATGGAGTCCCCACCAGACAAAAATCTGGCAGCATCTCCCCTGAACGGGTGACAATGCCAATTTACATATAAGGCCTACACGACCACTATACATCGGTCAATACAACCGGAATCCAAACAACCCACGCAGATAATAAATTAGGCCTCTGGCCAACTATCAAAGAAAAAGGTAAACAGTCTACATAACTAGACTTACCCCTTTTGCCATCTGGGAAGGAATACCAAACCAAAACCAATCGAAATAAATCCAATCAAAGGTCCCTAAAGACATACCAAAACATCCACAGGTACAAATGTCCAACTCCGATCCTAAACATATATTCTAATTAAAATATCCAAAACCGTAAACACAAATAACAAATAGAACATTCACGACGAGTGGGGTTTGATAACTGGACTCTCTTGACAACTTCATCCTGAAATAGATATAAATCAACGGGGTAAGTTCAAAGAACTCAGCGGGTATAGTCGATATGCAAAGTAAGATATAGCTAACAATAAAAATCATGCCAGTACAGTCTCACATATAGGGTAAGCAAGAAATAAATGCAAAAGGACTGTACTCACCTGAATCTCCTACCATGATATAGGAGCATGTGCCCTACTATAAGAGATAAAGTCATCACCATATACGAATATGAATCCAGTATGCATGGCAATCATATGCAACATCCAAGGCATCAATAAAATAATGCAGCAAACACAATACAAATGTGATCCGTGCAAAGTGCATGCCGTGCAAATGACATGGTCACCCCTGACGCCAGTCAGCTGCCTCACACGCGATGGTGAAGCCGAGTGGGTAGGGCTATGACAACTGTGCACTCTGCCATCACTGCTCCTGAGTGACTGAGTGAACAGGATGTTGTCGGAGTACACCTATCCTCCTGCCCCAAATAGAGTGGGGGAGCTATGCTCTCATCTCCCGGTGTCATAGACCAGAGGAGGGATCCCTGCCCGCTACCACGCTGCCTCATCGCTACCCATGAGCGGACCAGCGGAGCCTGACAGAGCAATTGCACACACCCTCCTGATGTACCATTAACCCATGAGTGGCAGTGTGTACAGGCCATACTGGCTGCAGGCTCAACAATAAAGGAACCCCGTCCAGTCAGCATGCAATCATGCAAGAAGGTGCATGATACTAAACCATGAAAATCCAACTAAATACACCTATCCGAATAATATGCACAATCAATATGTACATATCCATAATCCAAGTAACTATGATCCAAATAAAATAGGGAAGGTATAATCATAATCTATCACATGCATGTATCATGTAGGCACATATCATACTAGGCATATAAATATGAAAATTCTTGCAAGCTATCCTAACTAGCATATCAACTTGACTATATCTAAAAGATAAGTCAAAATACCCGCCTGATAAAATGTACGCAAAAAGAACCAGATCGTCACAACCGTGAACCTGGCTCATGACCGAAACCTGCATAATGCATAACTATTGTTAAGCACAAAATACCATTCATCAACAAATCGAATACTTAATCGATTCCTTCCATAACCAATTAATTCAAAGTAAATCCATCAAATCCAAGCACGCGACAACGTGCTAAATTACTACTATGTATCCCCAAGTAGATCCTCAACCCCTAGGGCACAAATTGTGATTAACTCTTCAATCCAAGATCATATCTTTGCAATTAATCTCACCATGATCAATACTCATCATATAAAAATATTATCGATAATGGCAACAATCATCATAGTATTACAATGATATAATCTTTGGTTGCACCTCAAAAAAATCAATCAATCAATCTCAACCCAAAATAGATCTATCCCACAGATCAAAATTTATCCAAAATCAACCAACAATCTAATCTCCACTGAACAACTACAATTAACCGAATAACACAATCAAATCATGTTTACCGGCCCTAGAATCCCACCGACAACCAATCCTTTCCCCAAATCAGATCCCCAACTCAATTAATTATCATCACTTAACGTTGTTCCACCACAAACACAGCCCCCCAACACCCACCATCCGGCATAATCTCCAAACATAAACATCACAGCCAACTCCCCAGATCAAACATCCAACCACAGATACAAAAATTAATTACAGCATGGAAAAAGAAGTAAATCGAGCTTACCAGTGGGTGGAACCTCACCGACAGCAATCCCATAAAACCGACAGCCCTGTTCACCGACTGCAATTAGTGGTCACAATCCTTCTTCACCGAAAAAAATCCAATGTCTATGCCCCTGCCCTTGCTCCGGCAGAAATTGCACGGCTAGGTTTATCACTAATCCAAAAATCAAGAAGAGAGAGTCGGCCCCTTACCTTGCTGCCGGTAGAAACTCGTCGGCGATACTCGGCCAGAAGGGAAGAGGAGGAGGCATCGGCTGTGGACAGCGAGCGCGCGACGCGTAAGGCGGCGGTGCTCGTGGACACAACGAGCGAAGGCGAGAGCCAATGCTTGCGGAGGAAAAGGGCGTCAGGCGGCTGCAATTAGTGCTCAAGGAGGTCGGCGGTGATCCTGTGGCCACGGAGGCCAGCGCGCACGGCTGTGGATGGCGAGGAAGAGAAGCCGACAGAGATGCAGGCGTGGAGGGAGGAAGAAACGGTGGCTTCGGGTGCGAGGAAGAAGGGCTCGGTGGTCCGTTGGCTGCGGGCGCGAGGAGAAAGAAAAGAAATCGGCTGAGTGTTTCGCGAAGAAGAGAAGTTCGCGAAGAGGGAACCGTCGGTGCGGTGTGGAAAGAGAGAAATCAAGAAATTAGAAAATAGAAAACCTAGAATAAATAGGCCCTTTAAAAGCCTGTTTTCCCTATCCCCGTAATTATCTCGTACAAGTTCCGTATTTTTTTCCAGAAAATTTTTGGAAAAAATTCCTAAAATTCCCTAAAAATCCCGAAAAATTTCCAGGATTATTTTCTTAATTCTTTGGCCATTTAATTAATATTTTAAATTTCAGTATTTAAAATTCTCCCCCACTAATAAAAATTTGGTCCCAAAATTTCCTACTCATATATGAGTACGAGATGTCACAAAAACTATCTCAAGTATCTAGAGACAAGTCATACCTCAAGTGACCAAGTGGGGTTACTGATATCCCCTAAAATCAAATCACACCTGCTTCTAGCAGCCCTTCTAAAGTATGAATAGTATCTTCATATCGACCACCTATCAAAAAGTACATAATTGTACCAGAGTGAGCTCGATATCCGTGACCTATTAAAGACTTTACCATAATCCTAAGGTAAATCCTAAATCGTTATCGCATACGATACTCAAAGATACTCCATGAACTGAAAATCTCCACAGTATAACCTATCCAGTGATCCAACAAACTCATCGTATGGATCGTACGAAAATGAGTGGACTTAGCTAATCATACTAAGTCCTTTTCGAATTCGAAATAATCTCCCAACGTTGTCCATCATACTTGGCTATCACGTCCATCTCGGTACAGAACCTTGCTGATTATTAGTATTCCACCTTTACTAGTTGACACACTGAACACCAGACTACCAAGTCAACTAAGTTCCGCATGACGTTCCACCATGGAGAACGTTTCAAGAGAAATATTTTCTCTAGCAAATAACTCAGCTACTCTCTTAACTATATAAGGACAGAACTACAATAATAACAACCAAATCTTATTCCACTATGTTAGATCGATTGTATAAGGACGTTTCACTAAAATAAAATATGCATATTTAGATAACTAATCCACTACAACAACAACAACTTTATGCCCTTTTTATCGAGGAAGTCCAGAGATAAAATCTATATAGACATCGTCCCATATAAGATTCAAACTCTCATACACAACGCTTCATACCATCCAATAAAGATCACCAGCTAACCTTCTACAAGTTTTCAAGGAATTGGAATGTTCTCCTAAAGGGAAAGAATGGAATTTCTTTAGGAGTGATTGTATTGAAGGAGATATAGTAGAAATAACAAGTCTATTATTGTTGTACATAACTCCTTGTTGTAGCTCAAAACTCTGATGAGAATATGGATTGTTGGTCAAATCAACCATAATTTTCTGCAATTGATGATCCTGTTTAGCTTCTTCAATAAGACTTTTACCTTCCTCCAATGCAGGGTAAGACACCAAAGCGTGATATTCACCTCCTTCATATATTCTATATAATAAATCAGCAACTTTATTTTCCAAACCTAATTTGTAAATGACTTCAAATTGGTAAACCCATTAGCTTAGCCATCCAACATTGTTGATCAATGGTTGTGATCTATTGATGTAGTAAATGCTTAAGGCTCTTTTGATCAGCATACACTATAAAAAAAAATCCAAGGAGATAGGGATGCTAATGTTGCCCAAACAAAACCAAAGCCATCAATTCTTTTTCATATGCAGATTTTGACAAATTCCCTTCTGATAAAGTTGAAGGAGAGCTTCATCACATATAAGTTCCAAGAAAGACTCTAAAGAAGCCGATCCTAGTGAAAATTATCCTTCTTAGTCAACTCTACTAAGAGCATAGCTACTTTACCATAATTTTATACAAATTTCCTATAGTTATCTGTCAAACCCAAAAAACCTCTGAAGGATCACCTGAAACACCTTGTCCATAAATGAAATATAAAAATATTCCATCGTTGTGGTACAAAAGGCATAACTAGGAACTCATAATGCCCATTGTGAGTGCAAAAATGCAATCTTATGTATGCCTTCCTCCTTTACTCTAATCCAATGATACCTCAAATTTTAAATCAAATTTAAAAAAAAATGTAGCTCCAAATAGCTCATCAAGCAATTTATCTACCATAGGAATAGAGTACTTATTTGGAATTGTGACCTTATTTAATGCTCTATAATCAACACACATTCTCCATGATGAATCTTTTCCTATTTACCAATAAGATAGAACAAGAGAAAGAACTTACACTAAGCCAAATAATCCCTTGATTGTAGCTTTTCTTGAACCTGCCTCTCAATTTCCTATTTGGTGGTGTGGATAATGGTACAGATGCACACTAATAGGACTTTGCCTTTCCTGCTCCTCACCTCTACAAAACAACATAATATCTGCTAAGTCCACATCATATATTTGACAACATATCTCGCAATTCGTTATCTGCCGTAAGCTTAGGATACGTCTCATTCAATAGCATCGGAGTCGCTCCGATCCCCGAAATAATGCATCCATGTACACGATCCTTCCATCCACACCATAATAATTAAACAATACTGGCGTAACAGTCAACCATCGTATAAAATGTGAAATTAGTTTCACAAGCTTTAGACCAAGTAAATTCCATCACCTTCCTGATACAACCCGTCAGCGATGTAATACCACTAGAGCATCCTATCCATATCTATAGTAATAATCATATCAATAAAAAGGAAACCACCATCTACGGTGGTCGAATGTGCAACTCCAACTATCACCATCACAAATGATCCAATCGTGTCCAGAATACTTGATTTCCCAAATCCCTGGACGACTAAGTCGTCATAAGTCTAACAAGATAATCAAACCATACCAAGTATGAGATTGTCGTCGCTACACACCTGCAGTCTCTTTACTCTAGGCTAATGATATATCAATCATCACAATGACAATGATAATTGTATGACACCATGTCACTACAATATCAACACACCAATCATAAATCAATCCTAGAGTATACACAGGTGTCCTATAGCTGATATAAATAGATTCTCGATCCACCATGAAGGATATTCATTTCCTTCTACCACTACCGCATTCCATCATCGATAACCGATGTATAACCTCAAAGGTTCATCCCTCTTTGAACAATGAGTTCCAGAGCTTCTACAAAAATAATATACTGGGACAAATAAATATCCCATCCAACACCTCCTATAATTGGAACTTAAATTCTTACAATTCCCATAATGTTAAGCAACACTGATACCAAATAAATTATCCCCTGGAAAGAATCATCTTTCTAACAAATATCTCTTGGCATCATCAACCTTGCCAACCTTGAAAGACCGATCGATGACGGTATCTAAGAAACTCGATTTGTCTTACAACCAATTTAATGACATTGCTTTGTGTATATCACGAGCTTCAACAACCTTGTGCGCTTTACACCAGCCCTCAGCTAACGCACCATAAGTACAACCATTTGGCTCGTAAAATATCATTACCTCAATATCAAATAAATTGTCACCCAGTAGGGGATCTTCGATATCGAAAACTATTTCCGAAATCACTCCGGTCGCCTACTCTACTTGCCTATACAGCGGTAAGCCTAGAAGTTCATCCGACACTACATCTGATTACTCTCGAATTATACAGGCATCCGAGAGACATTCTTATACCATCATTTCACAATCATATCCTCCAAGAAAATCTCCATATATCCACATCATATCAACCAAGTTAACTATAACTCAACTAAGTCAACTCTCTCACCATACTATAACATTTCCATCAATCAACCTCTAAACATCCAAAATCAATATCATACCCCGCTGAAAATCATCACAGTAATCATCTCAACATTAAGTTACCATCTCTAGCAACAGTCATAATCAATATCGAGCATCAACATGGGAGCGAAATAATGCCACGTGAATTTAGCTAGAAGATCACGTTCACGACTTCTACGGTTGCCTTATCAGAAGTGTATGTTATTAACACTAGATCGACTACACTATTATCTTGAGACACTTGCTGCAGTGTCATTTTCATAAATTTGACTCACCCTAATGCCTCCCGATAGGAACTAATGGAAGATCCAACTATCCTAATCCAAATGTAAGCCAATAAATCGTAGGTGATCGAAGACAACTCAATCACTAACTTGAGCCGTTAAGTGGGGGTAAACTCTATAGGGAACTCCATTAACAATTGATCACTCAACTTAAGACTCAAGAATTCCTCAACAATAAGTCATACAAAATAGCATAGGGAAATTCTGTCTCTCGAAAACATCCTGAACCTGTGATCCCGTAATAGTTTATTTTCCCATAATTTCTTCTACATATTCCACCAAGTAACAACTTGATCATTTCAATAGTAAGAAACTAACTCCACTCCCCATATATAAATACCATTTAGGTACTTAATAGTACCTTCAATGTTATCAATCTATGGCTCAAGCCGCTCAACGATCAAAATCCTTAAGACACTTGTTGCGCTTCATTTTATAGCAATACGCAACTGAAACGACATTCCTTGTCCCTTACCCACCAGGGTAATAATCTGACTAGCATAATTAGTGAAAATCCCTAACACTGTAGTCCTTGATTTCCACAACAAATGTGACGACTTGACCCCTGCTTTCTGACTCGGTATCAGTCAGCTCTCAAAGGAAATTCACCTTTTCGACACAGGTTTAAGACTCACAGACTGAACAAGTTGTACACGTGGTCAACTCCATCTACGATTACGAATAGTGACGAACACTCTAAATGTTATTTCCTGTTATCCACTAAACACATAGCCAATCTAACCAAGAGTATAAACACTTCGGCAACTTCGATTGGTCGCCTTGGTGGGCGACCCCTACTACGAGTCTGCACATGAGTCAAAACTCTATAGACCTTTCTGGCAACTCTATAGCCAGAGATCTCACTATCCTCTTGCGTGGTTACCCTGCACCACATCTCGGTGCAGGAGCACACCCACCTCATCTCATATCTGTTAAATTTATTACCAGATGTTACTAGAACAGATGTTACTAGAAGTAATAACATATAAAATTAATCATCATACCTATTTTGTCGTAGGAGAGGTCCCGTCACCTCCAAAACCCCAAATTGACCTCGTCAAAAATCCTCGAATTTCCGAAACATAAAAATCGTCGAAAATCCATATCAATCCAAAAATTTCTAGATTAACCCGCAAAAACCTGCCAAAACATGGCAAACTCCGAAAAATCCAAAAACCCCTAGGAACTCGTATACCTAGGGCTCTGATACCAAATAAATTGTCATGCCCCGATAGAGTCCCCGCTAGACAAAAATCCGGCAGCATCTCCCCTGTACAGGTGACAATGCCAATTTACATACAAGACCTACACGACCACTATACATCGGTCAACACGATCGGAATCCAAACAACCCACGCAGATAATAAATTAGGCCTCTGGCCAACTATCAAAGAAAAAGGTAAACAATCTACATAACTAGACTTACTCCTTCTGCCATCTGGGCAGGAATACCCAACCAAAACCAATCGAAATAAATCCGATCAAAGGCCCCTAAGGACATACCAAAACATCCATAGGTACAAATATCCAACTCCGGTCTTAAACATATATTCTAATCAAAATATCCAAAACCATAAACACAAATAACAAATAGAACTTTCACGACGGGTGGGGTTTGGCAACTGGACTCTCTTGACAGCTTCATCCTGAAATAGATATAAATCAATGGGGTAAGTTCAAAGAACTCAGCGGGTATAGTCGATATGCAAAGTAAGATATAGCTAACAATAAAAATCATGGCAGTACAGTCTCACATATAGGGTAAGCAAGAAATAAATGCAAAAGGACTGTACTCACATGAATCTCCTACCCTGATATAGAAGAATGTGCCCTACTATAAGAGATAAAGTCATCACCATATAGGAATATGAATCCTGTATGCATGGAAATCATATGCAACATCCAAGGCATCAATAAAAAAATGCAGCAAACACAATACAAATGCGATCCGTGCAAAGTCCATGCCATGCAAATGACATGGTCACCCCTGACGCCAGTCAGCCGCCTCACACGCGATGGTGAAGCTGAGTGGGTAGGGTTATGACAACTGTGCACTCTGCCATCACTGCTCCTGAGTGACCGAGTGGACAGGATGCTGTCGGAGTACACCTATCCTCCTGCCTCAAACAGAGTGGGGGAGCTAAGCTCTCATCTCGCGGTGTCATAGACCAGAGGAGGGATCCCTGCCCGCTACCACGTTGCCTCATCGCTATCCATGAGCGGACCAGCGGAACCTGACAGAGCAACTGCACACACCCTCCTGATGTACCACTAACCCATGAATGGCAGTGTGTGCAGGCCATGTAACTGGTTGCGGGCTCAACAATAAAGGAACCCCGTCCAGCCAGCATGCAATCATGCAAGATGGTGCATGATACTAAAGCATGTAAATCCAACTAAATACACCTATCCGAATAATATGCACAATCAATATATACATATCCATAATTCAAGTAACTATGATCCAAATAAAACAGGGAAGCTATAATCATAACCTATCACATGCATGTATCAAGTAGGCACATATCATACTAGGCATATAAACATGAAAATTATTGCAAGCTATTCTAACTAGCATATCAACTTGACTATATCTAAAAGATAAGTCAAAATACCCGCCTGATAAAATGTACGCAAAAAGAACCAGTTCATCACGACCGTGACCCTGCCTCGTGACCGAAACCTGCATAATGCATAACTATTGTTAAGCACAAAATATCATTCACCGACAAATCGAATACTTAATCGAATTCTTCCATCACCAATTAATCCAAAGTAAATCCATCAAATCCAAGCACACGACAACATGATAAATTACTACTATGTATCCCCAAGTAGACCCTCAACCCCAAGGTCACAAATTGTGATTAACTCTTCAATCCAAGAACATATCCTTGCAATTATTCTCACCATGATCAATACTCATCATATAAAAATATTATCGATAATGGCAACAATCATCATAGTATTTCAATGATATAATCTTTGGTTGCACCTCAAAAAAATCAATCAATCAATCTCAACCCAAAATAGATCTATCCCACAGATCAAAATTTATCCGAAATCAACCAACAATCTAATCTCCATTGAACAACTACAATTAACCGAATAACACAATCAAATCATGTTTACCGGCCCTAGAATCCCACCGACAACCAATCCTTTCCCCAAATCAGATCCCCAACTCAATTAATTATCATCACTTAACGTTGTTCCACCACAAACACAGCCTGAACACATCCCCCAACACCCACCATCCAGCATAATCTCCAAACATAAACATCACAACCAACTCCCCAGATCAAACATCCAACCACAGATACAAAAATTAATTACAGCATGGAAAAAGAAGTAAATCGAGCTTACCTGTGGGTGGAACCTCACCGGCAGCAATCCCCTAAAACCGACATCCCTGTTCACTAGCTGCAATTGGTGGTCACAATACCTCTTCACTGGAAAAAATCCAACGCCTATGCCCCTGCCCTTGCTCCGGCAGAAATCGCACGGCTAGGTTTAGCACTCATCCATAAATCAAGAAGAGAGAGTCGGCCCCTTACCTTGCTACCGGTAGAAACTCGCCGACGATACTCGGCCAGAAGGGCAGTGGAGGAGGCGTCACTGTGGACAGCGAGGGCACGACGCGTCAGGCAGCGGTGCTCGTGGACACAACGGGCGAAGGCGAGCGCCGACGCTTGCAGAGGAAAAGGGCATCGGCTGCTGCAGAGAAAGAAGGGTGCGTCAAGGAGGCCGACGGCGATCCTATGGCCATGGAGGCCGGATCGCACGGCTATGGATGGCGAGGAAGAGAAGCCGATAGAGATGCAGGCGCAGAGGGAGGAAGAAACGGTGGCTTCGGGTGCGAGGAAGAAGGGCTCAGTGGTCCGTTGGCTGCGGGTGCGAGGAGAAAGAAAAGAAATCGGCTGAGTGTTTCGCGAAGAAGAGAAGTTCGCGAAGAGGGAACCGTCGGGCGCGATGTGGAAAGAGAGAAATCCGAAAATTAGAAAATATAAAACCTAGACTAAACAGGCCCTTTAAAAGCCTGTTTTCCCTATCCCCATAATTATCTCGTACAAGTTCCATATTTTTTTCCAGAAAATTTCTGGAAAAAATTCCTAAAATTCCCTAAAAATCTCGAAAAATTTCCAGGATTATTTTCTTAATTCTTTGGTCATTTAATTAATATTTTAAATTTCAGTATTTAACATTCTCCCCCACTAATAAAAATTTGATCCCCAAATTTCCTACTCATGTATGAGTACGAGATGTCACAACAACTATCTCAAGTATCTAGAGACAAGTCATACCTCAAGTGACCAAGTGGGGTTACTGATATCCCCTAAAATCAAATCACACCTGCTTCTAGCAGCCCTTCCAAAGTATGAATAGTATCTTCATATCGACCACCTATCAAAAAGTACATAACTGTACCAGAGCGGAGCTCGATATCCATGACCTATTAAAGACTTTACCATAATCCTAAGGTAAATCCTGAATCGCTATTGCATACGATACTCAAAGATACTCCATGAACTGAAAATCTCCACAGTATAACCTATCCAGCGATCCAACAAACTCATCGTATGGATCATATGAAAATGAGCGGACTTAGCTAATCATACTAAGTCCTTTTCGAATTCGAAATAATCTCCCAACGTTGTCCATCATACTTGGCTATCACGTCCATCTCGGTACAGAACCTTGCTGATTATTAGTGTTCCACCTTTACTAGTTGACACACTGAACACCAGACTACCAAGTCAACTAAGTTCCGCATGACGTTCCACCATGGAGAACGTTTCAAGAGAAATATTTTCTCTAGCAAATAACTCAGCTACTCTCTTAACTATATAAGGACAGAACTACAATAATAACAACCAAATCTTATTCCACTAGGTTAGATCGATTGTATAAGGACATTTCACTAAAATAAAATATGCATATTTAGATAACTGATCCACTACAACAATAACAACTTTATGCCCTTTTTATCGACGAAGTCCAGTGATAAAATTCATATAGACATCGTCCCATATAAGATTCAAACTCTCATACACAACGCTTCATACCATCCAATAAAGATCACCAGCTAACCTTCTACAAGTTTTCAAGGAATTGGAATATTCTCCTAAAGGGAAAGAATGGAATTTCTTTAGGAGTGATTGTATTGAAGGAGATATAGTAGAAATAACAAGTCTATTATTGTTGTACATAACTCCTTGTTGTAGCTCAAAACTCTGATGAGAATATGGATTGTTGGTCAAATCAACCATAATTTTCTGCAATTGATGATCCTGTTTAGCTTCTTCAATAAGACTTTTACCTTCCTCCAATGTAGGGTAAGACACCAAAGCGTGATATTCACCTCCTTCATATATTCTATAAAATAAATCAGCAACTTTATTTTCCAAACCTAATTTGTAAATGACTTCAAATTGGTAACCCAATAGCTTAGCCATCCAACATTGTTGATCAATGGTTGTGATCTATTGATGTAGTAAATGCTTAAGACTCTTTTGATTAGCATACACTATAAAAAAAAAAATTCCAAGGAGATAGGGATGCTAATGTTGCCCAAACAAAACCAAAGCCATCAATTCTTTTTCATATGCAAATTTTGACAAATTCCCTTCTGATAAAGTTGAAGGAGAGCTTCATCACTTATAAGTTCCAAGAATGACTCTAAAGAAGCCGATCCTAGTGAAAATTATCCTTCTTAGTCAACTCTACCAAGAGCTTAGCTACTTTACCATAATTTTATACAAATTTCCTATAGTTTTCTGTCAAACCCAGAAAACCTCTGAAGGATCACCTGAAACACCTTGTCCATAAATGGAATATAAAAATATTCCATCGTTGTGGTACAAAAGGCATAACTAGGAACTCATAATGCCCATTGTGAGTGCAAAAATGCAATCTTATGTATGCCTTCCTCCTTTACTCTAATCCAATGATACCCCAAATTTCAAATCAAATTTAAAAAAAAAAAATGTAGCTCCAAATCGCTCATCATGCAATTTATCTACCATAGGAATAGAGTACTTATTTGGAATTGTGACCTTATTTAATGCTCTATAATCAACACACATTCTCCATGATGAATCTTTTCCTATTTACCAATAAGATAGAATTAGAGAAAGAACTTACACTAAGCCAAATAACCCCTTGATTGTTGCTTTTCTTGAACCTGCCTCTCGATTTCCTATTTGGTGGTGTGGATAATGATATGGACGCACACTAATAGGACTCTGCCTTTCCTTCTCCTCACCTTTACAAAACAACATAATATCTGCTAAGTCCACGTCATATATTTGACAACATATCTCGCAATTCTTTATCTGCCGTAAGCTTAGGATACGTCTCATTCAATAGCATCGGAGTCGCTCCAATCCCCGAAATGATGCATCCATGTACACGATCCTTCCATCCACACCAGAATAATTAAACAATACTTGCGTAACAGTCAACCATCGTATGAGCTGTGAAACTAGTTTCACAAGCTTTAGACCAAGTAAATTCCATCACCTTCCTGATACAACCCGTCAACGATGTAATACCGCTAGAGCATCCTATCCATATCTATAGTAATAATCATATCAATAAAAAGGAAACCACCATCTACAGTGGTCGAATGCGCAACTCCAACTATCACCATCACAAATGATCTAATTGTTGGCAACTGTGCTATTTCTTGGAATGCTCATAGGCTCCCATGTCCCCGGATTAAAATTTTCACTAATGAAAACTAATCCGGATGGGATGAGTTTCCTAAGCACAACCAATTCGTCGTCGTGCTAACGACTCGAGCGATCGCTTGAACAAACTAGTTGTTCAAGCAACACAACTCTTCTAGTCGGTTAGCCGCGGAAGAGACGACGGACGGATCGCCGGTTTTTGTGTTTGTCTTCGGGGTCCATGATTATACAATATATATTCATATACACACATGTATAATCATCATATATAAGAACATGATCAGATCTGAAATTAAAGTTATAAAACTTTTATACCTCTTGATCTTCTATCGTATGTCCTAACCTCCTTGTAGACTTCGTGTGGGCGAAGATCCTCCACAAGTTGAAGCTTCTTAGATCTTCTTCAATCCAAAGAATGAAGAACTCTCTTTCCCTTCTTGCTTGAGCCAACCACCAATCCACAAAGGATTGATGCCGCCGGCCCCAAGAACAGAGAGAACATAATGGAAACAACCAAGCAACCGAACTAGGGACAACCCTAGCTCCTAGTGCCGCCGGCCAAGAGGAAAACAAAGGGAAAAGAGGAATAGGTTGGGCACCACCAAAGGTATAGGAAAAATGATAGGAACCGGCCAACACCCTAGGAAGAAGAAGAACACTTCCCCTATAGTTTCCGCCTACCTTACCTTCCAAACCCTAGCCGCCCAACCAAGCTTCCTTTGGATTTCTTGCCGCCCAAGGTAGAGGAAGAGAAGGTAGTGGCCGGCCAACCCTTAGAAGGAAGAAGATGAGCCCTTCCCCTATAGTTGCCGCCCAACCATAACTTCCAAACCTAGCCGCCTAATCCAAAGAGCCAAACCCTAATCTAATTAGGGTTTCCTCCATAGGTTTCTTGCCGCCTAAGCATGGTGGAGAGGAGAGATCTAGGAGCTAGCCACCTCCAAGGATGAAGACAAGCTCATCCATAGGTTGCCGCCCCCTCTAGCTCCACCACCTTGGCTGCCCAACCTAAGGAACCAAAACCCTAATTAGGGTTTCCTCCTTGAGGTTGCTTGCCGCCCAAGTAATGCTAGGCAAAACCCTAATTTCCTTAGCATCCCTCATGAACCATCCATAAAACTTAGTTGCCGCCCAACCCATGCTCCCTTATATAGAACTTAGGAGAAAATTGGTTATTGATGAGGTAGCCAAAAATATAGGAACTAATTCCCAATTTTCTTGCCGCCCACCTTATCCAACCTTTCCTCTCCCTTTTATATAGAGTTAGGTTTAGGCCTTGGTTTAATCTCCACCGTCGGTTCTAGGGTTTTAATCTCAACCGTCGGATTTAGAGATTTAATCTCAACCGTCGATTCTAGGAAATAATCCCAACCGTCGGATCTAGAGATTTAATCTCAACCGTTGGTTCTAGGAAATTTAATCCCAACCGTCGGATCTAGAGATTTAATCTCCATCATTTGATCTAGACTTCATGAGGTTTATATTAGGCTACGATAGGGACCATGAGGAGGAGTTGGGTCTTGGCCACCCGATGGATCGGAACCACACAAACTTGATCCATCAATGATGTTCCATTCCACTAGAGGATCATCATCGAACTACCTCACCAACCCCCATAAATTAATATGGGCTCCATATATTATTTGTACATCCATCTCCCCCTGTTTAAGATATCGAATGTCCGTCAATTAATTGATTTACTGACCATCAATTAATTAACATCTAACTCCTCGAGTAGTACCACTCAACCTTATCATCATGTTTACTAAGTCAACCTGCAGGGTTTACATGATGAACCTTATGAGCTCCTCAAGGGGACATCATCAACCTAATATATAGGACACGGATTCCTCCTATAATCAACGACACACCATGTAAATAATATCACTTCCCAACTTACCGGGCATATTGATTTAATCCATAGAAATCTCACCCTCTGGTAAATCAAAGAAATAAATACTAAGTACATGTGCTCGTTATTATATCGGGATTAAGAGCATGTACAACATAATATCCGAGGTCCGATTCAATTATGTAGTCAGCAATAAATTGAATCACCTCTATGTCGGTCCTGCTCAATACACCGAGGTGTACTAGTGTAACTCTATGTTCAAGATAAAACAATACCAAGCTACACTACAACCATGCCAATGGTTTGTCCAAAACCATCTTGGTTGTGAGCCTCTACTTATATTCTACAAGGGACTGATAACATGATCTTCTGTGCCGCACCCAGGCACCATGTTATGTAAAATATTAGACAATATGCACACATATAAATATAACGTGCAAACAATGATCATGTGATTCTTATTTCAAAATAAAGATGTCCATACAAAAGAGCTAGGCTTTCAGTATACATCCCAACACTAATCGTGTCCAGAATACACGATTTCCCAAATCCTTTGACGACTAAGTCATCATAAGTCTAACAAGATAATCAAACCATACCAAGTATGAGATTGTCGTCGCTACACACCTGCACTCTCTTTACTCTAGGCTGATGATATATTAATCATCACAATAACAATGATAATTGTATGACACCATGTCACTACAATATCAACACATCAATCATAAATCAATCCTAGAGTATACACATGTGTCCTATAGCTGATATAAATATATCCTCGATCCACCATGAAGGATATTCATTTCCTTCTACCACTACCGCATTCCATCATCGATAACCGATGTATAACCTCAAAGGTTCATCCCTCTTTGAACAACGAGTTCCATAGCTTCTCCAGAAATAATATACTGGACAAATAAATATCCCATCCAACACCTCCTATAATTGGAACTTAAATTCTTCCAATTCCAATAATGTTAAGCAACACTGATACAAAATAAATTATCCCCTGGAAAGAATCATCTTTCTAACAAATACCTCTCGGCATCATCAACCTTGCCAACCTTGAAAGACCGATCGATGACAGTATCTAAACAACTCGATTTGGCTTAGAACCAATTTAATGACATTGCTTTGAGTATATCACGAGCTTCAACAACCTTGTGTGCTTTACACCAGCCCTCAGCTAACGTACCATAAGTACAACCATTTGGCTCGTAAAATATCATTACCTCAGTATCAAATAAATTGTCACCCAGTAGGGGATCTTCGATATCAAAAACAATTTCCAAAATCACTCCGGTCGCCTACTCTACTTACCTATACAGCGGTAAGCCTAGAAGTTCATCCGACACTACATCTGATTACTCTCGAATTATACAGGAATCCGAGAGACATTCTTATACCATCATGTCACAATCATATCCTCCAAGAAAATCTCCAGATATCCACATCATATCAACCAAGTTAACTATAACTCAACTAAGTCAACTCTCTCACCATACTATAACATTTCCATCAATCAACCTCTAAATATCCAAAATCAATATCATACCCCACTGAAAATCATCACAGTAATCATCTCAACATCAAGTTACCATCTCTAGCAACAGACATAATCAATATCGAGCATCAACATGGGAGCGAAATAATGCCACGTGAATTTAGCTAGAAGATCACGTTCACGACTTCTACGGTTGCCTTATCAGAAGTGTAAGTTATTAGCACTAGATCGACTACACTATTATCTTGAGACACTTGCTGCAGTGTCATTTTCATAAATATGACTCACCCTAATGCCTCCCGATAGGAACTGATGGAAGATCCAACTATCCTAATCCAAATGTAAGCCAATAAATCGTAGGTGATCGAAGACAACTCAATCACTAACTTGTACCGTTAAGTGGGGGTAAACTCTATATGGAACTCCATTAACAATTGATCACTCAACTTAAGACTCAAGAATTCCTCAACAATGAGTCATACAAAATAGCATATGGAAATTCTGTCTCTCGAAAACATCCTGAACCTGTGATCCCGTAATAGTTTATTTCCCCAAAATTTCTTCTACATATTCCACCAAGTAACAACTTGATCATTGCAATAGTAAGAAACTAACTCCACTCCCCCTATATAAATACCAGTTAGGTACTTAATATTACCTTCAATGTTATCAATCTAAGGCTCAAGCCGCTCAAGGATCAAAATCCCCTATGGAACTCCGTAACTTAAACCTCCATTGTCTGCATCAACAATAGTATACATTCCTTGTCCCTTACCCACCAGGGTAATAATCTGACTAGCATAATTAGTGAAAATCCCTAACACTTTAGTCCTTGATTTCCACAACAAATGTGACGACTTGACCCCTGCTTTCTGACTCGGTATCAGTCAACTCTCAAAGGAAATTCACCTTTTCGACACAAGTTCAAGACTCACAGACTGAACAAGTTGTTCACGTGGTCAACTCCATCTATGATTACGAATAGTGACGAACACTCTAAATGTTATTTCCTGTTATCCACTAAACACATAGCCAATCTAACCAGGAGTATAAACACTATGGTAACTCCGACTGGTCGCCTTGGTGGGTGACCCCTACTACGAGTCTGCACATGAGTCAAAACTCTATAGACCCTTCTGGCAACTCCATAGCTAGAGATCTCACTGTCCTCTTGCGTGGTTACCCTGAACCACGTCTCGGTGCAAGAGCACGCCCACCTCGTCTCATATCTGTTAAATTTATTACCAGATGTTACTAGAACAGATGTTACTAGAAGTAATAACATATAAAATTAATCATCATACCTATTTTGTCGTAGGAGAGGTCTCGTCACCACCAAAACCCCAAATTGACCTCGTCAAAAATCCTCAAATTTCCGAAACATAAAAATCGTCGAAAATCAATATCAATCCAAAAATTTCTAGATTGACCCGCAAAAACCTGCCAAAACATGGTAAACTCCGAAAAATCCAAAAACCCCTAGGAACTCGTATACCTAGGGCTCTGATACCAAATAAATCGTCACGCCCCGATGGAGTCCCCATTAGATAAAAATCTGACAGCATCTCCCATGTACGGGTGACAATGCCAATTTACATACAAGGCCTACACGACCACTATACATCGGTCAACACGACCGGAAACTAAACAACCCACGCAGATAATAAATTAGGCCTCTGGCCAACTATCAAAGAAAAAGGTAAATAGTCTACATAACTAGACTTACCCCTTCTTCCATCTGGGCAGGAATACCCAACCAAAACCAATCGAAATAAATCCGATCAAAGGTCCCTAAGGATATACCAAAACATCCACAGGTACAAATATCCAACTCTGGTCCTAAACATATATTCTAATCAAAATATCCAAAACCATAAACACAAATAACAAATAGAACTTTCACGACGAGTGGGATTTGGCAACTGGACTCTCCTGACAGCTTCATCCTGAAATAGATATAAATCAACGGGGTTAGTTCAAAGAACTCAGCGGGTATAGTCGATATGCAAAGTAAGATATAGCTAACAATAAAAATCATGGCAGTACAGTCTCACATATAGGGTAAGCAAGAAATAAATGCAAAAGGATTGTCCTCAACTAAATCTCTTACCCTGATATAGGAGCATGTGCCCTACTATAAGAGATAAAGTCATCACCATATATGAATATGAATCCTATATGCATGACAATCATATGCAACATCCAAGGCATCAATAAAATAATGCAGCAAACACAATACAAATGCGATTCGTGTAAAGTGCATGTCGTGAAAATGACATGGTCACCCCTGACGCCAGTCAATCGCCTCACACGCGATGGTAAAGCCGAGTGGGTAGGGCTATGACAACTGTGCACTCTGCCATCACTGCTCCTGAGTGACCGAGTGGACAGGATGCTGTCGAAGTACACCTATCCTCCTGCCGCAAATAGAGTGGGGGAGCTAAGCTCTCATCTCCCGGTGTCATAGACCAGAGGAGGGATCCCTGTCCGCTACTATGCCGCCTCATCGCTACCCATGAGCGGACCAGCGGAGCCTGATAGAGCAACTGCACACACCCTCCTGATGTACCACTAACCCATGAGTGGCAGTGTGTGCAGGCCATGTAACTGGCTACGGGCTCAACAATAAAGGAACCCTGTCCAGCCAGCATGCAATCATGCAAGATGGTGCATGATACTAAAGCATGTAAATCCAACTAAATACACCTATCCGAATAATATGCACAATCAATATGTACATATCCATAATCCAAGTAACTATGATCCAAATAAAACAGGGAAGGTATAATCATAACCTATCACATGCATGTATCAAGTAGGCACATATCATACTAGGCATATAAACATGAAAATTATTGCAAGCTATCCTAACTAGCATATCAACTTGACTATATCTAAAAGATAAGTCAAAATACCCGCTTGATAAAATGTCCGCAAAAAGAACCAGATCGTCACGACCGTGAACCTGCCTCATGACCGAAACCTGCATAATGCATAACTATTGTTAATCACAAAATACCATTCACCGACAAATCGAATACTTAATCGATTCCTTCCATAACCAATTAATCCAAAGTAAATCAATCAAATCCAAGCACACGACAACGTGCTAAATTACTACTATGTATCCCCAAGTAGACCCTCAACCCCTAGGTAACAAATTGTGATTAACTCTTCAATCCAAGAACATATCCTTGCAATTAATCTCACCATGATCAATACTCATCATATAAAAATATTATCGATAATGGCAACAATCATCATAGTATTACAATGATATAATCTTTTGTTGCACCTCAAAAAAATCAATCAATCAATCTCAACCCAAAATAGATCTATACCATAGATCAAAATTTATCCGAAATCAACCAACAATCTAATCTCCACTGAACAACTACAATTAACCGAATAACACAATCAAATCATGTTTACCGGCCCTAGAATCCCACCGACAACCAATCCTTTCCCCAAATCAGATCCCCAACTCAATTAATTATCATCACTTAACGTTGTTCCACCATAAACACAGCCTGAACACATCCCCCAACACCCACCATCCAGCATAATCTCCAAACATAAACATCACAGCCAACTCCCCAGATCAAACATCCAACCACAGATACAAAAATTAATTACAGCATGGAAAAAGAAGTAAATCGAGCTTACCAGTGGGTGGAACCTCACCGGCAACAATCCCCTAAAATCGACAGCCCTGTTCACCGGCTGCAATTGTTGGTCACAATTCCTCTTCACCGAAAAAAATCCAACGTCTATGCCTCGCCTCTTGTTCGGCTGCAATCGCAGACGACTAGGTTTAGCACTCATCCAAAAATCAAGAAGAGAGAGTCGCAGAAAATATAAGGGCAGAGGAGGAGGCGCTACCGTGGACAGACAAACACGCTACAGGCGTGCTCGGACACAACGGGCGAAGGCGCAGCGCAATGATGAGGAAAAGGGTGCTGCTGTCGCAGAGAAAGAAGGTGCATCAAGGAGGCCGGTGATCTCGTGGCACGGAGGTCAGCGCAAGACAAGGTGGGATGGCGAGGAAGAGAAGCCGGCAGAGATGCAAGTGCGGAGGGAGGAAGAAACGGTGGTTTCTAGGGCAGGAAGAAGGGCCTTGGTGGTCCACGTCAAGGGCACGAGGAGAAAGAAAAGAAATCGAGTGTTTCACAAGAAGAGAAGTTCTCGAAATTAGAAAATAGAAAACCTAGACTAAACAGGTCCTTTAAAAGCCTATTTTCCCTATCCCCGTAATTATCTCGTACAAGTTCCGTATTTTTTTCCAGAAAATTTCTGGAAAAAATTCCTAAAAATTTCCAGGATTCTTTTCTTAATTCTTTGGCCATTAAATTAATATTTTAAATTTCAGTATTTAACAGAAACCTTTTCTCCAGTGGCGATGTTTAAGTCCATTCGGATCATGCTTGATATTGCAGCATACCACGATTTTGAGATCTGGCAGATGGATGTCAAAACCGTATTTCTGAATGGAAACTTTCTCGAGGATGTGTACATGACATAACCTGAGGGTTTTGTAGATCCACAGCATACTAGGAAAGTATGCAAGCTGCAAATGTCCATTTATGGGCTAAAGCAAGCCTCAAGGAGCTGGAATCTTTGATTCGATGATGCGATCAAACAGTTTGGTTTCATCAAGAATGAAGATGAACCCTGTGTCTACAAGAGGGTTAATGGGAATACAATTGTCTTCCTTATATTGTATGTGGATGACATACTACTCATTGGGAATGACATCCCTTCACTACAGTCTGTGAAGACTTGGCTGGGGACGTGCTTCTCAATGAAGGACTTAGGTGAAGCAGCCTGTATTCTAGGTATCAAGATCTATAGAGATAGATCTAAGAGATTGCTTGGCCTAAGTCAGAGTACATACATTGACACGGTATTACTACGGTTTGTCATGCAGAATTCTAAGAAGAAACTTCTGCCGATGTCACATGGTGTGAGTCTTTCGAAGACTCAAAGTCCCTCTTCTAGAGAGGAGAGAGACCGCATGGATAAGATCCCTTATGCATCTGCTATAAGATCTATGATGTACGCCATGCTATGTACTCATCCTGATGTCTCATATGCTTTGAGCTTGACGAGTAGATACTAGTCAGATCTAGGTGAACATTACTGGATAGCAGTCAAGAATATTCTTAAGTACTTGAGAAGGACTAAAGAATATTTCTTGATATTTGGAGGCGATGAGAAGCTAGCTGTAAAGGGTTACAGCGATGTCAGCTTCCAAACTGACCAGAATGATTATAGATCGTAGTCAGGGTTCATGTTTTGTTTGAATGGTGGCGTTGTGAGTACACACAGAGGCAAACATTGCAGATCCCTTGACCAAGGCTTTGGCACAGGAAAAGCATGATGGTCACACTAGGTCATTGGGTATTAGATACTACGGTGATTGACACTAGTGCTAGTGGGAGATTGTTAGTGAAAGCCCTAGAGTCAATCACGTGATAATTGTTGTATGGATTTTATTGTATCATATTCCTATTTATAAAGGCATGGTTATTATATTTACTTGTATTGGTGTCAAATAACTAAGTATAATAATGTCCTTGAGTAGTAGGTTCGTATCTATATCAATCGATTGGTTGAATCGATAATGAAATGATATAGAGAACACTACTCTTAATTATTCCAAGTCAAGTATTAACATTCAGGGACAATATTAATGCGTAGAGATTAGCATGTAAGTCAACACGATGACTTGATCTCACAAGTCATGGATATGAGATATCAAGTTGGCACATGAGTATGCATTGGAGAATGTATACTGAATGACCCGCCATGAGAAAGTATCATGGATCGTTATATGAGTGTCATATACTTTTTCATGTGGCTATTAGTATGACTATTAGTCCTTAGACCTGAAGTCACCATGGTTCCCTACATAAGAGGTTGCATACTTTGGCTTCCTCAAACGTCACCCATAAATGGGTGGACTATAAAGGATATTATTGGGTATGTAACAAATTATGTGGAGGGATGTGAGTGATGTAGATGGGATCTATCCCTCTTATATGACGGGAGTGGCATCGTTATTCTTTATAGAGTGAGACCATGAAGTGTATGGCCATGCCCAAATGAGTCAATATGAGATATTGAGCTCATTTGATTAGAGTGAGTCTACTTGGAGTTCAAGATATAGATTGTACCGAGGATGACACGGTCTATGCCTCAATTGGTCAATCTAGATGTCAAGGATAGAGGGACATTGTCACATATTGTGAGAGTCACAATTAGTTGTCACAAAGGTGATGTTGGAGCTCAACATTCTTGTAACTTGGGTAGCAATGATGTGTTGCTAGATACCGCTCATTGCTTATGTTCCTAAATCGGTTTAGGGACATTGCCAACGTTACAAGAACCTATAGGGTCACACACAAAGGGCAATTAGATGGAGATTAGGTTCATATGATGGACCATGAGAATTAGGTTCATGGGATGAACCAAATTGGATTAAGAGTAATCCAAATTAGACTAATTGAGTTGGACTCAATTTGATTCAAGTGTTGAATGAGTCTAATTTAGATTTGATTCATCAAATCAATTTAAATTAATGAATAGAGATTCATTAAATATAATTGACTTAAATCAAATGGTTGGATTTGATCAACCATGGGAGATAAGAGGTCAAGTTTGACTTGACTTGAGAGGGAAGATGAAAGGTAAAGTTTGACTTGACCAAATGCCATGTCATGATGATGACTTGGCATGGCCGGCCAATGATGATGCTCCACATCATTATTGACTTATCATGTGGTGCCACCTCATGAGGGAGACCAAGAGTCATTGGCTCTTGGAGTTGCATGCATGCATGTAACCCCCCAAGCTTTGATGTGGCCGGCCACTTCTCATTTAGATGAGAATTGATTTTGTGGTAACACTAATTTCATCTTCTTCCTTGGATCATCTTCTCAAGCTCTCCCAATCCTTCTTGGCCGAAATTCCTAAAGGGTGCTAGCACACTCTAAGGTATTTTTCTCCAGCATTTGTCCGTGTAGATACCAATAGAGGAGTGTTCACTTGACACTCTTGAGTTCCGACGAAATGTTTGGACGAGCGGGATAAGCGAAGGGCGTTGCTACGAGGGTAAAAATCTCAACTTCTAGATCTAAGGTAGATCTAGGTTTACTTAGCACATACATGTTTTTATTTTTAATATATCTTCGCACGGATCCGTGGCCGGACTTCCGGGGTTTCCGCAACGCAAAAAGCGGTTTTTGCGGTTTGGAAAGTCCAACAAGTAGGATGTGCATAGGCTAACTTTTTGGTTGCAGGCATAAGTGTTGGGTTTCCGGCACCGCGGCGTGTGTGTGTTCGATCACGTTTCGTAAATATGAACACAGCGGAAGCAATAAAAATAATAAATCTACATTTATTACAACACACACAACACACACATGCATATTACAACAAGTGTAGACATAACCGTAAATTTAAATTTGCAATAAAAGGAAATTTATCTACGTTATACCTTTCGTATGACGTGTAGCGGGAACGGCATCAATCGGAACGATCCTCGCTAGAATCGTCTCTATCCGTATCCACGCCGAGTTCCTCGGGATGACTTCGCTAAGCCACGAGCTTCATCTTCGTACGGGTTACTAGCCTCGTGTTGAAGACGACGTGATCGAGAGATGATCACGATCCGAATCCAAATTCGGATCCTAATACGAGTTCTCAAAACTCGCTTCTCCGGAGAGGTATTCGTCAATCAATTGATGAATCCTTCGTCCTCCACCTCAGAGGATTACCGGAGATCGAATCCCCGGTAAGTTAGCCGCTGTCGGGGCTCTAACCGTCGTCCAAACAACGCTCCGACGAGAGGAGAACAAGCTGTCCAGAAAACTGGACAGCTTTGGTGGAGGTGATAGGCGCCGGCCAACCAAGGGAGATAGAGCTCACCTTGATGCCAAACTTGAAGGAGATCACCGGAGCACTAACCGACAGCAGCTCGACGCCGGCGAGGGGGAAGGTCAGCACCTTCTGGATGCCGGTTGGAGCCTCAAGGTGGGCGGCGGCAAGGAGGAGGAGAGTTGGCTCCGAATTTCTCCAAGGAGAGGTGGGCGGCAACTTAGGGTTGTGGATTAGGGCTTAATTATCCCTTAAGCCCTCTTTTATAAAGAACTAATTCTCTTAATGGTTATTGGATCATAACCATTAGGCCCGTTAACCCGCTCCATTAAGATAAGTTAAAATAAACCAAACCATGATGGTTTATTTTAAGTTAAAACGAACCGAACCAACTTTTGGTTCATTCGTTTAAAATAAACCAAACCCTTTGGTTTATTCTCATCCATTGGATTAGAACCAAACCATTTTGGTCCATCCATTATGTCTTCATAAGACACGGCTCATCCACGCTTCCATTGCGACTGAAACAATTTCATGCTCGCTTTATGTTTGGTCCAACCAAACATAGTTTCTCTCGGTCTGAGAATCCCATTCTCAAGCTCGTTTTAAATCCTTTGGATTACACTCGTTGTGCGTGTGACCAAATAGGTTCTCGGTTTATGTTGGCCGTCTATAATTAACCATTAATTATAGAACGATCATGAGTGGCACCTAGTAGTACATCATGATCCCCAATTAACCGAAAAGATCAACGGTTGATCGAACTATTTACGAAACCTTTTGGACTCGAATAATTCGTGCCCCATTCCCTTCACTCATCTTATACCCACTTGGTTCAGGACATGGTCTATAGTGTCAGTCCCCACTAGGCTGACTACGTCACACCTAGCCCAAGTATCATTTCCTCGTCCTGCGGATTCTAGTTACTTCACATGTATCGAAGAGTACCTTACTCTAAACATGTAATGCTTTGGCCAAAGACTTTAGTAACAATCCGACGAGAGGCCATGGGTATACATCTCCTCGCAAGGAGTGGTGAATCCTTTATAGGCTATTCAAACACCTTGATCACTTGACTTATACCCAATCATCCCGGGTCCACATCTCCTTAGAGATGTTTGCTTAAGATGTCAAAGCATAAGTCTCCATGATCAAGATGACTTGAATACCGCAAGTCAAAGGAACATCGCACTTAAGCTACAGTAAGAACTTTATTAACATATCTATATATGCAGAGAACCATATGAAGTCTTACGGCTGGTCACTCCAATGAACTAGTTACCATAACTAGCATCCACGATTAACTCTGGACATCACAATGTCTCCAGCCAGTGAGAATCAGCTGCTTGGATACACCAAGGAGTATACCTCATGCTAGTCTCAACAGAATTGATGGTGTCCGAATCCATCAATTCATCGACTATGGATAATTTCGATACATCACAATTACACATGTAGAGATACTCACTAGTTGTGATCCAATCACAAATTCTCTCATGCTGTGAATCGTATCGTGGACATTCAGTAAATGAGTTTAAGATCCAATCAAATACATAAAACATGTATACTCAAATAGTGAATCTTCATTTATCATATAAATGGTTCATACATAAGGCGATTGCCTTAGGACATCTCTCATATATTACTAACAATAAGATCCAACTATTATGGCTATATGTATCTGTATGTGATTGGATGTGTGTAATTGTATTATTATTTTAATCCTCGGGGTTGACGAGGCTAGTATTTAATTTTTGTAATTAAGTACGACATTGTTTAGCTACTCTTTTATTTTAGTTTACTTTCGATCTAGATTTCATGTATACTCCTTCGTGGAGTATAGGATTGATGGATGCAAATTAAAATAATTATTCTTGGCTCGGATCTTCGGATGGCTTGTACATGGCATAGGGAGGAGTGAACGAGATGATGATACGACTGGAGGCATATTGGAGAACAAAAGCCATAATAGTTGGAAAATATTTTTTTTCATATTTATTGCTTCTTATTTGATATGCATGTCGTGTGCAAGGAAAATTCTTCAATTTTAAATTACTAAGTGGGAGAGGGATATTTTTTTTTAAATTCCAACGACCTCTATTACTATTTGACATGTGATGCAAACAAACTTGCGCGTCGGCTCTGAGTGCCTTCCTCCCCATCGGATGAGTTTGTTTTGCGGAACACAGGGTCAAATATGGTTATAGGAAATTATTTAGGAGCGTGTGAACTTCCCCATCGGAAGGCACATAACCCGAGATAATTGCCTTGGTACCAAGTAATGGTGAACACTTAGATGCAAATAGGAGTATCCTCCCCATTGGAGTCACTGCTTTTATTTGTAGGGCCGAAGAGGAACCAACTATTAATTTTATTTGTCAAAAAGTTAGGTTGATAAGATAGTAAAATTAATGGATAAAACCTCCTCTTACAAAATGTAGAATTCGTATACGTCCACATGATCATGGCATACGATATTCTCGGTGTTTTGAGGTGTTGGTTGATTTTAAAATTTTATTATTTGAGGAATCAATAAATTTTTGAAATCTAATGTTTTGATCTATGTGATTCTTAGGTTTTTCAAAAATGACTTTCAACCCTCTTGTTGTGATACTAAAAGAGAATAAACTTACTGGACCCAATTATGTTGATTGGAAGAGGAATCTTGATATTGTCTTGACTGTTGAGGAGTACAAATATGTACTATTCGAAGAGTATCCTCCTAAGCCTGCGGATGTTTTTGGAGAAAAGGAGAAGGAGAGTTATAAGAAGTTGATAAAGGCTGATGAGATGGTGCGGTATTATATTTTGGCTTCTATGTCAAATGTATTGAAACATCAGCATCAAGCCATGCCCACTGCTTATAACATGATGCTCAATCTCAAGGAGCTTTTCGGACACCAGAATTAGGCTGCTAGGCAGGAAGCCATGAGGGACTTGATGACGACCACCATGATCGAGGGAACACTTGTGAGGGATCATGTTCTCAAGATGATGGCTCATTTGAATAAGCTGGAAGTCCTTGGAGCTGAGATTGATGGGGAAACCTAGGTCGATATCATTCTCCAGTATCTACCTAGGAGTTTTGAACAGTTTTGCCTGAACTACAACATGAATAAAAGGTTGTATTTATAGGCGGAGCTTCTGACAGAACTCTAGGCGGCAGAGGGGCTTTTTTGTCAGAGTGCTCAGGCTTAGGCCATAGTTGCCCAAAAGTTTTCTATTTCTAAGCCGAAAGGCAAGAAGAAGAAGAAACAAGGTGGGGCAAAGGTGACGGGAGGATCTCAGGGAGAAGTGAAGAAGCCGAAAGGCAAGTGCTTCACTTGCAAGTAGACTGGACATTGGAAGAAGGACTGCCCCAACCGGAAGCAGAACAAAGGTATATATTTTGGTCTAGTCGTTGAAACATGTTTAGCGGTGCTATCTACCGACACCTGGTGTGTAGATACAGGAGCCACTGATCATGTCTGCAAACTTTGTAGGGGTTTCAGGAAACCAGACGACTGACTGAGGGGGAGATTACCATTTACTTTGGCGATGCTATGAAGGTGGCGACTGTTGCAGTGGGAGATATTTATTTGTCTTTTGAGAGGAATAAAATTTTGGTTCTGAAAAATTACCTTTATGTACCTTTATTTAGAAAGAATTTGATTTCGATTTCTAAATTGTTAATGGATGGATATTCTATTTCTTTTAATAACAGAGTTGTTATAAAAAGGAATAGGGAGATTATCTATTCTGGTGCATTGATAGGAAATTTATATACCCTTGAACTAAAAGCTCCCACGATGCAAATATAAGTAAATAACTCATCTTCTAATTCTAATAAGAGTAAAGAACCTTCGAAAATGAACCAAACATATCTTTGGCATCTAAGGTTAGGTCATATTAACCTAAGTAGAATTCAAAGGTTGATAGCTGATGGACCTCTGGGTTCATTAGTGGTGGAAGATTTTCCAACCTGCGAATCTTGCTTGGAAGGTAAAATGACCAAGAGGCCTTTTAAGGCCAAGGGGTATAGTGCCAAAGATATGCTGGAATTAGTTCATTCTGATTTGTGTGGTTCTATATCTATCTAGGCAAGAGGTGGTTTTGAATATTTCATCTCTTTTATAGACGATTATTCAAGATATGGATATATTTACTTGATGTGTCGCAAGTCTGAATGCTTTGACAGGTTCACAGAATTCAAGACTGATGTGAAGAAATGTCAAGGTAAAAGTATCAAGATATTACGATCTGATCGTGGTGGTGAGTACCTCTTGAGAGAGTTTAGGAATTACTTATCAAAGGTTGGGATTCAATCCCAATTTTCTACACCTGACACCCCCTAGTAGAAAGGTGTAGCGGAGCGAAGGAATAGGACTCTTATGGAGATGATTAGATCGATGATGAGTTATTCTGAGTTGCTAGATTCGTTCTGGGGGTATACTCTGGATATGGCAGTGTATATTCTGAACTTGGTACCATCTAAATCAGTGCCTTATACTCCCACAGAATTGTGGACTGGGAGAAAGCCTAGTTTGAGACATATTCGGATTTGGGGGAGTTTAGCACATGTGCTGAAGGCATATGCTGGTGAGTTGGAACCTCATACAGAAGTGCGCATGTTCATTGGCTATTTTAGAGGAATGAAAGGTGGTTTATTTTATAGTCCTAGAGATCAGAGGGTGATCGTTAGCACGAACGTCAAATTTCTAGAGGAAGACTATGTGATGAACCACAAGCCCATGAGTAAGATTGTTCTAGAGGAATTGAGAGGGGAAGTTACTACTTCAGTACCACCGGTACAAGAGGATATACCACAAGTGACTGCACTGCGTGTCACAGAGGATAAACAGGTGATACCTCGTCGTAGTGGGAGGGTTGTTAGACAGCCTGATAGATTTATGTTCTTGGGAGAATCTCCTGATTTGGTCCCTGTCGAACATGAACCTGATCTCTGGACATATGATGAGGTAATCCAAGATAAAGATGTGGTATTTTGGCAAAGTCTGATGAATTCTGAGATAGAATATATGGATTCAAATCAGGTTTGGGAGCTAGTAGAACCACCCAATGGTGTAAAATTCATTGGATGCAAGTAAATCTACAAAAGAAAGAGAGGAATAGATGCGAAGGTTGAGACCTTCAAAGCAAGGTTTGTTGCGAAAGGGTATACTCAGAAAGAGGGTATTGATTATGAGGAGACTTTTTCGCCGGTAGCCATCCTTGAGTCTATCCGGATTCTCTTATGTATTGCTGCTCATATGGATTATGAGGTGTGGCAGATTGATGTCAAGACAGCTTTCCTTAATGGAAGTCTTGAGGAAAACATCTATATGAAGCAACCAGAGGGATTCATTACAAAGGGCAAAGAGCATCTTGTGTGCAAGCTTCGAGATCTTGGAACATCCGCTTTAATGAGGTAATCTAGTCTTTTGGGTTTATTCAAAGTCCGGATGAGTCTTGTGTATACAAGAGATGTGACGGAAATGTAGTGGTATTTCTTATACTATACGTAGATGACATTTTGTTAATTGGCAACAATGTCAAGGTGTTATCGGACATATGGATATGATTGTCCAAACAGTTTGATATAAAGGACTTAGAAGAAGTGGGACACATCCTTGGGATCAAGTTCATAAGGAATCGCAGGAAAAGGATGTTGTGCTTATCTCAAGCTTCATACATAGACACCATTTTGGCTCGTTTTAGCATGCAGAACTCCAAGAAAGATTTTCTACCTTTTAGGCATGGAGTATCTTTATCTAAAGAGATATGTCCTAGAACATCAAAGGAGATAGATGAGATAAAGGTGGTTCCTTATTCTTTGGCAGTAGGAAGCCTCATGTATGTCATGCTATGTACGAGATCGGATATCTGCTTTGTTGTTGGCGTGGTTAGCAGATATCAGAGTAATCCAGGATAGGGACATTGGACTACGGTAAAACATATATTGAAGTACCTAAGAAAGACTAGGGATTATATGCTGATATACCAGGCAGATCAATTACACCCTGTGGGTTACACAGATTTCAACATCTAATCAGATAAGGATAACAGTAAGTATACCTCAGGTTTTGTGTTTATTTTGAGAGGTGGAGCCATTGTATGGAGGAGTGTCAAGCAGAAATACGTGGCAGACTCTACCATGGAAGCTGAGTATGTGGCAGCCTCTGAGGTGGCCAAAGAAGCTATATGGCTCTGGAACTTCTTGAAGGACTTGGATGTGATTCCTGGTTTGCCCAGAACTATTACAATTTATTGTGATAATAATGGTGCAGTTGCAAACTCAAAGGAACCACGAGCCCATAAGGCAAGTAAACACATATAGTGCAAGTACCACCTGATATGAAAAATCGTAAAGCGAGGAGAAGTTGCTGTGGCCAAGATTGCATCAGAGGATAACCTAGCAGATCCTTTCACTAAGGTCCTTCCAGCTGTTGGGACCTGTGCGCCCGCTAGAGGGGGGGGGTTGAATAGAGCATTGTCGTACGATGATGGAATTTGATCGCGTGTTCGTCTCTACAATTTCGTTAGCACAGCGGAAATAGAAAAGTAATAACGATAATGAAATGAACAACACTCTAACACAAGAATATAATGTGGTTCGGAACCAAAATGGTTCCTACTCCACGGATTGGGTTCGTACGAACCCTAGCGATGCCAATCACACACCACTATGATAAATACTCCTTCTCGACACAAGTCGGAGGTGGAGAAACCTCTTACAATAAGATTACAACTATAATCAAATAACAACAAGCAAATAAAATGAGATACAATGCAATATAAGTAAAGAGAACGCTTTAAAAATGCCTTTCGATTGCTTGCTTATTGATCGCTTGAATCGTGATTGAAGACCCTGATTTGCAGCAGCAAATCGCCTCAAAAATGTCCAAGAAATCGCTGCCAAAAACCCTCCCATCGGGCTCCTTTTATCCTTGCGCACGACCTGAATTTCCACCCATCAGTCGACAGCCATAAGTCACCAGTCGACTGATGCCACTGTTGTCGTGAGATAACGGCTCGATCCACACTGGAAAAACTCCAACGAATCTCTTGGCAGTCGACTGCCAACATTGGCAGTCGACTGCAAATGCCCGTAGTCGATTAGCGCTTGGCTACGAGCGTTTGTGCGGCCAACCTAATCGCGGATCGATCGTGCCCACCGATCGCTTCCATCGAGCGGTCGATCGCAGAGCATTTCCGGCTCTAAAGCGGTCGAACTCTAGTCGACTCTGGCAATGAACCCACCATAATGCTCCAACCGCCAACCTCAAAAATGAGGTTTTAACCCAAGTATGGTGCCCCCATACTTGCTAGACCACCCTTAGCCTAGACCTAAGCCTTCTAGCCACCTCCATCAGCCTCACGCCTCTTGGATCCCTCCAAGTCATCCATGACTTGTTCATCCATCGCGCTAGCCTCCAGGTGCTTCCCTCGGCTATGTCATGCTAACGGTGTCTACACCGCTAAGGCACATTGGACTTACGCCGCCAAGACTCCGCTTGGACTTTACGCCGCCAATATCAATCCCCTTGGACTTCTCAAATGCCAAGACTCAAGCTTGGACTTTCCCTTGCCAACCCATGTTAGACTTTGCATGCCAAGACCCATGCTTGGACTTTTCCTTGTGCCAAGTACTCAAGACTTGGACTTTCCCAAATGCCAAGTGTCCCACTTGGACTTTCCATGCCAAGTACCCATGACTCGGACTTTACCTTGCCAAGACCCATGCTTGGACTTTCCCTTAATCACATGGTCAACCCTAGTCAACCATCAAGATCTCCCTCGAGTCAAACTCGAGTTTGGTCAATTATAACCTGGGTCGATTGCTCCAACAATCTCCCCAACATATTAACCGACATCAATGTCCAACATCAATGTCAAACCACTTTGTCAAACATCCTATGTCAAACATCAAAATATCACTCGAGTCAAATTCGAGTATGGTCAATCGTGACCTGGGCCGATTGCACCAACAATCTCCCCCTTTTTGATGTTTGACAAAACAAACCTTGAGTTATTCCCCTAACTCAAATTCCCTTACCAATTATCCCAAATTGGTAGTTTTACCTTCTCCCTCTTTTTGACATACATCAAAAAGATTATCTCTCCAAGGAGGTTAATGTCTCATGTCCTAATGAGATCTTACAATCTCCCCCTTGATCCAAAAATAAACACCTAGGATGCCTACCATCTTCCTAGTGATAAGTCCCATATCACTCAAAAGAGGCAATCCTATACCCTCTCTCAATTTCCAAATTGGGTTTCTCAAATATCCCATCAAATTTTCCAATTGATGATATTCTCCCAATAACTTCTCCCCATTCAAGAGGAGAAACACATCTATCATCCCAAGATGGATAACTCCCCCTAAAGGCTTGCTCCCCCTTGACCATTGCACCAACAATGTCCTTGGGAAGTCCCTAAGCCAATAGAAACTCTAAACCATCAAAATTAAGGTTCTAAGTTCAAACTTGAACTTTCCATACCCTAAATTTGATACTTTGACCTAACACTTCTCCTAATCCATATCCAATGGATTTTCACTCTTTATAATGCTTCCAAAAGCATATCCTAGGGTTAGAAGTGGTTAGGGACCTTTACTATGGCTGAAAATGGGCTAAACAAACCTTGTTAACCCAAAATCAGACCTGGTAGTCGACTCCTATCAAGAATCAATGATCGCTCTTCATCATCGATCGCCACAAGCGTCCGATAGTTGAAATTTCTGAATTTCAACTATCAGAATCGAGTTTTGAAAAGTCATAAGTAATTCTACGTATTTTGAAATATCACGAAACTTGATACGTATATTACTTATAGTCAATACAATGGGTGAAAAATATTTGAAAATTATTTTACCCATAAAATAGTGAGTTTGATACAAAACTCAAAACTATTGAAATTTTCAATGTTTTGGCTCTATTTTGTATCAACTCTATCAATGGTGATTGATATCAAAAGATAGACTTCACCAAGGTTTTTCAAAATGATTTTAAAATGTTTTCAAAACCTTATTTTGGATCATATTCCTTGGGCTCTATGTACATGACTTGTACACATGCTCTCCCAATGATCCACAATTGAAATTAGATGAGTTTTAGTTCATCTAGATGCAAAAACTATGCACCTTGAACTTAACTCATATCCTAGCATCTCACATGTATCTAGGGTGTATAAATACACATACATGTCAATTGGATGTGAGATGTGAGTTTTGGTTCATTTAAACTAGGGTTTCATGCATCCTCTAAGGCAACCCTACTTGATTCCCTTATGAATGGGACTCCAAGTCATGCCATAGTCCTTAAATCAATTTCAATTGAAATTTTCTTAAATGCATGAATGATTATGGCATTAATGATGATATAAATAAGCATATGCTCATAATCATGATGTCATGGCATAAGATGAAATCTAAAAACACATGACATTTAAAACCTTAATCCTAAAACATGAACATGACATATAAAATGATTAAAAGTAAGCATGATGTCATGGCATGTTATATAGCAAACAAAGCATGACATATAAAATATATAAGTATAATAATACCTAAAGTTTAATATTAATTGCCATTTGTTGGGATTAATCATATTTTGTCATATTAACCTAATCTCCCTATTATGCCAAAAACCCAAAATGGCACACTAACCTCTAAACCCAACTTGTGCCAATTTGATCATTTTATCAAAACTTCTCAATTAATATTGGCACATCCTAAAATCCTTTAGAATTCAAATCTAACCACATCCCAAGGTAACCATAACCTTGAAAATGACCTAAAATGCCACCTTTGCCATGGTTGAGTTAACTACCCATCCAATCAAGGTTGGCACACCCTAAACCCATTTTAGCGTGAATCAATCACGCTCTTAGGAACCCAAAATCGATTTGAGCTCCTAGGGTTAATTAGGTATTCCTTAGGGATAACCTCCCTAGATACCTTCCTAATGACCCTTCTAGGCTTATTAGCCTTGGTCACTTGGGTCTTGCCTAGGTTGACTCTAGGGGTAACTCCCCTTGCAACCTTCTTGGTGGCCACCCTAGGTTTCCTAGAAACCCTAGCCACTAGGCACAACCTTTGGTCAACCTTAAGGATGACTTCCCTATTGACCTTGGTCTTCCTAGACCTAGTTTGTGTCCCATAATCAAATGGAACACTATGGTAAGCTACCTTAGGGTTAGGTTTGTGACCGAAACCTTGCTTGCCCTTGGTTGACTTTTGACTCTTAGGTCCTTGGTGTTGACTTTGACTTTTGGACCTTTGACTTTGACCATTAGACCCTTTAAATTGGTTTTGTATATTCCTAAGGGTCTTTTCTAGTTTCTCAAGCCTTGACCTCAAGGCTTGGTTTTTTAATTCCAATTGCCCAATTAATTTTTGATTAAATTCTTGGGCATGGGACTTTCTAGGCATATGCCTAGTCCATTTAGGGTTTAGACCTAGATGTTCTTGTACCTTCCTAATTGTCTCCCTAGGTAGGATTGGTCTTGAGTTATTTGACCTAGGTTTATCCTTAGATAAATTGTTTTTAGGGACATTAGTCCCAAATTTCTCCTTACTTTTGAAGTTAACACTTTTAGCTCCTAAACAAATATATTTATCTCTAGCATACTTTTCATGGTGAATTGCAAGAGAATTAAAATTTCTAGCATGCTTTTGACTTTTAAATTTAGAAGGTGCATTATTTAAATATACCTTAGGGTTAGCTATAGAAGCTCCCCCTACTTGTAATGCTCCTCCTTGCCCCTTCTTCTTCCCCCTAGGGCATTGACCCGATAATGCCCCTTTGAATTGCACTTGAAGCATATGATGTGCTCCTTGCTCTTTTGACTTGGGGCACCGACATCCTTGACTTTTGGTGCCGGTGGAGCTTTCCTAACCTTCTTTGGGCACTTGCTCTTATAGTGTCCGGTTTCCCTACACTCAAAACATATTATATGCATTTTATTATTAACACATATGTTTGAGTTACCTAGGTCAATGGAGACCAGAATTGGACTTTGGGCTTCTTCATCTTGACCGGATGTCGAAGCTTCTTCTTGATGTTCCTATGTGGAAGTTCTCTCCTCCCCCTCAGTCCTTGAAGTGGATGCTTCTTCCACTTCCTCCACCAATCCGAAAGTTGACTCCCTATCAACCTCCGAATCCTCAAGCTCTTTAGATGATGATGTACTTGCTTGAGCTTGAGAGGGTAAACACTCCTCTTCTTCTTCTTCTTCTTGGATTGATGATGGATTTTCATGAAGCTTTGCCACTTGGCTCCACAACTCCTTAGCATCCATATAGTCCCCTACCATACACACAATTTCATTAGGGACCAAATCAAGAATAAATTTTACTACCTTCATGTTTTTCTCGAAGGCTTGGAGTTGATCTTCACTCCACTTCTTCTTCTTGAGGAACCCTCCCTTTGGTCCGATTGGATAGCTAAAACCCTCCATCAAGATAGACCATTCTTCGAAGTCCCTCATCATTAGGAAGTCTTCAATTCTTGACTTCCATTGCTTAAACCCTTCTTGTCCATAGAAGGTATAGGGATAGGTGTGTTGATATCCCATCCCAAATGCCCTTGGATTTCCATCTTTCTCTCTAGTGTCTTGACTCCAGGTTGTTAATCCGTAGAAGAGCCCCGGGCTCTGATACCACTTGTTGGGACCTGTGCACTCGCTAGAGGGGGGGTGAATAGCTCATTGTCGTATGATGATGGAATTTGATCGCGTATTCGTCTCTACAATTTCGTTAGCACAACGGAAATAGAAAAGTAATAACGATAATGAAATGAACAACACGCTAACACAAGGATATAACGTGGTTCGGAACCAAAATGGTTCCTACTCCACGGATTGGGTTCGTACGAACCCTAGCGATGCCAATCACACACCACTATGATAAATACTCCTTCTCGACACAAGTCGGAGGTGGAGAAACCTCTTACAATAAGATTACAACTATAATCAAATAACAACAAGCAAATAAAATGAGATACAATGCAATATAAGTAAAGAGAATGCTTTACAAATGCCTTTCAATTGCTTGCTTGTTGATTGCTTGAATCATGGTTGAAGACCCTGATTTGCAGCAGTAAATCGCCATAAAAACATCCAAGAAATCGCCGCCAAAAACCCTCCCGTCGAGCTCCTTTTATCCTTGCGCGCGACCTGGATTTCCGCCCATCAGTCGACTGCCATAAGTCACCAGTCGACTGATGCCACTGTTGTCGTGAGACAACGACTCAATCCATGCTAGAAAAACTCCAACGGATCTCTTGGCAGTCAGCTAGCGCGATCGTATTGACCTAGCGATCATTGCTCCAATGAGCGATCAGCGCGGTATTCCAGCTCTAAACGGCAGTCGAACTCTAGTCGACTCTCAGCAGTCGAACCGGCCATAATGCCAGTCGACTGCCAACCTCAAAAATGAGGTTTTAACCCAAGTATGGTGCCCCCATACTTGCTAGACCACCCTTAGCCTAGACCTAAGCCTTCTAGCCACCTCCATCAGCCTCACACCTCTTGGATCCCTCCAAGTCATCCATGACTTGTTCATCCATCGCGCTAGCCTCCAGGTGCTTCCCTCGGCTATGTCATGCTAACGGTGTCTAGACCGCCAAGGCACATTGGACTTACGCCGCCAAGACTCCGCTTGGACTTTATGCCGCCAATATCAATCCCCTTGGACTTCTCAAATGCCAAGACTCAAGCTTGGACTTTCCCTTGCCAACCCATGTTGGACTTCCCATGCCAAGACCCATGCTTGGACTTTTCCTTGTGCCAAGTACTCAAGACTTGGACTTTCCCAAATGCCAAGTGTCCCACTTGGACTTTCCATGCCAAGTACCCATGACTCGGACTTTACCTTCCAAGACCCATGCTTGGACTTTCCCTTAATCACATGGTCAACCCTAGTCAACCATCAAGATCTCCCTCAAGTCAAACTCGAGTCTGGTCAATTATAACCTGGGTCGATTGCTCCAACAATCTCCCCAACATATTAACCGACATCAATGTCCAACATCAATGTCAAACCACTTTGTCAAACATCCTATGTCAAACATCAAAACATCACTCGAGTCAAACGCGAGTATAGTCAATCGTGACCTGGGCCAATTGCACCAACACCAGCGAGAGCTTTTGATAGGCATGTGGAGGGAATTAGAATCATATGTATGGTAGTATGAGGAAAGCGTAGTCTTTTAGTATAAGTGGAAGATTGTTGGGATGTATACTGAAAAGTCTATCTTTTGTATGAACTTCTTTATTTTTGAAATAAGAATCACATGATCATTGTTTGCATATTTATGATTAGGCATATTGTCTAATACATTACATTATAGATAACATGGTGTGTAGTGTCACACAGGAGATAATGTTATCATTTCCTTGTAGAGTATACGTAAAGGCTCACAACCGAGATGGTTTTGGACAAACCATTGGTATGGTTGTAGTGTGATTTGGTATTGGTTTGTCTTGACCATAGAATTATACTAGTACACTTTGTGTGTATTGACCAGGACCGACTTAGAGGTGATTCGATTTATTGCTGACTACATAATTAAATCGGACCTCGGATATTATGGTGTACATGCTCTTAATCCCGATATAATAACGGGCATATGTACTTAGTATTTATTTCTTTGATTTACCAATGGGCGAGATTTATAGATTAAATCGATAGGCTCGGTAAGTTGGGAAATAATATTATTTACATGGTGTGTCGTTGATTATAGGAGGAAACCATGTCCTATATATTAGGATGATGATGTCACCTTGAGGAGCTCATAAGGTTCATCATGTAAACCCTGCAAGTGGACTTGGTCCGACATGGTGATAAGGTTGAGTGGTACTGTTCATGGAGTTAGATGTTGATTAATTAATTGTCAGTAAATTAATTAATTGACGGACATTCGAGATCTTAAATACGGGGAGATAATTGTACAATTAATATATGGAGCCCATATTTATTTATGGATCAGACTTTATGTGGGCTAGATCCATTGGGTGGCCAAGATCCAACTCCTCCTCATGGTCCCTATTGTAGCCTATTAAAACCCTCATGAAGTCTAGATCCGATGGTGGAAAATGGAACCCTAGATCTGGCGATGGAGATTAAATCTCTAGATCTGATGGTGGAGATTAAATCTCTAGATCCGACGGTGGAGATTAAATCCCTAGATCCGACGGGCGAGATTAAATCTCTAGATCCGACGGTTGAGATTAAATCTCTAGATCCTACGGTGGAGATTAAATCTCTAGATCTGACGGTGGAGATAAAATCTCTAGATATGATGGTGGAGATTAAAAGGAGGCTTAAGCCTAACTCTATAAATAAGGCTTAATGGTTGGGCGACAAGGATAACTCAAGGAGATTAGGGTTAGGGTTTGGAGTTGGCTTTATGCTTGGGCGGCTAGGGTGTGCTAGGGTTTCTCTCCTAGGGTCGGCGGCATAAGCAAGGTGAGATCTTCCTTCTCCTTTTCTTCATTGCCAGCGCCACCCTCTCTCCCTCTCCTTTGGCCGACAACGCCACCCTCTTCCCCTCTTCCTTGGCCGGCGACAAGAGTTAGGGTTTCTTCCCTTGGAACTTTTGGCCGGCGCCCATACTTCCTCTTCCTCTCCTTGGCCGACGACAAGGATCAAGCTTGGAGCTTGGTGGTCGGTTCTAGATAGGAGAAGAAGAAGTTTTGTTTTATTCTTCCTTTTGTTCGGAGCAAGCAAGGAAAGGAAGATCATGATCTAGGAGGCTTCAACTCTTAGAGGATCGTTGCCCACACAACGTCAAGGAGGAGGATAGGACATACAATAGAAAACCTTGAGGTAAACAAGAGGAATAATTCTTGTTTAAGTATGTATTCTTATTCTATGCAATTTGTATGTATTGTATGTGGCTAATTTACTTGGACCCCAAAGATAAACACAAAAACCAATGATCCGTACATCGTCTATCCCGCGGCTAATCGAAAAAAAGAGATAGGTTGCTTGAACAACAAGTTTGTCCAAGTGACCACTCTAATCGAATAGCACGATGATGGAACGGTTGCTTGGTTAATCCTTCTTTGTCAAGGATTAATTTTTTTAATCCGGGGACGTAGATGGGATCACTATGCACAAGCGACCGAGTTGAAGTGGGAAGCGAAGCTTCGTCCCTTCAGTTTATACTCTCGGTTTTGTTGGTTATGCATTTAGATGCTTATAACAGGGATGACTTGTAGAGTGTTAGTTGCTATTCGTATCCGTGATTTGAGTTGACCACATGAACAACATATAGAGTCTGAGTGTCTTGGACCTGCTATCAAAAAGGTGAATTTCCTTTGAGAGCCGACTGATATCGAGTCGGAAAGCAGGGATTAGTAGTTACATTTCTTGTGGAGATCAAGGATTATAGTCTTAGGGATTTTCACTAATTGTGCTAGTCAGATCATTACCTGTGGGTAGTGAACAAACTTGTATACTATTGTTGATATAGATAACAGAGGATTAGTATATGGTGTTTCATAGGAATTTTGACCCTAAGTTGTTTGTACTGGGTTGTATAACTTTGAGGGTACTTTTGAGTACTTAACTCATGTTATACAGAGAAAGTAGAGTTATTTGCCTACCATTATTGGGATCAAGCCGGTATTTGGTGGAAAATGCAGAAAATGACCTTCGGGAAATTAAACATCACTTGATCATGGTTAGTGATGCTGAGGGAGCGTATTTCCCCGCGTCACTTTCAGTGACACATTGTAAGGAATTATTGAGCTTCAAGTAGGGTGATCATCAGTAACGAGAAAATCATGCAGAGTCGTTATACTTGTAGATTTTATGCTCATCTAATAGCTCAAGAAGATGAATGAATGTTTTAAGCCACCCACGGTTATTGGCTTACTTTTGGAGTAAGATCACTGGATCTTCTATTAGATCCTGCTGGAAGATATTGGATTAAGTCAGGAGTTTAGAAATGACTCAGTACAAGTGTTTTAAGAGTTGGAGATCGATAAGCAGATATTGCAGGTCAATTTATTTGGGTCAGAAGTCTTCGACTGTTGGATAAAAGGAGCAAGATCGAAGTCATAGGCTTTGAGCTACTTTTCGATTATAGAAGATCAATTGTAGATCATCAGGATGTTCTCATGCATATCAACAAAATTAGAACAAAGACTCCGAAGGGATTATGAGCGTGCAGTGCAGATCACGAAGACACGTGAATTCAGATTATCAGTTGGATCAGTTCGTCCGTTGCTATTGTAAGCAACCAGTACATTTGAGGAGGTATATTTTGAAGACTCAGTTGAAGACTATCAATGGTGTTCCGGGAGGATGATGCACCGTCTCGATAGCAGAGATCAGCACAGAAGATTGGATTATCTCATCAGCAGCGATCTACTACCTCATGCATGGTTGGAGTCCCTTGATACTTCCTTTTAGGGGAAGTGATTTACGCAACAGTATTAGTAGAAGACATCATAGAAGACTCATGCAGACAACAACAACAACCCCCAGATGTGGATTGGCTTAGTACATAGGAGAGAGTATATAACGATGGTCATATCTATTCGGTATCCTATAATTATAGCTCGTAGGATTAAGTGATGGGATTAGACGATCCGGGAAAATCCTCGGGTCATTCGTCGTAGAAATGTGACCGCTTTATTGTGGACTGTTGGATCTGATCTTTTTCTCTTCGGAGAAAGGCCGAGACCTACGTGGAGCCTTTGGATCGGATCGACAGATAATTGATCGTTCAAAGTATTACTCTAGTTTACCCTCTGGGTTAATAAATTGGGAGATACTTGTAGGTTACTGTTGGTGCAACAATGCCCTAAGCATTTATATATTTTGATGTTTGGATAATCATCTAAGTTTGGCAACAAATTGTGATCTAATTGTGAACGTGTTCAAGTGACAGGGAAGTCCAAGTATGATCTTGGCAAGAGAAGTCCAAGGTAAAGGTTTGGTGGCATAAGACCAAGCATGTTGTCTTGGCGGTATTAAGTCCAAACGAACTTTGGCAAAGGAAGTCCAAAGGCAAATCTTGACAGCGTAAGTCCAAGCATGTAGACTTAGTGGCGTAAAGTGCAAGCACGCTTTGGCAAAGGAAAACTCAAGACATGACAAAACCGAAGGAAGCTCTTGGAAGCAAAGCACAAAGGATGAACAAGTCGCGGACTCGGAGGGATCCTGGAAGCGCAAGGCTTAAGAAAGAGTTAGAAGGTTGAGTCTAGGTCTAGGGGGTGAAATCAAGTATGAAATATTCATACTTGATGTGTATCAGTCGACTGATACGATGTATCGATCAGGTCATGCTCGAGTCGAGTTGAAACCACGACTATCACCGATCGCTTGCCTGGCAATGGGAGTCGATCGATGATACTATCGACGATCGCCAGCGATGGCGATCTGATCAAGGCAAAACAGTACGCAGAATGGAGTCCCACTCAACTACGGCTTGTGATCACTCGACTGATCACTTCATCAGTCGACTGATGGAGGGATCAGTCGACTAATGAAAGTGTCGTTGGATGAAATGACTCTGAATCCCGCGAATCTGTCTATTCAGAAGTCATTAACCACACTAGCAGTCGACTGATGTTGTACATCAGTCGACTGATGGTGCTCCAACGGGAAAATCAGCCTTCTCTCTATAAAAAGAGGGCTGATGGAGGTTTTTGGAGTTAATGCTTATTCTCTGATTCTTCTCCAAAGCCTCCACGAGTTTTCTAGCTTTCTAAGTGATCTTAAATCCCCTCCTCTTCTCTATAAGCTTAAATTTTCATTCTTTGTAAAGAAGAGGAGTTGTGTTGTAAAGGAAAGCTTCTTAGTGGATTTGCTTGGTTTGATCCACCTTAAGGATCGCCGTGGAGTAGGAGCGTTATCTCCGAACCATGTAAAGGCTTTGTTTGCATTGTTTTTGTTTTTACATATATTATTTGTGTTTGCTTCTGCTAATCACTCTTGTAGAAATGAAAAATGCTATTCACCCCCCCTCTAGCTTCCAAACGATCACCAACAAGTGGTATCAGAGCCCGGATCGCATCGGAAGATCTAGCAATCAACTGGAGAAAAGATGGCTTTTCAAGAGGGGTATAGCATGGCGAGGCCTCCGTTCTTCGACGACAACGACTTCGGATATTGGAAAGGTAGGATGGAGTATTACTTAATGAATGATATTGAGAATTGGTTTAGTGTTGTAGATGATTTTGAGAAGCCGATCGACGAATTCGGAGCACCACTACCGATAAAAGATTGGACAAGAGAGATGGCCAAGAAAGCACAAGCAAATGCAAAAGCAACGACCACACTTCAATGTGGTCTATCTAAGGAGCAACTCTCTAAAGTCGGGCCCTTCAACTCCGCAAAAGAGCTTTGGGAGAAGCTCATCGAACTCAACGAAGGATCCAAAGAAACATGAAGGGCCAAGAGGGATCTTTTGATTGGCCAACTCCAAAGCTTCACTATGAAGACAAACGAGACTGTGAGCCAAATGCACAGGCGTTTCAAGGAAGTAGTCAACGGACTACACGTTATAGGTGAGAAGGTCGATAACCGAGACCTTGTAAGGTATGTGTTACAAGCTTTCCCTACAACCACCTTATGGGCTTCAATGGTAGATGTCTATAAGGTCTCTAGGGATCTTTCATTAGTTAAGTTAGATGAGCTATTTTGTGAATTTCAATTACATGAACAAGCTAACACTTCATCCAAAGAGAAGGGTATAGCTCTTTGTGTAGGAAAGAAGGAGAAGAAGGAAGTGTCCTCCTCATCCGAATCCGAGGAAGACTCATCAAGTAGTGAAGATGAGTTATCGGTAAGCAAGGTGGCACATTATGTCAAGAAGTTTGGTGGGAAGTCAAGGAGACTCACCAAGAAAGATGTGAAGAGGATGTTCCAATCCTCAAGAGGTAAATCTTCAAACAATTCAAATTCTACCTCTAATGTGACTTGTTTTGGTTGCAACAAGAAAGGGCATATAAAGCCAAATTGCCCGGAACTAAAGAAAAAGGAGGAGAAGGAAAAGAAAAAGAAGGAAAAGAAGAAGAAGGAGGCGATGGTGGCACAAACATGGGACACTCTAAGCATGGAGGAGTCTTCCGACGATGAAGAAGTTTGCCATGCCACCCGGAATCTAGCCCTCATGGCATTGGAAGAAGCCGGGAGCTCAAGCGAAGAGTCTTCTTCCTTTTCAAGCGATGAATCATCATCAAGTGATGATGATGAGGTAAACAACTCACCCAAAGTAGATTTACTTTATAAGACTATTGCATGTTAACAAAATGCTTTAAATAGATCGAAAACTAGGATTAAGGATCTAAAATTAGAGATCAAATCACTTAAGAGTGTAGATTCATCATGTGGTAAACCATCTTGTGATAATGATGAATGTACCCTTAGGGATGAAAATGATGAGTTAAGAAAAGAAATAGGTAAATTAAGAGCATGCTTAGAAAAATTCACCAATGGTTCAAAATACCTAGACATGATTATTAAGGATCAAAGGGCTATCTACAACAAGGCCGGATTAAGATATAGGCCTAAGGAAAAAGAGGTAGCATTTACATCTCTTGTGAGTAGAAAATCAACAATTAAAAGCAAGGGGAGAAAGGCATGGGTACCTAAGAAATTTATAATTGATGATAGTGGTCCTAAGATTTGGGTACCTAAGTATTGTGTTTTTCATGTGATATAGGTAGAAGAACCAAGCTTGTGGATAGTTGATAGTGGGTGCTCAAAGCATATGACTGAGGATGAGAGAAAATTCTCCACTATCAACCACACTAGCAAAGGAAAAGTCTCATTTGGTAATAGCGGCAAACTTAAGATTCTAGGAAAGGGCACAATTGAGGTATCCCCCAATCTCGCCATTCATAAAGTGCTATTAGTTAAAAATATGAAATTTAATTTACTTAGTGTAAGTCAACTATGTGATGCAAACCTTGATGTTAAATTTGATTCATCAAAATGTTTTATAAGACACAAAACTATAAATGATTGCATGTTAGTAGGTTTTAGGAAATCAAATATATATTATGTTGATTTATCCTATGCTACTAATGCTTCCACTAAGTGTCTTATTGCAAAAGAGGAAGAAAGTTGGGTTTGGCATAGGAGGCTAGGACACATAAACATGAAGAATATAGCCAAAATAGCGAAATTGAAGCTAGTCAAAGGATTGCCTAAAGTCAAATTTCTCAAGGACAAGATGTGTGATGCATGCCAAGAAGGGAAACAATCAAAAACATCACACAAAGGTAAAAATTTACTTAGTACCGCTTTACCGTTAGAATTACTACATATGGATTTATTTGATTGCCATAGTACCCCCTCTATAAATGGTAGTAAATATTGCTTGGTAATAGTAGATGATTTCTCTAGGTTTACTTGGGTATTTTTCTTGAAAAATAAAGATGAAACCTTAGGAATAATCATAGGATTTAGCAAAAGAGTAGAAAATAAAAGAAAACTCAAAATCAACCGGATCCGTAGTGATCATGGTGGAGAATTTGAGAATTCTAATTTTTCAAATTTTTGCTTAGAACAAGGGTACAAGCATGAATTTTCTTGTCCTAGAACACCCCAACAAAATGGGGTTGTGGAAAGGAAAAATCGTGCCCTACAAGAAGCGGCTAGGACAATGCTTAATGCATATTCCTTACCTAGCTACTTGTGGGCGGAAGCGGTTAATACCGCTTGCTATATCCAAAATAGGGTATTGATTCATAGGTTTTTAGGAAAAACTCCATTTGAATTGTGGAATGGTACAATTCCAACAATTCATTATTTTAAGGTCTTTGGATGTAAAGTCTATATTTTAAATACCAAAGACAACCTAGGTAAGTTTGAGTCCAAAGCGGATGAGGGAATCCTAGTTGGATACTCATCCACTAGTGTAGGATATAGAGTTTACAATAAAAGGACTCAAAAGATTGAAGAATCTTCAAATGTTCAATTTGATGAAACTTCCAATACATACCCTAGAAAATCCTCTATTGATGATGATATTAATAATGAAAATCCAGAAATTACTCAACAATTTCAAGATTTAACCTTAGGGGGTAATAATCAAGGGGGAGGATTGAATCAAGGGGGAGTAAGGGATGATTCCGATGATGAGTATAGGATTGAGGTTGATCATGATCAAAATCAACTTAATACACCTCCTAGAACAATAAGAGTTCATCAAAGTCACCCCTTAGATCAAATTATGGGTGAATTATTTCAAGGAGTTAGGACTAGGTCATTCCATAGGGATCCCACTAGTCATATAGCTCTAATCTCTCAAATTGAGCCCAAAACAATTAAAGATGCATTACTTGATCCGGATTGGATCTTAGCAATGCAAGATGAATTGGCTCAATTTGAAAGGAGTCAAGTATGGGAGTTAGTTCCTAGACCAAGTGAAAACACCATTGTTACTACAAGATGGGTCTTTAGGAACAAACTAGATGACCAAGGAAATATCACTAGAAATAAAGCACGATTAGTTGCAAGGGGTTTTAATCAAGTTGAAGGACTTGATTATGATGAAACATATGCCCCGGTTTCTAGGTTAGAGTCCATTAGAATACTTTTAGTGTATGCCTCCTATATGGGTTTCAAACTCCATCAAATGGATGTCAAATCGGCATTCCTAAATGGGTTTATTAAGGAAGAGGTGTATATAGAACAACCTCCCGGGTTTGAAAATATGGACTACCCAAACCATGTATACAAGCTTAGGAAAGCTTTATATGGGTTGAAACAAGCTCCCCGGGCTTGGTATGAAAGATTGTCATCTTTCCTAATCTCTAAGGATTTTAAAAGGGGTAGTATAGATCAAACTCTCTTTATAAAGTCAACATCTAAGGACATTTTTGTAGCCCAAGTATATGTTGATGACATTATCTTTGGGTCAACAAATGATGAACTCCTTCAAGACTTTATTCAAAATATGGAAAAAGAGTTTAAAATGAGTCTAGTTGAGGAATTAAATTTCTTTCTAGGATTGCAAGTCAAACAAACTAGTGAAGGTATTTATATTTATCAAACCAAATATGCTAAGGAAATGATTAAGAAATTTGGTTTGGAAAATGCTAAAGTAGTCTCAACTCCAATAGGAACCAATACTAAAATAGATAGTGATAGTGAAGGAAAACAAAAAGATCTTATACTTTATAGGAGCATGATTGATAGCCTTTTGTACTTAACCGCTAGTAGACCCGACATACTATTTGCGGTTGGTATGTGTGCTAGGTATCAATTATGTGCTAAAGAATCTCATTTAGTTGTCGTTAAGAGAGTTCTAAGATATGTTAAAGGCACACTAAATGTAGGTTTATGGTACCCTAGGACTAGGTCTTTTAATTTGATTGGGTACACCGATTCCGATTATGCCGGTTGCAAATTGGATCGGAAGAGTACTAGTGGTGGTTGCCAATTCCTTGGGTCCTCCCTAGTTAGTTGGAGTAGTAGGAAGCAACCTTGTATTGCTTTATCCACCACCGATGCCGAATATGTGGCTATAGGTGGTTGTGTAGCTCAACTACTATGGATGAAACATACCTTAGAAGATTATGAGCTATCTTACTCCAACATGAAAGTATTTTGTGATAATGTGAGCACCATTAACTTGACCAAAAATCCGGTGCATCACTCTAGGACCAAGCACATTGAAGTGAAACATCACTTCATTAGAGATCATGTGGCAAAGGGGGACATTGAGCTTAATTACATTGAATCCAAGTCCAACCTAGCCGACATATTTACCAAGGCTCTTCTCGAGGTAGAATTTTTATCACTTAGGAGAGAACTTGGAATGTGCTTTGTTGAGTAAAGGTATAGGTTTGCATGATCCACGCTGGAAATATGATCCACGCTGGTATAGGTTTGCATGATCCATGTAAGACAACGGCTCAATCCACGCAGGAAAAACTCCAACGGATCTCTTGGCAGTCGACTGCCAACATTGGCGATCGCTATCGCCATAGCCGATCGCCAGCGTACGGCTCTGGTGTCCACCTAACCCGGCCGGCGATCGCATCAACCCTTGGCGTACGATCGCGCCATCAATGCGATCGACCGCTTGGGCATTTCCGGCTCTAAGCAGGCGGTCGAACTCTGTCGACTTTCTCAATGAACCGCCATAATGCCCGGTCATTGCCAACCTCAAAAATGAGGTTTTAACCCAAGTATGGTGCCCCCATACTTGATAGACCACCCTTAGCCTAGACCTAAGCCTTCTAGCCACCTCCATCAGCCTCACGCCTCTTGGATCCCTCCAAGTCATCCATGACTTATTCATCCATTGTGCTAGCCTCCAGGTGCTTCCCTCGGCTATGTCATGCTAACGGTGTCTAGACCGCCAAGGCACATTGGACTTACGCCGCCAAGACTCCGCTTGGACTTTACGCCGCCAATATCAATCCCCTTGGACTTCTCAAATGCCAAGACTCAAGCTTGGACTTTCCCTTGCCAACCCATGTTGGACTTGCCATGCCAAGACCCATGCTTGGACTTTTCCTTGTGCCAAGTACTCAAGACTTGGACTTTCCCAAATGCCAAGTGTCCCACTTGGACTTTCCATGCCAAGTACCCATGACTTGGACTTTACCTTCCAAGACCCATGCTTAGACTTTCCCTTAATCACATGGTCAACCCTAGTCAACCATCAAGATCTCCCTCAAGTCAAACTCGAGTCTGGTCAATTATAACTTGGGTCGATTGCTCCAACAATCTCCCCAACATATTAACCGACATCAATGTCCAACATCAATGTCAAACCACTTTGTCAAACATCCTATGTCAAACATCAAAACATCACTCGAGTCAAACGCGAGTATAGTCAATCGTGACCTGGGCCAATTGCACCAACACCAGCGAGAGCTTTTGATAGGCATGTGGAGGGAATTAGAATCATATGTATGGTAGTATGAGGAAAGCGTAGTCTTTTAGTATAAGTGGAAGATTGTTGGGATGTATACTGAAAAGTCTATCTTTTGTATGAACTTCTTTATTTTTGAAATAAGAATCACATGATCATTGTTTGCATATTTATGATTAGGCATATTGTCTAATACATTACATTATAGATAACATGGTGTGTAGTGTCACACAGGAGATAATGTTATCATTTCCTTGTAGAGTATACGTAAAGGCTCACAACCGAGATGGTTTTAGACAAACCATTGGTATGGTTGTAGTGTGATTTGGTATTGGTTTGTCTTGACCATAGAATTATACTAGTACACTTTGTGTGTATTGACCAGGACCGACTTAGAGGTGATTTGATTTATTGCTGACTACATAATTAAATCGGACCTCGGATATTATGGTGTACATGCTCTTAATCCCGATATAATAACGGGCATATGTACTTAGTATTTATTTCTTTGATTTATCAATGGGCGAGATTTATAGATTAAATCGATAGGCTCGGTAAGTTGGGAAATGATATTATTTACATGGTGTGTCGTTGATTATAGGAGGAAACCATGTCCTATATATTAGGATGATGATGTCACCTTGAGGCGCTCATAAGGTTCATCATGTAAACCCTGCAAGTGGACTTGGTCCAACATGGTGATAAGGTTGTGTGGTACTATTCATAGAGTTAGATGTTGATTAATTAATTGTCAGTAAATTAATTAATTGACGGACATTCGAGATCTGAAATACGGAGAGATAATTGTACAATTAATATATGGAGCCCATATTTATTTATGGATCAGACTTTATGTGGGCTAGATCCATTGGGTGGCCAAGATCCAACTCCTCCTCATGGTCCCTATTGTAGCCTATTAAAACCCTCATGAAGTCTAGATCCGATGGTGGAAAATGGAACCCTAGATCCGACGATGGAGATTAAATCTCTAGATCTGATGGTGGAGATTAAATCTCTAGATCCGACAGTGGAGATTAAATCCCTAGATCCGACGGTCGAGATTAAATCTCTAGATCCGACGGTTGAGATTAAATCTCTAGATCCTACGGTGGAGATTAAATCTCTAGATCTGACGGTGGAGATTAAATCTCTAGATATGACGGTGGAGATTAAAAGGAGGCTTAAGCCTAACTCTATAAATAAGGCTTAATGGTTGGGCGACAAGGATAACTCAAGGAGATTAGGGTTAGGATTTGGAGTTGGCTTTATGCTTGGGCGGCTAGGGTGTGCTAGGGTTTCTCTCCTAGGGTCGGCGGCATAAGCAAGGTGAGATCTTCCTTCTCCTTTTCTTCATTGTCAGCGCCACCCTCTCTCCCTCTCCTTTGGCTGGCAACGCCACCCTCTTCCTTGGCCGGCGACAAGAGTTAGGGTTTCTTCCCTTGGAACTTTTGGCCGGCGCCCATACTTCCTCTTCCTCTCCTTGGCCGACGACAAGGATCAAGCTTGGAGCTTGGTGGTCGGTTCTAGATAGGAGAAGAAGAAGTTTTGTTTTATTCTTCCTTTTGTTCGGAGCAAGCAAGGAAAGGAAGATCATGATCTAGGAGGCTTCAACTCTTAGAGGATCGTTGCCCACACAACGTCAAGGAGGAGGATAGGACATACAATAGAAAACCTTGAGGTAAACAAGAGGAATAATTCTTGTTTAAGTATGTTTTCTTATTCTATGCAATTTGTATGTATTGTATGTGGCTAATTTACTTGGACCCCAAAGATAAACACAAAAACCGGTGATCCGTACATCGTCTATCCCGCGGCTAATCGAAAAAAAGAGGTAGGTTGCTTGAACAACAAGTTTGTCCAAGTGACCACTCTAATCGAATAGTACGATGATGGAACGGTTGCTTGGTTAATCCTTCTTTGTCAAGGATTAATTTTTTTAATCCGGGGACGTAGATGGGATCACTATACACAAGCGACCGAGTTGAAGTGGGAAGCGAAGCTTCGTCCCTTCAGTTTATACTCTCGGTTTTGTTGGTTATGCATTTAGATGCTTATAACAGGGATGACTTGTAGAGTGTTAGTTGCTATTCGTATCCATGATTTGAGTTGACCACATGAACAACATGTAGAGTCTGAGTGTCTTGGACCTGCTATCAAAAAGGTGAATTTCCTTTGAGAGCTGACTGATATCGAGTCGGAAAGCAGGGGTTAGTAGTTACATTTCTTGTGGAGATCAAGGATTATAGTCTTAGGGATTTTCACTAATTGTGCTAGTCAGATCATTACCTGTGGGTAGTGAACAAACTTGTATACTATTGTTGATATAGATAACAGAGGATTAGTATATGGTGTTTCATAGGAATTTTGACCCTAAGTTGTTTGTACTGGGTTGTATAACTTTGAGGGTACTTTTGAGTACTTAACTCGTGTTATACAGAGAAAGTAGAGTTATTTGCCTACCATTATTGGGATCAAGCCGGTATTTGGTGGAAAATGCAGAAAATGACCTTCGGGAAATTAAACATCACTTGATCATGGTTAGTGATGCTGAGGGAGCGTATTTCCCCGCGTCACTTTCAGTGACACATTGTAAGGAATTATTGAGCTTCAAGTAGGGTGATCATCAGTAACGAGAAAATCATGCAGAGTCGTTAGACTTGCAGATTTTATGCTCATCTAATAGCTCAAGAAGATAAATGAATGTTTTAAGCCACCCACGGTTATTGGCTTACTTTTGGAGTAAGATCACTGGATCTTCTATTAGATCCTGCTGGAAGATATTAGATTAAGTCAGGAGTTTAGAAATGACTCCGTACAAGTGTTTTAAGAGTTGGAGATCGATAAGCAGATATTGCAGGTCAATTTATTTGGGTCAGAAGTCTCCGACTGTTGGATAAAAGGAGCAAGATCGAAGTCATAGGCTTTGAGCTACTTTTTGATTATAGAAGATCAACCGCAGATCATCAGGATGTTCTCATGCATATCAACAAAATTAGAACAAAGACTCCGAAGGGATTATGAGCGTGCAGTGCAGATCACGAAGACACGTGAATTCAGATTATCAGTTGGATCAGTTCGTCCGTTGCTATTGTAAGCAACCAGTACATTTGAGGAGGTATATTTTGAAGACTCAGTTGAAGACTATCAATGGTGTTCCGGGAGGATGATGCACCGTCTCGACAGCAGAGATCAGCACAGAAGATTGGATTATCTCATCAGCAGCGACCTACTACCTCATGCATGGTTGGAGTCCCTTGATACTTCCTTTCAAGGGAAGTGATTTACGCAACAGTATTAGTAGAAGACATCATAGAAGACTCATGCAGACAACAACAACAACCCCCAGATGTGGATTGGCTTAGTACATAGGAGAGAGTATATAACGATGGTCATATCTATTCGGTATCCTATAATTATAGCTCGTAGGATTAAGTGATGGGATTAGATCCTAGTAATACGTAACTGAACAACCTCTATCCGTATCCACGCCGAGCTCGATGACTTCGCTTAAGTTACGAGCTTCGCCTTCGTACGGGTTACTAGCCTCGTGTTGAAGACGACGTGATCGAGAGATGATCACGATCCGAATCCAAATTCGGACCCAAAACAAGTCCTCAAGACTCGCTTCTCCGGAGAGGTATTCGTCAACCGATTGACGAATCCTTCGCCCTCCACTCAGAGGATTACCGGAGATCAAATCCCGTATGTTATCCGCTGTCGAGCACTAACCGCCGCCCAAACGACGCCCGACGAGAGAAGAAGCTGTCCAGAAAACTGACAGCTTGGTGGAGGAAATAGGCGCCGCCAAAGAAGAGATGGAGGCTCACCTTTACATGCCAACCCAAGGAGATCACCGGAGGGTCGCCGGAGGTTCACCGCAAACTTGACGCCGACAAGGAGATGGCAGCAGCTCAATCAAGGGCGGGCGCCCTTGTTGTTGACGCCAACAACAAGGAGGATGGGTTGGGCGGCCACTAATTGGATTAGGTTTAGGGTTAGGTTTAATCCCTATTTTATAGAGAACTAATTCTCTTAATGGTTAATGGATCATATCCATAAAGCCCGCTAACCCGCCTCCATTAAGATAAGTTAAAATAAACCAAACCATGATGGTTTATTTTAAGTTAAAACGAACCTAACCAACCTTTGGTTCATTCGCTTAATATAAACCAAACCCTTTGGTTTATTCTCATCCATTGGATTAGACCAAACCATTTTGGTCCATCCATTATGTCTTCATAAGACACGCCCATCCACGCCCATTGCGATGATCAAACAATTTCATGCTCGCTTATGTTTGGTCCAACCAAACATAGTTTCTCTGTCGAGAATCTCATTCTCAAGCTCGCTTTAAATCCTTTGGATTACACTCAGCGTGTGACCAAATAGGTTCTCGGTTTATGTTGGCCGCCTATAATTAACCATTAATTATAGAACGATCATGAGTGGCACCTAGTAGTACATCATGATCCCCAATTAACCAAAAGATCAACGGTTGATCCGTAACTATTTCAAACCCTTCAAGAGCTTGAATGAATCGTGCCCCATTCCTTCACTCATCTTATACCCACTTGGTTCAGACATGGTCTATTGTGTCACCCTCACTAGGTCGACTCACGCCACACCTAGCCCAAGTATCATTTCCTCGTCCTACGGATTCTAGTTACTCCACATGTATCGAAGAGTACCTTACTCTAAACATGTATTGCTTTGGCCAAAGACTTTAGTAACAATCCGACGAGAGGCCATGGGTATACATCTCCTCGCAAGGAGTGGTGAATCCTTTATAGGCTATTCAAACACCTTCGATCACTTCGACTTATACCCAATCATCCCGGGTCCACATCTCCTTAGAGATGTTTGCTTAAGATGTCAAAGCATAAGTCTCCATGATCAAGATGACTTGAATACCGCAAGTCAAAGGAACATCGCACTTAAGCCACAAGAAGAACTTCATTGACATATCTATATATGCAGAGAACCATATGAAGTCTTACTACCGGGTCACTCCAATGAACTAGTTACCATAACTAGCATCCACGATCAACTCCGACATCACTATGTCTCCACCAAAGGAGAATCACCGCTTGGATACACCAAAAGTCTTGGTAATTGATGGTGTCCAAATCCATCAATTCATCGACTAGGGATAATTCCGATACATCACAATTACACATGTAGAGATACTCACTAGTTGTGATCCAATCACAAATTCTCTCATGCTGTGAATCGTATCGTGGACATTCAGTAAATGAGTTTAAGATCCAATCAAATACATTAAACATGTATTCTCAAATAGTGAATCTTCATTTATCATATAAATGGTTCATACATAAGGCGATTGCCTTAGGACATCTCTCATATATTACTAACAGACTCCCACTTGGCCTAATGCCAATCGCTACGGTATCCAATACCATAAGCACTAACATGACCTCAAACTTACTTTGAGGTAATGCTTTAGTCAAAGGATCCGCTAAGTTCCTTTCAAAGGGGAATTTTCGATTTGTATTTCATTCCTACCGATGATCTCTCCGATAAGATGATAGCGCACATGTTTGGATCGTTGATGAGACCTTGGCTCTTTTGCACTGCAATTGCTCCATTGTTGTCGCAGAGACCGATTGCTTCAACAATGGCCGAATCACACCAAGTTCATGAACGAACTTCTTGATCCAAACCGCTCTTTCGCCGGCCGCAATATATTCGCCTCATGGTAGAATCCGCTACATCTCTTGTTTGGAACTTTTCCAACTCATCGCGCCTCTATTCAAGGTGAACACGATCCGCATCGAGACTGGAATCATCCTTGTCTGTCTCGAAGCCGCATCCGTATACCCGCCAGATCACCATGTCCCTTCTCCATATATTAACACATCCTTAGTTCTTCTCAAGTACTTAAGGATCGCCTTAATACCGCCCAATGATCCATTCCTCGATCGGATCGTATCCGCCGTGACACTCGTGAGCATACGATACATCGGGCCTCGTACATAACATAGCATACATGATAGATCCTATTGCGGATGCATAGGAATCTTACTCATGCAAATCCTCTCGCCTTCCATGCGGACACATAGACTTCGAAAGGTGTACCCCATGCCCGATGGGTAGATAACCTTTCTTGGATTCCGACATGCTAAACCTCTTTAGCACTCGGCCTATATATGTAGATCGAAAGACTCAAACTGCTTCGATCTATCTCTATAGATCTTAATCCCAAGGATGTAGGTTGCTTCTCCTGTGTCTTTCATGGAGAATGTCTTGGATAACCAAACCTTAATCGATCGTAAGATGGACATCATTTCCTATAAGTATGTCATCGACATACAATACTAGGAACACGATCGCACTCCCACTAACCTTCTTGTACACACAAGGTTCGCTGATTTTGTGAGAAATCAAACTTTTGATCGTCTCATCAAAACGGATATTCCACTCGGATGCTTGCTTCAATCCATAAATGGATCGCCGCAACTTGCATACCTTGGTTTTATCAACCGATGAAACCTCAGTCAGATCATATACACGCCCTCGAGCAAGTTTCCATTAAGGAAAGCCTTGTTTTCACATCCATCCGCCATATCTCATAATCATAATGAGCCGCTATGGCCAGGAGCATCCGAATGGATTTAAGCATAGCTACAAAGTAATAGGTTTCGCCATAATCAACACCTTGTTTTTGACGATATCCTTTCGCCACCAATCTAGCCTTATAGGTAATCACATTACCATCCATGTCGGTTTTCTTCTTGAAAACCCACTTGCACCCTATAGGCTTTATGCCTTCAGTGGGTCAACCAAGTTCCAAACTTGGTTTTCGACATGGAATCCATTTCACTTCATGGCACCAAGCCACTTATCCCTTTCGAACTTGTCAAGACTTCTTCATAACGTAGGCTCTCATCATCAATGAGTAACACGTCGCTCGATTCACTTACGAAATCCATATCTCTCGTGAATATTGCGTGTTCTACCAGATCTACGAAGATGTGGTGTTACATTAGGTCCAAATGATTGCTCATCACTATGAGTCAGTTTCTACCACAGCTTCACTGTGCATCTCTCATCAATGTCTATTTGAGTCTCTCGAGCCTCCTCAAGCTCGAACGACACTCCCACTGCTTTCTTGCAAGAGAAACTCTTTCTAGAAACACAAAGATGCCTTGAAACAAACACCTTTTGTTCCACAGATGATAGAATTGGTAACCCCTTGCCTTAGGGTATCCAATAAATAGACATTTATCGACTTAGCATCCAATTTGTCTCGACATACCGCTTCACATAAGCAGATAACCCCATATCTTCAAGTAAGATACATGAGGTTTCTTACTATTCCATATCTCATATGGAGTAGTTGAGACTACCTTGGTAGGCATTCTGCTTAACAAGTAAATACCGTCAAGTGCATAACCCCAAAAGGACTTGGGAAGAGTCGCATGATTCATCATTGACCACCATGTCCAACAAGGTCCTCACGCTCTCGATACACCATTATGTCAGTGTGGTGTATAGGGCGGAGTCCATTGAGACAATATGCCATTGTCTCTTAGATAATCAAGAAACTCTTGACTTAAGTATTCACCACCTCGATTAGATCGAAGTATTTTAATACTCTTGTCATGTTGTTTCTCTACTTCATTTCTGAATTCTTTGAACCTTTCAAAGGCTTCAGACTTGTGTTTCATCAAGAACACATACCCAAACCGTGAGTGATCATCGGTGAAGGTCATGAAGTAGCTATAGCCTCCTAATGCTTGAGTTGACATAGGTCCACATACATCAGTATGTATTAGACCTAGTAACTCTCCCACTCGTTCACCTTTTCCAGTAAAAGGTAACTTAGTCATCTTGCCATTTAAGCATGATTCGCATGTATCGTATGAATCCAATTCAAACGATTCCAGAATTCCACATCGGTGTAATTCGGACATGCGTTTCTTGCTTATATGGCCAAGACGACAATGCCACATATAGGAGTCTATTTGATTATCCTTTCGAGCACTCTTGTTGCTCGCTTCGATATTGAAAATATCACTGGATACATCCAACGTATAAACACCATTGCTTAAAGTTCCAGTCCCATAAAGAACCCCATTCAAAGTTATGTAACAACAATTGTTACTAAACGTCAAATGGAAACCATTTCTATTTAAGCAGGAAATAGAAACAATGTTCTTTATTAGAGAAGGAACATAATAGCAATTGTCCAGTTTCAAGACTAGTCCACTAGGAGCTTCAAAGATAAGTTCCGATGGCGATCGCAAAGAACCTTTGCTCCATTGCCAACTCGCAAATTTGACTCTCCGACAAGTCTTCTTCTATTCCTTAGCCCATGTATGTCATTACATATATGTGAGCTACACCCAAGATCCAATACCCAAGTGTCTAAGGAAATAGAATGACAATCAATAGAAGATACAAGAGGATGGGGCATCGATGCCTTCTTCTTCTTCATGGACTCAAGATAAATCTTGCAATTTCTTCGCCAAATGGCCTTCCTTGCCACAAATGATGGCAAGTGCCCTTTACTGGTTCCGCTTCTTTGCCTTTTTCTTTCCTTTCTTCTCGTTCTTTTGCCTTCCTCTTAGAACCTTTCTTTGAGGAATCAACTAACAGTAACCGCCTTTCTCTCATGCTTCATGTAAGGCTCCACAGTCTTGATATTGAGGAGCTCGAATGGTGGATTCCAATTTGTTCATCCGATAGTTCATCACAAATTGCGAGAAACTCTTGGGCAAACAATGCAGAATTAAGTCAATACTTAACTCATGATCCATCACAAAACCGAGGGTAGCTAGCGCTGATGTACCCATTCATCTTTAGCACAAACCCATTACAGACGAACCTTCTTGCATCTTCGTGGTGAAGAGGAGCCTAAAGACCTCGAACCTTCTGATCTCGCTTGCTCATCGAACAACTCATGAAGATGGAAGACCATAGTGTTAGCATCCATATGCTCATGCTGCTTCTGCAGCTCAGGTACCATCGCCGCTAGCATGATGCAACTCGCCAGCTCAGAATCTGCCACATGCTTCTGATAGACCAACATTTGGTCTGGAGTTGCATCGTCCTTAGGACGGTCAGGACGAGGCTCTTCAAGGACATATGCAAGCTTTTCCGCTTGAGAACAATTCTCGTGTTTCTAAGCCACCCAAGAAGTTAGCCCAAATACTTTGTTCAATCCAAAATAGTGCGCAAATTCAAAGACGTCATGATCAATTTATTGACCTAGAAATACAAAACGAGCATATATGAGAAAATGATTTTAAAATGCATCAATATACATTTATAAATCCCATTCATTTTTCGAATTTCAAAAACCCCAAAATCACTTCGGGAGATCGTAGGTCCCTCTCCGAATGGGCTGATATCCATCATAGATAAGAACAACCTTGGAGTGAGTCCAACAAGCCATTCTTAGCTATGATGGTGGGTATCAAGTATACCGATTACATATCATGTATATGTAACTATCACAATGTGCTATCAACTAATTGAATGTTTACACATACATTGGGTTGTTAACACATTAACAAGTATGCATCATATGCATAGCACCCAACTTCACCTCTCTTCACATCGACCTTGGAGTGAGTCCAACAAATCGATGCTCCAAGTTAAAGCCGACCCATTAATCAGGACATAGTTTTAATATGGTTAGAGCGCATTCAACCAATTAGCCCAGCTTGGAGAGAGTCCAACAACCAAAGCTAACGATTGACCTCTGACTCTTACCATATTAGTATTAAACTATTCCATGGTTTGAACATATTCAGTTCGAAATGGGCTTGAGAGAGTCCAACAACCCAAACAAGAAATGTAACTCGTTCTAACCATATTAATGGAAGGTGTAGGCTTTAATATTGAGTTAGGGTTTTATGTCTCATCCTCTTTGCATGCAAATAACTATTATCTACATGGCATGGCATACATTGCATACATCTACATGTCACGACACGCATGGCATAATGTTATGCATCTAATGCAATTACATGGCATACAATTATGTCATGTATATATTTCCTTATATGTCATAACTATTTATGGAAATAAAATATGTTTAAGATTTGATTCTCCAAATCAAATCATAATTAAATTAGGAAACAAATTTCCAAATCTAATCACATATTTTATTCATGGAATTATTTGATTAAGGAAAATCTATTTAGGAAACCAATTTCCTAAATCATTAAAACTACTTATGGAAATAAAATATTTTAAGATTTGATTTCAAATCAAATCATGATTAAATTAGGAAACAAATTTTAATCTAATCAAATATTTTATTTATGGAAAATATCAATTTCCATAAATACTTCCAACTTTCCAAAAGTGGAAGATTTATAAATACTTCTAGACTTTCCAAAATTGAAAATTTCCATAAATACTTCTAAATTTCCAAAATTAGAAAATTTCCAGAAATACATTATGACTATCGCAAACCATTTTACGATTATGTCTAAACACAACCCGGGCTCGATACCATCTGGGTTTCCATCACAAGGCAGGTGTGTTCGATCATGTTTCAGAAACATGAGCACAAATGAAGCAATAAAATAATAAATATTCCTATTTATTACAACACACACAACACACGCATGCTATTACAACAAGTGTAGACATAACCGTAAATTAAAATTGCAATAAAAGGAAATTAAACTACGTTATACCTTCCGTATGACGTGTAGCGGGAACGGCATCAACCGGAACGATCCTCGCTAGAATCGTCTCTATCCGTATCCACGCCGAGCTCCTCGGGATGACTTCGCCAAGCCACGAGCTTCGTCTTCGTACAGGTTACTAGCCTCGTGTTGAAGACGACGTGATCGAGAGATGATCACGATCCGAATCCAAATTCGGACCTAAAACAAGTCCTCAAGACTTGCTTCTCCGGAGAGGTATTCGTCAACCGATTGACGAATCCTTCGTCCTCCACCTCAGAGGATTACCGGAGATCAAATCCCCGGTCTTTTAGCCGCTGTCGGAGCACTAACCGTCGTCCAAACGACGCTCCGACGAGAGGAGAAGAAGCTGTCCAGAAAACTGGACAGCTTGGTGGAGGAAATAGGCGCCGCCAAAACAAGGAAGAAGTGCTCACCTTGATGCCAACCTAAGGGAGATCACCGGAGGGTCGCCGGAGGTTCACCGCTGAAGCTTGACGCCGCAAGGAGATGGACGCAGGCTTGGCCGGGCGGCAGTTGGGCGCCAACAACAAGGAGGATGGGTTGGGCCAATTGATTAGGTTTAGGTTAGGTTTAAGCCCTATTTTATAGAGAACTAATTCTCTTAATGGTTAATGGATCATATCCATAAAGCCCGTTAACCCGCTTCCATTAAGATAAGTTAAAATAAACCAAACCATGATGGTTTATTTTAAGTTAAAACGAATCAACCAACCTTGGTTCATTCGCTTAATATAAACCAAACCCTTTGGTTTATTCTCATCCATTGGATTAGAACCAAACCATTTTGGTCCATCCATTATGTCTTCATAAGACACGCCCATCCACGCCCATTGCGATCAAACAATTTCATGCTCGCTTATGTTTGGTCCAACCAAACATAGTTTCTCTCGGCCGAGAATCCCATTCTCAAGCTCGCTTTAAATCCTTTGGATTACACTCTGCAGCGGTGACCAAATAGGTTCTCGGTTTATGCTGGCCGCCTATAATTAACCATTAATTATAGAACGATCATGAGTGGCACCTAGTAGTACATCATGATCCCCAATTAACCAAAAGATCAACCTGATCCGTAACTATTTCAAACCCTTCAAGAGCTCGAATGAATCGCGGCCCATTCCTTCACTCATCTTATACCCACTTGGTTCAGACATGGTCTATTGTGTCAGCCTCACTAGGTCGACTACGCCACACCTAGCCCAAGTATCATTTCCTCGCCCTACGGATTCTAGTTACTCCACATGTATCAAGAGTACCTTACTCTAAACATGTAATTGCTTTGGCCAAAGACTTTAGTAACAATCCGACGAGAGGCCATGGGTATACATCTCCTCGCAAGGAGTGGTGAATCCTTTATAGGCTATTCAAACACCTTCGATCACTTCGACTTATACCCAATCATCTCCGGTCCACATCTCCTTAGAGATGTTTGCTTAAGATGTCAAAGCATAAGTCTCCATGATCAAGATGACTTGAATACCGCAAGTCAAAGGAACATCGACTTAAGCCACAAGAAGAACTTCATTGACATATCTATATATGCAGAGAACCATATGAAGTCTTACTACCGGTCACTCCAATGAACTAGTTACCATAACTAGCATCCACGATCAACTCCGACATCACTATGTCTCCACCAAAGGAGAATCACCGCTTGGATACACCAAGGAGTATACCTTTAGTCTGAGTATGCAACTGATGGTGTCCAAATCCATCAATTCATCGACTAGGATAATTGATACATCACAATTACACATGTAGAGATACTCACTAGTTGTGATCCAATCACAAATTCTCTCATGCTGTGAATCGTATCGTGGACATTCAGTAAATGAGTTTAAGATCCAATCAAATACATAAAACATGTATACTCAAATAGTGAATCTTCATTTATCATATAAATTGTTCATACATAAGGCGATTGCCTTAGGACATCTCTCATATATTACTAACACAGCGACCTACTACCTCATGCATGGTTGGAGTCCCTTGATACTTCCTTTCAAGGGAAGTGATTTACGCAACAGTATTAGTAGAAGACATCATAGAAACAACGATGTGGATTGGCTTAGTACAACGATGGTCATATCTATTCGGTATCCTATAATTATAGCTCGTAGGATTAAGTGATGGGATTAGATGATCCGGGAAAATCCTCGGGTCATTCGTCATAGAAATGTGACCGCTTTATTGCGGACTGTTGGATCTGATCTTTTTCTCTTCGGAGAAAGGCCGAGACCTACGTGGAGCCTTTGGATCGGATCGACAGATAATTGATCATTCAAAGTATTACTCTAGTTTACCCTCTGGGTTAATAAATTGGGAGATACTTGTAGGTTACTGTTGGTGCAACAATGCCCTAAGCATTTATATGTTTTGATGTTTGGATAATCATCTAAGTTTGGCAACAAATTGTGATCTAATTGTGAACGTGTTCAAGTGACAGGGAAGTCCAAGTATGATCTTGGCAAGAGAAGTCCAAGGTAAAGGTTTGGTGGCATAAGACCAAGCATGTTGTCTTGGCGGCATTAAGTCCAAATGAACTTTGGCAAAGGAAGTCCAAAGGCAAATCTTGAAAGCGTAAGTCCAAGCATGTAGACTTGGCGGCGTAAAGTGCAAGCACGCTTTGGCAAAGGAAAACCCAAGACATGACAAAACCGAAGGAAGCTCTTGGAAGCAAAGCGCAAAGGATGAACAAGTCGCGGACTCGGAGGGATCCTGGAAGCGCAAGGCTTAAGAAAGAGTTAGAAGGTTGAGTCTAGGTCTAGGGGGTGAAATCAAGTATGAAATATTCATACTTGATGTGTATCAGTCGACTGGTCAAGTGCTCGACTGAGTCAGGTTGAAACCCTGACTATCAGTCGACTGCCTTGGCAATGGGAGTCGACTGATGATACTATCAGTCGACTGCCAACAGTGGCAGTCGACTGATCAAGGCAAAAACAGGCACAGAATGGAGTCCCACTCGACTACGGCTTGTGATCACTCGACTGATCACTTCATCAGTCGACTGATGGAGGGATCAGTCGACTAATGAAAGTGTCGTTGGATGAAATGACTCTGAATCCCGCGAATCTGTCTATTCAGAAGTCGTTAACCACACTAGCAGTCGACTGATGTTGTACATCAGTCGACTGATGTTGTACATCAGTCGACTGATGGTGCTCCAATGGAAAAATCAGCCTTCTCTCTATAAAAAGAGGGATGATGGAGGTTTTTGGGGTTAATGCTTATTCTCTGATTCTTCTCCAAAGCCTCCACGAGTTTTCTAGCTTTCTAAGTGATCTTAAATCCCCTCCTCTTCTCTATAAGCTTAAATTTTCATTCTTTGTAAAGAAGAGGAGTTGTGTTGTAAAGGAACACTTCTTAGTGGATTTGCTTGGTTTGATCCACCATAAGGATCGCCGTGGAGTAGGAGCGTTATCTCCGAACCATGTAAAGGCTTTGTTTGCATTGTTTTTGTTTTTACATATATTATTTGTGTTTGCTTCTGCTAATCACTCTTGTAGAAATGAAAAATGCTATTCCCCCCCCCCCTCTAGCTTCCAAACGATCACCAACAAGTGGTATCAGAGCCCGGATCGCATCGGAAGATCTAGCAATCAACTGGAGAAAAGATGGCTTTTCAAGAGGGGTATAGCACGGCGAGGCCTCCGTTCTTCGACGGCAACGACTTCGGATATTGGAAAGGTAGGATGGAGTATTACTTAATGAATGATATTGAGAATTGGTTTAGTGTTGTAGATGGTTTTGAGAAGCCGATCGACGAATTTGGAGCACCACTACCGACAAAATATTGGACAAGAGAGATGGCCAAGAAAGCACAAGCAAATGCAAAAGCAACGACCACACTTCAATGTGGTCTATCTAAGGAGCAACTCTCTAAAGTCGGGCCCTTCAACTCCGCAAAAGAGCTTTGGGAGAAGCTCATCAAACTCAACAAAGGATCCAAAGAAACAAGAAGGGCCAAGAGGGATCTTTTGATTGGCCAACTCCAAAGCTTCACTATGAAGACAAACGAGACTGTGAGCCAAATGCACGGGCGTTTCAAGGAAGTAGTCAACGGACTACACGTTATAGGTGAGAAGGTCGATAACCGAGACCTTGTAAGGTATGTGTTACAAGCTTTCCCTACAACCACCTTATGGGCTTCAATGGTAGATGTCTATAAGGTCTCTAGGGATCTTTCATTAGTTAAGTTAGATGAGCTATTTTGTGAATTTCAATTACATGAACAAGCTAACACTTCATCCAAAGAGAAGGGTATAGCTCTTTGTGTAGGAAAGAAGGAGAAGAAGGAAGTGTCCTCCTCATCCGAATCCGAGGAAGACTCATCAAGTAGTGAAGATGAGTTATCGGTAAGCGAGGTGGCACATTATGTCAAGAAGTTTGGTGGGAAGTCAAGGAGACTCACCAAGAAAGATGTGAAGAGGATGTTCCAATCCTCAAGAGGTAAATCTTCAAACAATTCAAATTCTACCTCTAATGTGACTTGTTTTGGTTGCAACAAGAAAGGGCATATAAAGCCAAATTGCCCGAAACTAAAGAAAAAGGAGGAGAAGGAAAAGAAAAAGAAGGAAAAGAAGAAGAAGGAGGCGATGGTGGCACAAACATGGGACACTCTAAGCATGGAGGAGTATTCCGACGATGAAGAAGTTTGCCATGCCACCCGGAATCTAGCCCTCATGTCATTGGAAGAAGTCGGGAGCTCAAGCGAAGAGTCTTCTTCCTCTTCAAGCGATGAATCATCATCAAGTGATGATGATGAGGTAAACAACTCACCCAAAGTAGATTTACTTTATAAGACTATTGCATGTTAACAAAATGCTTTAAATAGATTGAAAACTAGGATTAAGGATCTAAAATTAGAGATCAAATCACTTAAGAGTGTAGATTAATCATGTGGTAAACCATCTAGTGATAATGATGAATGTACCCTTAGGGATGAAAATGATGAGTTAAGAAAAGAAATAGGTAAATTAAGAGCATGCTTAGAAAAATTCACCAATGGTTCAAAATACCTAGACATGATTATTAAGGATCAAAGGGCTATCTACAACAAGGCCGGATTAGGATATAGGCCTAAGGAAAAAGAGGTAGCATTTACATCTCTTGTGAGTAGAAAATCAACAATTAAAAGCAAGGGGAGAAAGGCATGGGTACCTAAGAAATTTATAATTGATGCTAGTGGTCCTAAGATTTGGGTACCTAAGTATTGTGTTTTTCATGTGATATAGGTAGAAGAACCAAGCTTGTGGATAGTTGATAGTGGGTGCTCAAAGCATATGACTGAGGATGAGAGAAAATTCTCCACTATCAACCACACTAGCAAAGGAAAAGTCTCATTTGGTAATAGCGGCAAACTTAAGATTCTAGGAAAGGGCACAATTGAGGTATCCCCCAATCTCGCCATTCATAAAGTGCTATTAGTTAAAAATATGAAATTTAATTTACTTAGTGTAAGTCAACTATGTGATGCAAACCTTGATGTTAAATTTGATTCATCAAAATGTTTTATAAGACACAAAACTATAAATGATTGCATGTTAGTAGGTTTTAGGAAATCAAATATATATTATGTTGATTTATTCTATGCTACTAATGCTTCCACTAAGTGTCTTATTGCAAAAGAGGAAGAAAGTTGGGTTTGGCATAGGAGGCTAGGACACATAAACATGAAGAATATAGCCAAAATAGTGAAATTGAAGCTAGTCAAAGGATTGCCTAAAGTCAAATTTCTCAAGGACAAGATGTGTGATGCATGCCAAGAAGGGAAACAAAAACATCACACAAAGGTAAAAAATTAATTAGTACCTCTTAAACATTAGAATTACTACATATGGATTTATTTGATTGCCATAGTACCCCCTCTATAATTGGTAGTAAATATTGCTTGGTAATAGTAGATGATTTCTCTAGGTTTACTTGGGTATTTTTCTTGAAAAATAAAGATGAAACCTTAGGAATAATCATAGGATTTAGCAAAAGAGTAGAAAATAAAAGAAAACTCAAAATCAACCGGATCCGTAGTGATCATGGTGGAGAATTTGAGAATTCTAATTTTTCAAATTTTTGCTTAGAACAAGGGTACAAGCATGAATTTTCTTGTCCTAGAACACCCCAACAAAATTGTTTGTGGAAAGGAAAATCGTGTCTACAAGAAGCGGCTAGGACAATGCTTAATGCATATTCCTTACCTAGCTACTTGTGGGCGGAAGCGGTTAATACCGCTTGCTATATCCAAAATAGGGTATTGATTCATAGGTTTTTAGGAAAAACTCCATTTGAATTGTGGAATGGTACAATTCCAACAATTCATTATTTTAAGGTCTTTGGATGTAAAGTCTATATTTTAAATACCAAAGACAACCTAGGTAAGTTTGAGTCCAAAGCGGATGAGGGAATCCTAGTTGGATACTCATCCACTAGTGTAGGATATAGAGTTTACAATAAAAGGACTCAAAAGATTGAAGAATCTTCAAATGTTCAATTTGATGAAACTTCCAATACATACCCTAGAAAATCCTCTATTGATGATGATATTAATAATGAAAATCAAGAAATTACTCAACAATTTCAATATTTAACCTTAGGGGGGTAATAATCAAGGGGGAGGATTGAATCAAGGGGGAGCAAGGGATGATTCCGATGATGAGTATAGGATTGAGGTTGATCATGATCAAAATCAACTTAATACACCTCCTAGAACAATAAGAGTTCATCAAAGTCACCCCTTAGATCAAATTATGGGTGAATTATTTCAAGGAGTTAGGACTAGGTCATTCCATAGGGATCCCACTAGTCATATAGCTCTAATCTATCAAATTGAGCCCAAAACAATTAAAGATGCATTACTTGATCCGGATTGGATCTTAGCAATACAAGATGAATTGGCTCAATTTGAAAGGAGTCAAGTATGGGAGTTAGTTCCTAGACCAAGTGAAAACACCATTGTTACTACAAGATGGGTCTTTAGGAACAAACTAGATGACCAAGGAAATATCACTAGAAATAAAGCACGATTAGTTGCAAGGGGTTTTAATCAAGTTGAAGGACTTGATTATGATGAAACATATGCCCCGGTTGCTAGGTTAGAGTCCATTAGAATACTTTTAGTGTATGCCTCCTATATGGGTTTCAAACTCCATCAAATGGATGTCAAATCGGCATTCCTAAATGGGTTTATTAAGGAAGAGGTGTATATAGAACAACCTCCCGGGTTTGAAAATATGGACTACCCAAACCATGTATACAAGCTTAGGAAAGCTTTATATGGGTTGAAACAAGCTCCCCGGGCTTGGTATGAAAATCTTTCCTAATCTCTAAGGATTTTAAAAGGGGTAGTATAGATCAAACTCTCTTTATAAAGTCAACATCTAAGGACATTTTTGTAGCCCAAGTATATGTTGATGACATTATCTTTGGGTCAACAAATGATGAACTCTTTCAAGACTTTATTCAAAATATGGAAAAAGAGTTTAAAATGAGTCTAGTTGAGGAATTAAATTTCTTTCTAGGATTGCAAGTCAAACAAACTAGTGAAGGTATTTATATTTATCAAACCAAATATGCTAAGGAAATGATTAAGAAATTTGGTTTGGAAAATGCTAAAGTAGTCTCAACTCCAATGGGAACCAATACTAAAATAGATAGTGATAGTGAAGGAAAACAAAAAGATCTTATACTTTATAGGAGCATGATTGGTAGCCTTTTGTACTTAACCGCTAGTAGACCCGACATACTATTTGTGGTTGGTATGTGTGCTAGGTATCAATCATGTGCTAAAGAATCTCATTTAGTTGCCGTTAAGAGAGTTCTAAGATATGTTAAAGGCACACTAAATGTAGGTTTATGGTACCCTAGGACTAGGTCTTTTAATTTGATTGGGTACACCGATTCCGATTATGCCGGTTGCAAATTGGATCGGAAGAGTACTAGTGGTGGATGCCAATTCCTTGGGTCCTTCCTAGTTAGTTGGAGTAGTAGGAAGCAACCTTGTGTTGCTTTATCCACCACCGATGCCGAATATGTGGCTATAGGTGGTTGTGTAGCTCAACTACTATGGATGAAACATACCTTAGAAGATTATGAGCTATCTTACTCCAACATGAAAGTATTTTGTGATAATGTAAGCACCATTAACTTGACCAAAAATCCGGTGCATCACTCTAGGACCAAGCACATTGAAGTGAAACATCACTTCATTAGAGATCATGTGGCAAAGGGGGACATTGAGCTTAATTACATTGAATCCAAGTCCAACCTAGCCGACATATTTACCAAGGCTCTTCCCGAGGTAGAATTTTCATCACTTAGGAGAGAACTTGGAATGTGCTTGGTTGAGTAAAGGTATAGGTTTGCATGATCCTATAGAAATACTAGGATTTATACCTTTGAGCATCTCACAAAATACCTAAGAAACCATGATTTTTGTATTGAGCAACTTAGACAACATGTGAGATGTTAGGAAGAAACACTTGGTTCATCATGCTTGTTATGATGCATTACTATGGACCAAAGTGTCATCTAGAGACATTAATCCTTCATTGGACCAATCATTGGGAAGGCTTATTCACAATTGATGTGCATATAGCTCCAAGAACATGATTGGAAATGTCAAATAAAACATATTTTAAACTATGTTTATCATACTATGAAAAGCAGTTTTCAAGTGAAACACAAAAGTGATACAAAGTTTGCAAACTTTTTAGAACTTTTGCTAGTTTCCAAGTTTGTATCAATATTGAAATCTGGAAAACATATATTTTTCAAAATATTTTTCCTTGATAAAGTATGATCTCAGAAATGTGTACACAAAATTTCGCGATTTTTCGAGGTTTATGGAATTTCTGACACATTTCTGAATTTGGACCAAAAGGTCGAATTATATTACATGTAGCAATATCGTTCGTAAACCAATGATCGACATAATCGTGGTTTTCAGAAAATAGCTCCATTTTCTGATATTTAGTGTATTGTTGATATCCTAAAACTCTAGCATGATAATATTGAGTATAAACAACGTGTATGGTCAGATTAATGTAGTGTTTTAGGGAGTTTCACAAAATTTTATCTTTTTCATCCTAAATTTCCATTGTTGGTGCAAAGTTAGGATTTAAATCTTCAAATTGTTTAATAGACTTTTGCTCCACATGTTTTGGTACTCATCATGAACTATATCTTGGATTAAGGGGGAATTTTTTCAATTCTATACCTTAGTTCAAGATTTCAATGATTTCAATTCTTCTATGGCATATATGGTTTCTTCTCTTTTTGATGTATGTCAAAGGGGGAGAAGAAATGTTTAAGTTAGGACTGGATATATGATCATATGACTATGTGTATCTTTAAAAGACCTAACTTAAATGATTGTCATACATCAAAAAGGGGGAGATTGTTGGTGCAACAATGCCCCAAGCATTTTTATGTTTTGATGTTTGGATAATCATCTAAGTTAGGCAATAAATTGTGATCTAATTGTGAACGTGTTCAAGTGACAGGGAAGTCCAAGTATGATCTTAGCAAGAGAAGTCCAAGGTAAAGGTTTGGCGGCATAAGACCAAGCATGTTGTCTTGGCGGCATTAAGTCCAAACGAACTTTGGCAAAGGAAGTCCAAAGGCAAGTCTTGACAGCATAAGTCCAAGCATGTAGACTTGGCAGCGTAAAGTCCAAGCACGCTTTGGCAAAGGAAAACCCAAGACATGACAAAATCAAAGGAAGCTCTTGAAAGCAAAGCGCAAAGGATGAACAAGTCGCGAACTCGGAGGGATCCTTGAAGCGCAAGGCTTAAGAAAGAGTTAGAAGGTTGAGTCTAGGTCTAGGGGGTGAAATCAAGTATGAAATATTCATACTTGATGTGTATCAGTCGACTGATACGATGTATCACGATCGTCAGTTCGATCGAGTCGTTGAAACCACGATCACGATCGCTGGCAATGAGTCGATCGATGATTAATCGACCGCCGCAAAGGGCCGATCGATCAAGGCAAAAACAGGCACAGAATGGAGTCCCACTCGACTACGACTTGTGATCACTCGACTGATCACTTCATCAGTCGACTGATGAAGGGATCAGTCGACTGATGAAAGTGTCATTGGACGAAATGACTCTGAATCCCGCGAATCCGGCTATTCAAAAGTCGTTAACCGCGCCAGCAGTCGACTGATGCTGTACATCAGTCAACTGATGGTGCTCTAATGGGAAAATCAGCCTTCTCTCTATAAAAAGAGGGTTGATGGAGGTTTTTGGGTTTAATGCTTATTCTCTGATTCTTCTCAAAAGCCTCCACAAGTTTTCTAGCTTTCTAAGTGATCTTAAATCCCCTCCTCTTCTCTATAAGCTTAAATTTTCATTCTTTGTAAAGAAGAGGAGTTGTGTTGTAAAGGAAAGCTTCTTAGTGGATTTGCTTGGGTTAATCGACCTTAAGGATCGCCGTGGAGTAGGAGCGTTATCTCTGAACCACGTAAAGGCTTTGTTTGCATTGTTTTTGTTTTTACATATATTATTTGTGTTTGCTTCCGCTAATCACTCTTGTAGAAACGAAAAACGCTATTCACCCCCCTCTAGCTTCCAAACGATGACCAACAGTTACATGTATCCTTGTCTAGAACATTTTTAGTTCTGATTAGAAGGGTTCCTTTACATCGACTTGTGGGTCGGTGGTATCTCTACTGTCAGGTGAGATGGGGATCAACAATTAAGAAGTCAAGGGATGACCTTAGACTTTGATAGGCATACTTTCACTATAGACATATCTTTACGGATGGTTAAATTATTGAGATTATGGTATGATTATGTCTCTAAGATGTTCGAATAATCCGAGAGTAGTCAGATGTAGTTTTGGATGAACTCCTAGGTTTGTCGCTGCATAGGCAAGTGGAGTAGGCGATCGGAGTGATTTCGAAGATAGGGTCGATGTTTAATACCTCATACGAATGATAATTTTAATTGGTATCAGTGTTGCTAAATACTATGGAAATGGGAAGAACGTAAGTTGCGATTATAGGAGATGTTGGAGGGGATATTTATCTATCCCAATATTTCTCCTGGAGAAGATCTAGAACTCTTTGTTGAAAGAGAGATGGACCTTTGAGATTATGCATCGATTATCGATGATGGAATGCGATAGTTGTTAAAGGTGAATATCCTCCATTGTGGATAGATGATCTGTTTAGATCAGCAATGGACACCTGTGTATACTCTAGAGTTAGTTTACGACTAGAGTGTTGATATTGTAGTGACATGATGTCATACAATTATCATTGTCATTGTGATGATTGATATATCATCAGTGTAGAGTAAAAAGGATGTAGGTGTGTAAAGACAATAATTTCATACTTGGTATGAATTTTATGAGTTTTGATTATGTTGTTAGACTATTAAACGATTTAGTCGTCCATGGATTTGAGAAATCGTGTACTCGGGACATGATTGGATCAGGTTGTGGTTGTTGGAGTTGCGTAACTTGGCCACTGTTGATTGTAATAGTTGGAGTTGCGCACTCGGCCACCATAGTTGTTGTTTCCTTGTATGGATTTGGTTATTACCATAGATATTGATAGGATGCTTTTAAGCGTTAGTATATCACTGACTTGTTTGATCAGGAAGGTGATGGAATGTACTTGGTCGAAAGCCTGTGAAACTAGTTTTCAGGGCTTAGTCGATGGTTGACTTTTGCATCAGTGTTATTTAATCCTTTCGATGTGGATGGAAGGGTATTGTACTCAGATACATCGCTTCAGTGAATGGAGCGATCCCGATGCAGTTGAATGAGGCATACCTTAAGCTAACGATAGTTGAGGAATTGTGAGATAAGCTGTTAGGCACGTGAAGTGGGTCTAGCAGATATGATCTTTGTAGTAGTTGTATGGAGCAGAAGTGCTCATGGAGTTTTGACTAGCTATTGGATAGCCACTATAGAGTTGCTGGAACACGAACAGTTGCAACAAGGGACATTGGTCTCTATAGTCTCCCATGCACTTACACAGTGTGTGGTATAGTAGATTCTGAATGGTTGATGGACTTCTCTTTTGAGAAGATAATTCTCCGTCTCTGATAAGGATAGTGTGTTTTGGACACGCATCCAAATAAGGAAGAGTTACTATAGGAAGCACATCATTAGAGATTTGCTATTCATCCTGATGGTACTCGGATGTACCAAGATTTGAAATGTTTATACTGGGTGGAACGGTATAAAGAGAGATATAGCAGATTTTGCTGCTCGATGTTTAGTATGCCAGTAGGTGAAGGCTGAACATCAAAAATTCGCTAGAGTGCTCTAGGAAATTCCGATTTCGGAATGGAAGTGGGAGCATATCACTATTGATTGCGTTACGGGATTGCCTAGAACCCATAAGGGACGTGATGTAATTTGGGTGATTGTGGATCGGCTAACCAAATCAGCTCACTTTTTGCCTATTCACGGGATGGACTCGTTGGACCGTCTGGTAGAGTTATATTGTCGAGGGATTGTAAGATTGCACGGAGTGCCTTTGAGTATAATATCTGGTAAAGACTTGCGATTTATCTTGTGATTCTTAGCAGAGTTTGCAGTAGGCTATGGGGCCACAGAGTATCCAACATGATGCAGAGTTGGTGTGTGTCATCAGATGATAGTTATTAGAGGCACAGGATCGACAAAAGAGCTACGCAGACCAAAGGCGAAGGCCTTTGGAATTCTCAGTTGAGGAAAATGTATTTCTGCGTGTTTCACCTACGAAAGGGGTGAAATGATTTGGGTTGACAGGAACATTAGCTCCATACTACATTGGTCCATTTGAGATATTGGAGAGGATTGGAGGTGTATCTTACCGATTGGCTTTACCTCCAGTACTGGCAGGTGTTCACAACGTATTTCCTGTTTCTATGCTGAGGAAATACATGCCGCATTCAAATCATGTTCTGAAGGAGGTTCTGATTCCACTTCAGCCTAATGCGACTTACGAGGAGATTCCAATGCGAATTCTTGGTCGCAAGGAGCGACAATTGTTGGACAAAACCATTCGACTCGTAAAGGTTGGATGACAATATTATACTGATGAGAAGGCTATGTGAGAGCTGGAAGATAGTATTCGAGCTCGATACCCTCATCTGTTCACTTGAGGTGTGTGTGTGGTCCTTTCGGAAACTTGCTTGAAGTAATTTTTACAAGTTAGTATGAAATTTGGGGACAAAATTTTATTAAGTGGGGGAGAATATAAAATATCATAGTGAAAAAAAATAGTGATAAATAACACAGGTTAATTGGGAAAATACCTCATAGAATTTTGGAAATTTTTCAGTATTCATTTCCACGTGATATGGTTGATTTTATAAAAAAAATATTGAGTGGGAGTTATAAAGTCTATTTGGATTAATGGGATTAATGCAGATTTTAATTAAGCATTAATTAAACCTAACACTAGGTTTAAGTTGCTTATTAAAATCTAAATCATAGCCGACTATTAATCCTTTAATCTTTCATTTCCTTCTTCCGAATCTGATTTCCCCAACCTCACGTCGTGACTTTTCCTTTCCCCCGATCTCGATCCGGATTCTTCGTCTCTGATTCCTCACCGCGACTTCATCTCCGCCATCGGCTTCTCCCTCGCGCGTCGGCCACACCCAGCACGCCTTTTCCGCTCAGCGAGCGGCTTTTGTCCTCTCACGCCGTGAGCTCCTCTTCGATCGCCGGCGCCCCAAACCAGCCCGCCACGCCAGTCGCTTTCGCCATGCCACTGCCACCCATCATCGCTTGCCTCATCGGGAAGATGATCCGTTGTCTCTTCTCACCGTTGATCCATCTGTTAGGGCAATCTCTTGCCGTGATATGGTTTTGATGGTGTGGCAAAGGGGTTAAGTTAGGTTGGTATTGTTGATTTGATATGTGCGTTGAAGTCGTGCAGGACTTAGTAATTCGCACATGGAGCCATGGCGAGTTTCACCAACTCATCACTCGGGCCTTGAGTCGGTGAAGGACTGCTTTGCGGAAGCCGTGCGCTTGGAGCATCCGAGGGACCGCCGGACGAGAAGCTTGGAGTGAAGCCGGAGGAAGTAGACTTCGAGGCAAGAGACGCGAAGGAGCATTGCAGAGCCGTGCGCCTGATGCTGCCGAGGGACGTGGCCGAGAACGAAGAGAACTTCAAAGGCGAGGGACTCCGAGAGATGAGAGTGAGCGATTGTAACCCGGGAAGGGTAGCTCTTAGGTGAAACTTGGCCATTTGGCCAAGTGTCGGATGGGTTTTCCCGACACCAGTCGACTGCCATGTCATGGTAGTCGATCGCTCGAGTCGATGGGTCGATCGACCGGTCTAATGTTCTTGAATCAGTTGATCACCGATCGCGCATGGCGCCGATCGATGGAGCTGATCGGCCGATCGCCAAGGGCGGCGGTCGGCAATGATCGATGTCACCGGCACGGGCACATAATGGAGTCGACCTCGTTGAGGACTCGACTGGTTGACATCGGGGTGCCATCCCGATCGATGCTGCCGTTGGATAGTATCCAACGTGGAAAGCGACCGTTATTGGGCAACGGCTACAGCACCAGTCGACTGATGGGTGCCATCAGTCGACTGCTCCTGTGTCAACGGGAAGAAACCCTCTTCCTCTATAAAAAGGAAGGGGGTAAGGGTTTGGGAGAAAAATGCTTATGCTCTAATACTCTCCCAAAGTTCCCTAAAGCTTTCCATCCTCTTACTCAAGCTTATTTCCATTCTATTTGTAAGAGGAGTGTTTGTAAAGGTTACCTCCACCTAGCTTGGTGCAAAGGAGAGACCAATAGTGATTGGGTTTCGGAGTGATTCACCGTGGACGAATCGGACCGTGGATTAGCGGCGTAGCCGTGAACCACGTTACATCTCGGTGTTTGTATTGCTTGCTTATATTTTGTTTGTCTTTGTTTGTATTTGTATATTCCGCTTGCGCTAACGCTTTGTAGACGAACAAAATACGACGATCATCGAACGAGGGCTATTCACCCCCCTCTAGCCGGCCAATCGTACCGATCCCCGACAAGTGGTATCAGAGCCAAGTCATTTGTCGAGGACTAACCGCCGCAATAAACACTTCATCTAAAGATGGCCGGCTCAAACATCCACCCACCGAAGTTCGACGGCGAATTCTCTTGGTGGAAAAAGAGAATGGAGGTATTCTTCGAAACCGACTTTGAAATATTGTTAATTATGGAAAACGGTTTCGAGTTGCCTAGGAACGAAAATGGGGAGCCATTGGAGAAATCAAGGTGGAGCAAGAGACAAAGAGAAGAATACTTGGCAAATTCAAAGGCCAAGCACCACCTATACAATGTCCTCCCCCAACAAGAAGTAAATAGAATAGGGGAGTGCTCAAGTGCCAAAGAGATGTGGGAGAGATTGGTTGAACTTCATGAAGGCACTTCGGAAGCCAAGCTAGCGAGAAGAGATCTCCTCCGCTCCCAACTATCAAATATTAAGCTTGAAAAGGGAGAAAAGGTAACTTCCCTACATTCTAGAATTAAAGAAATATTAATTGGGCTAACAAGTGTAGGTGAGAAGCTATCAAACCGGGATATGGTAATGAAGGCCATAGATGCCTTTCCCCGGTCCTCAAAATGGAGCTCCATGGTGGACTCATTTTACATCTCCAAGAACCTAGAAGTGAGCACCTTGGAGGAATTCTTTTCAACCATGGAGCTTCATGAGACAAGGCTTGAAGTTATACAAGAAGAGCCTAGAGTCCAAAATTCAAGGGGAGTAGCCTTGTTGGCAAATAAGGGGAAAAAGAAGATGGAAGTCCCCTCCTCCTCATCCGATGAAGCCTCTACCTCCTCCATGGATAGCACGGAAGAAGCCTACATGGTAAGGAAGGTAAGGCGTGCATTTAAGAATCTTAGATTTGATAAATTTCATGATAGGAATAGAAGACCAAGGGGGAAGGTCATATGCTACAATTGCCAAGGAGAGGGGCACATAAGGGATAATTGTCCCCTCCTAAACAAGAGCAAGGAAGAGAAGAAAAAGAAGGAAGAAAAGAAGAAGAAGAAGGGGAGCAAGAAGAAAGAGGAGAAGAAGGCCAAAGAAAAAGGAAAGTCAATGGCTCTCAAAGCCAAGACATGGGATGACGTTGCCCCATCCTCCTCATCCGAAGAAGAAGAGCATGTCTACTCCAACCTAGCACTAATGGCTCTTCATGACTCGGAGTGCTCCTCCTCCTCCTCAAATGAAGAATCAAGCTCAAGTGGGGAGAGCTCAAATGAAGGGGGAGCCTCCACATCCTCCTCATCCGAAGAAGAAGAAGAGGATATGGAAACTATGGTAACGAAAGCCTCTCCTAAGAAAATAGTTTCCATAATTTCTAGTTTAACTAAGGACTTATTTGGCATGAAAAAGAAAAATAAAAGCATGCTTAATCAAATTAAGGATTTAGAAAATAAGCTAGAAAATGCATGCTTAAATGAAAATAATTCTTCTTGCCATGATGATGCATGCTCACATGATTATATGCCTTTAGATGTTAGTGATGCATGCATAGAGGAAAATAGGGCATTAAGGGAAAAGGTAGATTATTTAACCAAAGCCCTAGAGAAATTCACAATTGGCTCCAACACCTTAAATATGATCTTAGGGAGCCAAAGAGCTAGTTTCAACAAGAAAGGCCTAGGATACAAAGAAAAGAAAAATGAAAAGGCCTATAAATGCCTAATAGCTAGGGGACAAGATAAAAAGAGGGTAATAGCTAGAAAATGGATCCCCAAGGAATATCTAGTGAACCCAATAGGAAAGAACTTATTTTGGGTTCCAAAATCCATCCTTAAGGGTTAGGATACCCCTAGGGTAGTCAACCACATGGACCTAATCAATATCATATTTTGGTTGACTTAGGATGACGGGACAACATTTTTTAGATAGTGTTGGGTGATGATAACGTACCCATAAATAGATAATAATGCTTAAATCATGATGATTAATGTAATTGCTATGTATATTTGCAATCATGATTTATGTTTTTGAAATTTGGCACGTTATCATGAGAAATAGGTTTGAATCATGCTTTAGGTAATACTTTGTTTATTGTCATCATATAATATCTAATGCATGACTATTATTTGATGAATACATGAGTTTCATGATCATAATGTAGAATTCATTCATATATGTCATTATGATCATGTTAATTGTTAGGTTGATACTTGACCATGATAGAATTGCATGAATATATTGGTTAAGTATATTCAAATACCCCCTAGGATGCATCTCACACTCACTATAGGCTACCTTGATTGAAAACTTAGCATGAGTGAGATGTTAGGATGATACAAATGTCCACTAATGCCTATGGCATTTAGATGGTCATTTAAAGTATCAACATAGCAATAATAGACCAATCATGGGGAAGGCTTATGTTTAATTCATAGACATATTGCCCAAAGATCATGGTTGGATATTTCATATGTTTTCAAAACAATTTCTTACCTTTAAATACATGTATTCATGTTTTGGAACAATTGGAACCAAAACTTGGTGTTAAACTTGATACTATCATGATCAAAAACCTAGTAGTTTTTAAAGCTTTTGGATTTTTGGCAAAAATGTGAAATATAATGATTTTTCATGAAAAACTATTTTTCCCTGATAGATACACTTAAATGAAATGTGTTCCCCAAATTTCATGATTTTTCAAATTTTCTGGAATTTAGTATACGAACATTCAATGTGCCGATGTCGATTTCGCATCAAGAACTACCGAATTCCAATTTTTTATCAACTTGTGGTATTTTCTTTCTATTAGACTTGATGCCATATGCTCTTAACTTAGTATTCATATTTTTGATGGTGTCAAAGGGGGAGAAATGAATATGTTTAAGTTAATTATGATATGGGGAGAGATTAAGGGGGAGTTTCAATTAAGGGGGAGTTTCAGAGATTTAGGGGGAGTTGCATGTTGCTATCAAATGTTTATGTTTACATGCTTTCTTTCCTTAAAAATTTATATCAAATGTTTTTACCTAACTTAAACGGATTGCCACACATCAAAAAGGGGGAGATTGTTAGGGCAATCTCTTGCCGTGATATGGTTTTGATGGTGTGGCAAAGGGTTTAAGTTAGGTTGGTATTGTTGATTTGATATGTGCGTTGAAGTCGTGCAGGACTTAGTAATTCGCACATGGAGCCATGGCGAGTTTCACCAACTCATCACTCGGGCCTTGAGTCGGTGAAGGATTGCTTTGCGGAAGCCGTGCGCTTGGAGCATCCGAGGGACCGCCGGACGAGAAGCTTGGAGTGAAGCCGGAGGAAGTAGACTTCGAGGCAAGAGACGCGAAGGAGCATTGCAGAGCCGTGCGCCTGATGCTGCCGAGGGACGTGGCCGAGAACGAAGAGAACTTCGAAGGCGAGGGACTCCGAGAGATGAGAGTGAGCGATTGTAACCCGGGAAGGGTAGCTCTTAGGTGAAACTTGGCCATTTGGCCAAGTGTCGGATGGGTTTTCCCGACACCAGTCGACTGCCATGTCATGGCAGTCGATCGCTTCCGAGTCGATGGGTCGATCGACTGGTTTAATGTGGCCGAATCAAGTTGATCACCGACCCGATGGGCGATCGATGGCTTGATCACCGACCGCCAAGGGACGGCAATGATCGATGTCACCGCGTGCACGCACGTAATGGAGTGACCTCGTTGAGGACTCGACCGTTGACATCGGGCCGATCGATGGGTGCCATCACCGACCGATGCGGTGTCGCTTGGATAGTATCCAACGCGTGGAAAGCTGGCCGTTATTGGGCAACGGCCACGACTACGACCGATAGGTGCCATCGACTCCCTCGTCAACGGAAGAAACCCTCTTCCTCTATAAAAAGGAAGGGGGTAAGGGTTTGGGAGAAAAATGCTTATGCTCTAATACTCTCCCAAAGTTCCCTAAAGCTTTCCATCCTCTTACTCAAGCTTATTTCCATTCTATTTGTAAGAGGAGTGTTTGTAAAGGTTACCTCCACCTAGCTTGGTGCAAAGGAGAGACCAATAGTGATTGGGTTTCGGAGTGATTCACCGTGGATGAATCGGACCGTGGATTAGCGGCGTAGCCGTGAACCACGTTACATCTCGGTGTTTGTATTGCTTGCTTATATTTTGTTTGTCTTTGTTTGTATTTGTATATTCCGCTTGCGGTAACGCTTTGTAGACGAACAAAATACGACGATCATCGAACGAGGGCTATTCACCCCCCTCTAGCCGGCCAATCGTACCGATCCCCGACACCATCTACTTGTGTATCATTGCCAATCCAAGTGAGCTAGATGTCGCAGCCATGGTCACGAATCTAGCCACAGCGCTGAGCCATCATCTGCCAGTTTTTCCCTTCTCCTAGTTCAGATCGTCGTCGCCTCCATCGCGAGTACTGGGATTCTCTGTCTACACCGTCGAATTTCCTTCTTGTGCTTTGTCGATCCAGACGACAGTGAGGGGGGATGAGCTCTCATGCTTGTGTTGTTGCCGCTCCCCTCTTCGGTGGGTGTTGCACGTGATTGTGATGAAAGCGTTGTAAGGTTGAGGAGTGGAATTTGGTGATTTCAGGTGTTTAGGATTTGTTGGAATTGTGCGTGGGTTGCAGTCAACTGGTAGATTCAAATTGGATATACTAAGGAAATGAAGAAGCTGTGCAAGAGTAGATAAGTTTGGTAAGTTCAGATCTGAATGGTTATAAATACATATCGTTTGATTGGTATATTCACAGTTAATATTATGGATTGATATGTTGAATTATTTGTAGACGAGCTGAATGTTGTAGGTTAGCTGTGTTGTAATTATGGATTGGATTTTTCGGATGGACTGTGGATGATTGGCTTAGGACAGGTAAGTTTTTGGTTTGAATATTATAAATATGAGAATATACTTATAGTAATCTTGTTGGTGATGTTTCGGCTTGGTTGATATAGATTGGATGGTACAAAGCTGATTTTCTACTGTGGATCAAGGAACTGGGCTAGATAAACTGGGTAAGTGTGGATTTGATTACATGGTGATATGGATATTATGTTGTAGTTGTGTGGTTATTAGGTTGTTAATAATAGCTAATGGAGGAAGGTTGCCCTTCTTGTAATGATCTAGTATATCTGATTAAGGGAATGGATTGATCAATAGATGTGAAGGCTTGATTAGGTCAAGTGGATAACTGGATCAAACTAGTTGATCGGGATATGAAGTCGATGTAGGATTCGATTTGATTATTTGTCGATACTTGCACTTAATCATAATGTTTGATATGTGTAGGACGTGGATACGAGACAGACTGCATCGCGTGAAGATATTATTATTACGAGCAATATAATAGGTGGGTAATTTCCTACCCTAGTCAGGTAGATGTAATTGCATTCAGATTTAGTCATAGATATGAGCATGTTAGGTGTTCATATTATCTTGACCTTGCTCTTATTATCCATATGCTTGATACTTGTCGTTGGCTATATATGCTCAAATGTTGATATCACATTTTCCTTTATCACGATTTAGGAGTTACAGATGTGATGTAAGTAGATCTATAAATGTTTAGTAGGGTGTAGATGTCGGAGTATGAATGATAACCTGATTTGTAAATTGGGTAAAAGTTCATCCGTTGGTAGGTAATGACTTAAATGTAGGATTTATTCCAATACCCGTATGTTGCAAACTTATTACCAACCATGTATTGTGTAATGGTTAAGTGAAGGGTGATTAGTGTGTCACGACAGATCGGTGGTCCCAGCTTGATATGATTAGTTGAGTATGACTCTCTATAGGAGAGAGAGTGCATCGATCAGTTGAGTACCACTCTCTATTGGATAGAGAGTGTTATGATCAGTTGAGTACGACTCTCTACAAGATAGAGAGTGCGTTGATCAGATTGGTACGTCTCTCTGTATAACAGATGTTGGGGATCGATTGGCCGGCTAGAGGGGGGTGAATAGCTCTCGTTCGTTGGATGTCGTAATTTTCTCGTCTACAAAACATGAGCGCAAGCGGAATATGCAAATACAAATAAATAAAGACAAGCAAATAAACAAACAATACAAACACTGAGATGTAACGTGGTTCACGGTTACGCCGCTAATCCACGGTCTGATTCGTCCACGGTGAATCACTCCGCAATCTATCCACTAGATCTCTCCTTTGCACAAAGCTAGGTGGAGGTAACCTCTTTTACACAAAGATCACTCTTCTACAATGGAATGAAGATTAGAGCAAGTAGAAGAGTGGGAAATCGTTTAGGGCACTTTGGGAGTAGTTGGACGTTCAAGCATTTTTCTCCCAAAGCCCCATCCCCTTCCTTTTTATAGAGGAAGAGGGTTTCTTCCGACACGTGATCACCGATCGATGCCCTCGATCACCGACCGATCCCGTAGTCGCTGCCCAATAACGGCCGCTTCCACATTGGATTCCATCCAGCAGATTGGCATCACGATCGATCCTACCATCGGGCCGATCGATGCTCGATCCGAGTGCTCAACCGAGTCGACTCCATTCTCAGGCCCGCATCGGCCATCACGATCACCCATAGCGATCGCCAAGCACTAAACTGGTTTTATACCAGTCGATCGACCCATCGACTCAGATCAGTCGACTGCCATTCCCTGGCAGTCGACTGATGTCGGGAAAACCCATCCAACACTTGGCCAAATGACCAAGTTTCACCTAAGAGCTACCCCTTCCCGGGTTACATTCGCTCACTCTCATCTCTCGGAGTCCCTCGCCTTCGAAGTTCTCTTCGTTCTCGGCCACGTCCCTCGACAACATCAGGCGCACGACTCTACAATGCTCCTTCGCATCTCTTGCCTCGAAGTCTACTTCATCCGGCTTCACTCCAAGCTTCTCATCTGGCGGTCCCTCGGATGCTCCAAGCCCACGGCTTCCGCAAAGCTATCCTTCACCGACTCAAGGCACGAGTAATGAGATGTGAAACTCGCCACGGCTCCATGTGCGAATTACTAAGTCCTGCACGACTTCAACGCACATATCAAATCAACATAACACACTAACTTAAACCCTTTGCCACACACATCAAAACCATATTACGGCAAGAGATTGCCTTAACAATCTCCCCCTTTTTGATGTGTGGCAATCCGTTTAAGTTAGGTAAAAACATTTGATATAAATTTTAAGGTAAGAAAGCATGTAAACATAAACATAATATAGCAACATGCAACTCCCCCTTAATCCATGAAACTCTCTATACAAATTTTCTCCCCCTATCATATATTTCTCCCCCTAAAATAATTAACTTAAACATAATTATTTCTCCCCCTTTGACACCATCAAAAAGATTAACACTAAGTTAAAAGCACATGACATCAAGTCTAATAGAAAGAAAATACCACAAGTTGATTTAAAATCAGAATTCAGCCTTTACTGGTCTGATATTCAGGTCATCAGTCGACTGGTTCAGACTACCAGTCGACTGGCACGCTGTTTTCGGGATTTCTGATTTCTGGGGTGAATTTCAGAAATGCGTTAAAAATTCCAGAAAATTCGAAAAATCATGAAATTTGGGGAACACATTTCTTTTAAGTATATCTATCAGTGAAAAATATGTTTTCATGAAAAATCATTATATTTCCACGTATTTGCCAAAAATCCAAAAGCTTTAAAAACTACTAGGTTTTTGATCATAAGAGTATCCATTTTAACACCTAGTCTTGCATCCAATTGTTTCAAAACATGAATACATGTATTTTAAAGTAAGAAATTGTTTTGAAAACATATGAAATATCCAACCATGATCTTTGGGCAATATGTCTATGAATTAAACATAAGCCTTCCCCATGATTGGTCTATTATTGCTATTTTGATACTTTAAATGACCATCTAAATGCCATAGGCATTAGTGGACATTTGTATCATCCTAACATCTCACTCATGCTAAGTTTTCAATCAAGGTAGCCTATGGTGAGTGTGAGATGCATCCTAGAGGGTATGTGTGTATATTTAACCAATATATTCATGCAATTCTATCAAGGTTAAGTATCAACCTAATAATCCTCATGGCCATAAAGGCATATATGAATGAATCCTACATTATGATCATGAAACTCATGTATTCATCAAATAATAGTCATGCATTAGGTATTATATGATGATAATAAACAAAGTATCACCTAAAGTATGATTCAACCCTATTTCCCATGATTATGTGCCAAATATCAATAGCATACATCATGATTGCTAACATACATAGCAATTACATTAATCATCATGATTTAAGCATTATTATCTATTTATGGGCACGTTATCATCACCCAACACTATTCTAAAATGTTGTCCCGCCATCCTAAGTCAACCAAAATATGATATAGGTTAATTCCTTATGGTTGACTACCCTAGAGTTATCCTAACCCTTAAGGATGGATTTTGGAACCCAAAATAAGTTCTTTCCTATTGGGTTCACTAAGTATTCCTTGGGGATCCATTTCCTAGCTATTACTTTCTTCTTATCTTGTCCCTTAGCTATTAGTCATTTGTAGGCCTTTTCATTTTTCTTTTCCTTGTAGCCTAGGCCCTTTTTGTTGAAACTAGCTCTTTGGCTCCCTAAGATCATGTTCAATGTGTTGGAGCCAATTGTGAATTTTCTAGGGCTTTTGTTAAATAATCTACCTTTTCCCTTAAAGCCCTATTTTCATTTATACATGCATCACTAACATCTAATGGCACATAAAGGTCATGTGAGCATGCATCATTTAAGCTAGAAGAAATATTATCATTTAAGCATGCATTTTCTAGCTTATTTTCCAATGCCTTAATTTGATTAAGCATGCTTTTATTTTTATTTTTCATTCCAAATAAGTCCTTAGTTAAACTAGAAATTATGGAAACTATTTTCTTAGGAGAGGCTTTCGTTACCATAGTTTCCATATCCTTTTCTTCTTCTTCGGATGAGGAGGATGTAGAAGCTCCTCCTTCATTTGAGCTCTCCCCACTTGAGCTTGATTCTTTATTTTCGGTGGAGGAGGAGCAATCCGAGTCATGAAGAGCCATTAGTGCTAGGTTGGAATAGACATGCTCTTCTTCTTCGGATGAGGATGAGGAAGCAAGGTCATCCCATGTCTTTGCTTTGAGTGTCATGGCCTTCCCTTTTCCTTTTGCCTTCTTTTCTTCTTCATTTCTCTTGCTCCCCTTCTTCTTCCTCTTTTCTTCTTTCTTTTTCTTCTCTTCCTTGCTCTTGTTTAGGAGGGGACAATTATCCCTTATGTGTCCCTCTCCTTGGCAATTGTAGCATATGACCTTCCCCCTTGGTCTTCTATTCCTATCATTAGATTTATTAAAATGAAAACCCTTTAAAGCACGTCTTACCCTCCTTACCATATATGCTTCTTCGGTGCTATCCATGGAGGAGGATGAGGTTGCTTCATCATCGGAGGAGGAGGGGATTTCCATCTTCTTCTTCCCCTTGTTCGCTATCAAAGCTACTCCTCTTGAGGGTTGAATTCTAGGCTCTTCTTGTATACGTTCAAGCCTAGTTTCGTGGAGCTCCATTGTTGAGAAAAAATCCTCAAAGGTACTTACTTCCAAGTTCTTGGAGATGTAAAACGAATCCACCATGGAGCTCCATCTTGAGGACCGGGGAAAGGCATCTATGGCCTTCATTACCATATCCCGGTTTGAGAGCTTTTCTCCTACACTTGTTAGCCCAATTAATATTTCTTTAAATCTAGAATGTAGGGAAGTTACCTTTTCTCCCTTTTCAAGCTTAATATTTGATAGTTGGGAGCGGAGGAGATCCCTTCTTTCTAGCTTGGCTTCCGAAGTGCCTTCATGAAGTTCAACTAGCTTCTCCCACATCTCCTTAGCACTAGAACATTCCCCTATCCTATTGACTTCTTGTTGGGGGAGTACATTGTATAGGTGGTGCTTGGCCTTTGAATTTGCCAAATATTCTTCTCTTTGCCTCTTGCTCCACCTTGATTTCTCCAATGGCTCCCCATTTTCGTTCCTAGGCAACTCGAAACCGTTTTCCATTATTAATAGAATTTCAAAGTCGATTTCGAAGAATACCTCCATTCTCTTTTTCCACCAAGAGAATTCGCCGTCGAACTTCGGTGGGTGGATGTTTGAGCCGGCCATTTGAGATGTAGAGCTTGTTGCGGCGGTTAGTCCGGTGACAAGCAACCTTGCTCTGATACCACTTTTTGGGGATCGATTGACCGGCTAGAGGGGGGTGAATAGCTCTCGTTCGTTGGATGTCGTAATTTGCTCGTCTACAAAATGTTAGCGCAAGCGGAATATGCAAATACAAATAAATAAAGACAAGCAAATAAACAAACAATACAAACACCGAGATGTAACGTGGTTCACGGCTACGCCGCTAATCCACGGTCCGATTCGTCCACGGTGAATCACTCCGCAATCTATCCACTAGATCTCTCCTTTGCACAAAGCTAGGTGGAGGTAACCTCTTTTACACAAAGATCACTCTTCTACAATGGAATGAAGATTAGAGCAAGTAGAAGAGTGGGAAATCGTTTAGGGCACTTTGGGAGTAGTTGGGCGTTCAAGCATTTTTCTCCCAAAGACCCATCCCCTTCCTTTTTATAGAGGAAGAGGGTTTCTTCCCGTTGACACAGGATCAGTCGACTGATGCCCTCGATCAGTCGACTGATCCCGTATCCGTTGCCCAATAATGGCCGTTTTCCACATTGGATTCCATCCAACAGTATTGGCATCAGTCGACTGATCCTACCATCAGTCGACTGATCCTACCATCAGTCGACTGATGCTCGATCAGTCGAGTGCTCAACTGAGTCAACTCCATTCTACGTGCTCGCCCGTGATCACGATCGCCATTCCCGGCGATCATCCATAGCAATGATCGCCAAGCACTAAACTGGTTTTATACCAGTCGATCGACCCATCGACTTAGATCAGTCGACTGCCATTCCCTGGCAGTCGACTGGTGTCGGGAAAACCCATCCGACACTTGGCCAAATGGCCAAGTTTCACCTAGAGCTACCCCTTCCCGGGTTACATTCGCTCACTCTCATCTCTCGGAGTCCCTCGCCTTCGAAGTTCTCTTCGTTCTCGGCCACGTCCCTCGGCAGCATCAGGTGCACGACTCTGCAATGCTCCTTCACGTCTCTTGCCTCGAAGTCTACTTCATCCGGCTTCACTCCAAGCTTCTCGTTCGGCGGTCCCTCGGATGCTCCAAGCGCACGACTTCCGCAAAGCTATCCTTCACCGACTCGAGGCACGAGTCATGAGATGTGAAACTCGCCACGGCTCCATGTGCGAATTACTAAGTCCTGCACGACTTCAACGCACATATCAAATCAACATAACACACTAACTTAAACCCTTTGCCACACACATCAAAACCATATTACGGCAAGAGATTGCCTTAACAACAGAGAGTCTATGATAGATGTCGATTTGTGTGATAGTATATTTATGTCATTTGCATGCATACTGACGACATAGTCTCCCTTGGGGTTGAGAGAGTCGTCAGTTATTCTGCCTCCTTGGTTACTCCCAAAGGAGTAACTGATGTGAGGGCAGAGCATTTGTTGTGCCGCACTCTACCACTATAGACGGTGGTAGTTGGAGTTGAGTGCAATTGTCCTGGGTGCGTGGCACTCGACCACTCATAGGTAGTGTCAGTCGGAGTGGCCAACAGCAGGGACCCCCATTGTGTAGCTAGCTCTTTACGCTCATATGCTACTTGATCATACTGCCCACTCGACCACTCTAGAGCAGTGGTTGGTGTTGAGTTAGGACAATTGTCATGTTGTGCCACCTAGGCCACACTAGGGTCATGGTAGCGAGTAGGGGTGCGTAGGCATGACCATGCATGCTGCATTGTCGTATCTTATGGCGCTTTGCATATTACCATATATATACATATATGCATGTATATATATATATGGATGGTTGTGATTAATATATATATAGATGCAGTCTATATATATATGTTTATTGTGATGCTGCATTTGATTGTACTATACTTGCTGCATTTGGTTGTACATCATATTCATGCATGTTTCTTGCATCTGTTATACGTTTGTGTCGGATACTTGAATATTTGTTGGACAGGCCATTAGATATCTTGACCTGTATCATGAGTATATTGTGAGTTAGTATTACTCTTCCTGTTATATATGTTGGATATATGCTCAGGTTGGATCAGAGTATCATAGCAGACTTTCAGGTATGTCTGCGTTATAAGTTGTTTATTTGGTTAGACGGTATATGCATGTATTTATATACATTGCTGGTATACCTGTTGTACCTTTAAGTTATGTTGTTGAATTACATGTGATATTTGATATATACATGTTTTTCCTATTACCTACTGAGTTATACTCACCACCACGGACCCTGGGTTTTTCTGTCGCCCAAGTAATAGGTAAAAGTCTTCGTGACGACTTGGAGCTGTAGGGAAATCTCGTATGCCAAATGGCATATGCGCAACGGAAAATAGGATCCCTTCCAAGTGATCCATGCGAAAGCAAACTCGTATAAAATAAATTTCTCTAAACCAAACCTATCTTATAGGAGAGTTCTACCTTTGTTGCGTGCCCTTTGCAATCCCGCTTTTCCTTTCGGTTTGTTGGATCTTTAGCACGTTCAAGTGTCCGTGCCTCTATACGTATCCACACGAGCACGCTCTTGTCTCACAAAAGGAAAACTAGAAGAGCTCTCCTTTACTTCTTGCTAGAGAAGTCCCTAAAGGAGAGGAATCTAGGGAAGAAGAGAAAGGAGGAAGAAGACTACTCTTCTTGCTAGCCTACACTCACAAAGCCACACAACCAAAGCTTCCACCAAGCTTCTCAAGCTCTCTCTCACAACCACACCACAATCACAATCCAATTGATGCTTTGGCAGCCACTCCATGGGGCCTTTTATAGGGTTGGCAAAACCCTTTCACCTCCTACAATTTAATGCAATCCATTGCATTGAGACCCCTTTTGTTTTGGCCGGCCACTTAAGGAGACAAAAACCATTTTGTCCCCTTCCACCTTATCTAGCTTAGGTGGATGCTTAGGTGGCATGCTTATGTGGCATTCATGCATGTTGAATTAATCTTATTAATTCAATTTAGCTTATGTTATCATATTGAATTAATCTTATTAATTCAATTAAGCTTATGTTATCATATTGAATTAATCTTATTAAATCAATAAGGTAACATATTGAATTAATCTCATTAAATCAATTAGCTAAAATTCTCATTAAGCTTAAAGTCCAAAAACCATTTTGTACTTAAGCTTATTCCCAAATTATTCTAGTCAAACTAGAATACTCTAATTCCTCTAATTATCATGCTCTTTGTGTGTGACCCTATAGGCTCTCATAACGTTGGCAAAGGGACCTAAACTCTTTTAGATACACAAGAAACGAGCGGCATCTAGCAATACATCATTGCTACCCAAGTTACGAACTAAGTCAAGATCCGACTCACCTTTCCGTGCCTACTCTAATCTAGGACCGTGTCCTTCTAGCCTTGATATCAGAGTGATCAATGAGGCATAGACCGTGTCATCCTCGATCAATCTATGTGTTTCTTGATCCCGGAGGAAACTAACTCAAACAAATGAGCTCAATATCTCATATTGACTCATTCGAGCATGGCCATGCGTTTTAGTAGTTCTACTCAATCAAGGGGCCCACCGATATCACTCCCGTCATATGGAAGGGATAGATCCCATCAACATCACTCACATCCCTCCGCATAATTTGTTACATACCCAGTAATCGCCTTTATGGTCCACCCTGTTACGGGTGACGTTTGACGATACCAAAGTACATAACTCCTTATGTAGGGAACCGTAGTGACTTCAGGTCTAAGGACTATTCATACCAATAGTCACATGAGAAAGTTTATGACACTCATATAACGATCCATGAAACTTTCTCATGGCGGGTCAGGTCAGTATAGATTCTCTAATATATACCCATGTGTCAACTTGATATCATATATCCATGACTTGTGAGATCAAGTCATCAATTGACCTACATGCTAGTCTTTATGTTTTAATATTGCCCTTGCATATTAATACTTGACTAGGAACATTTAGGAAAGTGTTCTCTACAGCCTCTCATAATCAATTCTGCCAATTGATGTGCTGTAGATAAGAACCTACTTTTCTAGGGCATTATTATATTTAAATTAGCTGGCACAAGCAAGGTGTAAATATAATAACCAATCCTTTGCCTTTATAGAATATCATACAAAATGTTCCCTATTCAACCATCACATGATTGGTTCTAGGGCTTTAACTAACAATCTCCCACTAGCACTAGTACCAATCACTATGATATCTAATACCTAGTGACCTAGTGTGACCATCATGCTTCCTCTGTGCCAAAGCCTTGGTCAATGGATCTGCGATGTTAGCTTCTGTCGGTACTCTGCATATCCTCACATCTCCTCTATCGATGATCTCTCGAATGAGATGGAAGCGCCGCAGTATGTGTTTGGTCCGTTGATGTGATCGAGGTTCCTTAGCCTGTGCAATAGCCCCATTGTTGTCACAATAGAGGTCTATTGGATCTGCAATGCTAGGAACTACCCCAAGTTCACTGATGAACTTGCGGAGCCAAACAAATTTCCTTCATCGCATCGATCGCAATATACTCGGCTTCGCTGTAGAATCAAGAATCGTCCTCGCTCAACTCTTCCACCACACCTCCACCATTCAGCAAAACACGCACTCCGATTGCGATCTATAGTCATCCTTGTCTGCTTGGAAGCTTGCATCATCGTAACCCTTACGCTTAGCTCCTCATTGCCTCCAAATATCGTGAAATATTCTTTCGCTTCTTCGTAAGTACTTAAGAATATTTTGACCGCTATCCAAAGCTGACTTTCACCGATCCGATCGTATCTACTCGTCATGCTCAAAGCATACGAGACGTCGACGAGTACAAAGCATGGCGCATATGATAGACCCTATAGCCGATGCATAAGGGATCTTATCCATGCGATCTCTCCTCCTTAGAAGAGGGACATTGAGTCTTCGAAAGACTCACACCATGTGATAAAGGCGTAAACCCTTTCTTAGAATTTTGCATAGCAAAACGATCTAGCACTTTATCAATGTATGTACTCGACTTAGGCCAAGTAATCTTCTAGATCTATCTCTATAGATCTTGATGCCTAGAATATAGGCAGCTTCACCTAAGTCCTTCATCGAGAAACAATTCCCTAACCACATCTTCACAGATCGGAGTGAGGGAATATCATTTCCGATGAGAAGTATGTCATCTACATACAAGACAAGAAATACAACTCAGGTTCTACTATTTCTCTTGTAGACACAAGGCTCATCTTCATTCTTGATGAAACCAAACTCTTTGATTGCATCATCGAATCAAGATTCCAAATGAGAGGCTTGCTTTAGTCCATAAATGGACCTTTGCTTCAGCATACCTTTCAGATGTTTTGGATCTCCAAAACCCTCAAAGGGTTGTGTCATGTACACATCCTCGAGTAGCTTTCCATTCGTAAAAGCGGTTTTGACATCCATCCGCCAGATCTCATAATCATGGTAGGTCGCAATAGCAAGTATGATCCGAATGGATTTAAGCATCGCAATTGGTGAAAAGGTTTCTTCATAGTCAATACCATGAATTTGTTTGAATCCTTTAGCCACCAATCTACCTTTATAGGTATGCTTATTACCATCCATGTCAGTCTTTACTTTAAAGACCCACTTACACCCAATGGGTTTTACCCCTTCAGGTGGATCAACCAAAGTCCATACTTGGTTAGTGTACATGGATTCCATTTCGGATCTCATGGCCTCTAGCCATTTCTAACTGGCTCATCATAGCTTCTTTATAGGATGTAGGCTCCAAGATTGATAAGCAATACATCACATCACTTGTCACCAAGAGAAAAGAATATCTCGGGTTGACGACGGATCCTATTAGATCTACGAAGAGGTTGGTCTACTTGAACAGGTGTTTGCTCCACAACTCTTTGGGCAACAAATTCCTCATCCACAACACTTTGTGGTGCCTGTTCATTTTCCATCGAAGCCTTAGTGTTATCATCATCTTGAACTTCTTCAAGATGAATTTTACTCCCACTAGTATTTCTAGAAATAAATTCTTTCTAGAAAGACAAAGATTTCGCAACAAACACCTTGCCAAGTGTGGGATTGTAAAAGTAATATCCCTTAGTTTCCTTGGGATATCCTACAAAATAACACTTATCTGATTTGGGTCCTAGTTTATCTGAGACTTGACGTCTAACGTAAGCTTCACAACCCCAAATCTTTATAAAAGACATTTTGGGACTCTTCCCGGTCCATATCGTATATGGTGTCTTTTCTACGGCTTTTGATGGAACGCGATTAAGTGTGAAAGCGGCTGTCTCTAGAGCTAAACCCCAAAAGGAAGTAGGTAGATCAGTCTGGCTCATCATTGATCGTACCATATCTAATAGAGTACGATTTCTCCTCTCAGATACACCATTCCATTGTGGTGTTCCAGGTGGAGTGAGTTGGGATATTATCCCACACTCAGCCAGGTGATCACGAAACTCTTGACTAAGGTATTCACCACCTCGATCTGATCGAAGTAGCTTAATACGCTTACCAAGTTGGTTTTGTACTTCATTCTTGAATTCTTTGAACTTTTCAAAGGATTCGGACTTATGTCTCATCAAATATAAGTAGCCAAATCTACTCATATCATCTGAAAGTAATAAAGTACTTATAGCCTCCTCCGCTTCGACATTGAAAGGGCCACATACATCAAGATATGAGTCCTAACAAACCGTCGCCTTCTCGCCATGTCCACTAAATGGAGTTTTAGTCATCTTTCCTAAAAGACAAGACTCGCATACCTCATATGATTCAAAATCAAATGAGTCCAATAATCCATCTTTATGGAGTTGGGATATGCGTTTTTTCATTTATGTGACCTAGGCGACAGTGCCAGAGATATGTCTGGTTCAAATCATTCGATTTGAACCGTTTGGTATTTACGTTATAAATTGGGTTATCTAAATCTAGAACATAGAGACCATTCATAAGTGGTGCATTACAATAGAACATTTCATTTAAATAAATGGAACAACATTTGTCCTTTATTATAAAAGAAAAGTTTTTCTTGTCTAAACAAGATACAGAAATTATGTTCTTTGTTAATGCGTACATAAGCACTCCTCTAGTTCTAAGATAAGCCCAAAGGGCAAAGACAAAGAATATGTTCCTACACCTACAAAGACAAGAACTTTTGCGCCATTGCCTACTGTAGGTCCACTTCACCCTTGCCATTATTCTACTATTTCTACCCTCGCACATTAGTACAAATGTGAGATGCACATCCCAGATCTAATACCCATGTAGAAGAAATAGATAGATTAACTTCTATAACGTGTATACCGAGGCGTAAGTCCCACTTCTCTTGTTCTTTACTTCCTCACCAGTAGACTTCCGGTCATCTCAATGGAAGCAAATCCCTTCCTTAGGTACTTTACCTTTACCCTTTGAAGTGGATGAATTGGCCTTGCCTTTGGCTTGGGTCTTACCCTTGCCTTTGCGCTTACCTTTGTCCTTCTTGACCATTAGTACATTACTAACTTTCTTCTTGAGATTTGGTTCAGCAGTTCTCAACATGCTGAGAATCTCAGGCAAAGGTTTATCAATTTCATTCATGTTATAATTCATGACGAATTGATTGTATGCTTCCGGCAACGATTGCAGGATAACATCGGTTGCCAATTCTTGGGTGTGTGGAAAACCTAGTCTTTCAAGGTTCTCAACGTACCCAATCATTTTGAGTACGTGAGTTCCTACAGGTGTTCCTTCTTGCATCTTGCATGCAAAAAGAGCCTTAGACACTTCAAAACGCTCGTGCCTAGCTTGTCCTTGATATAGTTGTTTCAAGTGCTCAACCATATCATAGGCATCCATGTTATCATGTTGCTTCTGAAGTTCAGAGTTCATGGTGGCAAGCATAAGGCATGACACATCTAATGCGTCATCTTGATGCTTCTTATAAGCATCCTTTTCAGCACGAGTGGCCGTAGGGGCGGGTATTTCAGGGGTAGCCTGCTCTAGTACATATAGTTTGCGTTCTTGCTTGAGGATAATCCTCAAGTTCCTATACCAGTCAAGAAAGTTTGCTCCATTGAGCTTGTCCTTCTCAAGGACAGATCGCAAGTTGAGGGGGTGTGTCGTGTTAGATGACATGGTGATCTACAACATTAAAATGCAAAGTTAAGTATCATACCTAAATCATTTAATTAGGCCTTTAATTAAATGAGGCTCCCACTAAATTCTCATAGCTACTTTTTAGCTATAAATTTATATGGGATAAAGATCCACATCATAATTCGTCTTGAGTTAGCTTTGGCTAATCGCCCAAGACGTAGTATAATTAGGTAGGCAATCTTTTGCCAATTACATCTGATGTAACTCTTTAATAGCTTTGGTTAAGTTTTAGATTAGTTTAGTGTTTATCCAAACCCCGTGTCAGAGGCACAGTGGGCCTTCTTGGATATCGAGCAACGACCACTTCTAAGACAAAGCCGATGTTCGGAAATCACACAAAACTAATGTTAACACTTATGTTCAAAGCTAATATATGCCTTCTACTTTCTTAACCAATTAAGAAAACACTTAATTAAGTCTTAACCAAGGTGATGGCGGGACATCACGATTGTCCACTCGCACCCCTCAAGATAAAATGCATTGCTTTGCTTTGTGCAAACCCAATAACAAATGATCGAGGAAGTAGTGAGTACCAACTTTGGTAGGCATATCGTTTAGACTTATTAAGAAATAAACATGTATCATATACATATTAGCATACATCACATATAAGCTAAACTAATCATGCATCACATACAAGCTAAACTAACATGCATCACATACATATTAAACTAACGTGTCATGGTTATGGCCCTTATTCTACAATCTTCTCAAGCCAATGAAAAGATTGATTGGTCAACCTAGGGATAGCATCTTCTCCTAAGTGCTTCCTTTTGGTTGTCTTGTGTGTTGACTTCCTCCTTGTAACCTCATCTTCCAATGGACCCTCCATCCTTGTTTTGTACATTACAAAAGGAGAAATACTCGAGTTACATTCGAGTCTAAAACTAATTTTACAACAAGAATATTAGGAGAAAGGCACGACACGCAGGTCGTATTAAGAATTACAACACACAATCACAAACTTTTTGGGACTAGGCCATAACCATGCACCATGTCATTTTAACTTTTAAAAGACATTGGATATTTTATTATGTTTGAAAATTTGCTAATGCAATTATCAACTCATAATAAAATTTATCCTACTTCTATATCACATATAAAAGAGAAAACCTATTTTTATACGATCTTTATAAGTGGCTCGATACCACTATAGGAAATCTCGTATGCCAAATGGCATATCTTGTGAAAATAGGATCCCTTCCAAGTGATCCATGCGAAAGTAAACTCGTATAAAATAAATTTCTCTAAACCAAACCTATCTTATAGGAGAGTTCTACCTTTGTTGCGTGCCCTTTGCAATCCCGCTTTTCCTTTCGATTTGTTGGATCTTTAGCACGTTCAAGTGTCCGTGCCTCTATACGTATCCACACGAGCACGCTCTTGTCTCACAAAAGGAAAACTAGAAGAGCTCTCCTTTACTTCTTGCTAGAGAAGTCCCTAAAGGAGAGGAATCTAGGGAAGAAGAGAAAGGAGGAAGAAGACTACTCTTCTTGCTAGCCTACACTCACAAAGCCACACAACCAAAGCTTCCACCAAGCTTCTCAAGCTCTCTCTCACAACCACACCACAATCACAATCCAAATGATGCTTTGGCCGGCCACTCCATGGGGCCTTTTATAGGGTTGGCAAAACCCTTTCACCTCCTACAATTTAATGCAATCCATTGCATTGAGACCCCTTTTGTTTTGGCCGGCCACTTAAGGAGACAAAAACCATTTTGTCCCCTTCCACCTTATCTAGCTTAGGTGGATGCTTAGGTGGCATGCTTATGTGGCATGCTTATGTGGCATTCATGCATGTTGAATTAATCTTATTAATTCAATTAAGCTTATGTTATCATATTGAATTAATCTTATTAATTCAATTAAGCTTATGTTATCATATTGAATTAATCTTATTAAATCAATAAGGTAACATATTGAATTAATCTCATTAAATCAATTAGCTAAAATTCTCATTAAGCTTAAAGTCAAAAAACCATTTTGTACTTAAGCTTATTCCCAAATTATTCTAGTCAAACTAGAATACTCTAATTCCTCTAATTATCATGCTCTTTGTGTGTGACCCTATAGGCTCTCATAACGTTGGCAGTGGACCTAAACTCTTTTAGATACACAAGCAATGGCGGCATCTAGCAATACATCATTGCTACCCAAGTTCTGAGATAAGTCAAGATCCGACTAACCTTTCCGTGACTACTATAATATATGACCGTGTCCTTCTATCCTTGATATCAGTTGATCAATGAGGCATAGGCCGTGTCATCCTCGATCAATCTATGTGTTTCTTGATCTCTGAGTAAACTAACTCAAACAAATGAGCTCAATATCTCATATTGACTCATTCGAGCATGGCCATGCGTTTTAGTAGTTCTACTCAATCAAGGGGCCCACCGATATCACTCCCGTCATATGGAAGGGATAGATCCCATCTACATCACTCACATCCCTCCGCATAATTTGTTACATACCCAGTAATCGCCTTTATGGTCTACCCTGTTACGGGTGACGTTTGACGATACCAAAGTACATAACTCCTTATGTAGGGAACCGTAGTGACTTCAGGTCTAAGGACTATTCATACCAATAGTCACATGAGAAAGTTTATGACACTCATATAACGATCCATGAAACTTTCATGGCGTCGATTCAAGATATATTCTCCAATATATACCCATGTGTCAACTTGATATCATATATCCATGACTTGTGAGATCAAGTCATCAATTGACCTACATGCTAGTCTTTATGTATTAATATTGCCCTTGCATATTAATACTCGACTAGGAACATTTAAGAAAGTGTTCTCTACAGCCTCTCATAATCAATTCTGCCAATTGATGTGCTGTAGATAAGAACCTACTTTTCTAGGGCATTATTATATTTAAATTAGCTGGCACAAGCAAGGTGTAAATATAATAACCAATCCTTTGCCTTTATAGAATATGATACAAAATGTTCCCTATTCAACCATCACATGATTGGTTCTAGGGCTTTAACTAACAGGAGCACCACTAACTGACATCTCATCTCACCTCCGAGACTCCTGGGGTCGTTTTGGGCTTTCCGTATGATGTGTTATGTATTTGGTGTTTTTGTGGTGTAATGTGTTGTGGACTTGTCATGTGATGTACACATTTGTGGATTCGGATTTTGCCGATGTTTTCTTATGATGTGGTTAGTCATACTGGTATGTACTGTGTAGTTTGTTATGTTGTTGTGGTTAGTTTCCGCTGTGGTTTGTTTATATATATATATATATATATATATATATATATATATATATTGTTGTTGTTGTGGCTTACGGGCCTTGTATTAACACGATATGTTGCCACGTATAGGGGAGATGTCGTCCGTTTGCTTTTCGGCAGGGCATGGTCTCGTGGTATGACATACACGGTCTAGGACCATTAGGGCCTTCGATTAGCAGCCGGTAAGCTATGAACTAAGTAAAAATAAAATTATCTTATTTATTTTCTGCTGCTACTCGTGTTTTATATCAAACGTGTTGGGATGTATATTGAAAAGTCTATCTTTTGTATGAACATCTTTATTTTTGAAATAATAATCACATGATCATTGTTTGCATATTTATGGTTATGCATATTGTTTGATACAATACATTGTAGATAACATGGTGTGTAGTGTCACACGGGAGATCATGTTATCAGTTCCTTGTAGAGTATAAGTAGAGGCTCACAACCGAGATTGTTTTGGACAAACCATTGGTATGGTTGTAGTGTGATTTTGTATTGGTTTGTCTTGACCATAGAATTACACTAGTACACTTTGTGTGTATTGAGCAGGAATGACTTAGCGGTGATTTGATTTATTACTGACTACATAATTGAATCAGACCTCGGATATTATGGTGTGCATGCTCTTAATCCCGATATAATAATGGGCTCCTGTACTTAGTATTTATTTCTTTGATTTACCAATGGGCGAGATTTATAGATTAAATCGATAAGCTCGGTAAGTTAGAAAATGATATTATTTACATAGTGTGTCGTTGATTATAGGAGAAAATCGTGTCCTTTATATTAGGATGATGATGTCTCCTTGAGGAGCTCATAAGGATCATCATGTAAACCCTACAGGTGGACTTGGTCCGACATGATGATAAGATTGAGTGGTACTACTCATGGAGTTAGATGTTGATTAATTAATTATCAGTAAATTAATTAATTGACGGACATTCGAGATCTTAAATACGGAGAGATATTTGTACAATTAATATATGGAGTTCATATTTATTTATGGTGGTTGGTGAGGTAGATCAATGATAAATCTCTAGTGTAATGGATTATCATTAATGGATCGGACTTTATATGGGCTAAATCCATTGGGTGGCCAAGATCCAACTCCTCCTCATGGTCCCTATTGTAGCCTTTTAAAAACCTCATGAAAGCCTAAATCTGACGGTGGGAATTGAATCCCTAGATCCGACAGTGGAGATTAAAAGGAGGCTTAAGCCTAGCTCTATAAAAGGAGGGCTAGGGCTTGGGCGTGGATCATCTTTTGGGAGATTAGGGTTTTTGCTTCCTTGGCTTGGGCTGCAAAACAAGAAGCTAGGGTTATTGTTGGCGTGGAGAAGGTTGGGGCGGCAAGCAAGAATTCGGTGGCTAGGGTTTTGGATCTTCCTTCCCTTCCCTTATCTTTGGTCGGTGCCCCTTCATCCTCTCCCTTGCCCGGCGGCATTCTCTCTTCTTCCCTTGGCCGGCGGTTCCTTCTCTATTGGAAGGGTCGGCATCTTCTCCATCTTCCTCTCCTTGGCCGGCGGCAACATCCAAGATAGGAGGCTTGGTGGTCGGCGCTAGATAGGAGAAGAAGGGTGCGTGTATTCTTCCCTTTGTGCAAAGTAAGCAAGGAAGGGAAGTACATGATCTAGGAGGTTTCAACTCTTGAAAGATCATTGCCCACACAATGTTCAAGAGGAGGAAAGGATATACAATAGAAGATCAAGAGGTATAATCTTATTTATTTTGATTTAGTTACTTTGTATAATTGTATGTGGTTAATTTACTTGGACCCCGAAGATAAACACAAAAACCGGTGATCCGTACATCATCTATTCCACGACCAATCAAGGAAAAGAGTTAGGTTGCTTGAATAACTAGTTTGTTCAAGAGACCACTCTAATCGAATAGCACGATGATGGATCGGTTGCTTGGGAAATCTGTCATCGTCTTGGATTAATTTTTTTAATCCAGGGACGTAGATGGGATCACCATGCACAAGTGACCAAGGTACGAAGTGAAGCTTCGGTTCCAACCTTTAATTGTTATCAGAGCCACGGTTTCCGGTTTTTTGTGTTTAGGATTCGGTTACTTTTATGCACTTATCATATATTGTATGTGTCGGATGATAGTTGGATGTGCGTAGGCTAACTTTTTGGTTGCAGGCATAAGATCCAACTATTATGGTCATATGTGTGTGTATGTGATTGGATGTGTGTAATTGTAATATTATTTGATTTTTCAGAGTTGACGAGGCTAGTATTTAATTTTTGTAATTAAGTATGGCTTTGTTTAGCCACTCTTTTATTTTAGTTTACTTTCGATCTAAATTTCATGTACACTTCTTCATGGAGTATAGGATCGATGGATGTAAATTAAATAATTGTTCTTGGTTCGGATCTCCGGATGACTTGTACATGGTGTATGGAGGAGCGGACGAGATGGCGACGCGACGGGAGGCATATTGGAGAACAAAAGCCATAATAGTTGAAAAATATTTTTTTCATATTTATTGCTTCTTGTTTGATATGCATGTCGTGTTCTAGGAAAATTCCTCATTTTAAATTACTAAGTGGGAGAGGGATATTTTTTTTTAAATTCCCACGACCTCCATTACGATTTGACATGAGATGCAAACAAACTTGCACATAGGCTCTGAGTGCCTTCCTCCCCATCGAATGAGTTTGTTTTGCGGATCACAGAGTCAAATATGGTTATAGGAAATTATTTAGGAGTGTGTGTACTTCCCCATCGAAAGGCACATAATCCAAGATAATTGCCTTGGTATCGAGTAATGGTACACACTTAGATGCAAATAAGAGTATCCTCCCAATCGGAGACACTGCTTTTATTTGTAGGGCCGAAGAGGAACCAACTATTAATTTTATTTGTCAAAAAGTTAGGTTGATAGGATAATAAAATTAATGGGTAAAACCTCCTCTTACAAATATAGAATTCGTATACGCCCACACTATCGTGGCATACAATATTCTCGGTGTTTTGAGGTGTTGGTTGATTTTAAAATTTTATTGTTTGAGGAATCAATAATTTTTTGAAATCTAAAGTTTTGATCAATGTGATTCTTAGGTTTTTCAAAAATGACTTTCAATCCACTTGTAGTGATACTAAAGGAGAATAAACTTACTGGACTCAATTATGTTGATTGGAAAAGAAATCTTGATATTGTCTTGACTGCTGAGGAGTACAAGTATGTACTCTTCGAAGAGTGTCCTCCTAAGCCTGCGGATGATTCTGGGGAAAAGGAGAAAGAGAGTTATAAAAAGTGGATAAAGGCTGATGAGATTGTGAGGTGTTACATTTTGGCTTCTATGTCAAATGTATTGCAACATCAGCATAAAACCATGCTCACTGCTTATGACATGATGCTCAATCTCAAGGAGCTTTTCGAACATCAGAATCGGGCTGCAAGGCAGGAAGCCATGAGGAACTTGATGACGACCACCATGATCGTGGGAACACCCGTGAGAGATCATGTTCTCAAGATGATGGCTCATTTGAATGAGCTGGAAGTCCTTGGAGCTGAGATTGATGGGGAAACCTAGGTCGATATCATTCTCCAGACTCTACCTAGGAGTTTTGAGCAGTTTCGCCTGAACTACAACATGAATAAGAGGTTGTATTCATTGGCGGAGCTTCTGACAGAACTCCAGGCGGCAGAGGGGCTTTTTTATCAAAGTGCTCAGGCTCAGGCCATGGTTGCCCAGAAGGTTTCGACTTCTAAGCCGAAAGGCAAGAAGAAGAAGAAACAAGGTGGAGCAAAGGTGGCGGGAGGATCTTAAGGGGGAGTGAAGAAGCCAAAAGGCAAGTGCTTCACTTGCAAGCAGACTGGACATTGGAAGAAGGACTGCCCCAACTGGAAGCAGAACAAAGGTATATCTTTTGGTCTAGTCGTTGAAACATGTTTAGCGGTTTTATCTACTGACACCTGGTGTGTAGATACGAGAGCCACTGATCATGTCTGCAATACTTTGCAGGAGTTCCAGGAAACCAGACAACTAGCTGAGGGGGAGATTACCATTTACTTAGGCGATGCTACGAAGGTGACGGCTATTGCAGTGGGAGATGTTTATTTATCTTTTGATAGGAATAAAACTTTGGTTCTGAAAAATTGCCTTTATGTACCTTTATTTAGAAAGAATTTGATTTTGGTTTCTAAATTGTTTTTGGATGGATATTCTATTTTTTTTTAATGACAGAGTTGTTATAAAAAGAATAGGGAGATTATCTGTTCTGGTGCATTGATAGGAAATTTATATACCCTTGAACCAAAAGGTCCCACGATGCAAATAAAAGTAAATAACTCATTTTCTAAATCTAATAAGAGAAAAGAACCTTCGAAAATGAACCAAACATATCTTTGGCATCTAAGGTTAGGTCATATTAACCTAAGTAGAATTCAAAGGTTGATAGCTGATGGACCTCTTGGTTCATTAGTGGTGGAAGATTTCCCAACCTACGAATCTTGCTTGGAAGGTAAAATGACCAAGAGGTCTTTTAAGGCCAAGGGGTATAGAGCCAAAGATGTGTTGGAATTGGTTCATTCTGATTTGTGTGGTCCCATGTCTATCTAGGCTAGAGGTGGTTTTGAATATTTCATCTCTTTTATAGATGATTATTCAAGATATGGATACATTTACTTGATGCGCTGCAAGTCTGAATGCTTTGATAGGTTCAAAGAATTCAAGGCTGATGTGGAGAAACGTCAAGGTAAAAGTATCAAGACACTACGATCTGATCGTGGTGATGAATACCTCTTGGGAGAGTTTAGGAATTACTTATCAGAGGCTGGGATTCAATCCCAATTGTCTGCACTTGGCACACCCCAGCAGAATGGTGTAGCGGAGCGAAGGAATATGACTCTTATGGAGATGGTTAGATCGATGATTATTCTGAGTTGCCGATTTGTTCTGGGGGTATGCTCTGGATACGATAGTGTATATTTTGAACTTGGTACCATCTAAATCAGTGCCTTATTCTCCCACAGAATTATAGACTGAGCGAAATCCTAGTCTGAGACATATTCGAATTTGGGGGAGTCCAGTACATATGTTGAAGGAAGATGCTGATAAGTTGGAACCTTGTACAGAAGTGCACATGTTCGTAGGCTATCCTAGAGGAATGAAAGGTGGTATGTTCTATAGTCCTAGAGATCAAAGGGTGATCGTTAGCACGAATGCAAAATTTTTAGAGGAAGACTATGTGATGAACCACAAGCCCATGAGTAAGATTGTTCTGGAGGAATTGAGAGGGGAAGTCACTACTTCAGTACCATCGGTACAAGAGGATATACCACAAGTGACTGCACTGCGTGTCATAGAGGATACACAGGTAATACCTCATCGTAGTGGGAGGGGTTGTTAGACAACCTGATAGATTTATGTTCTTGGGAGAATCTTCTGATTTGGTCCCTGGCGAACATGAACCTGATCCCTGGACATATGACGAGGCAATCCAAGATAAAGATGTCGTATCTTGGCGAAGTGCAATGAATTCTGAGATAGAATCTATGCATTCAAATAAGGTCTGGGAGCTAGTAGAACCATCCAATGGTGTAAAAACCATTAGATGTAAGTGGATCTAGAAAAGAAAGAGTGGAATAGACGAGAAGGTTGAGACCTTCAAATCAAGGCTTCTTGCGAAATGGTATACTCAGAAAGAGGGTATCGATTATGAGGAGACCTTTTCGTCGGTGGCCATGCTTAAGTCTATCCGGATTCTCTTATGTATTGCTGCTTATATGGATTATGAGGTGTGGTAGATGGATGTCAAGACAGCTTTCCTTAATGGAAGTCTTGAGGAAAACATCTATATGAAGCAACCAAAGGGATTCATTGCAAAGGGCAAAGATCATCTTGTGTGCAAACTTAATCGGTCCATTTATGGATTGAAGCAAGCTTCGAGATCTTGGAACATCTACTTTGATGAGGTAATTCAGTCTTATGGATTTATTCAATGTCCGGATGAGTCTTGTGTATACAAGAGATGTGACGGAAACGTAGTGGTATTTCTTGTACTATACGTAGATGACATTTTATTAATTGGCAACAATATCAATGTGTTATCAGACGTAAGGGTATGGTTGTCCAAACAGTTTGATATGAAGGACTTGGGAGAAGTGGGACACATCCTTGGGATCAAGGTTATAAGGGATCGCAGGAAAGGATGTTGTGCTTATCTCAAGCTTCATACATAGACACCATTTTGGCTCATTTTAGCATGCAAAACTCCAAGAAAGGTTTTCTACATTTTAGGCATGGGGTTCCTTTATCTATAGAGATGTGTCCTAGAACATCAAAGGAGATAGAGGAGATGAAGGCGGTTCCTTATGCTTCGGCAGTAGGAAGCCTCATGTATGCTATGTTATGTACGAGGTCAGATATCTACTTTGTCGTGGGCATGGTTAGCAGATATCAGAGTAATCTAGGATAGGGACATTGGACTATGGTAAAGCATATATTGAAGTACCTGAGAAGGACTAGGGATTCTATGCTAGTATACCAGACAGATCATTACTCCATGTGGGTTACACAGATTCCGACTTCCAATCAGATAGGGATAACAATAAGTCTTCCTCAGGTTTTGTGTTTACTTTGGGAGGTGGAGCCATTGTATGGAGGAGTGTCAAGCATAAATGTATGGCGGATTCTACCATGGAAGCTGAGTATGTGGCAGCCTCTGAGGCGGCCAAAGAAGTTATATGACTCAGGAACTTCTTGAAGGACTTGGATGTGATTCCTGGTTTGCCCAGAACTATCATAATTTATTGTGATAATAGTGGTGTAATGGCAAACTCGAAGGAACCATGAGCCCATAAGGCAAGTAAACACATAGAGTGCAAGTACCACCTGATACGAGAGATCGTAAAGCGAGTAGAAGTTGTTGTCGCCTAGATTGCATCAGAGGATGACCTGGTAGATCCTTTCACTAAGAGCCTTCAAACGAGATCTTTTGATAGGCATGTGGAGGGAATGAGAATCAGATGTATGGCAGTATGAGTACAACATAGTCTTTTAGTATAAGTGGGAGATTATTGAGATATATATTAAAAAGTCTATCTTTTGTATGAACATCTTTATTTTTAAAATAAGAATCATATTATCATTGTTTGCATATTTATGGTTATGCATATTGTTTGATATATTACATTGTAGATAACATGGTGTGTAGTGTGACACGAGAGATCATGTTATCAGTTCCTTGTAGAGTATAAGTAGAGGCTCACAACCGAGATGGTTTTGGATAAACCATTGGTATGGTTGTAGTATGATTTGGTATTGGTTTGTCTTGACCATAGAATTACATTAGTACACTTTGTGTGTATTGAGCAGGACCGACTTAGAGGTGATTCGATTTATTGCTGACTACATAATTGAATCGGACCTCTGATATTATGGTGTACATGCTCTTAATCTCAATATAATAACGGGCACATGTACTTAGTATTTATTTCTTTGATTTACCAATGGGCGAGATTTATAGATTAAATCGATAGGCTCGGTAAGTTGAGAAATGATATTATTTACATGGTGTGTCGTTGATTATAGGAGGAAACCATGTCCTATATATTAGGATGATGATGTCCCCTTGAGGAGCTCATAAGGATCATCATGTAAACCCTGCAGGTGGACTTGGTCCGGCATGATGATAAGGTTGAGTGGTACTACTCATGGAGTTAAATGTTGATTAATTAATTGTCAATAAATTAATTAATTGACGGACATTCAAGATCTTAAACACGGGAAGATATTTGTACAATTAATATATGGAGCCCATATTTATTTATGGGGGTTGATGAGGTAGATCAATGATAAATCTCTAGTGGAATGAATTATCATTAATGGATCGGACTTTATGTGGGCTAGATCCATTGGGTGGCCAAGATCCAACTCCACCTCATGGTCCCTATTGTAGCCTATTAAAAACCTCATGAAAGCCTAAATTCGATGGTAGGAATTGAATCCCTAGATCTGACGGTGGAGATTGAAAGGAGGCTTAAGCCTAGCTTTATAAAAGGAGGGCTAGGGCTTGGGCATGGATCATCTTTTGGGATATTAGGGTTTTTGCTTCCTTGGCTTGGGCGGCAAAACAAGAAGCTAGGGTTATTGTTGGCTTGGAGAAGGTTGGGGTGGCAAGAAAGAATTGGGTGGCTAGGGTTTTGGATCTTCCTTCCCTTCCCTTTTCTTTGGCCGGTGCCCCTTCACCCTCTCCCTCGGCCGACGGCATTCTCTCTTCTTCCCTTGGCCGGCGGTTCCTTCTCTATTGGAAGGGCCGACATCTTCTTTATCTTCCTCTCCTTGGCCGGTGGCACCATCCAAGATAGAAGGCTTGGTGGTCAGCGCTAGATAGGAGAAGAAAGGTACGTGTATTCTTCCCTTTGTTCAAAGGGAGCAAAGAAGGGAAGTAAATGATCTAGGAGGTTTCAACTCTTGAAGGATCGTTGCCCACACAAGGTTCAAGAGGAGGAAAGGATATACAATGGAAGATCAAGAGGTATACAAGAGGTATAATCTTGTTTATTTTGATTTAGTTCCTTTGTATAATTGTATGTGGTTAATTTACTTGGACCCCAAAGATAAACACAAAAACTGGCGATCCTTACATCATCTATTCTGCGGCTAATCGAGGAAAAGAGTTAGGTTGCTTTAACTACTAGTTTGTTCAAGAGCCCACTCTAATCGAATAGCACGATGATGGATCGGTTGCTTGGGTAATCCGTCATCGTCTTGGATTAATTTTTTTAATCCGGGGACATAGATGGGATCGCCATGCACAAGCGATCGAGGTGCGAAGTGAAGCTTCAGTTCCAACCTTCAGAATGAAATGAAAAGATTGTTTTGCGCTATTCACCCCCCTCTAGTGCTCTTTCACGATACAACAATTGGTATCATAGTTGGGGTGCTATGATTTGGTGCAACCACCAATCTAGCAATCATTTTTAAGTTTTCTTTTCGTTTTGGTTTTTTTATTTAAACCTTTAAGACCTTTAGTTTCGTTAATTTCCTTACTTCCGCACTACTAATCCAAGACGAAAGTCTTGGTAACTTTTTTTTGTTTTTGTTGTTGCGAGGTGTTTCCTTTTTTTCTAAATGGTCCATCTTAAAGGGTTTAGCACCGTCCGACCTCCATTTTACAACAGAGATGACTTTTGTTGCTGGAAGAGTCGAATGGAGTACTTTTTAAAAACCCAAATAGAGATGTGGATCGTAATCCAAACTGAGTTCACACTTCCTACTAATGAAGTTGGTGAATCGTTGGATTACAATCAATGGATGAACGCCATAAAAAGACAAGTGGAAGTCGACGCCAAGGCTCCCCAAATTCTACAATGTGGTTTGTCCAAAGAGGAGCTCAATCGCGTCAGCCCCTTCATTAGTGCGAAGGACCTATGGAACAAGCTCGTAGAGCTACACGAAGGAACTGATGACGCTAAGGTATGTAAACATGATTTATTGTTTAATAAATTGTATAATCTTAAGATGCAAGAACACGAGATGGCAACCCAATTATACACTCACATACAAGATATCGTCAATAGCCTACACTCGATCGGACAGAAGGTCGACAATCGGGATCTAATAAGGTTTGCTCTAAATGCATTTCCTAGGACTACCTTGTGGGCATCCATGGTCGATGTCTATGAGTTTTCTAAGGACCTTTCTAAAATTAGATTAGATGAACTATTCTCAAAATTTGAACTTTATGAACAAACTAACGCGATCCGGGCCGAGAAAGGAGTTGCCTTGCTTGCAGGTCAAAGAAGAAAGGGAAAGAGCAAGCCACCTCCCAAGCAAGAAGATGAATCTGAGTCCGAATTTGAAGAGGAGCCCGCGATAGTGAACATAGTGAGGAGAATAATTCGACAAGAATGGGGGCAATCGAAGAACAAGAAGAGGGGGCAATTCAAACCAAAGCAAAAGGGATCAAGGAAAGCTTTTCATGCAACTTGGGACAATGAAGAAGAAGGCGTCGGCATAGCGTACATGGCAAGACCGGAAGAGTCTGAGTTAGAGTCCGAAGCCGAATCCAACTACAACTCCGACTCTGAACTCGAGGACTACTTCGAGAAGAGACTCAAAGCCGGGCCGAAAGAGAAAGTTAAGGTTAGCCGTTCTTTAATTAATACGCTTTATCATACAATTAAAATGCTATGTAGGAAATTAGCTAAGTTCGAGTCTAGGGTCGAGTCCTTGCTTGAGGAGGTTGAAACCCTCAAGCAAGAGGCCACTCTAACCTCTTCGACTAGTCAAGTTCGAGGAGGACTCAACTCAAGTTGGAAAATTCGAAGAAGAGAACTCTCTCTTGAAAGGACAAGTCCAAGAGCTCGAGGCTCGGTTGGACAAGTTCTTGATAGGGTCTAAGAATCTTAACCGACTTCTTGGAACTCAGAGAGTTGTGTATAACAGAGTTGGACTCGAGTTTAGCTCAAATACTACGAATAGATCATATATGTCTTTCATAAATCGTAGTCATCAACGAGTCCAAGTTTGGGTCCCTAAAATTCTCTTAAATTCACATATAAGGACTAGTAGGTATTGAATTCCTCAAGATGAAGTTTATTTTTTGACTAGACAATATTGGTTCAATGGTCCAGGGGGAGCTAATACCAAAATAGAATACTCGATACCTTAGCATCATCAATCTTTTTGTTTTGCCTTTTAGAACGGCTAGATAGGGAAAATAGTTAATCAACTCTTGATAACATAGTATCAGAATGCGGCGAGATGATACGTTAGGGAAACAAAGTCTCATGTATTCGAGCTAGATAAGGCGTATCTAGCTTGGTGCACTTGATCGATTGGAACTAGCTAATGCTACCTCGCTGTATCCTAAACTAGTTAGACTCGGACGTAATCTTAAGTGACTCGAGTAATCATTTTCCTGAACTTGGCTTTGTCTAAGGAAGTGGTCATTGTTCCGATCAAAGAAGGCCCCTGTGCCTCGCCATGACCTGGAAGTCAATTTCTGGAAAAGATTACTTAACGAGCTTAGGGTTAAATCCGAATCTAACCCAAGGTTGACTAACTTCAAATCAAGATAAAATCATCTCACAAAACATATAAGGCTAACACATTCTGAGACACACAGAATGGGTGAGATGATTAAAGAATAATTTTAAATATACTTGACATAACTTTTTCAAAAAGCTACCTATTCTCTCAATTATTGCACTTAAACGAATAATTATAATTGACCAATACTAACTATATAACTCTCTAGGCCAAAGTTTAGCATCCCCTAACTCTCTTATACCTTATATATTTGACTAAGGGGGAGAGCAAACTAATCCTAAGGGTTATATCACAAAATCTTTAAAGTTTTCCTTGAAAATTCACATATAAGTATTTTGGAAATTAAAAATGTTTCAAAAGCTTATTGTCGGTGCAGAAGGATATATCTCTAATCAATTTATTTAACCAGTTAGAGACCCATGCTTGGACTCATAGTCAATTTCAATTTTTTTTTGCTTGCTATAATATTATGTTTTTAAAATGCCTATTTTTTTAATATAAACCCTCGACCTTATTTTTGATTCATAGCAAAAGGGAGAGAAGAGTGTAAGTTAAGGGGGAGTAACATAAAATTTAAAAAATTAAAGTATTTCCTTCAAAACTCACCTAGGGTTAAGGGGGAGTTTTTAAAAGTGTTTACTTTACTTATTTTTATACTTTAAATTTCACTTAACTTTATGTCAGTTGATGCGGGTATGGGAAAAAATCTGGTCGCTCCGTTTTCAATGCAGTGAAGCACTGAGGGAGGTCTCAAAGGATTCTCCCTGGCCGTAATCAGTAAAGAATAAGAGGATGAAGTAGATGAAACGGAAGAAACTGACGCCAGCAATCGAGATTCAGACACAAGATGTAACGTGGTTCGGAATGAGGATTCCTACTCCACGGAGGTGAGTTTTCTCACCAGATGCGGTGCCTAAGCACTTTCACTATGAAGGTCCTCCTTTACAGAAAGCAAGTTTCCGCAGGTGGAGGAGAAAGACCTCTTACAATGATATTACAAGATAAGGAAAATACAAGAGATGTAGCAATGGCCGATCTCCGTCCTTCTTCTCCAGCGAGATGGTTGTTACCATTTTTCCTTCTCCTCTTGCCTCTTCTTCCCTCTTGTTGCGTCGGAATGATTGCGGATCCCCTTCTTCTCTTTGCCTCCTTCCTTTTATCCTCCCTCCTCCTTCATCGTAACGTCGTGGATTATCTCCATCGTACACGTGGCTACCACTTCTTCCTGGAGAATAATTCTGTTACAAATATAAGGAGTGAAGACTCATTGGAATATTGCGTGGGGCCTCCCAGGCCGTTGCCTAACACCTTTTCCTCTATTTTTCGGGAAACTAGGCTAGATTACCTCCCTCAGCCTTCCGTATCGAGGGAAGCTAGTTTTAGGTCTATAGCCCACGGGTGACCTAGCCCTAGGGCTTTTTATCAACCCGAACCAATTCCTCTTTTCCCCATGTCAAACTCCCTTTGTATTGATCAGATTGGACCGACCTCTTGGCAAAGTGCCTTCCGTCTCTCCTTTGCCGTGTCGATTGCTTTCGCTAACTCTCCCGTACCAATGGCTTCTGACATTCACCCGTACCAATGGCTTCTGACATTCGCCCATGCCAATGGCTTCTGATATTCGCCCGTGCCAATGTCTTCTGATATCCGCCCGTGCCAATGGCTTCTGACATTCGCCCGTGTCAATGGCTTCTGATATTCGCCCGTGCCAATGGCTTCTGATATCGCCCGTGCCAATGGCTTCTGATATCCGCCCGTGCCAATGGCTTCTGATATCCGCCCGTGCCAATGGCTTCTGACATTCGCCCGTGCCAATGGCTTCTGATATTCGCCTGTGCCAATGGCTTCTGATATCCGCCCGTGCCAATGGCTTCTAACATTCGCCCGTGCCAATGACTTCTGATATTCGCCCATGCCAATGGCTTCTGATATCCGCCCGTGCCAATGGCTTCTGATATCTGCCCGTGCCAATGGCTTCTGACATTCGCCCGTGCCAATGGCTTCTGACATTCGCCCGTGTCAATGACTTCTGATATTCGCCCGTGTCAATCTTCCTTTTCTTCCTTAGCGGAGCCATGTACTTCGGATCGGATCTAGGGTCACCTGCTAACCCCTCTATCGGGGATTATGTAGAGAAGGTACCAGTAGTACCATTAGCCAACCCCGAAAAATAGTCAAGCGAAGTTATAAGCTTGACTTTCCCAATATACATAAAGTTTCTGACCTATTCTTCATTTCTCGACTTAAATCCATCCGTTCCCTTATAACTCCCCCCAGTATATTGAAGGAGGCCCGCTGGGCCCATGGGCTCCGCTTCTCCTTCTCCTTCTATGCAGCTGAATCGTCACAGAAAACCTTATATAAACCCTCGCCTTCCTCTTTTAGGTATCATTTAGTGTTCTTGACAATCCAGTCTGTTCTCCTTCTCCCGTGATTCTCACCGGCGGCGTTGTGGCGACCCAGTTCTTCCTTTCCCCACACGATTCTTCTTTAACCCCCGAGTAAGTGTTCTGCTTTGTTCACACCCATGGCTCCTAGGACCACCTCTTCACCCACATGGTATGAACATACCATAACCCAATTAGATTGTAACCATTATTTCTTTAATATTAAGAACGACTACATAGACCCCTCTATAAAATGTTGTTTCACGACTAAACTGCATCGGCCTCATAATCCTCCTCCCGGTTTCACATGCTTTTTCTCTGAACAATTTCTTAACGGCCTATCCCTGCCGATACCACATGTCTATTTAGACCTCCTAAACTTCTACGGACTACCCCTGAACCAATTCACCCCCAACTCCTTCCGGATTCTATCGGGAGCCCACATAGTGTTCCAACACTTGAACCTCTCTTTGACCCCCGAAATATTACATTGCTTCTTCCAGTTAAAGTCTTCTAAGGCAGGTCTCTTTTATTTATCTAGCCATTCAGACTGCCAATTCCTGGTGAACCTGCCTACTTCCCACAAGGGCTGGGAAGCACTATACTTCTTTGTACATCTTCCAGAGCCTTTACCCTATTCCGATACTTGGAAGGTAGACCTTCCCGAATTTTCTCCCTTACGAGAAATGAGGACCAAATGTCCCTTTCCGGAAGTGTATAGAGTTTTGGGAGAGTTACATTACTACTCAAACCCTCTGGTAGAAACTCCCCTCTTAAGCCACTTTGGATTGTCTCCTCTACCTTTGACGACTTTGGTTGCTGTAGGTAGGGTGACATTTATCCTGCAATGTGACTTCCTTTTTAGGTCATTCATCTTTCTTACCAGTATATCTTATAGATAATCTGATGCAGAAGGCTTTGGTGGAAGTGGAGTCGATCGAGGCTGCCAAGAAGAAGAAGACATCAACTAACAGAGGCAAATCCACAGCAGCTCTGTCACCTCCTCGGAAAAAACTGCAGCTCATCAAAAAAGGAGCCTCCAGTTCATCGGCTCGTCTCCCCTCATCTTTGGCTCAACCAGGGTCTCATCCCCTAACCATTAATGAGCCAAGAAGAGGAGGCAGTACCTCCCCTATCCCTTCTCCCTCTCTTCAAGGAGGGGATTCTCCCTCCCATTTTCTTCATTCCTCCCCCTCTGCCCAAAATTCACCTCCACCTTCTCATATAGAGTCCCTTCAAGCTCCTGTCCCTTCTGACCCAAGAACTGCTCCCACCCCCCTTCGCCATATCAGACCTCCCTCCTCCTCTGATGGGGAAGACCCTTCCCTTCCTGTTCCTCCGAGGGCCACGTTGGGGTCCCTGCTGCAAATTCGGCACCCCTCGGAGGTAAAATTCTTTAATCAGTCGGGCGTACAAGGCCCATGCGAACAAGTGAGCAAACTACTGGCTGAGGTATCTATTACTTCTCCTCTTTCTCTTTACCGCAAGTATTACTATATGCTAATGTATAATGACAGTTTTCTTTCCTACAGGCCGCCACTCAGCATAGCAAAATGGTAACTCGATTGGCCCACTTTCAATCTACTGTGGAAACTCGCCACTTCGCCTCGGTGACACAACAGAAGAATCTCGTTCGGCAGTTAAGCGAACAAGAGGCGAAGGAGGCTGATATGAGGGGCCAATGTGAGGAGGCGAGGGTGCAATTAGCCTTGGTCAGGAGCGAGAAGGAAGAATTACAGCGAAAGAACGAGGAATTGGAGCAGCGGATTTTCCTCCAATCCAGTGAGCTGCAACAAGTAGATGACTTGGCCCGGGAGTTGAAAGAATATAAAGGGCACCTTGGGGAGGCCATGATCAAAGCTGCGGACTCTTCAACCACCATTCTACAGCTTCAGCAGGAGCGCTACAGGCTCCAATTGGAGCATCAATCTTGGGAGGCTACCAAGAGATCTTGTATTGAAAAATGCCAGGAGCTGTCTTCTATAGTGGCATCTTTTCCTCAAGCTTTATCAATGGCAGCTCAGCAGCAATCCATCCTTCACCAAGAATATTCAGAGGCCCTCTCGACTTTGGGTCGTCAGGCCATACAAGCGGCCACTGAAAAAGATGCTCTGGCGGCTGAACTGGCGGAAAGTCGAGCTCAACTAGCCAAATGCCAAGATCAGATGAAAGAGCAAGAGGCTGATCTTAAAAGACGCTACGTGAAGAAGGGGGTAGATTTGTTTGTATTAGGCTTTGAGGGGTCCTCGGCTCAAAAGAGCAGGATACCGCCTCGGCACGGACACTAGTTACTTGGATCCGTAGGGGGCGTTAGCTAAGTGTCCGCCGATCTCTTGAACCTGTAATTTATAACATTCTCTTTTTAGTAATTTCGATGGCTTCGCTTGCATACGAGCGATAACTTTGTCCATATAACTAACTATCATCATCTTGTTATGCTCCTTGAGGGTTGGGAACTCAACCAATTTTAAATTGATCTTGCTCTATATCTGTATCTCTTTCCGTGTTACAGTATAATAACCTCGCTCGATTCGGGCTTATCGAGAGATCTCGAATACCGTTATTCCTCCGCTCTAATTTTGGTTCGGGATTCACTCGAAAGGTCTTTACGATATCATTCATCCATCCCGATTCGGTTCGAATTACTGGAAGGGTTTTTACTCGATATCATTCATATCCGTCCCGATTCTAGTTCGGGCGACGCTTTAAATAGCTCTTGCCCGTTGATCTTCCCTATCTCTCTTACTGCTTTGGAAACGATATCAATCTCTTCGTCTTCTTTCCCCTTTCCCAGAACCTCTGTTGCCCCTTTTCTTCCATTATAAATCCTTCGCCCCCATGTCTTCGCCCTCCGCTATCTCACTATCATGGCTTCAGCAGGCATCCTATCGAAATTTCTTCATAGTCGGAATCTTTTGAACTACTAGACTGTGTCTCTGAGGATATGGAAGATTCGGAGACCCGCTCAACTGCTACCTCAGCTTTCCACCCCCTTCCGCTCCCGTCTCTCCCTCCAACTCCAACTCCTCCTACAGGAGGTCCTTCCGCGCTCCTTTCCCTCCTTCCAGAATAGGTGTGGAATCCTCCTTCACATGGGAGTATACGAGGAGATCCTCGCGCTACCACCAACTTCCTCACTTCCACTGGCTTTCGTCCCAGTTCCCCCGGCAGAGGTTCATCCTTCTCCTTTTGATGAAGGTCCACCAGTTCTTCCTCCACCTCAGGGCGAACGCTTCAGAGTTATATTGGCTCCTTCTCCCCCCAAAGAGACATCTCCCGCTTCATCTGTTAGGAGTAATCATGGAAAATCTTTGTAGATCAAGTTAATGTAATCGTTTCAAATATGTTAATAAAAAATAAGGGAGGCAAATGATATCTGTTTTTGTCTTTTTCCTGTAGAAGTAAGGTTTCTGTCTTCCAAAAGGACGGTAATCTGATCCGAACATACCTTCTTCTATCATCTCTCGGGGATTCGGACCTTCTTAATTACAATTGTAGTCCCGTCGACCTTCCCACTACTGCCCCCATGTTTCCTCTTCTTTACTGGCATTTATGGTCTCTACTTCTCCTACCAATAAATGCACTATTCCCCTTCGTCGCCATAAAAACCACCGACCTTTACCTGATAGCTTCCATCATTCTCCTTTTTCCTTTGCTTGCCATGGACAGAATATCAAAACAGGGCAGCAGTTCCTCACCTTCTAAAGAATAGATAAATGATCGCTGATACATAGCTATCTTGGAGGAACAAGTGAAGTGTTTACAGCAACAGCTGGAGGAAACTTCCGCCAATAATCGCTCCCTGTGCCAACAACTGGTCGGGTCCCAAAAGGAACTGGCCAAGGCATCTTCCTCGCAAAGACTCTATCAAGGCCAACTAAGGTGCCAACCTCAACCATACAAGGGAACTCCCTCTGTCCCTCCTAACAAAGAATTGTAATGCCCGGGATATATAAGGGCTGCTGTTTGTTATTTTCCCTTGTAGATTACTTAGAATATATAATTCTCTCACATCAATGAACTTTCCTAGTTTATCTCCCTTCTCCAGTATCTTCTGAGTTGTACCACTCTTTACTCCTTTTGTATTCACGTAGACTCACACAGGACTGAGGCATATTTTGGCTCTTCCGTCTTTTCAATCTACCGGGTATGTAGAACCCTTAAATGAGTCAACCATGCTATCTTCCGCTCTGCCTTGCGGGGCTATCGGTTCCTCCGTTCCACCATCACACGGGGATATCTTCCGCTCTTCCTTGCGGGGATAGAATTTTATACATAGAGTAAATAATAACCGAAGGATATCGGTTCTTCCGTTCCACCACCACACGGGGATATCTTCTGCTCTGCCTTGCGGGGATAGAAATTTATACATAGAGTAAATAATAACCGAAGGATATCGGTTCTTCCGTTCCACCACCACACGGGGATATCTTCCGCTCTGCCTTGCGGGGATAGAAATTTATACATAGAGTAAATAATAACCGAAGGATATCGGTTCTTCCGTTCCACCACCACACGGGGATATCTTCCGCTCTGCCTTGCGGGGATAGAAATTTATACATAGAGTAAATAATAACCGAAGGATATCGGTTCTTCCGTTCCACCACCACACGGGGATATCTTCCGCTCTGCCTTGCGGGGATAGAAATTTATACATAGAGCAAATAATAACCGAAGGATATCGGTTCTTCCGTTCCACCACCACACGGGGATATCTTCCGCTCTGCCTTGCGGGGATAGAAATTTATACATAGAGCAAATAATAACCGAAGGATATCGGTTCTTCCGTTCCACCACCACACGGGGATATCTTCCGCTCTGCCTTGCGGGGATAGAATTTTATACATAGAGAAAATAATAACCGAAGGATATCGGTTCTTCCATTCCACCACCACACGGGGATATCTTCCGCTCTGCCTTGCGGGGATAGAACTTTATACATAGAGTAAATAATAACCGAAGGATATCGGTTCTTCCGTTCCACCACCACACGGGGATATCTTCCGCTCTGCCTTGAGGGGATAGAAATTTATACATAGAGCAAATAATAACCGAAGGATATCGGTTCTTCCGTTCCACCACCACACGGGGATATCTTCTGCTCTGCCTTGCGGGGATAGAAATTTATACATAGAGTAAATAATAACGGAAGGATATCGGTTCTTCCGTTCCACCACCACACGGGGATATCTTCCGCCCTGCCTTGCGGGGATAGAAATTTATATGTATAGCGCCAAGGCCATCAGCATAAAGGAGGCAACGCCTTCATATCATTCCTCTTTTGGCTCTCCTCCTGAAGGGGGAATGCCTATGTCTGCCCCTTCTTCTGCAGATGGGGGGCTTTAATACATAATGGGCCATTTAGAAATATAAACCCTTCTTTCCCTTTCACCACAGACGAGAAGCCCACTAATGGCTGCAAGCCCATTCTTCCCCCTTTTATAGGGGGTTCTTTTGTCTTTGTTTCCTCTGCTGTCTTCATCCCTTCGCCTTTTGGTCTCCTTTTTCTTCATCTGTTTGCTCCTCCGCCGCCAAACCTCGTTTCCTCGATCCTTTCTTCCCAGCCCCTCTTTTCCTTTTATTTTTAGACCCCCAACATGCATTCTAACTTCTTCCAGGAGATAGCGGGCCGCTACCCGAATCGCAAACGGGATGCTGGTCAGCCTTTCGCTTCTTCTTCCTTTTCACCTTCCCCGATTATCACCATACCTGATTCACCTCGTCGTTCTCCCTCTCCTCCTCCGGCGATCCTCAATACCTCCATCCCGGAGGAAGCTAGGGTCATTAGTCTCTCCTCACTTCCTCCGGTCTTTACAAGCCCTAACTTTCCCACTCTTTGTCCTTCTGCCAACGATGTTCAGAAATCGCCTTCTTCTTCCCCGCAACTTGGGGATGAACCTGGGGAGGATGTATTCCCATGTCAGCCAATGACAGAGGCTGGATCACCCCTGTCTTCTCTTTCCCCGACCCGTCATTCCTTTTCTGAACCCATGGCGGTTGATATTCCTTCACTGCCAACTTCCCCCTTCGCTCATCGCCTGAAGAATCCCTCTCCTCCTATGGACCCTGACTAGGGTCCCTCCACTTCTTGCATCCCCATCGAAGGCTCCTCCAGCCCAATGCTCATCATCTCGTCTTCTCAAGATCCCTCCTCTGATCAGCCTCCTTCCGTCTTTCCTTCTGAACTCAACCCCCAACCAGGCGTGACACATATTCTCCCCGCAACTCCGGATATGCCGCCCCTGACTACCACCTCCATGGGCTGTCCGAATGATGCTCCTCCTTCTTTCCATTCTCAACCAATAGATACCGCCCCCATTTTCCCCTTTATAAGCGAGATTCCTCCTTCAGTATCTTCCGTCCCGTCTTCTTCCCTTTCTCCCAGGAGTCTTCGGATCCTGAACTTAGAGGAAGTGGTTCCTCGCATAGGCCTACGTCATGCTCTGGACTTGGTATGTTTTCTTACTCAGCTTCCTTAGCTTTGTCTAGCTGACCAATGTCTTTTCCCACGACCGGTATGTAGGCCCTGACCAACCATCAAGAATTGGATCACTCTCTTCATCAATACCAGGCTCAAGCCCAAGAATGGGAGCGACAACAACGGGAAGGCTTGGCGAATGCTCAGAATCGAGAACGACTCCTGTTACAACAATTGCACCTGTGCCAAGAGCAATTAGTCGAAGCTCTCCAGCAAATTCAGAAGAATGCTGACACTATTGCAGCATTAAAGGAGCAACCACATCCAGGTGCAGAGCCACTCGTCCCCCAGCAGGAAGTCCAGTCGGCCTCTCTTGACACAGAATCTTCCTCGGCTCAAGAGTTACTACGTCTTCAAGGGCAGGTAGTAGAGCTCCTCGAGGGGAAGCAACGGGATTCTGATGCCATCGCTCGTCTTCAAGTTCAATATCGGCGAGCACAGGACAAGATAGGGGACCTCCGCACTCGCTTGTGCAAGGAGGTACAAGAAAACTCATCCCTCGTAAATTCCAGGATGCATGCTCACGCACGCCTACGCAGGCAAGAAACTTCCCTCGCAGGATGAGCACCGAACTCGCCGAACCAGATCTTATTCAAGCGGAGGGGATTTACCTTCCATGCGTCAAAATATGGTGGAGATGATGCACCTTGTGCGGACCAAAGTTCCGAGCCGATGATGTCTCTATCTTGGCCGATGCTATTATGGAGGTGTCGCGGCGCTATGTGGACGCAAGGCCGAAATCTTCAAGAACAACAAGAAACATGCGAGAGGTCGACGAGAGAAAGCCACCGACTGCGAACCGCGAGGAGCTTCCTCATTTTAATGCGCGCCAACTATCAAGACGGATTTAATGACGGTTCGACAAGATGCCAAGGATTACCTCCTCCCACTTATCCTTCATTTTCTTTAAATTGGGAGGCTGGTTTTCGACGTTATCCTCCCGACCGGTTTAAGCTGTAATTTAATATCCCATTTTGAAACGGGAATTTCCTTTCTGTTTTTCCTCTTCTCCTTCAAGATGTATTGATAATACCATATTGCCCTTGTGAATAACCCCTTAATGAAATTTGGAGAATACTTGGCATCTAATTAACGCAATCAATTCAAGAAGCACCCCCTTCGGAGTTTCATAATTTCTCTTCTTCTATTCCATATTTCTCATACAGTGTGAAAGAGTTTTAAATGAAGGGCATTCCAAGGTCGTGGAAGCTCTTTGCCTTGGTCATCTTTCAGATAATATGCTGACCCTGCTACGCAGCGTGTTATTTCATAAGGTCCTTCCCAGTTGGGAGCCAGCTTCTCAGGGTCTCCAGCGGGACTGACTTTACGCAAAACCCAATCCCCTTCTTGAAATCTCCGAGGCATCACTTTCTTATTAAAGGCTCGCTGCACTCTTTGCTTGTAAAATTCCGCTCGCCTCCGTGCCATCTCTCGCCTTTCATCCACCAAGTCCAATTCGGTGCTTCGGATAAGTTGGTTCTGATTTGGTTCATATGCCTTTATCCGAGCGTTATTCAACAAAACTTCGACCGGAATAACGACTTCCGCCCTATATACCAAACTAAAGGGAGTTTCTCCTGTTGCTGTCTTGGGTGTGGTTCGATAGGCCCACAGGACGCCGCGTAACTCTTCTACCCAGTTTACCCTCTGAGCACCCAACTTGGTCTTTAATCCTTGAATGAGGATCCTGTTAGTTACTTCCACCTGCCCATTCGCTTGAGAATGGGCTACCGAAGTGAAAGCCTGCTGAATGTTGAGACTTTGGCACCATTCTTGGATCTTTTTTCCTTGGAACTGTTGTCCATTGTCACTGACTATTTTCCGAGGGATACCATACCGACAAATGATATTTCTCCATAAGAACTGTATTACGGCATTCTCAGTAATTTTGGCTAAGGGCTCTGCCTCCACCCATTTGGAAAAATAATCCACAGCTACCAATAAAAACTTCCTCTGTAAAGGTGCCGCTGGCATCGGACCTACTATATCTATTCCCCATTGATCGAAAGGACAAGAAGAGATTACAAACGGTTGCTATGCTTCCGATAGCGATGCAGTTTGCACTATATCGAGCGATCTTGTCAAGAGTAGGCCAAAAGTATCCGCTAATAAGGCCTTTCTTGCTAAAGCTCTCCCCCCTAAATGATTGCTACAGCATCCTTCATGGATCTCCCGGAGTACCCATTCCGCATCCTCATTTCCCAGGCATTTTAACAAGGGTCGCCCAAAAGAGGTCTTGTATAGGTCTTCATTTAAGAGGATGAACCGTTTGGCTCGGTTTATTAAAGTCGATGCCGCTATTTTCCCTTCAGGGATCTTCCCGTGCCGTAAATAAGCTATGATGTCGGTCCTCCAATCAAGAGTTAGGCTTGATTCGGGTATGTCTCCTTCCACGCTGCATATTGCTAAGGAAGTATGAATTCTCGTATGGATCGCTTCCGAGGATTTTATTCCTCCCATAGCGCTAGCCATCCGAGCCAATTCATCTGCCTTCCCGTTGTGCTCCCGCGGGATTTGCTTCAAGAGGACCTGACGAAATTGAGCTTTTTCTTTCTCAAAAGTCTTCAAGTACTTATGCAGCCTTTCCTCCCGAACCACAAAAGAACCTTGAAGTTGTGATATTACTAACTGGGAATCCGAGTGGATCACAATGGTAGAAGCCCCCACTGCTTTAGCAGCCTGCAGTCCCGCTAGAATGACTTCATATTTCGCTTCATTATTAGATGCCCGATATTCCAGGCGAACTGCTAATCGAGTTTCTTCACCCTCTGGGGAAATTAATAAAATACCAACGCCACGTCAGAGATCTCAAGAACCGTCTACGAATATATTCCATGCCTCTGATCCCTCCTCCTTTGTTGCCGAACCATCTTCCGCGCCGCAAGGTACCTCTGCCAGAAAATCAGCGAGTGCTTGGGCCTTGATAACCGTTCGAGGTTGGTAGTGAATATCATACTCGCTTAGTTCTACCACCCATTTGGCCAATCTTCCAGAGAAATTTGGCTTAGTGACGACCTTACCCAATTCGCTGTGTGTTAGAACGGTGATGGGATGAGCCAAAAAATACGGCCTCAATTTGCGGGCAGTTAGTACTAGGATATATGTCAACTTCTCTAGCTCCGTATAACGAAATTCTGCCCCCTTCAGGATATGACTGGTATAATAAATAGGTTGCTGGTGAGAACCTTCTTGTTTCAATAACACCGAACTAACGGCTCCCTCCGAGACGGCCAGATACATCCATAATGGTTCTCCAGGTATTGGTTTGGCTAGCAGGGGGAGTCCAGCCAAATACTTCTTCAACTCCTAAAAAGCCTGTTCACATTGATCATCCCACAGAAATTTAGCAGCCTTGCACAAAATCTTGAAAAAGGCTTGTCCACGATCCGCTATAAATCGGATAAAGAAACAATCCCGCCACCAACTTTTGGGTCTCTCGCAGATTAGCAGGTGATTTCATGTTGCATAGGGCTTGCACTTTCTAACGGTTGGCTTGCAACCCCTTCTACGTTACTATGTAACCCAAAAACTTGCCACTATTTACCTAGAACAGGCATTTGTTATGGTTTAGCTTCATATTAAACCGTCTTAATGTAGCGAAGGTTTCATTTAAGTCCTTGACTAAATCCCGAGTGACCTTCGATTTGACCAAGATGTCATCCACGTAGACCTCCACATTCTTCCCTTTCTGCTCCGCGAAGATCTTGTCCATAAGGCATTGATAGGTGGCTCCTGCGTTCTTTAGTCCGAACGACATTACCACATAAGCGTATAACCCCCCCCGCAGTCACAAAGATAACCCTCTTTTGATATTCTTGGGACAAAGGTATTTGATGATATCCTTGATATGCATCCATTAGGGACACCACTTCATATCCTACAGAGAATCCACGGTTGATCAATACGAGGCAAGGGGTAGCAGTCTTTAGGGCATGCTTTATTCAAATCACAGAAATCGATACACATCCTCCATTGCCCCGAAGGCTTGGGGACCAAGACTACATTTGAAACCCATTCGGGGAACTGGATTTCCTTTACATGACCCGCTTTTAGTAGTTTGCCCACTTCTTCTTCTATGACTTTGTCCTTCTCTGGTCCAAAATGTCACCTCTTCTGTTGGATGGGTCGGGCTCCTTTAATGATATTGAGATGGTGTTCCGCCACTTGAGGATGGATCCCCGTGAGATCATGCACATCTTTTGCAAAGATGTCTTCATTCTCCTTCAGGCAAGCCACCAGCTCTTCTTTGACATCCAGCTGTTGTGCTATCCGTGTGGCCTTTCCTGGAGCGATTTCCACCAGTTCTCCCTCTATTTTATCAGCCTTGGGGGAAGATTCCTCCAGGACGCAGACATCAGTGATGATGACAGCTTTGCCTTTGAGGTCCTCGGTTCGGGCTTTCTTCTGATCGTCCCGAACCATTTGTACGTAGCAGCTTCTGGAGGCCTTCTGTTCTCCACGAACTTCTCCCACCGATTGACCTACTGGAAATTTTAGCTTCTGGTGGTACGGGGAAGACACGGCCTGAAAAAGGGTGAGGAAAGGACGCCCAAGAATAACGTTATAAGTGGACGGAGCATCCACGATAAGGAAAGGAATTATACTGGTTTTTTGGCTGGGCTTTACGCCCAGAGTTAAAGGCAATGAAATCTGCCCCGTCGGGTGGACCACGTGCCCTGCGAATCCGAAGAGGGGAGTGGCCACCTCTTCTAGTTGGGCGTTTCCCAGCTGCATCTGTCCGAAGGCTTCCTGGAAGAGGATGTTGACAGAACTTCCCGAGTCAACCAGTACCCGGGCCACTTCATAATTGGCCAGGGATATACGGATAACTAAGGCGTCCGTGTGGGGCAGCAGGACACCTTGCAGATCTTCTGGCCCGAACGAAACGGGTGGTGCCACTTGAATAGTATGGTCGGTGACGATGGCCAAACTCTCCATGAGACGGGCGTACGACTTCCGCGCCCGGTTAGAGTCCCCGTCGGTAGGTCCTCCAGCTATAACATGAATAACTCCCCGTGTGGGAATGTCATCTAGATTGGATGAAGGGCCCTCACCTGATGGACCTTCTTGAGAGACAACCTCCTGGGATGGCGTTTGGGGGAAAGTGACCCGGGGTTGTTGATTATACGGCCCTGGACGGGTTACATTGGGTCGGGGGCCTCGCCGCGCCGGCCCTCCTGCCTGAAACCTTACTTGCGGATATGCAGTATGGAGGCGATCCAATTCTTCTTGTAACTTGAAACATCGACCACTACTGTGGTCGTATTCTGTATGATATTGGCAAAAGAACGGGGCTGGGGGGTTACGCGGGATCCCCCTGTGTCCCAAGGGTCATTGTAGCAGCCCCTGCTGGTCGTAAAATTCCATTTCACGTTCTTTCCATGTCCTCACAGGAGGAAGCGCTTCAGCGGCCATGATTTGTAATGGCGGGGTGGGGCGAACACCTTGCAGCATTGGACGAGGCCTCGGAACCTCCTATCGAAAAGGTCTTGTATACTCCCGCCGAGGGGGTGCTTGAGGAGCAGCGGGACGAACTCTTTCAATTGGGACTGCTGCGGCAGTCCGTTCGGCCCTCCGTACCTTTAATCCTTCTTCTTTATGGATAAACTGCTCTGCACGGCTCAGTAGCTCTTCGTAACTATCCGTAGGTTGTCTCAACAAGGAACTGAGGAAGGGGCCCTCCTTTAGCCCGTGCTGAATAGCGCCTCTGAAAGATTCAGATCGGGTGGCAGGGATTCCCCTGGCTGCAGAAGTGAATCGATGAATATATCCCCTAAGGGATTCCGAAGGTCCCTGGGTGATATGCATTAACATAGAGGCGTCTTGTTTATACGCCTTACAGCTGACAAATTCTCGATTGAACATTCTCTGGAAGTCAGCGAAACAGGTGATAGACTCCGGGGGCAGAGTAGTAAACCACTTTTGCGCCGAGCCAGTCAGGGTGGTTCGGAAGACTCGGCACTTGAGAGCGTCAGTATAACAGTGAAGCGAGGCAGCTCCATCAAATTGAGATATGTGCTCTTCAGGATCCGTCGAACCATCATACTTATTGACCTGAGGATTCCGGAAGTAGGATGGAGGGAGCTCAGTGAGAATGTCCATCGTGAAGGGACTGGGCTCGTATACTTCCGGAGGTCTGGTTGATTGACTTTCACCCTATTCCTCTCTGCGCGTTTGGGTGAAGGGCATAGTATTCTGAGGCGTTCTTCCCCCAAGTTCGCCTCAAAGCAATACTTCCCCATTGGCGGTTGTACGAGAGGGAGGAGGCATTTCTGGGGGTGGGTCTCTGGAAGAAGGTTCCCCGGAGTGCGGATGCAGATATCCGATCCTTCTCCTTTCCCTGGCGAGGGCTTCTGTAATAGCGTCATCCATCAAGGCCTTCAGCTGCGATGGTAGAAGGGTGATGGGGCACTCCTCCGCTGCAGAAGTATCAGGTTGTTGTATTTCTTCAGGTTGCATCTCGACGTCCAGCTCAAATGTTCCCACAGACGGCGCCAACTGATGCGGTATGGGAAAAAATCTGGTCGCTCCGTTTTCAATGCAGTGAAGCACTGAGGGAGGTCTCAGAGGATTCTCCCCGACCGTAATCAGTAAAGAATAAGAGGATGAAGTAGATGAAACGCCAGAAACTGACGCCAACAATCGAGATTCGTATTATTAAGATGTAACGTGGTTCGGAATGAGGATTCCTACTCCACGGAGGTGAGTTTTCTCACCAGATGCGGTGCCTAAGAACTTTCACTATGAAGGTCCTCCTTTACAGAAAGCAAGTTTCCACAGGTGGAGGAGAAAGACCTCTTACAATGATATTACAAGACAAGGAAAATACAAGAGATGTAGCAATGGCCGATCTCCGTCCTTCTTCTCCGGCGAGATGGTTGTTCCTTTTTTTCCTTCTCCTCTTTCCTCTTCTTCCCTCTTGCTGCGTCGGAATGATTGCGGATCCCCTTCTTCTCTTTGCCTCCTTCCTTTTATCCTCCCTCCTCCTTCATCGTAACGTCGTGGATTATCTCCATCGTACACGTGGCCACCACTTCTTCCTGGAGAATAATTCTGTTACAAATATAAGGAGTGAAGACTCCTTGGAATATTGCGTGGGGCCTCCCAGGCCATTGCCTAACACCTTTTCCTCTATTTTTCGGGAAACTAGGCTAGACTACCTCCCTCAGCCTTCCGTATCGAGGGAAGCTAGTTTTAGGTCTATAGCCCACGGGTGACCTAGCCCTAGGGCTTTTTATCAACCCGAACCAATTCCTCTTTTCCCCATGTCAAACTCCCTTTGTATTGATCAGATTGGACCGACCTCTTGGCAAAGCGCCTTCCGTCTCTCCTTTGCCATGTCGATTGCTTTCGCTAACTCTCCCGTACCAATGGCTTCTGACATTCACCCGTACCAATGGCTTCTGAAATTCGCCCGTGCCAATGGCTTCTGATATTTGCCCGTGTCAATGGCTTCTGATATCTGCCCGTGCCAATGGCTTCTGACATTCGCCCGTGCCAATGGCTTCTGATATCCGCCCGTGCCAATGGCTTCTGATATCCGCCCGTGCCAATGGCTTCTGACATTCGCCCGTGCCAATGGCTTCTGATATTCGCCCGTGCCAATGGCTTCTGATATCCGCCCGTGCCAATGGCTTCTGACATTCGCCCGTGCCAATGGCTTCTGATATTCGCCCGTGCCAATGGCTTCTGATATCCGCCCGTGCCAATGGCTTTTGACATTCGCCCATGCCAATGGCTTCTGACATTCACCCGTGCCAATGGCTTCTGATATTCGCCCGTGCCAATCTTCCTTTTCTTTCTTAGCGGAGCCGTGTACTTCGGATCGGATCTAGGGTCACCTGCTAACCCCTCTATCGGGGATTATGTAGAGAAGGTACCAGTAGTATCATCAGTTTGCCATAGATCAAAAAGGGAGAGATTATTGGTGCAGGGACACTTGATAATCGAACCTATATTTTGATTATGGAAAAGACACAAAGTTAAGCCCATATTATTATCTCATTAGCTGAATCAAGTGTGCAAGAATGCTAAGCTAAGCTAAAGGTCAAGCAACACTTAGAGGACTTCGGAAGTAACCGAAGAAATCAGGTGGAGAACGGAAGAAAAAGCTATAAAGGTAAAGCTTGAGGTAAGCTCGTGTGAGTAAGTGTAAGTAAGATCGAGTCCTCGGTACGGGGACGTCCTTAAGCGACGATCCAACTAAGACATCCCATTGAAGATCTATGTCGAGATCGGACAATATGTGGCCGTCAAAATCACTTGTATTACTTGCATTTTCGAGAAAAATTTTCATTGCAGCTGGAAACCCTATCAATAGTCGACTGATGGCTTGTATCAGTCAACTGCTGCCTCCATCAGTTGACTGCTAGGGTTAAGCAGTCGACTGATGTTCAAATTCCAACTTCGATGATAGTCAAAACCTCATCCCCTTATCTTAGGGTGACGTGGCCTTTGGTGATAAGTGTTGGTGCAGGAGCACTAGATAATCGAACCTGCATTTTGATTATGGCAAAGACACAAAGTTAAGTTTACATCGTTATCTCACGAGCTAAATCAAGTGTGCAGAAAAGTGCTAAAGCTGGAGCTGAAGGCTAGCGATGCCCGGAGGAAGCCGCGGTGGTCGGGCGACACTCGAGTGACTTCGGAGGGAGCCGAAGGAATCGAGTGGAAGGCCTGAAGTGAGAGCTACTATCGAGGCAAGCTCATGTGAGTGAGAGATTGTAAGGTCGTGTCCTCTTTACGAGGATGATCGTAGGCGGCGATCCGACTAAGACTTCCTATGGAAGGTCTAGGTCAAGATCAGACGGTTAGAAACCGTCGTATTTATCATTTTCCGAGCTAACCTCTTACTGCAAGAAAGTGGTCAGGCTGGCAGTCTACTGCTAGACGTTGAGAAGTCAACTGATGCTCATCAGACGACTGATGGGAGTCATCAGTCGACTGATGGCGACGAATCAGCCTTTGCGCTAGGTCAAAACAGATAACGTTTGACGTGGCCACTTCGCGATAAATTTTGGACAATTTCGTAATCCGTTCCTAAAGATGAGGAGACGAATTCAGAGGCCAAAATATATAAAAGGAGGGGAGGATTCCAACTCCAAATCATATCAAGTTTATTCATCAAGTGCTCCTACAATGCCAACGCTCCAACATCGTCATAACGCCGACGCGACGCCAAGTTCCGATCTTCTTCGTCGGCAGCAGAATCAAGTAATATTTTTGATATTGTATTCTTTGTTTTTCTTCATAACGAGGTGAGGTAGGCTTGTTGCCTCATCCTTGTATATTCGGTTTTGTGATCGTTGTCTCCTACCTCCAACAAGGAGGAAACGTTATAGTGCTTTGCCCTCCGTACGCGGTCTAGGACCGATAGAGCCTTAGAGTAGCAATCGTTGGGTTGTGAACCAAGTAAAATAAACGTGTTCATTTATTTTCCGCTGTGCTTACTCGTTTACTTGTGTATCAACGAATGAATTCGAATGAAAGATTTACAATCGCTATTCATCCCCCCCCTCTAGCGACGCTTCTCGATCCAACAATAAGGATTGAGCTCAACGTTTAGGGTTCTTAAAGGCTATAAAAGAAGGAGTGTTCTTCACCATTTCATCATTCCAAATCTTCCAAAGTGCTCCCGCAATGTCGTGATTCTACGACAACTCTACAACGACGAAGCGCTGCCAAAACACCGACGACTCGAGCTCAACCTCCATCTCCTTAGTCGTCGGTAACATCTTAAGTTGTCAATTCATATTGCTTGTATTTAAGTTTGTATTTCTGAGCTTTTATCGTAATGAGTAGAGAGGGGTTTGTCTCTCTACCTTGAGTTTTCTCGTATCTTTGTAATCGTCAACTCCTACCTCCAACGAGGAGGAGTGTTTTAGTGAATTGCCCTCCGTATGCGGTCTAGGACCATTAGAGCATTGGATTATCAGTCGGTAGGTTGTGAACCAAGTAAAAATAAAATTGTCTTATTTATTTTTCGCTACTACTCGTGTTTTATATCGAACGAAACGAAAAGATTGTTTTACGCTATTCACCCCCCCCCCCCTCCCTCTAGCGCTCTTTCAGGATCCAACAGAGGTGTCAGCAAGTCGCTGAGGGATGTAGAGACAATGATAGAAGGGGGGAGAACATGTTGCTCTGTGGCTCCTTTCTGTGCAGCACAGGGATGAGGCAAAGCGCGAGGCGGCACACTAGTCTCACGCTTGAGCTTGTGAACCATAGCAATGATGGTTGACATCGAGGACCCTAAGAGCGGTGAGGATAGTTGTGCAAGGGATTGAGTGACTTCCCAGGAAGGAGAGTGATGCGAGCGCCTAGTGAGGAGGTAAACCCATCACAACCCTCTCCAATAAGCCGAAGAAGCCCTGAAGCCATGTCAGTCGCAGAATAAAACCCCGCTCGAGGTCATTGCCTCCCTCCTTCCCCTGAGCCACTTGCCCTAATTACACTTTTATTCCTCCTTAAATGGATTGAGCCCTTCCTCCAATCAATGGGCCAATATTTCCCATATCAATTTGTTTTTGAAAAATATGGAATAGAATTTTTCTTCATTTTTTCTCATAGTCTCATATTACTTCTTAATATAATCAATCTAATAATGTTTTCATGGTAAGAATCGAGAATACGAAAGCCTCATCTCCACGGGGATGACGTGGTGGCTAAGACATAATGAAACTTACAGATAAGATAAGAATCAATTCCAGAAGAGGTCTAAATTTTTTTCCTGAATTCACATGACTTCCATATATCTTGGCCATCACATTAAGGTCCATATGACCCTCCGTAATTTATCTCTCTCACAATGACCATAGTATAGATCAGTAAGAACCGTTAAATTTACGGATTCCAACCTTTGACCTCGGTACATTGAAATTCAACTTAAATTCTATTCTCGGTTCGGCTAAAATAGTTCCTCAGTTGATCCATATATACTAAACACATTTATGTTTGTTACCCTTGAATATAATAGCAACGTAGCTCCATCGTCGCAGGAATTCATTTCACTTTGGTCAATAACCGAGCTTCAAATTTAGTCTTCTCAGCCATATGGAATGAAGCACCATGTGTATCACGTCGTATCTCTTCGCCGGCCGATTCAAAATGAAGTGCTTCTGCACCTGAATAACCCTCCTCTGCAACTCCCGGTACCTCCTCTCTGGGATCCCTTCCAATATCCTCTTCATCTTCGGTATACCCTCTACAGATATCTCCACCGAGAACCTGCTCCAATCCAGCACGTCCGAGAACGGAAGCGGGTAGTTCACCGAGATGATCACAGGAACGCACCCCATGAATATCGCCTCCACGATCCGCGGGCTGGCCACCTCGTACCCGCTCGGGCACAGGCAAAACTTGCTCCTCCTCATCAGCTCCCAGTAGTCGAGCCCCTTGGGCAGGTATTCGTGCACTGCCACTTGCTCGTCTCTTTCTTTCCAGTGGTGGAGGAGGATTTCGCGTATGTATCCGTGCGATCCCCCGGCGAAGAAGACGAGGATCGTCTTCTCCTCGATGGGAAGCTGGTTCTTCTGATCAGGGGGCTTCGATAGGCGGCCATCGGGAAGATGCACTTCCGGCAGCGTCACATCCTTGGCGAGCTTGAATCCTTCTGAAGTGTTCGCGTTGCATATCACCCGGATCGAGTTGCCGTAGAGCTCCGAGTTGGCCGTGGACAAGTATGGCGCCTACATACGCGCGCCAAATCCACCCTTGAAATCTTTACTTTGTTAATGGATCTTCATATATATATATATGATTAATTAATTACCCAGTCATGGCATGAGAGCATGAAATGGTCGGCGCCACGGCTTCGATTCCAGAACGGGTACTTGTGAGCGACGACCTGGACATAGTCGTCGACGGTGCGTTTGAGAGGGCCCCAGTAATCGGTGGCGCCCGGGACGTAGAGGAAATGGACGATGTTGACGACGGAGAAGGGCAGGAAGAAGAGGTTGGCTTGGGTGGGATGGCGGGCCAAGAAGGGGTTCGCCTCGCGCTCCATCTCGCTGATGAAGTGGCCTTCGATGGCGTAGATGCTAGCGGCCGGGCCGCCGTGGACGATTGGAGGTTCGCCTTCTTTGTATATCCATAACTTCAACCTCTTCTCCATCTCAACGTAACTCCTGAATATAGCATGGCTTGCGTTCAGTAGCTAAATTTTAAGGTGTAAAATTAAGAAAGTGCACGATCGAGTAGTATGTACTCATGGAAGGCATAGGCATTGCGGTAAACGGCTCCTCTGGGAATGACACCCTCTGCCTTTGTGGCAGTGGAATTGCGAGACGATGCTGCCCATCGAATTGCCGCGCGAGCTTCCGCAAGGCTTTCTTCTACACTACCACCACTGCTCTTCCTCCTCACAGACTTAGCCTGTCCACAGTAATGCCAGTAATTCTCACAAAAGTTTTCTCAAAATATATGAGCTAGCGTTTAGAATCAAGTTTACTTTTATAGTAGTAGAAGAGAAAGATGAGGCTGGCGGCCCATGGTCGCGGAATACTGCGAGGGGGACCTTGAAATTGTAGGGACGTTGCTGATCGAAGAAAGAGAATGATAGGATGAGTAGAAGGAGAAAAAGGAGAGGAATTACGAAGGAGGAAACATTTCTCATGCCGGCCATCGTGGATATGCTAAGTCTCGTCTGAGTATCTATAGAGCTCAGAGTTGGAGCATGGAGCGGATCATGTCTGCTATGTCCAGTGCATGGAGAGAGCATATTGCTTCGTTGCGTGTACGCTAAAATAGAATCATATCGTTGGCTAGCTGGTTTAGACCTTCGAGATTGGTAGAGGAAAAAATATTAATTGCAACAATTGGGTGCATGTGTTACGGATCCCGACTCATCTAACAATGGTCAGAATATATGATCGAGGCGAAGAAAGCAGTAGATGCCAACGATGTGGGAGCTAGCACTGAATCACATTGTGATAGATTGGGACAAACACCGCATCGTATATAGATATAATGCTTATCATGTGAAAGAGGATATATAATTCAGCTCTCAAGGCAAGAGTAGGCTGCACTGTGCGGTGGGATTACAAGAGTTAGAGAGTATCTAGGGATGAAAATGTGCGAATGGAGTGAAAGAGGATCAAGAGGGACCAGTAGGGTTGTTTTATATTCTTTGAGAAATGAAGGGTAGAGTAAACGTTTTGAATATTGGCTTTCCTAGACCAACTATTTTGGTCATGACTTGATGTGGTAGCATTTTGGCTCCTTCCATAGAAGCGTCGAAAAATAATGGGTTCTTCATGGCCAAAATGAAAATGCATCAAAAGGTGCCATCAGAATTTCGATGAAGATCCTCCGATGCCTAAGTAAGACAGAATTTAGAAGAAAGAAAATGTTTAAAGTATATTAAAATATGTAGAGAAGAAGAAGAAAAAGAGATATCTCTTGTATAGCCAGAAACATATGAAGAGAAAAAGTCCTAAAAGAAATCTCTCTTGAGTTGCCTTCTCAAGAGATAATGTTTAGGGTCGAACAAGAAGCAGCAGAACCCCTAGCCCTCCAGAAGAAGAAGGCACCCTCCACCTTTTACCTACCTCTCTGCTTATGTAGGAGCTCCCTTCACCTTGTCGATCGGATCATCACTAACTGTGTGTGTGGGGTAGGAGATCAATGCTACAAGGGACCCTTGCTCTGACATATTTCTCTTTGCCACATATGGATGAGACTAATTCCCAGAGAGTTGCCACGTTAGTGTGTTCAGGAAGGGCCACACACATACCTTAACAAGAGAAACTTGCAGGACTTAGGAAGAATCGAGAAGAGTCGCCTATTTGGGAAGAGTCGCTTGCAAGAGTTGAGTAAACCTGTGATTCGGGAGAATCCACTCAGGTGCGTGGGTGAGAAGGTTCTCAAAAGTGGAAAATGGCACTCAAAAGAGTCGTTGACTCGGGCAAGGGATCCGCGACTCGGGTGCGCACGGACGATGCATGAATGTGTGTGTTGGACTTTCCGAGCCACAAAAACCGCTTTTTGCATTGCGGAAACCTCGAAAGTCAGGCTACGGATCCGTGCGAAGATATATTAAAATAAAAACATGTATGTGGTAAGTAAACCAAGATCTACCTTAGATCTAGAAGTTGAGAGTGTTACCCTCGATGCGATGCCCTTCTCAAATCCCGCTCGTCCAAATAGCTTGCCGGAACTTTAGAATGTCAAGTGTACACTCCTCTATTGGTATCCACACAAGTAATAGGTGGAGAAAAGAAACCTAGAGTGTGCTAGCACCCTTAGAAGTTTCGTCCAAGGAGAGGGATGGGAGAGAAAGCTTGAGAGGAAGATGATCCAAGGAAGAAGATGAAGATGAAGTAACTCACAAAATCAATTCCATCTAATGGAATAAGTGGCCGACCACTTCTCTTGGGGGGTTACATGCATGCATGTAACTCAAAGAGCCAATGACTCTTGGTCTCCCTCATGAGGTGACACCAGATGATAGGTCAATGATGATGTGGAGCATCATCATTGGCCGGCCATGCCAAGTCATCATCATGACATGACATTTGGTCAAGTCAAACTTGACCTTCATCTTCCCTCTCAAGTCAAGTCAAACTTGACCTCTTATCTCCCATGGTTGATCAAATCCAACCATTTGATTCAAGTTAATTTAATTTAATGAATCTCTATTTATTAATTTAAATTGATTTGATGAATCAAATCTAAATTAGACTCATTCAACACTTGAATCAAATTGAGTCCAACTCAATTAGTCTAATTAGGATTACTCTTAATCCAATTTGGTTCATCACATGAACCTAATCCTCATGGTTCATCATATGAACCTAATCTCCATCTAATTGCTCTTTGTGTGTGACCCTATAGGTTCTTGTAACATTGGCAATGTCCCTAAACTGATTTAGGAACATAAGCAATGAGCGGTATCTAGCAACACATCATTGCTACCCAAGTTATAAGAATGTTGAGCTCCAACATCACCTTTGTGACTGCTAATTGTGACTCTCACAATATGTGACAATGTCCCTCTATCTTTGACATCTAGATTGACTAATTGAGACATAGACCGTGTCATCCTTGGTACAATTTATATCTTGAACTCCAAGTAGACTCACTCTAATCAAATGAGCTCAATATCTCATATTGACTCATTTGGGCATGGCCATGCACTTCGTGGTCTCACTCTATCAAGAACATCGATGTCACCCCCGTCATATAGGAGGGATAGATCTCATCTACATCACTCACATCCCTCCACATAATTTATCACATACCCAGTAATCGCTTTTATAGTCCACCCATTTACGGGTAATGTTTGACGAAGCCAAAGTATGCAACTCCTTATGTAGGGAACCATGGTGACTTCAGGTCTAAGGACTAATAGTCATATGAGAAAGTATATGACACTCATATAACGATCCACGATACTTTCTCATGGCGGGTCATTCAGTATACATTCTCTAATGTATACCCATGTGTCAACTTTATATCTCATATCCATGACTTGTGAGATCAAGTCATCGAATTGACATACATGCTAGTCTCTACGCATTAACATTGTCCCTGAATGTTAATACTTGACTAGGAATGATTAAGAGTAGTGTTCTCTATATCATCTCATTATCGATTCAACCAATCGATTGATATAGATAAGAACCTATTACTCAAGGACGTTATTATATTTAGTTATTTGACACCAATACAAGTAAATATAATAGCCATGCCTTTATAAATAGGAATATGATACAATAAAGTTCATACAACAATCATCACATGATTGACTCTAGGGCTTTCACTAACAATCTCCCACTAGCACTAGTGTCAATCACCGTAGTATCTAATACCCAATGACCTAGTGTGACCATCATGTTTTTTCTGTGTCAAAGCCTTGGTCAAGGGATCTGCGATGTTAGCCTCTTTGGGTACTCTGCAAATCTTCACATCTCCTCTATCGATAATCTCTCGAATGAGATGGAAGTGTCGTAGTATGTGTTTGGTCCGTTGGAGTGAGCGAGGTTCCTTAGCCTGTGTAATCACTCCATTGTTGTCACAATAGAGCTCTATGGGATCTGCTATGCTAGGAACCACCCCAAGCTCAGTAATGAACTTGCGGATCCAAACTGCCTCCTTTGCTGCCTCAGATACAGTAATATACTCGGCTTCTGTTGTAGAATCAGTAACTGTGTCTTGCTTCGAACTCTTCCGGCTCACAGTGCCACCATTCAAGCAAAACATGAACCCTGACTGCGATCTATAATCATCCTGGTCAGTTTAGAAGCTGACATTGTTGTAACCCTTTATAGTTAGCTCCTCATCGCCTTCAAATATTAAGAAATATTCTTTAGTCCTTCTCAAGTAGTTAAGAATATTCTTGACTGCTATCCAGTGATGCTCACCTGGATCTGACTGGTATCTACTCGTCATGCTCAAAGCATACGAGACATCAGGACGAGTACACAGCATGGCGTACATGATAGATCCTATAGCTGATGCGTAAGGGATCTTATCCATGCGGTCTCTCTCCTCTCTAGAAGAGGGACTTTGAGTCTTCGAAAGACACACACCATGTGACATCGGTAGAAGTCCCTTCTTGGAATTCTGCATGGCAAACAGTAGTAATACCAGTTAGTTATAGCCCTAGAACCAATCATGTGATGGTTGAATAGGGAACATTTTGTATCATATTCTATAAAGGAAAAGGATTGGTTATTATATTTACGTCTTGTTTGTGCCAGCTAAATTAAATATAATAATGCCCTAAAAAAGTAGGTTCTTATCTATAGCACATCAATTGGAAGAATTGATTATGAGAGGCTGTAGAGAACACTTTCCTAAATGTTCCTAGTCAAGTATTAATATGCAAGGGCAATATTAATACATAAAGACTAGCATGTAGGTGATACGAATGATGAATTATCGTGATACCATTCCCAAATTATTTACCGAACCCCCTAACTACACTAATGCAGTATAGGACTGACTCGGGTCATCTCCCAACGAACCTAATGGCTGGACGTTTGTTTTTAAACAGAAGTAAATACTGGGGGTTTTTATAATTATCAAAACAATTAAAATGCAAAATCAAAAGCAACCATGAGAATTAAACATGCAAGAAGTAAATCTAACTACCAAATAACTATTAACAAGCGACTATCCTAATGCGCAAAAGTAAGTGATCACGCACCGCACTGTCACTATACGGTACAATGATCAAACAAATGTGAACAATTCAACCAAGCACCGTGATCGTTACTATACTGACAAATGATCAAACATACGAAAAACTAAACTAATAGACAAAAAAGAAAGCGACCAAGCACCGCACTATCACTATACGGTACAATGATCAAACAAATGTGAACAATTCAACCATGCACCGCCGATCACTATACTGGCATGAGTCAAACAAATACTAAAATCGAGTAAACGAAATGCAATAAACGAAAGCAATTCAACCAAGCACCGCACTGTCACTATACGGCACACTGGCTGAAGATTAACTAAAATAGGAAAGAACAAGTACACTAAAGGAGATAAATCTAACCACTAGATAAACACTGTAAACGAATAACAAGACTCACTAAACTATCAACTAATTACCACGTGCACGATTTACCACACAGACATGATACGACTAAACATCAGTGGAACACTACTGCACACTAAGAAATCAATACTAGAACAATACTGATAAAATATAGTGCACATCAGGGAGCCAACAATGTAAAAAATACTAAAATACCCAAAGTGAACAATGCAAGAAACAATAAGAAACACAACATCAATTAACAAAGAAATCAATAAAGTAAATCAACAAATATCCACAAACACCGGAAGGTACCACCTCTCCGTGACCTACGCATAATACCGAACACTCCAAGGATCTCAGATGCGGATCTCTCGTCAGTATTCGACGAGAGTTGGATCGATGCGGTAGTTCACCCGATGTGGATGCGGATCGCCGTGACCACGAGCACCAATGTGGATGGAATCGAACTGAATCGATACTTTTCGCCACCCGTTGTTGAAGACCGCCAGAGTTGGAAGTAACACCGCCACGAGCCGAAATCGATTCTCGCGAGATCCCGACAGAGCAAGTCACCCTAGCTTCGCAGAACCACGCCCCACTAGGGTAGCTCATCTCACGGTGAGGGCTCAAGATCGCTGATGAAGACAGTGAACTCCACTACTCGGCCGATGGATCGCCGCCGCCCAATTCGCCTTGAGAGCTCCATCGATCAAGAGGGAAAAGTCCGCCGTTAAATGGATCGGGAAGAACCGAGTGTGATTGCTGGAATTATCGCTGGAGTGCTATGTGGAGCTGTCACCGCGCTCGCGAGAGGAAGACGACGCCGCCCGCACTGTTCTGTGTCGCGCGATGTCGCGCAGCTGGGAAGAAGTTGGATTTTTATCTCCAATTTTCTCAGCCGTCCGACAGCTAATTCGATCTCAACCCAAATAAAGCTAGGTTAAATGAGTCCAATTAATCTCCTAAGCATGCTGTGATCCAACGGCTGAAATCAGTCTGATTTGCAATGGACGGATCTGATCCGTCTGAAGGTATAATCACGATCCAACGGTCCGGATGAACGGCCAAGACGTGTAGATCTTAATGTACGGGCCGGATCGCTCCAGATCCAAATGGATGGCTCAGAATCAATCACTTTCCTCGGACGGTCCACAATGCTCAGATCTGATCCGGATCGACGGCTGCGATTGCTCCAATTAGATCCTCATTATATGTTTCCTACAAAATCACATGCAATTCATGAAAAATACTAAAATTATAGGAATTAACGTAATTAATCACAAATAGGCTCAATATGTAAAAACATCCCAAATACAATAATTATCCCATCAAAGAGCCTAAAAGATCTAATCAACAAGTAAAAATAACGCAATAAAAAAATGCAGCTATCAAATTCCCCCACACTTATTTTTGCGCGTCCCGTGCAATAACAAAAACAAAGACACACTAACTCCCTAACTCATTCCCCTAGTAATACCTAGATCAATAATTCAGAGACAGAAAAAATAAGTTACTTAGGATCACCAAATTCATCAGGATCTAGGGTATTCAAAAGATCCGACTCCTACAACAGTCAACATGTATGATGAGTTACAGTCAAATCAAATACACCAAGCCTGATACAAAACCTCCCAAATGGATATATGCACTCATGCTCACATAATGATCGTAGGAGTGGGGTACCCTCAAAACACCATGCAATTTTTGTACTACCATATGCTTGCTTATCATCTACTTCTCTACTGCTATCAATACATTTCATACATGAATCAAAAGGATTTATCGAAAATCAAACATGATCAGAAGTGGATTGCAATAGAGAAATACAAAGAAGATCAAGATACAATGGCAACAATAGAAGAATTGGAAGAATAAACCTGATAAATTGCAAGTAGTAGTGTAGGGAAAAAGATATTTTAATAACAATCCAATGAAATAGCTCTCAACAGCATACAACTTCTGATACAACTGGTTCAGGTATTGCCTACAAGAATTGTAAGTTATGTTGTGCTCGTTGTTGTGCCATAACTTCAGCTTGAATATCTCTAGGAAGAGCAGCTAAAAATTCAGGATCGATATATTTTTTTTTTCTCCATAGGTGGTGGTGGGCCATAATTTGGAGCTTGCCATGAAGCTAGAACTTCATCACGTGGATCCTCTGGAAGTGCCTCAAGAATTGTAGGATCAATTGCATTTACACTGGAAACCTCATTACTATCTAGAAGCAACTTGTATGATTTGGCAATAGAGTAATGTTCTGATTCTGAACTTCATTGTAGACTTCTGTAGCTTGAATATTATCAAGTATTTCGGCGTCAATTCAAAGTGGACTTCAGGTATAGTATCCGTCCCAGCCCAATCTAGAGCACCTCTACCTCTATGTGCAGAATCTATCATCTTCCAATTTCTCCAAGACATAGCAATGCTAGGTATTGTTTAGCAGAATTCCTATTGCTATCATCTTCCACAATTCCTTTTTGCATCTCTACACTGGATACACTTTTCTGATAACCAGCTGTTAAGCAAAGTAGAGCAACACTCTGTAGCAGAATTAAGAACACATTTAGATTGTATCTAGCTCCTCTAGGCTTGCAATTTCAGAATATCAAAGCATGTAAATAAGAACCCCGAAATCTGGTTTCAATTTATATCTCAGGTAATTTCAATTTCTGCAAATCTGAAAATTTTAGAATAGTTCAGATCAGAATTGCATTTCCCTTGAAATTGCAGCTTCCGGGAGGAGCTGTGACTAGAAAACATCTCAAATAAGCCATAACAACACCATCACAGCTTTTGATAATTCTGGGGTAAAACATGTCCAGCTGCAACCACTTGTTTGTTGATGTTGTCGACTACATCAATGACAGCATAAGCTACTGTCATTAAACAAATTTTCAGAATGTTCCCTTAATCCAGCATTAATCTGATCGAGTTTGATGGCCTCGACATAAGTTATAGGCCTTCAGATTGAAGTGATTGTAGTGTTAGAACTGACAACAGCTGCCCATATTTAAGTAGGGTCATCCCAAATGTCCTTGAATTCTGAAAATTTGATACAACCTCCAATAGATCTTCCTTGAATCCACATGTAAGCACAGCCTTTTATAGCTTGGTAGGTGCTGCACTTGGCAAGAATACCCAATCCACGTGTAAGCACATCCTCTTGGATATGTGGTGACTCATGCATTTTTCCAGAATTTGACTAGCTCATTAAAACTTGCAATTACAGCTTCTCAAAGGCCGCGAATAAAAACACTGCCACATGTACAATGGTTGCCTCAGGAACTCCAGAAACAATACTATTGAATAAACTCCCATTCATGTAGCATTTCACGTAGCTTTAACAACAATTTAACTCTCGGTGAGACTTGTGCATAGATCTCATGGCCTGAAGCCAGAAAGAATACCGCAGTTGTATCCAATGGCTAAACATTAAATAGAACTCAAAAGGTCTCAAAAATGCTCCATCCCACATTCCAGTTTCTCTTTTTCACATATTTTTCCACAGCCACCGATTTTCCTTCCTATTCTTCCTTCTCTAAGCTTGCACATGCATTTTATTCCAATCTGAAACTGATCAACAAGGTTTGTTGTGAACAATTTCCAGGTGATACCATTTTCCTTCAATTCAAAAATTTCCTTAGATCATTTCAGAAATTCCAATTCCAATTCATGCAGCACAATCACTTTCTTCCTTGGTATTTGCATGTTGCTCCTTCTGTAAACATGCTACTCAAATCTTTTCTGGTTGAAGGTTTTGAGTAGGCATCAATTTTCCTAAAATCCCTCATCTGCCTACTACTGGATTTTCAGATTCAGAACAGTGGATGCCAATTTCAGATTCAAAAAACTGTTATGTAGCAAGAATACTGGAAATTAACATCAATCACCAGGTTCATCCTTTTGTTTGTTCGTTGCAACAATGTCCAACACTAAACACAATTCAATCCAGATCTTGCACGTACAACTTCTGAAAATCTGATACAACCAAACGCATTCAATCCATAAGCAGAATTTTAACTTGTTGGCCTTGTAACCCACTGGTTACACCAAGCAGAACCAATTTTTTTTATTCTTTTCTATTGTACTCTCAGCAGAAACACGATCTGCAGTTTTCAACCCAAGCTTCATCTACCAGTTTACCAGAATGTCACAGCAACAGGAGCTGAGGTCGATTAAGTTCTGAATAGCCAAGCTCTGTAGCAAATTTTTGCCCAACGAAACAATATATCCTCCCCACACTTAAGAATTTTGTCCGTCTCGGACAAACAATTTAACAAGTTATTCTTCCAATATGGGAACAAAAGCTACGAGAGAAGATAATCCTTGGTGGAGTAGATAACAAAGACAATAAATGGCAAATGTAAAAATATGACATGTAAGACAACATGGAAGGATCAAGTGGATTAGACAAGCAATACAAGTAAGGAAAAGAATCAACAGTGAAATCCTTCATCATATTCATGCAATTAAATGCTATTGCAGTCGTGAAAAGACTCAAGGCAAGTTCTGGAGTAACAAGTATCACATGTGTTATCACACAAAAGTGGATAGATGATAAGAATGGCGTGTAACCTCACTAGGTGAATAAACATCAAGCTTAGTCTATCAATAAAAAAAAAATTCACCATCATAACAAGTGACTGCATGCAAGTGAAGTCTTCTATCATACACAAAAATCCATCATTTGATGATCAAACTTAACTAATTTTTACCACCTCTGAAATGATACTAAGGCATGCATAGGGAATATTATTGGACTAAACAACAACTGAACAAACAAATAACCTAACAACAAACAACCTAAGTCATCAGGCAAATAAAAAACCAAACTACTAAATCCGAACATGCAAAGAAAGAAGGAAATACAGTAAGGAAAGGAACACACTCCCCTTTCATGTCAGAGAAGAAACATCGGCAAAGTGCACTTCCTCTACAAAGGCATCGCTCGCCCCCTCGTGAAATATTTTGAGGCGGTGTCCATTCACTCTGTAAGTATTCCCTGAAGAAGGTTCTTGCACCTCTACAACACCATAGGGAAATACATTAGTAACAAGGAAAGGACCGTTCCACCTGGATCTCAACTTACCTCTGATCAACTTGAGACGAGACTGGTACACTAAAACTTTGTTACCAATATGGAACTCCTTCTTCACAAGCCGCTTATCATGAAAATGTTTAGTCTTCTCCTTGTAAATGCGGGAGTTCTCATACGCTTCTAACCTTGTCTCCTCAAGTTCCTGAAGCTGAAGTTTTCTCTCTCTCCCTGCTCTGTAAGCATCCATCACCGGCAAGTGACATGCTTTATTGTAAACCAATCTGTATGGGGACATGCCTATGGGAGTCTTATAGGCAGTCCTGTAGGCCCACAGAGCATCTTCCAATCTTTTGCACCAATCTTTCCTGTCTGGCCCCACTGTCTTCTCCAGTATTGATTTTATCTCTCTGTTCAACACTTCAGCCTGTCCATTTGTCTGAGGGTGATATGGAGTAGAAATCTTATGACACACCCCATACTTTCTTAACATAACTTTCATGCGTCTGTTGCAAAAGTGAGACCCTTGATCACTGATGATCGCCCTGGGTACCCCAAATCTACAAAATATGTTAGACCTGACAAAATTCACAACAACTGGAGAATCATCAGTCCTGGTGGGGATGGCCTCTACCCATTTGGAAACATAATCAACGGCCAACAGAATATATAAAAATCCGAAAGATACAGGAAATTGACCCATAAAATTAATACCCCAAACATCGAAAATCTCACAGAATAACAAAGGTTGCTGAGGCATTTCGTTTCTACGTCTTATGTTCCCTGTTCGTTGACATTGCTCACAAGACTTATAAAATTCATAGGCATCACGAAATAAGGTGGGCCAATACAAACCAGACTCTAAAACTTTCCTAGCAGTTCTTTGGGGTTCAAAATGCCCCCCACAAGCCAGAGTATGACAAAAGGTAAGTATGGAATGAAACTCATAATCAGGAACACATCTCCTAATAATCTGATCACTACAAAACTTCCAAAGGTAAGCATCATCCCATACATAATACTTGGCATCACTTTTCAATTTCTGGACTTGTGCATGAGAAAAAAATGAAGGTACAACACGGGCAACTAAATAGTTAGCAATATCTGCATACCATGGTGTCTTACCCTGCAGGTGAAAAAGTTTCTCATCTGGGAAAGAATCTGCTATGGGGGTGGAATCTATCTCCGTCACAATCCTGCTCAGGTGGTCTCCTACCAGGTTCTCCCTCCCGCTCCTATCGCGTATCTCTACGTCGAATTCTTGAAGCAGAAGCATCCATCTAATCAGTCTCAGTTTCGCATCAGGCTTCTTCAGGAGGAATTTCAAAGCTGCATGATCAGAAAAAATAACCACATAAGAACATAGCAAATAAGATCTGAATTTATCCAAAGCAAAAACAATAGCTAAAAGCTCTTTTTCTGTGGTGGTATAGTTGGATTGTGCAGCATCCAATGTCCTCGAGGCGTAGCAGATCACATGAGATGCTTGGTCTACTCTCTGTGCCAAGACTGCTCCCACCGCGTAGTTCGAGGCGTCACACATCAACTCGAATGAGAGAGTCCAATCCGGTGGTCTAAGGATCGGTGCTGATGTCAAAGCCTGCCTGAGCTGGTCAAAAGAGTCTTTGCACCTCTGATCAAACTGGAATACCACCTCCTTCTGAAGCAAGTTGGTCAGGGGTAGGGCAATCTTGCTGAAATCTCTGATGAAACGTCTGTAAAAACCTGCATGTCCCAGAAAAGCACGTACTTCCCACACAGAAGCGGGGTAAGATAGGGAAGAAATAACATGAATTTTAGCAGGATCTACTTCTATACCATGCACAGAGATAATATGACCTAGGACTATCCCATGCCCTACCATGAAATGACATTTCTCGAAATTCAAAACCAAATCCGTATCAATGCATCTCTGTAAAACTCTCGACAAACTATCCAAACAGGAATCAAAAGAAGAGCCATACACAGAAAAATCGTCCATAAAAACCTCCATGCAATGCTCTAATAAATCACCAAAAATACTAACCATACATCGTTGGAATGTCCCGGGAGCATTGCAAAGTCCAAAAGGCATACGCCGATATGCATACGTCTCGAAAGGGCAAGTAAAAGTGGTCTTCTCGATCCTCCGAGCAATACAGATCCGAAATACCCAGTGTAACCATCTAGGAAGCAATAGTGTGACTTCGCCAACCTCTCTAGCATCCGATCAATAAAAGGTAGGGGTAGTGGTCTTTCCTACGCTTTGATTAAGCTTCCTGTAGTCTACACAAACTCTTCAAGAGTTCTGAACTCTGGTGGGAATCAACTCATTATCTGCATTGGCAACCACTGTAATACCAGACTTCTTCGGAACCACCTGAACAGGACTTACCCAATTGCTATCTGAAATAGGATAGATAATGCCAGCCTGTAGAAGCCTTGTCACCTCCTTCTTTACCACATCGAGAATCAGTGGGTTAAGCCATCGCTGTGGTTGTCTGACTGGTTTCACATCCTCTTCCGTCATGCAGATTGAAGGACTGATACCAGGAATATCTGCAAGCGTCCACCCAATAGCTTTCCTGTGCTGCCTCAGAAGATCTACTAATCTGTACTCCTGATCTGACTCCAGATCTCGAACAATAATAACGGGTTGCTGCTCGTCCTTATCCAAATACACATACTTCAAATGCTCCGGAAGAGGTTTCAATTCAAGCTTCGTGGTCACAAGATCCGATGGAAGTGATTCTTGGGTCGTTGCCTGAAGATCGCAAGTCCCTACACATTCCATGTCCCTGTCCAAATCAAAGGGCCCACAGATAGGTCCTATCATATCATCAATAATATCAGAATTGACAGATTCACTAAAATCAGTACACAAAATAGAAGGTATAGAGATATCCAATTGAAAAACTGACTCAGAAATGAAACCCATGCAATCCAGCTCATACTCTGAATCCATGCTAAGAATAGAATGATCCTCCATCAGATGCTTCATCGCATCTAAAATCCTGAACTGAACTACAATATCCCCTACCTCCATGGAAAGTGTACCTGCATGCACATCAATCTTGGTCTTGGCAGTCTTGAGGAAATGTCTGCCTAGAATAAGCGGAGCTCTGCCGCTCTGTGAATCACCTTCCATGTCAAGAATGTAGAAATCTACAGGAATTATCAGCTCTCTCACCTTAACCAACACATCCTCGATCACCCCAGCTGGGTGAGTCCATCGCGATCGCTAATCAATCACTACACTGCTTACCGCAAGGGTCCAATACCTAGTGAACAAAAAACTGACCTTGGCATCACATTAATGGAAGCTCCTAGATCTAGCATAGCATCCTCAAACACCTGGCTCCCAATCACACAAGGTACAGTGAAAACTCTTGGATCCTCGCACTTCTGGGGCAGAGGTTGAATAAGTGCTGAAACATTCTTTCCAACTCTGATCAACTCATTTCCTTTCAGCTTCTTCTTATGCACACACAATTCTTTCAGAAACATGGCATACTTGGGAATCTGCTCGATCATTGTCAATAAAGGGACATTAACTTCCACCTTACTGAACAAATCCACAAGCTCCTAAAATTCCCTAGCCTTTTCTTCACTAACCCCCTTCCTAGGCTGTACTGGCCTTTGAGGGAAGGTAATGGAACTGGCGACTCCGATCGTCGCGGCTGTGGATCCTGCTCTGCTCTGCACTACTCTGAACTACCCGAATCGGCAACTGGATCTGGTACAGGGTTTGAAGCCCGGGGGTCTGAAGTAACTCTACAACTCCGTAGTGTAATCGAACTAATGTTTCCTTTAGGATTCGGGATGGGCTGAGATGGTAGCTGACTAGATCCCTGTGACTGCAGCTGGTTAATGTTGGATGTAAGCTGGCTAAGCTGTCTCTCTATGTTCTGAATAGATGCATCCGTCTTCTGCTGAAACTGCTGCTGCTGTACCAAAACTGCTGCACAAGATCCTCCATCTTTGACTTTGAACTCGAACTGGAAGACTCACCCAATCGGGCCGAATGTAAGGTCCGACTGCATCGGGTTACTCGATGGCTAGGGTCTCAAATGCCGGGTCTGGCCAAACGATCACGATAAAATGAATTCCCATACCTCAGATTTGGATGATCTCTCCATCCTGGATTATAAGTGGCAGACATCGGATCATATCTGTAATGTTGTTGCCGAGCATCGAGGTTGATACCGATCTTCCGATCCGATATGGAGGCCGATATCGAGGTTGAGCATCGAGGTCTAGAAGGAAACTGACTAGCTGCCGCTACTATTTCATCTTGCTGGAGTGAAGGACATGAATCAGAAGGATGCTCTGGACTCGAACAAATACCACAAACTCTCATAGGCTGCATAGGCACTATCGAAGATTGGCTTGCCTGGTTCAGTGTCAATTGCCTAACTAAGGATGTGAGCTCCTGTATAGAATTCTTCATCTCCGCCTGATCAGTAATAGCCAGGTGAGCCTCACTCACCCCTCTAGTCACTATACCTCTGCTCCCAAACTGCTGTGAGTTCTCTGCCATGTTTGCAATAAGCTCTCGGGCCTCACTGGGAGTCTTGTTAACTAATGCCCCTCCACTAGCTGCATCTATCATACTCCTGTCCATGGGAAGCCCCTCATAGAAGTCCAACGAGCAATCGTCATGATCCGATGTCAGTAACTGGAACATAGTTTCTTGAATCTCTCCCAGTACTCATACAACGTCTCTCCAGTAGACTGCTGGATACTGCAGATGCTTTTCCTGATGGTAGCAGTTCTGGATGCTGGGAAGAACTTTTCCAAGAATGCTTTCTTCAATTCAAGCCAACTGTTGATACATCCAGGTGGAAGATAGTATAACCAATCCTTAGCTGCTCCAGCCAATGAAAATGGAAAAGCTCTCAATTTTATATCTAAATGCCCGTGGCTTCATAGTAGAGCACACCACATGGAACTCGTGCAAGTGCTCTGGGATCTTCACCAGACAATCCATGAAACTTAGGAAGCAAATGAACTGTACCTGATCTGAGCTCAAAATCCTCCTCTAAAGCTGGGTAGCTAATGCAAGAATACTGGTATGTCGCATCAGGGGCTGCAAGCTCCTTCAGAGTCCTATTATTATCTGCCATGACTATCTGCAACTCTGATGGACTGTAATCAGAAGTATCAATCGACCTGCCCTGTGCTCTCCGCAGTGCGTGAAAAGTCCTATCAATCTTAGGATCCAGCTCAAAGAGTTTATCGCCTGAAGACCTGGTCATTTTCAAAACAAACAAACATAATGAGAAACAAATAGAAATGATAAGAAAGACAAAAATAACAAAAGAAAAAGAAAATAAACAAACAAACTACAGTTTAAAGACAAACGAACCCATTAGAAGTCCCCGACAACGGTGCCAAAATTTGATAAGCGGTGATGAATTGTCGTGATACCGTTCCCAAATTATTTACCGAACCCCCTAACTACACTAATGCAGTATAGGACTGACTCGGGTCATCTCCCAACGAACCTAATGGCTGGACGTTTGTTTTTAAACAGAAGTAAATACTGGGGGTTTTTATAATTATCAAAACAATTAAAATGCAAAATCAAAAGCAACCATGAGAATTAAACATGCAAGAAGTAAATCTAACTACCAAATAACTATTAACAAGCGACTATCCTAATGCGCAAAAGTAAGTGATCACGCACCGCACTGTCACTATACGGTACAATAATCAAACAAATGTGAACAATTCAACCAAGCACCGCACTGTCACTATACTGATGTGATCGAGCGATAACAAAAACTAAACTAATAGACAGAAAGAAAGCACCAAGCACGCTGATGTCACTATACGGTACAATGATCAAACAAATGTGAACAATTCAACCATGCACCGCACTGTCACTATACGGCACAGTAGTCAAACAGTCACTAAAAACTGCAGTAAACGAAATGCAATAAACGAAAGCAATTCAACCAAGCACCGCACTGTCACTATACGACACACTGGCTGAAGATTAACTAAAATAGGAATGAACAAGTACACTAAAGGAGATAAATCTAACAACTAGATAAACACTGTAAACGAATAACAAGACTCACTAAACTATCAACTAATTACCACGTGCACGATTTACCACACAGACATGATACGACTAAACATCAGTGGAACACTACTGCACACTAAGAAATCAATACTAGAACAATACTGATAAAATATAGTGCACATCAGGGAGCCAACAATGTAAAAAATACTAAAATACCCAAAGTGAACAATGCAGTAAACAATAAGAAACACAGTACTGAATTAACAGTAAATCAATAAAGTAAATCAACAGTCATCCACAAACACCGGAAAGGTACCACCCTCTCCGGTGACCTACGACAATACCGAACACTCCAAGGATCTCAGGATGCGGATCTCTCATCGTATTCCGACGAGAGTTGGATCGATGCGGTAGTTCACAGCTCCGATGTGGATGCGGGACTGCCGTGACCACGAGCAGTCAATGTGGATGGAATCGAATCTGGGAACTGATACTTTTCGTCACCCGCTGCTGTTGAAGACCGCCCAGAGTTGGAAGTAACACTGCCGCCGAAGTTGGAAACTGATTTTGCGGGATCCCGACAGTAGCAAGTCACCCCTAGCTTCGCGTAACCACGTCCCACTAGGGTAGCTCAACTCCGCCGGTGAGGGCTCTGAAGATCGCCGGTGAAGACAGGTGAACTCCACTACTCAGTCGATGGACTGCCGCCGCCCAATTGCTGCTGAGAGCTCCATCTGACCGAAGAGGGAAAAGTCCGCCGGGTGAAATGGACTGGGGAAGAACCAGGGATTGCTGGAATTATCGCCGGAGTGCTACGTGGAGCTGTCGCCGCGCTCGCGAGAGGAAGACGACGCCGCCCGCACTGTTCTGTGTCGCGCGATGTCGCGCAGCTGGGAAGAAGTTGGATTTTTATCTCCAATTTTCTCAGCCGTCCGATTGTGCCAATTCTGATCTCAGCCGCCCAAATAAAGCTAGGTTAAATGAGTCCAATTAATCTCCTAAGCATGCTGTGATCCAACGGCTGAAATCAGTCTGATTTGCAATGGACGGATCTGATCCGTCTGAAGGTATAATCACGATCCAACGGTCTGGATGAACGGCCAAGACGTGTAGATCTTAATGTACGGGCTGGATCGCTCCAGATCCAAATGGATGGCTCAGAATCAATCACTTTCCTCGGACGGTCCACAATGCTCAGATCTGATCCGGATCGACGGCTGCGATTGCTCCAATTAGATCCTCATTATATGTTTCCTACAAAATCACATGCAATTCATGAAAAATACTGAAATTATAGGAATTAACGTAATTAATCGCAAATAGGCTCAATATGTAAAAATATCCCAAATACAATAATTATCCCATCAAAGAGCCTAAAAGATCTAATCAACAAGTAAAAATAGCACAATAAAAAAATGCAGCTATCAGTAGGTCAATTGATGACTTAATCTCACAAGTCATGGATATATGATATCAAGTTGACACATGGGTATATATTAGAGAATATATACTGAACTGACCTGCCATGAGAAAGTTTCATGGATCGTCATATGAGTGTCATAAACTTTCTCATGTGACTATTGGTATGAATAGTCCTCAAACCTGAAGTCACTACGGTTCCCTACATAAGGAGTTATGTACTTTAGTATCGTCAAACGTCACCCGTAACAGGGTGGACCATAAAGGCGATTACTGGGTATATAACAAATTATGCGGAGGGATGTGAGTGATGTAGATGGGATCTATCCCTCCCATATGACGGGAGTGATATCTGTGGGCCCCTTGATTGAGTAGAACTACTAAAACACATGGCCATGCTCGAATGAGTCAATATGAGATATTGAGCTCATTTGTTTGAGTTAGTTTACTCAGGGATCAAGAAACACATAGATTGATCGAGGATGACACAGTCTATGCCTCATTGGTCAATCTGATATCAAGGATAGAAGGACACAGTCATACATTATAGTAGTCACAGAAAGGTTAGTTGGATCTTGACTTATTTCGTAACTTGGGTAGCAATGATGTATTGCTAGATGCCGCTCATTGCTTGTGTATCTAAAAGAGTTTAGATCCACTGCCAACGTTATGAGAGCCTATAGGGTCACACACAAAGAGCATGATGATTAGAAAAATTAGTGCATTCTAGTTTGACTAGAATAATTTGGGAATGAGCTTAAGTACAAAATTATTTTTGGACTTTAAACTTAATGAGAATTTTAGCTTATTGATTAAATGAGATTAATTCAATATGCTAAGCTTATTAATTTAATAAGATTAAATAAATATGTTATCATGATAGCCCAAGCTTAATTGATTTAATAAGATTAATTCAATATGTTACCTTATTGATTTAATGAGATTAATTCAATATGATAACATAAGCTTATTGAATTAATAAGATTAATTCAACATGCATGAATGCCACATAAGCATGCCACCTAAGCTTGATGAGGTGGAAGGAGACAAAGGGTTTTGACCTTTGGAATTTCTCCACATGTGGTCGGCCAAACATTTCAATGCAATTGATTGCATTGAATGTGATAGGAGGTGAAAGGTTTTTTCAATCCTATAAAACACTCCATGGGGTGGCCGGCCAAACTTGGTGAAGCTTGAGGCTTGGAGAGAGCTTGGTGGTGAGAGGCTTTGGTTGTGTGGCTTTTGTGAGTGTAGGCTAGCAAGAAGAGTGGTCTTCTTCTTCCTTTCTCTTTTTCCCTACCTTCCTCTCCTTTAGGGACTTCTCTAGCAAGAAGTAAAGGAGAGCTCTTCTAGTTTCTTTTGTGAGACAAGAGCTTGCTCGTGTGGATACATATAGAGGCACGGACATTTGAACATGCTAAAAGATCCAACAAACCCAAGGAGAAGCGGGATTAAAAAGGGCACGCAACAAAGGTAATATTCTCCTATAAGATAGGTTTTGAGAAATTTATTTTTTGTACGAGGTTTTCTTTCGCAAGGATCACTTGAAAGGGATCCTATTTTTCCGTTGCGCATATGCTATTTTGCATAATAAATCCCTACAGTGGTATCAGAGCCACTTGCGAAAGATCGTATAAAAAAATAGGTTTTCTCTATTTTATATATGATATATAAGTGGGATAAATTTTATTATGAGTTGATAATTGTATTAGCAATTTTTCAAACATAATAAAAATATCCGATGTCTTTTAAAAGTTAAAATTGACATGGTACATGGTTATGGCCTAGTCCCAAAAAGTTTGTGAATGTGTGTGTTGTAATTCTTAATACGGCCTGCGTGTCGTGCCTTTCTCCTAAAATTCTTGTTGTAAAATTAGTTTTAGACTCGAATGTAACTCGAGTATTTCTCCTTTTGTAATATACAAAACAAAGATGGAGGGTCCATTGGAAGATGACATTACAAGGAGGAAGTCAACAACACAAGACAACCAAAAGGAAGCACTTGGGAGAAGATGCTATCCCTAGGTTGACCAATCAATCTTTTCATTGACTTGAGAAGATTGTAGAATAAGGGCGATAACCATGACACGCTTAGTTTAATATGTATGTGATGCATGTTAATTTAGCTTATATGCGATGTATGCTAATATGTATGTGATGCATGTTTAAGTTTATTTCTTAATAAGTCAAAAACGATATGCCTACTAAAGTTTGGTACTCACTACTTCCTCGATCATTTGTTGTTGGGTTTGCCAAAGCAAAGCAATGCATTTTATCTTGGAAGAGTGCGAGTGGACAATCGTGATGTCCCACTATCAAACTTGGTTAAGACTTAATTAATTAAGAAAGTAGAGGCATATATTAGATTTGAACATAAGTTTTAAAAATTAGTTTTGTGTGATTTCCGAACATCAGCTTTGTCTTAGAAAGTGGTCGTTGCTCCGATATAAAAGAAGGCCTCTGTGCCTCGCCACGGCCTTGAAGCTGGTTTAGGAATAAGCACTAAACTAATCTAAACTTAACCAAAGCTATTAAAGAGTTACATCAGATGTAATTGGCAAAAGATTGCCTACCTAATCATACTACGTCTTGGGCGATTAGCCAAAGCTAACTCAAGACGAAGTATGATGTGGATCTTTATCCCATATAAATTTATAGCTAAATAGAAGCTAATGATGTAAGCAAAATGTGTTTACCTACATCAATGATTAGCTCATATCAAAGCTATGAGAATTTAGTGGGAGCCTCATTTAATTAAAGGCCTAATTAAATGACTTAGGTATGATACTTAATTTTGCATTTTAATGTTGTAGATCACCATGTCATCTAACACGACACACCCCCTCAACTTGCGATCTGTCCTTGAGAAAGACAAGCTCAATGGAGCTAACTTTCTTGACTGGTATAGGAACTTGAGAATTATCCTCAAGCAAGAACGTAAACTGTATGTCCTAGAGCAGTCTACCCCTGAAACACCCGCCCCTGCGGCCACTCGTGCTGAAAAGGATGCTTATAAGAAGCATCAAGATGGCGCATTAGATGTATCATGTCTTATGCTTGCCACCATGAACTCTGAGCTTCAGAAGCAACATGAGAACATGGATGCCTATGGTATGGTTGAGCATTTGAAACAACTATATCAAGGACAAGCTAGGCACGAGCGTTTTGAAGTGTCTAAGGCTCTTTTTGCATACAGGATGCAAGAAGGAACACCTGCAGGAACTCACGTACTTAAAATGATAGGGTATGTTGAGAACCTTGAAAGACTAGGTTTTCCACTGAGCCAAGAATTGGCAACCGATGTTATTCTGCAATCATTGTCAGAAGCATATAATCAATTCGTCATGAATTATAACATGAATGAAATTGATAAGCCTTTGCCTGAGATTCTCAGCATGTTAAGAACTGCTGAACCGAATCTCAAGAAGAAAGTTAGTAACGTACTAATGGTCAAGAAGGGCAAAGGTAAGCGTAAAGGCAAGGGTAAGACCCAAGCCAAAGGCAAGGCCAATTCATCCACTTCAAAGGGTAAAGGTAAAGTACCTAAGGAAGGGGATTGTTTCCATTGCGGTGAGACTGGACCTTTAGGCGGGCTGCAAAGTCTACCTTGAGGAAGTAAAGAAGAAAGAAGTGGGACTTACATACCTCGGTATACTTATAGAAGTTAATCTATCTATTTCTTCTACATAGGTATTAGATACCGGATGTGCATCTCACATTTGTACTAATGTGCAGGGACTGAGAAATAGTAGACTAATGGCAAAAGGCGAAGTGGACCTACGAGTAGGCAATGACGCAAAAGTTGTTGTTGTAACTGTAGGAACATATTCTTTGTCTTTGCCCACTGGGCTTATCTTAGAACTAGAGGAGTGCTTTTATGTACCTGCATTAACGAAGAACATAATTTCTGTATCTTGTTTAGATAAGAAAAACTTTTCTTTTATAATAAAGGATAAATGTTGTTCCATTTATTTGAATGAAATGTTCTATTGTAATGCACCACTTATGAATGGTCTCTATGTTCTAGATTTAGAAAACCCAATTTATAACGTAAATACCAAATGGTTCAAATCGAATAATTTGAACCAAACATATCTCTGGCACTGTCGCCTAGGTCACATAAATGAAAAATGCATATCCCAACTCCATAAAGATGGATTATTGGACTCATTTGATTTTGAATCATATGAGGTATGCGAATCTTTTCTTTTAGGAAAGATGACTAAAACTCCATTTAGTGGACATGGCGAGAGAGCGACGTACTTGTTAGGACTCATACATACTGATGTATGTGGCCCTTTCAATGTCGAAGCCAGAGGAGGCTATAAGTACTTTATTACTTTCACTGATGATATGAGTAGATTTGGCTACTTATATTTGATGAGACATAAGTCAGAATCCTTTGAAAAGTTCAAAGAATTCAAGAATGAAGTACAAAACCAACTTGGTAAGCGTATAAAGCTACTTCGATCAGATCGAGGTGGTGAATACCTTAGTCAAGAGTTTCGTGATCACCTGGCTGAGTGTGGGATAATATCCCAACTCACTCCACCTGGAACACCACAATGGAATGGTGTATCTGAGAGGAGAAATCGTACTCTATTAGATATGGTACGATCAATGATGAGCCAGACTGATCTACCTACTTCCTTTTGGGGTTTAGCTCTAGAGACAGCCACTTTCACACTTAATCGCATCCTATCAAAAGCCGTAGAAAAGACACCATATACGTTATGAACTGGGAAGAGTCTCAAAATGTCTTTTATAAAGATTTGGGGTTGTGAAGCTTATGTTAGACGTCAAGTCTCAGATAAACTAGGACCCAAATCAGATAAGTGTTATTTTGTAGGATATCCCAAGGAAACTAAGGGATATTACTTTTACAATCCCAAACTTGGCAAGGTGTTTGTTGCCAGAAATACTATCTTTCTAGAAAGAGAATTTATTTCTAGAAAAACTAGTGGGAGTAAAATTCATCTTGAAGAAATTCAAGATGAAGATAACACTAAGGCTTCGATGGAAAATGAACAGGCACCACAAAGTGTTGTGGATGAGGAAAATGTTGCCCAAAGAGTTGTGGAGCAAACACCTGTTCAAGTAGACCAACCTCTTCGTAGATCTGATAGGATCCGTCGTCAACCCGAGAGATATTCTTTTCTCTTGACTGACAACGGTGATGTATTGCTTGTTGATCTTGACGAGCCTACATCCTATCAAGAAGCTATGATGAGCCCAGATTTCGAGAAATGGCTAGAGGCCATGAGATCTGAAATGGAATCCATGTACACTAACCAAGTATGGACTTTGGTTGATCCACCTGAAGGGGTAAAACCCATTGGGTGTAAGTGGGTCTTTAAAGTAAAGACTGACATGGATGGTAATAAGCACACCTATAAAGGTAGATTGGTGGCTAAAGGATTCAAACAAATTCATGGTATTGACTATGATGAAACCTTTTCACCAGTTGCGATGCTTAAATCCATTCGGATCATACTTGCTATTGCAGCCTACCACGATTATGAGATCTGGCAGATGGATGTCAAAACCACTTTTCTGAATGGAAAGCTACTCGAGGATGTGTACATGACACAGCCTGAGGGTTTTGAAGATCCAAAGCATCCTGGAAAGGTATGCAAACTGCAAAGGTTCATTTATGGACTAAAGCAAGCCTCTCGAAGCTGGAATCTTCGATTCGATGATGCAATCAAGGAGTTTGGTTTCATCAAGAATGAAGATGAACCTTGTGTCTACAAGAGAAATAGTGGGAGCACAGTTGTATTTCTTATCTTGTATGTAGATGACATACTTCTCATCGGAAATGATATTCCCTCACTCCAGTCTGTGAAGATGTGGTTAGGGAATTATTTCTCGATGAAAGACTTAGGTGAAGCTGCCTATATTCTAGGCATCAAGATCTATAGAGATAGATCTAAAAGATTACTTGGCCTAAGTCAGAGTACATACATTGATAAAGTGCTAGATCGTTTTGCTATGCAAAATTCCAAGAAAGGATTTCTGCCTTTATCACATGGTGTGAGTCTTTCGAAGACTTAATGTCCCTCTTCTAAAGAGGAGAGAGATCGCATGGATAAGATCCCTTATGCATCTGCTATAGGGTCTATCATGTACGCCATGCTTTGTACTCGTCCTGACATCTCGTATGCTTTGAGCATGATGAGTAGATACCAGTCGGATCCAGGTGAAAGTCACTGGATAGCAGTCAAAAATATTCTTAAATACTTACGAAGAATGAAAGAATATTTCCTGATATTTGGAGGAAATGAGGAGCTAACTGTAAAGGGTTACAGTGATGCAAGCTTCCAAATAGACAAGGATGACTATAGATCGTAATCGGGGTACGTGTTTTGCCTGAATGGTGGAGCTATGAGATGGAAGAGTTCGAAGCAGGACACAGTTGCTGATTCTACAACAGAAGCCGAGTATATTGCTGCGTCTGATGCAGCAAAGGAGGCTGTTTGGCTCCGCAAGTTCATCAGTGAACTTGGGATAGTTCCTAGCATTGCAGATCTAATAGACCTCTATTGTGACAACAATGGGGCTATTGCACAGGCTAAGGAACCTCGATCACATAAGCGGACCAAACACATACTGCGGCGCTTCCATCTCATTCGAGAGATCATCGATAGAGGAGATGTGAGGATATGCAGAGTACCGACAGAAGCTAACATCACAGATCCATTGACCAAGGCTTTGGCACAGAGGAAGCATGATGGTCACACTAGGTCACTAGGTATCAGATATTATAGTGATTGGTACTAGTGCTAGTGGGAGATTGTTAGTTATAGCCCTAGAACCAATCATGTGATGGTTGAATAGGGAATATTTTGTATCATATTCTATAAAGGCAAAGGATTGGTTATTATATTTACGTCTTGCTTATGCCAGCTAAATTAAATTTAATAATGCCCTAGAAAAGTAGGTTCTTATCTACAGCACATCAATTGGCAGAATTGATTATGAGAGGCTGTAGAGAACACTTTCCTAAATGTTCCTAGTCAAGTATTAATATGCAAGGGCAATATTAATACATAAAGACTAGTATGTAGGTCAATTGATGACTTGATCTCACAAGTCATGGATATATGATATCAAGTTGACACATGGGTATATATTAGAGAATATATACTGAACTGACCCGCCATGAGAAAGTTTCATGGATCGTCATATGAGTGTCATAAACTTTCTCATGTGACTATTGGTATGAATAGTCCTCAAACCTGAAGTCACTACGGTTCCCTACATAAGGAGTTATGTACTTTGGTATCGTCAAACGTCACCCGTAACAGGGTGGACCATAAAGGCGATTACTGGGTATATAACAAATTATGCGGAGGAATGTGAATGATGTAGATGAGATCTATCCCTCCCATATGACGAGAGTGATATCTGTGGGCCCCTTGATTGAGTAGAACTACTAAAACGCATGGCCATGCTCGAATGAGTCAATATGAGATATTGAGCTCATTTGTTTGAGTTAGTTTACTCAGGGATCAAGAAACACATAGATTGATCGAGGTTGACACGGTCTATTCCTCATTGGTCAATCTGATATCAAGGATAGAAGGACACGGTCATACATTATAGTAGTCATGGAAAGGTTAGTCGGATCTTGACTTATTTCGTAACTTGGGTAGCAATGATGTATTGCTAGATGCCGCTCATTGCTTGTGTATCTAAAAGAGTTTAGATCCACTGCCAACGTTATGAGAGCCTATAGGGTCACACACAAAGAGCATGATGATTAGAAGAATTAGTGCATTCTAGTTTGACTAGAATAATTTGGGAATGAGCTTAAGTACAAAATGGTTTTTGGACTTTAAGCTTAATGAGAATTTTAGCTTATTGATTTAATGAGATTAATTCAATATGCTAAGCTTATTAATTTAATAAGATTAAATAAATATGTTATCTTGATAGCCTAAGCTTAATTGATTTAATAAGATTAATTCAATATGTTACCTTATTGATTTAATGAGATTAATTCAATATGATAACATAAGCTTATTGAATTAATAAGATTAATTCAACATGCATGAATGCCACATAAGCATGCCACATAAGCATGCCACATACGCATGCCACATAAGCATGCCACCTAAGCTTGATGAGGTGGAAGGAGACAAAGGGTTTTGACCTTTGGAATTTCTCCACATGTGGCCGGCCAAACAAGGAGTGTGTTTGATTATTTTTCAATGCAATTGATTGCATTGAATGTGATAGGAGGTGAAAGGTTTTTTCAATCCTATAAAACACTCAATGGGGTGGCCGGCCAAACTTGGTGAAGCTTGAGGCTTGGAGAGAGCTTGGTGGTGAGAGGCTTTGGTTGTGTGGCTTTTGTGAGTTTAGGCTAGCAAGAAGACTGGTCTTCTTCTTCCTTTCTCTTTTTCCCTACCTTCCTCTCCTTTAGGGACTTCTCTAGCAAGAAGTAAAGGAGAGCTCTTCTAGTTTCTTTTGTGAGACAAGAGCTTGCTCGTGTGGATACATATAGAGGCACGAACATTTGAACGTGCTAAAAGATCCAACAAACCCAAGGAGAAGCGGGATTAAAAAGGGCACGCAACAAAGGTAATATTCTCCAATAAGATAGCTTTTGAGAAATTTATTTTTTGTACGAGGTTTTCTTTCGCAAGGATCACTTGGAAGGGATCCTATTTTTCCGTTGCGCATATGCTATTTTGCATAATAAATCCCTACAATACCTTGTCAATGTATGTACTCTGACTTAGGCCAAGCAATCTCTTAGATCTATCTCTATAGATCTTGATGCCTAGAATACAGGCTGCTTCACCTAAGTCCTTCATTGAGAAGCACGTCCCCATCCAAGTCTTCACAGACTGTAGCGAAGGGATGTCATTCCCAATGAGTAGTATGTCATCCACATACAATATAAGGAAGACAACTGTGTTCCCATTAACCCTCTTGTAGACACATGGTTCATCTTCATTCTTGATGAAACCAAACTGTTTGATCGCATCATCGAATCGAAGATTCCAGCTCCGAGAAGCTTGCTTTAGCCCATAAATGGACCTTTGCAGCTTGCATACTTTCCCAGTATGCTATGGATTTACAAAACCCTCAGGTTGTGTCATGTACACATCCTCGAGCAAGTTTTCATTCAGAAATGCAGTTTTGATATCCATTTATCAGACTCATAATCGTGGTATGCTGCAATAGCAAGCATGATCCGAATGTTGGTGCAGGGGCACCAGATAATCGAACCTGTGTTTTAATTATGGCAAAGACACAAAGTTAAGTTTATATCATTATCTCACGAGCTAAATCAAGTGTGCAGAAAAGTACTAAAGCTGGAGCTGAAGGCTAGCGACACCCGGAGGAAGCCGCGGTGGTCGGGCGACACTCGAGTGACTTTGGAGGGAGCCGAAGGAATCGAGTGGAAGGCCGGAAGCAAGAGATACAAGGTAAGTATCGAGGAAAGCTCGTGTGAGTGAGAGATTGTAAGGTCGTGTCCTCTTTACGGGGATGACCATAGGCGGCGATCCGAATAAGACTTCCTGTGGAAGGTCTAGGTCGAGATCGGACGGTTAGAAACCGTCGCATTTATCATTTTCTGAGCTAACCTCTTACTGCAGGGAAGTGGCCAGGCTGGCAGTCGACTGTTGGACATTGGGAAGTCGACTGATGCTCATTAGTCGACTGATGGGAGTCATCAGTCGACTGATGGCGACGAATCAACCTTTGCGCTAGGTCAAAACGGATAAGGTTTGACGCGGCCACTTCGCGATAAAAATTATACAACTTCGTGATCTGTTCCAAAAAAAGAGGAGACATATTCAGAGGACAAAATATATAAAAGGAGGGGTGAATTCCAACTCCAAACATCATCATGTTTATTCATCAAGTGCTCCTACAACGCCAACGCTCCAACACCGTCATAACGCCGACGCGACAACAAATTCAGACCTTCTTCATCGGCAGCAACATCTAGTAATATATTTTGATATTGTATTCATTGTTTTTATTTGTAACGAGGTGAGGTAGGTTTGTTGCCTCATCCTCGTACATTCGGTTTTGTGATCGTTGTCTCCTACCTCCAACGAGGAGGAGAAGTTATAGTGTTTTGCTCTCCGTACGCGGTCTAGGACCGATAGGGCCTTGGAGTAGCAACCGTTGGGTTGTGAACCAAGTAAAAATAAACGTCTCTTTATTTTAATTATCTACTCGAATGAAAGTCGAAAAGATTTACGATCGCTATTCACCCCCCCCTCTAGCGATGCTTCTCGATCCAACAATTGGTATCAGAGTGAGGGCGCTAAGATTTGGTGAAACCACCGATCTAGCACGTTTTGGTTTTCTGTTCATATTTTTCAATTCGTATTTTTTTTAGGTCTTTTTTCTCCCGCACTACTAATCCAAGACGAAGTCTTGGTACGTTTCTTTTGGTTGTGTGCTTGCAAGTATTCTCTCTTGGAGTAGCCGACGGTAAAAGGGCCATAACTTTTAGTACAAGTGGACTCACATAACGATCTACCTACCAAATCGAAGCTCTATGAGAGATCTACATTTCTTATGAGGGTTTACCCTCGTAACAAGCTATTTTCAGCTCCAAAATCCAACATCTAGTACCCTTTTGGGGACATCGAAGGTTGTAAGTTGTTAGTTTCTTATTTTTCTCATTTAATTCTGTTTATTTCCTATTTATTTCCCGCATTACTAATCCAAGACCAAGTCTTGGAATTCCCTTTTGTTTTTATTCATGTTTTGCAAGATACTTAATGGCTCACATTGAGGGGTATAACACCACCCGACCTCCGTTCTTTAACAGAGATGATTTCCGTTATTGGAAAGGTCGGATGGAGTGTTTCTTGAAAACACAAGTTGAGACTTGGATAACAATCCAAACCGGCTTTTTTCTACCCACCAATGATCAAGGAGAGCCCTTGGATTTCAACAAGTGGACAAATGCAACAAAGAGGCAAATCGAAGCCGATGCAAGAGCAACCCAAATATTGCAATGCGGCTTGTCCAAGGAGGAACTCAACTGCATCGGACCATTCATTAGCGCCAAGGACCTATGGAACAAATTAATCGAGCTACACGAAGGAACGTCCGATGCTAAGGTATGTAAACGTGACCTTCTTTTCAATAAGTTGTATAACCTTAAGATGCAAGAACATGAGACGGCGACGCAACTACACGCCCGCGTCCAGGACATTGTCAACTGCCTGCACACCATCAGACACAAGGTCAAAAACTGTGACCTACTAAGGTACGTTCTTAATTCATTTCCTAGGACTACCTTGTGGGCATCCATGGTCGATGTCTACAAGGTCTCTAAGGACCTTTCGAAGCTTAGGTTAGATGAATTATTTTCCGAGTTTGAACTTCACGAGCAAACTAACGTGGTCCGGGCCGAGAGAGGTATTGCTCTACTTGCAGGACAAAGAAGCAAGCCACCTACCAGTCAAGAAGATGGACTCGAACCCGACGACGAATTAGAGTCCAAATCCGAAAAGGTGGAAGCAATAGTGAACGTAGTGCAGAAGATTGTTCGGAGGGAAAGGAGGCTACTAAAGAATCAAAAGAGGGCACAATTCAAATCAAATCAAAAGAAGGCTTTTCATGCAACATGGGACAACGAAGAAGGCGGCGGCATAGCATGCATGGCAAGACCCAAAGAGTCTGAGTCAGAGTCCGAATCCGAATCCAATTACAACACCGACTCCAAACTCAAGGACTACTTCGAGAAGCAACTCAAAGCCGGACCAAAAGAGAAAATTAAGGTTAGCCGCTCACTAATTCATATGCTTTATAATACAATTAAAATGCTTAATAGGAAATTAACTAAGTCCGAGTCTAGGGTTGAGTCGTTACTTGAGGAGGTTGAAACCCTCAAGCAAGAGGCTACTCTAACCTCTTCAACTAGTCAACTTCAAGAGGGAAACTCAACCCAAATTGAAAAACTTGAGGAAGAGAATTCTCTCTTGAAAGACCGAGTTCAAGAGGTTGAGGCTACGTTGGAAAGGTTCACGGTGGGATCTAAGAATCTTAACAGACTACTTGGAACCCAAAGAGCCGTGTACAACAAAGCTGGACTCGGATTTAGGTCAACGACTACGAATAGGTCATATATGTCTATTGTAAATCGTAGTCATCAAAGAGTCTAAGCATGGGTCCCAAAGGTTTTATTGAATTCACATATAAGGACTAATAAGTTTTGGATTCCCCAGGATCAAATTCATTATTTGAATAGACCATATTGGTTCAATGGTCTAGGGGGAGCTAACACTAAAATAGTATACCCGCTTACTTAGCAAAATCATTGAATATTTTACTTTAATTTGTAGAACAGCTAGATAGGGAAAATAGTTAGTCAACTCTTGACAACATAGTATCAGGACGCGGCGAGATGATAGTATGTTAGGGAAACAAAGTCTCGTGTATTCGAGCTAGATAAGGCGTATCTAGCTTGGTGCACTTGACCGAGTGGAACTAGCTGAAGCTACCTCGTCGTATCTTAAACTAGTTAGACCAGGAAGTAACCCTAAGTGACTTAAGTGATATTTTCTTGAATTTGTCTTTGTCTAAGGAAGTGGTCGTTGTTCCGATCAAAGAAGGCCCCTGTGCCTTGCCACGACCTGGAAGCCAATTTCTCGAAAAGTTACTTAACGATCTAAAGGTTAAATCCGAATCTAACCCAAGGTTGACTATTTTTAATCAATTTAAAATCATCTCACAAAATATTTAAGGTGAACAAATTCTGAGACACATAGAATGGGTGAGATGTTAAGGATAATTGAAATATAACCCCTTCAAAATACTACTTATTTTCCCAACTATTGTACTTAACAACTCTTAGGCCAAAGTTTAGCGCCCCCTACATCTCTTATACTTCATATATTTGACTAAGGGGGAAAGTAAACTAACCCTAAGGGTTATATTACAAACCTTTAGATTATTGGTGCAGAGGGACACACCTCGAACCAATCTATCTAATTACTGCTAGACGCATGCTTGGACTCATAGTTGATTTATCTTGATGCATGCATATACCATATTATTTTTAAACCCCTATTTTATATAACAAACTTCAATTTTACATAATAGACCCCAACATTTGTTGATTTATGGCAAAAGGGGGAGAAGAGCGAAAGTTAAGAGGGAGAAACACAAAATTTATTTAATTTTGAAAACTAAAGTATCTCTTTCAAAACTCACCTAGGGTTAAGGGGGAGTTTGGTTAAGGGGGAGTTTTTGAAAATTAAATTCATCATTTACTATATTTGTTTTATGCTTTAATTTCCCTTAACTTTGTGTTGGTTTGCCATAGATAAAAAAGAGGGAGATTGTTGGTGTAGGGGCACCAGATAATCGAACCTGTGTTTTGATTATGGCAAAGACACAAAGTTAAGTTTACATCGTTATCTCATGAGCTAAATCGAGTGTGCAGAAAAATACTAAAGCTGGAGTTGAAGGCTAGCGACACCCGAAGGAAGCCGCAGTGGTCGAGCGACACTAGAGTGACTTCGGAGGGAGCCGAAGGAATCGAGTAGAAGGTCGGAAGCGAGAGCTACAAGGTAAGTATCGAGGAAAGCTCATGCGAGTGAGAGATTGTAAGGTCGTGCCCTCTTTACGGGGATGACCGTAGGCGGCGATCCGACTAAGACTTCCTATAGAAGGTCTAGGTCGAGATCGGACGGTTAGAAACCGTTGCATTTATCATTTTCCGAGCTAACCTCTTACTGCAGGGAAGTGGCCAGGCTGGCAGTCGACTGATGCTCATCAGTTGACTGATGGGAGTCATTAGTTGACTGATTGCAACAAATCAGCCTTTGCGCTAGGTCAAAACGGATAAGGTTTGACGCGGCCACTTCGCGATAAAAATTATATAACTTCGTGATCTGTTCCGAAAAAAGAGGAGACATATTCAGAGGACAAAATCTATAAAAGGAGGGGTGGATTCCAACTCCAAACATCATCAAGTTTATTCATCAAGTGCTCCTACAATGCCAACGCTCCAACACCGTCATAACGCCGACGCGACAACAAGTTCAGATATTCTTTGTCGGCAGCAACATCTAGTAATATATTTTGATATTGTATTCATTGTTTTTATTTGTAACGAGGTGAGGTAGGCTTGTTGCCTCATCCTCATACATTTGATTTTGTGATCGTTGTCTCCTACCTCCAACGAGGAGGAGAAGTTATAGTGCTTTGCCCTCCGTATGCGGTCTAGGACTGATAGGGCCTTGGAGTAGCAACCGCTGGGTTGTGAACCAAGTAAAAATAAACGTGTCTCTTTATTTTCCACTCCTCTTACTCATTTAATTATCTACTCGAACGAAACGTCAAAAAGATTTACGATCGCTATTCACCCCCCCCTCTAGCGACGCTTCTCGATCCAACACCGAATAGACTTAAACATCGCCACTGGAGAAAAGGTTTCATCATAATCAATACCATGAATTTGCTTGAAACCTTTAGCCACCAATCGACCCTTATAGGTATGCGTAAGTCCATCCATGTCAGTCTTTCTCCTAAAGACCCACTTACACCCAATGGGTTTGACCCCTTCAGGTGGATCAACCAAAGTCCATACTTGGTTGGTGTACATGGATTCCATCTCGGATCTCATGTCCTTTATCCATTTCTCAGAATCTGGGCTCATCACAACTTCTTGATAGGAGGTAGGCTCATTCTCAATGAGCATAACATCATCATGGTCAGACAAGAGAAATGAGTATCTCTCAGGCTGACGACGTACCCTATCAGACCTGTGAAGAGGTAGGTCTACTTGAATAGGTGATTGTTCCACAACTCTTTGTGCAACAACCTCATCACCCACAATACTTTGTGGTTCCTATTCAACCTCCATCAAGGCCTCAGTGCTATGGTCCTTATCTTGAATTTCTTCAAGATCGAACGTACTCCCACTAGTTTTTCTAGAAACAAAATCCCTTTCTAGAAAAACTTCAGTCTTTGCCACAAACACTTTATGCTGACTGGGAATGTAGAAGTAATATCCCTTTGTGTCCTTGGGATATCCAACAAAATAGCACCTATCGGATTTGGGTTCCAGTTTGTCTGAGACTTGACGTCGAACGTAAGCCTCACAACCCCAAATCCTCATGAAAGATATTTTGGGATTTCTCCCTGTCCATATCGTATATGGTGTCTTTATCACAACCTTGGATGATACACGGTTAAGGGTAAAGGCTGCTGTGTCTAGAGCATATCCCCAAAAGGATATAGGAAGATCTGTGTGACTCATCATAGATCGTACCATATTTAATAGGCTACGATTCCTCCTTTCGGATACACCATTCTACTGTGGTGTTCCAGGAGGAGTGAGTTGGAATAGAATCCCACACTCAACTAGATAGTCATGAAACTCATGGCTAAGTTATTCACCACCTCGATTTGATCGAAGTATCTTAATACTCTTGCCAAACTGGTTTTGCACTTCATTCTTGAATTCTTTGAACTTTTCAAAGGATTTTGATTTATGTGTCATAAGATACACATAACCATATCTACTGAAGTCATCAGTAAATGTAATGAAGTACCTGTAACCACCTCTAGAAGCAACATTGAAAGGGCCACATACATCACTATGTATAAGTCTTGACAAGTCCGTTGCTTTTTCGCTGTGTCCACTAAAGGGAGTCTTGGTCATCTTGCCTAAAAGGTAAGACTCGCATGTCTCATATGATTCAAAATCAAATGAGTCTAGCAGCCCATCCTTATGGAGCTGAGATAAGTGACTCTCATTTATGTAACCTAAGCGACAATGCCAGAGATAGGTTTGGTTTAACTCATTTCACTTGAACCTTTTGGTACTTATGTTATAGATGGGGCTCTCTAAGTCTACAAAGTAGAATGTATCCATATATATATATATATATGTGTGTGTGTGTGTGTGTGTGTGGTCATGACCCTACTACGATCTTCTCAAGCCAATGAGAAGATCGGACGGTCAACCTAGGGCTAGCGGCTTCTCCAAGCGTTTCCTTTGACCGCCATGTGTCATCGGCACCCTTCTCGTAACTTCGTCTATAAGTGGACTTTCCACCGCTTCATTTTATACATTACAAATATGAAACTCGAGTTACATTCGAGTCTAAAACTATTTACAACTAGAATTTCAAAAGAAGAGGTATGACGCGCAGGTCACATACACTATACAACACGCATAACCACAAAAATGGCACGCATACCGTATTATGAATTACAACACATCATCATCCAATCATATTGGGGTTCTTGGGCCATGACAATCACAGAATTATACATAATTCTAAATTATGTATTTTTACAAAAAAATTCTATAATTTTTTCTATTTTTTTTTCAATTTTATGAGTCACCTCTCTGTAACGGTCCCAGTAAGCGGTTTCCGGGCGCGATCGCGGGGCAAGGCCCCTTTCGGGGATAGGAGCAGCACCCCTACTCGTAAAATAAACTTTGCGAGTGTCCCTACTATGATCTTACAGTGACTTAAGTCGCTGTCCCAAAAACCTAAAGCAAGAACTCACCATTTCGGAGAGTTTTTCTCGATGGTTGAAGCTTACAAGTGTCCCAACACTCGTTGCTTCGACTCTTCGAGAAAAATACCCAAAAATTCGATAAAATTATGAAATTTACAGAAACATAAAAATATATAATTTTTATATCTAATACAAAAACTACAAAAATGAAATACATACATGCTTCGCACATGGCTCTAATACCACTGTTGGACTTTCCGAGCCGCAAAAACCGCTTTTTGCATTGCGGAAACCCCGGAAGTCCGGCCACGGATCCGTGCAAGGATATATTAAAATAAAAACATGTATGTGCTAAGTAAACCAAGATCTACCTTAGATCTAGAACTTGAGAGTGTTACCCTCGATGCGACGCCCTTCGCAAATCTCGCTCGTCCAAATAGCTTGCCGGAACTCTAGAGTGTCAAGTGTACACTCCTCTATTGGTATCCACACAAGCAATAGGTGGAGAAAAGAAACCTAGAGTGTGCTGGCACCCTTAGAAGTTTCGGCCAAGGAGAGGGATGGGAGAGCAAGCTTGAGAGGAAGATGATCCAAGGAAGAAGATGAATTTGAAGTAACTCACAAAATCAATTCCATCTAATGGAATAAGTGGTCGACCACTTCTCTTGGGGGGGTTACATGCATGCATGTAACTCCAAGAGCCAATGGCTCTTGGTCTCCCTCATGAGGTGGCACCACATGATAAGTCAATGATGATGTGGAGCATCATCATTGGCCGTCCATGCCAAGTCATCATCATGACATGGCATTTGGTCAAGTCAAACTTGACCTTTCATCTTCCCTCTCAAGTCAAGTCAAACTTGACCTCTTATCTCCCATGGTTGATCAAATCCAATCATTTGATTCAAGTCAATTTAATTTAATGAATCTCTATTCATTAATTTAAATTGATTTGATGAATCAAATCTAAATTAGACTCATTCAACACTTGAATCAAATTGAGTCTCACTCAATTAGTCTAATTAGGATTACTCTTAATCCAATTTGGTTCATCACATGAACCTAATCCTCATGGTTCATCATATGAACCTAATCTCCATCTAATTGCCCTTTGTGTGTGACCCTATAGGTTCTTGTAACGTTGGCAATGTCCCTAAACCGATTTAGGAACATAAGCAATGAGAAGTATCTAGCAACACATCATTGCTACCCAAGTTACAAGAATGTTGAGCTCCAACATCAACTTTGTGACTACTAATTGTGACTCTCACAATATGTGACAATGTCCCTCTATCCTTGACATCTAGATTGACCAATTGAGGCATAAACCATGTCATCCTCGGTACAATCTATATCTTGAACTCCAAGTAGACTCACTTTAATCAAATGAGCTCAATATCTCATATTGACTCATTTGGGCATGGCCATGCACTTCATGGTCTCACTCTATCAAGAATATCGATGTCACCCTTGTCATATAGGAGGGATAGATCCCATCTACATCACTCACATCCCTCCGTATAATTTTTCACATATCCAGTAATCGCCTTTATAGTCCACCCATTTACGGGTGACGTTTGATGAAGCCAAAGTATGCAACTCCTTATGTAGGGAACCATGGCGACTTCAGGTCTAGGGACTAATAGTCATACTAATAGCCACATGAGAAAGTATATGACACTCATATAATGATCCATGATACTTTCTCATGGCGGGTCATTCAGTATACATTCTCTAATGTATACCCATGTGTCAACTTGATATCTCATATCCATGACTTGTGAGATCAAGTCATCGAGTTGACCAACATGCTAGTCTCTACGCATTAACATTGTCCTTGAATGTTAATACTTGACTAGAAATTATTAAGAGTAGTGTTCTCTATATCATCTTATTATTAATTCAACCAATTGATTGATATAGATAAGAACCTACTACTCAAGGATGTTATTATATTTAGTTATTTGGCACCAATACAAGTAAATATAATAACCATGCCTTTATAAATAGGAATATGATACAATAAAATCCATACAATAATCATCACATGATTGACTCTAGGGCTTTCACTAACAGTGTGAGCTCAGGCAACGCGGGAAGGGCTCAGGCAACATAGGAATATGTGTGCTCGGGCGATGTAGGAGGTGCTCAGGCAACGTAGGAAGGCGAGAGCTCGGGCAGCCCTCGGGAGCTTGTGGAGCTGATGCTGTCTTGGGCTCGAAGAATGCTAGGAATACCGACTCGGAGAGTATACTGGTAAGGATATGCTGCCAAGGCTTAGACAAGACCCTCCTAGGAATTCCAAATATACTTCATTTATCTTGGGCCAATTCTGATGCGGTATCATTAGTAACCCCTAAAATATTTAGATGAATCGCTCTAATGTGTCTGACTTTTGGTTCACTACTTTGTCATCTTAAGTCAGACGATATTTTTGCTCTCCATTCCTTTATTGGGAGAGATCAAACTTATCAATAATGTCGAGTTGGCTAAAGCGAGGTCTTATGAAATGCCTCAGATGAATAAGAAAAAGAACTGACTCGAGACCTTAGAAATTTTCTTGGAGGAATGGGATGGTGATGCACATAAACGTGACCTCAAATCCCTGGCGAAGATGACAAAAACTGGATGCACGTGAACCAAATCTCTAACTGTGAGGCCAAAGATTAGCCTTGTGCTCAACTCGGAAAGTGTACGATTGTCGTCAAGTAATAAAATTATCGATACCATAGGGATCGATATTCAATTATTAGGTTGTCTAGTGAAATATGATTGTTTGGAGGGAATCTAGTGTTTAGAAGTTCTCAGTCATGATCTAAGCTCGAAGGTTGGTGTCACTCGGAGTAAGGCAAAGGATGTACTCGAGTCTAGGGAAGAAGATTCCAAGACTTCATTTCAACTAACACAAGACATCCCCCTTCCTTCCTTCTCTGCCCCTTTTATAGATGATTTATCCCACTTTCTCCTTGAAGTGAATTTACTTTAATACTTTTACCAAGTTGTCAGATGTAACTGCTTTTCCCGCTCCTTTTCAAAATATCTCCTTTGAATCCCTTATGTGCTTTCTATTTCCTTGCTAAGCATTAATTAAATAAGTAAATGACAAATAACAAAATATCTTATATTAATTATATTTTTCATTCCAAAACACTTCCTGCCTCATCCCGTGCTCAAGCATACCCATATCTCCTCCTTTCACCATATTTAGATAGAATCCCAAAAACCCCTACATGGCTCGAGAAACAAGAATACTGCTTAGGGAATACACAAGCTCGGGAACTATGTACATTGCTCAGGAAATATACTAACTGCTCGGGAACTATATACATTGCTCGACCAATACCATACATAACTCTGATCACGATCACCTTATCTTATCCTACTAAGCTCGGGAAATACATAAATTGCTCGGGATTTACATAAACTGTTCTGCCAATACAATACTTAACTCTGAACATCACTACACTTACTCATCCCTACTTGGCTCGGAAATTACATACACTGCTTAGAAAACACATAAACTTCTTTGTCAACACAATACTTAGCTCTAAGCCACACTGCACTACTCATCCTTACTAGGCTGGGGAATTATATATACTGCTCGGGAAACACATAGACTACTCTGCCAAGATAGTACTTAACTCTGAACATCACTGCACTACTCATCCCTACTTGGCTCGAAAATTATATACACTCCTCGGGAAAAACATAAGCCTCAAAAGCTTCTAACTGATCAGAAAACTCCGACCCTATCATAAGTTCTCCCTTTTTAGTAAAACTGAAGAGCGTAGTCCAGTGAAGTTTTACGAGTTCTTATTGAAACTACCCTTACAAGAACTTCTTTGTCCTGCCTTAACTGAAACAAAAACTCCTCTATCTTAGCTGAAAACAACAAAAACTTCTTTTCCTTAGCTAAAAACCCCACACTCATCATAAGTTCCCCCTATTTAGTGAAATTGAAGAGCAAAGTCGAGTAAAGTTTCACAAGTATTTATTGAAACTGCTTCTACTGATAAAAAAACTTCTTTGTCTTAACTAAAAACCCCACACCCATCATAAGTTCCCCCTCTTTAATGAAACTGATGAACAAAGTCGAATGAAGTCTAACAAGTATTTACTGATATAAATTATGTCGTAAACCACAAGCTATCATAATAGGTGCAGGGTCTTAAATTGTCATATGAGGTGCAGAGCCTTGAATGTTATATGAGGCCCAGGGCCTTGAATGTTAGCAATTTACCTGCCCATTATAGCTGTCGTTATAGTTCCCTATGGGAGAATATAGCTACCTAGCCCATAGGCTATTATAGTAGACGTAAGAGCCTTGAGAACATTTTACATATGCCATACAGGTGGCGTTATAGTCCCCATAGGAGAATGTAGCTACCTAGCTCATAGTCTGTTATAGTAGGCATAAGAGCCCTGAGAACATTTTACATAAGCTATATAGGTGGCATTATAGTCCCCGTGAGGGAATGTAGCTACCTAGCCCATAGGTTGTTATATGAGGCGTAAGAGCCTTGAGTTAGTTTTGCACTCTATAGCACCTAGAAAAAATCCTACTGATCTTGCAAGAAAATTATATCAAGCTTGAAAAACCATAGAAAAAATATCATTGATGTATACAAGAAGAAATTCTGATTAAGCATACAAACCATTAGGAAAAAATGCCTTTGATTACCACCAGAGAAAATTTGATTAGGTGTCAAAAAACTTAGAAATATTAATAACCTCTACAAAAACATATTAGTTAGCTTTTAGGCTCTGTATTCGACATAAAATGCCTTAGAAAAAACCATTGATCATTGCAAAAGAGTATTAGTTAACCCTTAGGCTCTGTATTAGGCATAAACCTAAAGCTCTGTATTAGGCGTAAAAAGCCTTAGAAAAAATATTGTTAACCCCTGCCATAAAAAAATTTGAGAAGAATACAAACCATTCTCCCTTAACTTCACTTTTCCCTTGTTCTTTAAATGGTACCACTACACTTTCACTCTTAACCGTTAACTCCTCCTTGCTTTTACTGAAAACCCTAGTTTCCTTCTTCCCCGACACCTTAACCCCTCTGCGACAACTTTCCCTTCATGGTTTCTTCCTACTCCAACCTTCCCTAGTACGAAACAACCCCTAGCTGACTAACTCCCAATCACCCCTTCTTCCTCCATGAGCCCAAATACATCCCCGAAGGCTTCACCACCATGATTCCTGCCTCCCATCAGCGACCTCAACAACCCTCGACTGGCACCAACACCTTCTTCACAGACCATCTAAAAGGAGGCCTCTGCCTTCCTATCCCAAAACTCCTTTTCCATATCCTCACCTATTACCGCATCCCTATCAACCAACTGACTCCTAACTCTAATCGAATCATAATCGAAACCCTAATCGTGTTTCAGCACCTTAATATTCCCCAAAATCTCCACATCTTCCATTGCCTTTACCAGCTTAAGATGGTTGATAAAAGCATGCTCTACTTTATGGCACACCAAGATCATCAGTGTATGACCGATATACCAACCTCCCATAAGGGATGGAAAGAATTGTACCTCTATGTTCCTCTAGATTCTATCCTTCAATTATCTTATTCCTAGAAAACCACTCTCCGCCATATTCCCGACCTCAAGAGTGTCAATTCCTCCATCAACTTGTTGGTGCAGGGGCATTAGATAATCGAACCTAGGTTTTGATAATGGCAAAGATTCAAAGTTAAGTTATTTTATTATCTCATATGTTGTGTTGAGTGTGTAGGTAATGTGTTAGACTTTGTTAAGGTCAAAGATATCAGGAGAATCTCAATGGGACAAGAAACCTCAGTGGTCGATGGACCAGGTCAAAGGTGCCAGGAGAATCTCGATGAGTCGAGAAACCTCAATAGTCGGTTGACCAGGTCAAAAGACATCTGGAGAATCTAGGAAAGTCGAGAAAGCTCGATGGTCAAGTGACCTGAAGCTAAGCGACAGGTCAGAATAACCAAAGGTAAGCTCCAAGTGTGGAGCGATGGTAAGGACGCATCCTCGATAAGGGGACAATCATAGGCGTCGATCTGACCAAGGCTTTCGAAGGAATACCGAAGTCGAGATCGGAGAGTCAAATGATTGTCACTATTAATATGCTTGAATATGCTATGCTAATCTTGTAATGCATGTGAAATAATGAAGAAACATCAAGCAAGTGCCTTACAGTAGTCCACTAATAGAAATTACCAGTCGACTGACATGGTGCAGTCGACTGATGGCGATGAATTATCCCAAAGCACAAGGTCAAAGAGTTATCAATCAAAGTTGTCACCTCAAGATAAGATAAGTTGCCACCTAAAGATAAGTTCCACAAGATTTGGATCTAGATCAACACTTATTCCAAGGCACTAGTTTATAAAAGGAGGGGAAGACACAAACCCAAAACATCAATGAACTCCTAAGTTCCCTTGCTCTCCGGTCGTGATTCTTCATGCTACAATGCTACTCCGACCGTGCATCTTCTACTATTTATTGTCGTCACATTATTATTATTGCTTTTATATACTTAATTTGTATAAGGATCGGTAAGGTTGTTACCGACCTTATCATCATTGTAATCGTCTTGTCTCTTACCTCCAACGAGGAAGAGACTTTTAGTGATTGCCCTTTGGAAGCAATCAAGGATGGCAGAGCCTTGGATTAGCAGCCGGTGGGTTGTGAATCAAGTTAAAACAAAGTGTCTTATTGTTTTTATCTTTGTATTATTTTCTGCTGCGTTTAACTCATTTTCAAATGAAAAGAAAGTTTTCAAAATATGCTATTCACCCCTCCTCTAGCTTCTTTCTCGATCTAACATTTGGTATCAGAGCGGGGCGCTCAGATTCAGTGCAACAACCGGTGAGAATTTTCTTTGCATTTTTTTTAAAATTATTTTATGTATTTATTGTCTCCTGCACTATTAATCCAAGAACAAGTCTTGGGACATTTTTTTTGTAACTAACATTGTAGGAAAATGGATAAATCTATGATATCAAGGATTCAGGGGGAGAGTTCAAAACAAGAATCATAAGGTAATAAATTAAATTTCATATTATTTGTTTCAAGTGCAGGGAGAAAGGACACTATAAAACTAAGTGTCCTACTTGTAAGACTCGAACGATGCAATCAGCGGCAAAGGAGACACCAATGCTAGAAGTCCGGAGGAACAAGGAGCACATCAAGTTCTTCAGGTGTAGAAGATTTGGTCACTACAAAAATCGGTGCCCGGAGAAAAAGAAGGCTAGTAAAATTAATAGTTTTGAGAATTTAAGTTTTAAAATACTTGATAATTTAGATAAATTATGTGTTAAAGCTAGCAAATTAGTTAATTGTTGTCAATTAATTAACATAATTAATAATTCAACTAATAAAAAATAATTAATTTAGATTTAATTAGTTTAAATAATAATAATATTATTGAATAAAATGATCAAATTAATCAAACCTTTGATAAAATTAATCAAGATCTTAATAAAATTTTTAGTTTAATCAACATAGAACTAGATCAAATCAAGAATAAAATCAACCAAGGACTTAATTAGAATAATCAAAGCCTTGATCAAAATAATCAAAACCTATGATAGAATTATCAAACCCTAAAAAATTATGAATTAAAAACCTTCAACCTGCCACACAGAGATTTGGTCAATGATTTTCTGAGTTTCTGAGTCAACAATCCAAAAAATCAACCTCCCACACAGAGATTCATCAACCTTCTATGGTGGCACTGGCACCCTCAGTTTCAATGAAGGACATTAAGACCAGCTCCTATGAGCCTTTAACCTATTGGTGCAATCCGCCCAGGTCACACGATTGACCAAACTCGAGTTTGACTCAAGCAGTATTTTGATGTTCGACAAAACGTATAACAATGTGAATGTCATGGAAAGTCCAAGTCATGGGTACTTGTCACGGAAAGTCCAAGTCATGGGTTCTTGGCATGGAAAGTCCAGACATGGGTCTTGGCAATGGGAAAGTCCAAGTCATGTCTACATGGCATGGAAAGTCTAAGTCTTGAGTACTTGGTATGGAAAGTCTAAGCAAGGGTCTTGACAATTGGAAACTCCAACATGGAGTTGGCAAGGGAAGTCCAAGCATGGGTCTTGGTATTTTGAAAGTCAAACATGGAGTTGGCAAGGGAAGTCCAAGGGTGTGATATTGGTGGCGTAAAGTCCAAGCGGTAGTCTTGGTGGCATAAGTCCAATGTTTGGCATTGTAAAGTCCAAGCATGTGCCTTGGCAGTGTAAGCTCAAATGTACCTTGTCGGTGTAGACCTGGTTAGCATGACAATAGTCGATGGAAGCACCTGAAGGCTAGCGGATGGATGAACAAGTCGATGACTTGGAGGGATCCAATTAGTGTGAGGCTGATGGAAGTGGCTAGAAGGCTTAGGTAAAGGATAAGGGTGGTCTAGCAAGTATGAGGATATCATACTTGGGTTAAACCTCATGGTTGAGGTTTATCAGTTGACTAGGGTTATGGACCAGTTGACTAGTCAAGTGTTTGACACTTGGCAGTCTAGTAGAATCTGAGCAGTCGACTGGGATTATGACCAGTCGACTGGTCGGTAGTCAACTGGCGATCAACTGCGGCCGAGTGACCTTGGTAGTCGACTGCCATCTTTGGGCAATCGACTGGGTCTGAGAAGTCAATTTCCATGAAGGGCAGTCGACTGCTAGTTGTGGTAATGAGCACAGAAAGTTTCGTAGTCGACTGGGCAATCAACTAATGGAGCAGCAGTCGAATGCTAGGTTTTGGAAATCGACTCATAGGCTATCTATTAGAGTTTTTCTAGAATGGATTAAGTCATTGTGAGACAATGACTACAGGGGCAGTCGATTGGGGCCTTTGAGTAGTCGACTGTCAGGCGCGGAATCAACCCGATGTAGGGATAAAAGGAGCATCTCATGGAGGATTTCGACCATGGTTTCTTGAGGGGTTCTTGAGGCAATTTTAAGGCAAAGTCTTAGTGCATTTCAGGGTCCTTCAAGCTCATCCAAGCAACCAACAAGCAAAGCATTCAAAGCTCACATTTGTAAAGTGTTCTTTACATAGTTCTTGTATTGTCTTTGTATTTGCTTGTATTTCCATCTTACTTTTGTAACCATTGTATGAGGTTTCTCCACCTTCAGATTGTTTCGAGAAGGAGTGTATTAGTGGTGGTTTGCATCACTAGAGCTCATTCGAGCTTGACCTGTGGAGTAGGAACCTTAAGGCTTTGAACCACATTATATTCTTATGTTGATTGTGTGTTTGTGTTTGTCATATTTTGTTATTGCTTTATTATTATTTTTGGTGTAAATAACAAGCTTTGTAGATGAACACGAACGATTTCCATCAAGCGAACGAAGCACGATGATATTCACCCCCTCTAGCGACCATTGATTCCTCTACAATTGGTATCAAAGCTAGGAACTCTTCTACGGATTAACAACCGGGGAGAAAAAGCACTAGAGGGCAAGATGGAACCAAATCTTGGATTGGGGTGGGATATCAACACTCTGGTTCCATATACAATTAATGGGCGAGAAGACTTCAATCAATGGAAGGCAAGGATTGAGGACTTCATGATGATGATGAACATCGAAGATTGGTTCATCTTGATGGAAGTATTTGACTATCCAAGAGGGCCAAAGGGAGGATTCCTCAAGATAAAGAAATGGACCGAGGAATAACTCCAAAAAATTCGAGAAAAATAAGAAAGTAATAAAATTTTTGGTTGAATTGATCCCTAACGATATTTTGTCTAGATTAGGTGAATATAACAATGTCAAGGAGCTTTGGAGAGAATTAGCAAAATTCCATGAGAACCCTCAACCGACCCAAGAGGATAATGAGGAATTCATGGAGGAGGAAGAAAGCTCATCCTCTCAAGAAAATAAGGAATCGGAGGTTGAGAGGTGTTCTATATCCGGATCGATAGAAGAGGTAAAAGAAATAGAATAAGCCTCCACCTCTAGGATTGAGGGGGAGGAGAGAATTTCCACACAGGAGCAAACTCAAGAAGAACCATCAACCTTCGATAGAGATGAAGAACCAACTTCGGTTCCTACCACCGACCTACGTAACTCAAGCATTTTATTTAAAAATAAAAATCATATTGTATGCTTTGAGTGTAGGGAAGCCGAACACTACAAGAGCAAGTATCCAAAATGGGTCAAGAAAATGACACAAGTTGTGCCTCACAATTAAGAGCAAGGAGCAGTGGTGTGCTTCAAATGCCATCAAAAGGAACACTATAGAAGCCAATGCCCTAAGGGAAGACAAGCTATCAAGGGAAATAGAGGAGCATCACATGTAGGGGGAGCTTCTAAACCAAACCCTAAGGTATATTTTATTAATGCACCTTCAAGTTTTAATGTTAAAAAGCATGTTTTTAATTCACTTGTAATTGTGCATAATCATAAGGAGTATGCTATAAATAATAGATTTTATTTCTTAGGTGCTAAATCTTGTGATATTAGGGTTAAGGACAAATCTAGAACAAATAACCCTATAATAATTCTACCTAAGGAAGCAATTAGGAAGGTAGAAAATCACCTAGGCATTAATCCCAAGAACCATAGACATATTCCTAGGAAGAGCCATTGGCCAAAGGAAGAATGAAAAATCAAAATTGGGAAAATTAGAGTTAGAAAATCAAATTTTGAGGTCAAAACTTGAGAAAATAGAGAAGATCCTTAGGAAGATGCAAAATCAAATTATAGGGTCAAATGGTCAAAAATTAGGGGTTAATAGATAAGAACCATCTAAGGGCAAGAAAGGTTTGGGTCACAAACTTAAGCCTAAGGAGACCTACCATAGTGTTCCATTCGATAATGGAACCATTCACAGGTCTAGGAAAACTAAGGTTAATAGGGAAGTCATCCCTAAGGTTAACCATGGTAGATGCCTAGTGGCCAAGGTTTCCATGAAACCTAGGGAAGCCACTAAGAAGATTACAAGGGGAGTTACCCTTAGTGTTAGCCTAGGCAAGACCAAAATTACCAAGGCTTCAATGCCTAGGAGGGTCATTGGAAAGGTATCAAGGGAGGTCATCCCTAGTGAATACCTAATTAACCCAAGGAGCTCCAATAGGTATTTGTTTCCTGGTGTGTCAACCCTAAGTGGATTGGTAGTTAACCTAACCATGGTAGAGTTGACACTTTAGGACATTTCCAAGGTAATGTGATACTTTGAAAATGTGGTTAGAATTTTATCCTAAAGGATTTTAGGATTTGCCAATATAATGTGAAAAGTTTTGAAAAATTGATCAAATTGGCACGAGTTTGGTTTTAGAGTCATGATGTGTCATTTTGTGATTTTGGCACACTTGGTAGATTTGTTTGTATTATGGTAAATTGGGTTTAATTCCAACAAATGACATTTAATATTAAAATTTAGGCATTCTTATGCCTTTACATTTTATTTGTCATACTTTGTCTGCCTTACAATGTCATGACATCATATTTCATTTAAATAATTTAAAATGTCATGAAAATGCTTAGGTTTATTGTCTTTAATGTCATGTGTGCTTAGGTTCATATTTATGCCATGACATCATGATTATTGGCACATATTTTATATAAGCTATTATTTTATGCCATAATCATCATTCATGCATTTAGGATAAACTAAAATTTATTTAAAGACAATGGCATGATTTGAAGTCCCATATATAAGGGAATCAAATAGAGTTGCCTAGAAAAATGCATGAGACCTTAGTCTAGGAATAACCAAAATCCACATCTCACATTACATTGACATGTATTGATACACCCTAGACACATGGGAGATGCTAGGAAATGAGTTAAGTTCAAGGTGCATAGTTCTTGCATCTAGATGAACCCAAACTCATAATATACCATTGGTTGATCATGGGGAAAGTTAATGTGCAAGTCATGTGCATTGAGCCCATAGATCATGATCCAATATAAGGTTTTAAAATCATTTCAAAATCACTTTGAAAAACCTTGGTTTTGTCTATCTTTTGATAGAAGTCACCATTGATGAAGTTGATACAAAGTAGGCTCAAAATATTGAAGTTATCTTTATTTTTGAACTTTGTATCAATCTCACTATTTAATAGCTATTTTATTTTTCAAATATTTTTCTCCCATAATTATTAACATAAGTATTATATGTATGAATTTTTGTGATTTTTCAAATTATGTATATTTACTTATGAATTTCTGAATTTGAATTCTAATTTCTAATTTTCTACATTTGCAAAAATCAATCGACTGTTGCTTATGGCAGTCTACTGGCATTGAGAGCAATCGACTGGTTGCTGACTGAGTCGACTGCTAATGTTGATTTCGAGTAAACAAGGTTTGTTTAGCCCATTTTCAACTACTTTAGGCTACCCTAACTGCTCCTAACCCTAGGATATGCTTTGGAAAGCATTGGAAGGATGAAAATTCATTGGATATAGATTAGGAGAGTTGTTGAGGGTGAAAATCAAATTTTAAGGGATGTGAAAGTTCAATGTTGAATCTTTCCCCTTAATTTTGATGGTTTAGTGTTCCTATAGCCTTAGGGACTCTCCAAGGACATTTTTGGTGCAATGATCAAGGGTGAGCAAGCCTTTAGGGGGAGGTTATCCATCATGGGATGATGGATGTATTTTCCTTCATAAGGGGGAGAATTGGAGAAGTAAGGATTGCCTCTCATTTAGTGATAGGAGACTTATCACTAGGAAGAGTGAAGGCATCCTAGATATTTTTGGATGAAAGGAGAGATTGTAAGATCTCATTGGGATATGAGACATTGATGCCCTTGGGGAGAGTTTTTTTTTATGTATGTTAAAAAGGGAGAGAATTTGGAAATTGCCAATTGGGAGATTATTGGATTGAGTTAGGTGGCCTAACTCAAAGGTTTTTGTCGTTTTTGGCAAGCACCAAAAAGGGGAATATTGTTGGTGCAATAGGCCCAGGTCACGCGATTGACCAAACTCGAGTTTGACTCAAGCAGTATTTTGATATTCAGCAAAACGTATGATAATGTGATTGTCATGGAAATCCAAGTCATGGATACTTGGCATGGATAGTCCAAGTCATGGGTACTTGGCATGGAAATTCCAAGCATGGGTCTTGGCAATGGGAAAGTCCAAGTCATGGGTACTTAGCATGGAAAGTCCAAGTCTTGAGTACTTGGCATGGAAAGTCCAAGCATGTGTTGGTGTAGGGGCACCAGATAGTTGAACCTAGGTTTTGATTATGACAACAGTTCAAAGCTAAGCTATTATTGTTATCTCATGTGTTGTGTTGAGTCTGCAGGAATTGTATTAAGCTAAGCCCAAGGTTACCGACACCCAAAGAATCTCAGGACAAGAAACCATGGTGGTCGGGCGATACCAAGAGAACCTCGTTGGAGTCGAGGAACCTCGGTGGTGACCGGAAGCTAAGCAATAGGTCGGGAAGGACCAGAGGTAAGCACTGAGTGCAGAGCGATGGTAATGTCGTGTCCTCCGTATGGGGACTACCGTAGGCGACGATCTGACTTAGACTTCCGGAGGAAGGTCTAGGTCGAGGTCAGACGGTAAGGATCATCGTATTTACCATTAATCTACATTTCTATGCTAACTCTATCTTGCAGGTGAATGATCAAGCTGGCAGTCAGCTAATCCTACCAGCAGTCGACTGCCAAGGGGGATCAGTCGACTGTTGGTCAAGCTGATCATCTCGAAGAAAGTCAAGATAAGTTCCACCAAAAGTGGGGGGATGAGGAGCTTTGACCCAGATCCAGATCTCAACGAGCTAGGGTTTGAAGGGATATAAAAGAAGAGGCTTTTCACCTCTTTGCATAACCTAATTCTGCTCCCAAAGTGCTCCAATAATGCTAAGCTTCAATGACAATGCTATGCCACCGTAACGCTGACTACACTTTGAGCTTCCATCTTCTAAGTTGGTAGTTTCATTTCTAGTTGTTGTTTTCTTGTATTCGAGCTTCTCATTGCTAAGAGGAGAGGTAGGTTTGTTGCCTCTTCCTCTATCTTATTTATTGTAATCGTCGTCTCCTACCTCCAACGAGGAGGAGATTTTTAGTGGATTACTCCATCGTACGTGGTCTAGGATCGCGGGGCCTTAGATTAACAACCTTTTGGTTGTGAACCAAGTAAAAACAAAAGTCTTACTTTCTTTTATTGTATTTACATCCATTGTGCTTACTTTGGTTTTAACGTAAAAAAAAAGAAAGTATTACGATCGCTATTCACCCACCCCCTCTAGCGACTCTTCGATCCAACAACATGGGTCTTGGCAATGGTAAAGTCTAAGTCATGGGTACTTGGCAATAGAAAGTCCAAGCATGGATCTTGGCAATTGGAAAGTCCAACATGGAGTTGGCAATGGAAGTCCAAGCATGGGTCTTGGAATTTGGAAAGTCCAACATGGAGTTGGCAAGGGAAGTCCAAGGGTGTAATATTGGCAGCGTAAAGTCCAAGCGGTAGTCTTGGCGGCATAAGTCCAATGTTTTGTGGCGTAAAGTCCAAGTGTGTGTATTGATAGCGTAAGCCCAAATGTACCTTGGCGGTGTAGACCTGGTTAGTATGACAATAGCTGATGGAAGCACTTGAAGGCTAGCATATGGATGAACAACTCATGGATGACTTGGAGGGATCCAATAGGCGTGAGGCTGATGGAAGTGACTAGAAGTCTTAGGTCTATGCTAAGGGTGGTCTAGCAAGTATGAGGGCATCATACTTGGATTAAATCTCATGGTTGAGGTTTATCAGTCGACTAGGGTTATGGACCAGGCGACTGGTCAAGCGTTTGACACTTGACAACCTAGTTGACTCTGAGCAGTCGACTAGGATTATGATCAGTCGAATGGTTGAAAGTTGACTGGAGATCGATTGCGGTAGAGTGGCCATGAAAGTCGATTGGCATCTTTGAGCAGTCGACTTCCATGGAGGGCAGCCCATTGCTGGTTGCGGTCACGAGCAGAAAAAGTTTCGTAGTTGACTGGGAAATTGACTAATGGAATAGCAGTCAACTGCTAGGGTTTGGCTATCGACTGGTAGGCTATCCGTTGGAGTTTTCCCAACATGGATTAAGCCGTTGTAAGACAATGGCTATAGGGGCAGTCGACTGGGGCCTTTGGGTAGTCGACTGTCAGGTGCGAAATCAACCCGATGCAAGGATAAAAGGAGTAGCTTGTGGAGGATTTTAGCCATGATTTCTTAAGGAGTTCTTAAGGTGATTTGAAGGCGAAGTGTTGGTGCATTTCAGGGTCCTTCAAGCTCATCCAAGCAACCAACAAGCAAAGCATTAAAACCTCACATTTGTAAAGTGTCCTTTACATAGTTCTTGTATTATCTTTGTATTTGCTTATTTTTTTGTATTACTTTTGTAATTATTCTACGAGGTTTCTCCGCCTCTAGATTGTTCCAAGAAGGAGTGTATTAATGGTGGTTTGCTTCACTAGAGCTCATTCGAGCTTAACCCGTGGAGTAGGAACCCAAAGGTTCGGAGCCACGTTATATTCTTGTGTTGATTGTGTGTTTGTGTTTGTAATATTTTTTTATTGCTTTATTATTATTTACACTGCACATAACAAGATTTGTAGATGAAGATGAACTATTTCCATCAAGCGAACGAAGCACGACGCTATTCACCCCCTCTAGCGATCATCGATTCCTCTGCATAACCTCCTCTCTAGGATTACATACTAGTCCTCCTATTTCTCCTGACTAGGCTAGAAAAGAGGAAAAATATCAACAAAAATTGCAAGAATTAGAATTTTAAGTATAAACATTGAATGCTAAGAGAGCCTAACTACTAGTAGAGAACGAAAAAACTTCCACTCAGTATAGGAAGGACTTGTAGAAAATCAGAGAAGAAAGTTTTAGTAAAGACACTACCATCATGCTGCTGCAAGAACAAGCGGAGTTACTAAAATAGTAATTAGTCTCCTCCCAATCAGAAATTCAAAAATTGATACAGAAGGAGAAAGACTGACACTTTCATTCAGGCGAGTGCTTCCAGCCTATGGAAGATCTGATAGATGCCTTTATTGTGCTCAAAGATAAAATAGATGATAGCTTAGATGAATTTCAATTTCATTTCCATGTACTGAAGCAACACTTTAAAAATATATCAGAGGTTGCTAATGAACAAACACACTGGGTTGTTCAACTCCACATAGAGTTAACTAATATGCAAGAAACTGAAGCCGAACGCTGGGCAGCCTAGGAAACAAAACTTTGAACCCAAACCGCAAAGAAGTATAACATATACTTTTAGAGGGGATTTAAAGGTGCACTGCAATCAGCGAATGAGAAAAAACTTTTCTTAGTCGATCTGCCAAACATTAATCTTGATATAGGGGAGGCCTACAACAAATTTCCACCGGAGGCTTTTAACACCGACTCAGATACCAAGTCTGAGTCATAGATTTGCATTCAACACTATCAGTAATGAACAATTTCAGCTTTTGTAATGAACTTATTGTAGGGGATCCTTGGATTGGTTGAGGGGGGTGAATAGCCTCTTTTAATTTCTACATAAACATTAGCGGAAGCAAAAGCAACAATACAAATACAAATGAAATCAAAAGACAATGATAACACAAATATTTAACGTGGTTTGGAGATGAAGCTCCAACTCCACGACAATCCATAAGGTGGATCAACCCTAATAAGTCTTCACTAAAGTCTCCTTTTGATGATCACACCAAGGTGGAGAAGCCTTCTTACAATCAACTCTTCTTCTTACAAGATGATGGAAGTGAAATTAGAGAAGAAGAGATTTAAAGCATTAGATAGCTTGAAGAAGACTTGGTGATCTTGAGAGCAAAGTTTGGAATGAGAGAACTTGCCCTCTCAAGCTCCCCAAGGCCTCCTTTTATAGAGAAGAGGTTAATTTTCCTGTTGAATCTACAACAGTCGACTGTTGTCTACCAACAGTCGATTGCTCTTGTAGCTGACCTAAACCAACGACTTTTGACGAAGCTTGTTCTGCAGTCATCACGGCTCAATTGAACTCTAATAAGTCGACTGATCATGCCATCAATCGACTCTTCCAAGAAATTAGTTGACTAAATATGTTTCTATGCTCATGTCCACTTATAATAGTCGACTACTAGGGTATGGAAGTCGACTGATGATGGACCAGTCGACTGCCAAACTATTGCAGTCAATTGATGAGCCATAAAATTCAGACGATTTCGATTGACTGCTGACCAGTTGATTGGGTCATAACCCCAGTTGACTGATTAAGCCTTCTGGACCCTCGAGTACTAAGAACTTGAGGCCAATTGGCTGGGACAAGCCCCCAGTCGACTGACATACTTCAAGTATGATCAAATCATACTTTAAACTAAAACCCTAGACCTAGACTCAACCTTCTAGCTCTTCCTTCAGCCTTGCGCCTCAAGGATCCCTCCGAGTCTATGACTTCTTTTATCCTTGCATTTGCTTTTAAGAGCTTTCCTCGATTTCGTCATGTTTCGGATTTCTCCTTTTCTAAAGTCCGCTTGGACTTTACACCGTTTACACCGCCAAGACAACATGCTTGGACTTACGCTGCCAAGACCTTGCCTTTGGACTTCCTTTGCTAAGGTCTGATTGGACTTTACACTGCCAAGACTACATGCTTGAACTTATGCTGCCAAGACCTTCCCTTGGACATTCCTTGCCAATATTCACACTTGGACTTATCTTTTACCAAGTCTTCACACTTGGATTTTCCAGTCACTTAACACATTCATAATTAGATCACAAATATTGCCTAACTGTATGTAACACCCATAAAATTTTAAACTATTCAAAGTAATTATATGGATATTAACGGCCATAAAAGGTTTAAAATAAAATAAAACAAAACAAAATAAAAGATGGTTATAGCTAGGATTTGAACCATGAACCTCCTAATAGGGAGGTAGCCTTGATACCACTAGACCATAGGATGATTCTTGGCTAGGATATATAAAGAATATACAAATAATATAAATGGGAAGATGAGGAGTTGGTTCATCCCCCCATGAGAGGAAGAGAAGTGTTCATCTTGCTAAGTATTAAAGAGGCGATTAAAGAGAGAAGGAAGAACCAAACCTCATCTTTTCCTTCTTCATCCTCCTCCTTCCTCATTCTTGGCCAAAACCTATCCCTCTCCTTCCTCCCTTTTTGCATCCCAAGCTATAGGGATTCTTGTGTTGGGATCCTCAATAGGGTTGTTCAAGAGGAGTTTCTCACAAAGCTTGCTATTTCCTAGAGGATGAAGGTCCACCTTCTTCCTCCTCCACCGAAATTCCTCCTCCTTCCTCCAAATCCATCCGAAACCCTAAAGCTTTTGGTTGGGGTTATCAAGGGGGTTTAAAGGGGATACAAAGGCTTAGTATATGCTAGAGGACCACTCCGAAGGCTAAGGAATAAGGGAAGGTCTTCCTCCTATAAAACCCCTAGTGGTATACTAGTACGATAGCGAGAGGATGTATCTCTCACCTGCAGTATAAATAGTTCTTCGATTGTTTTATATAGCATTTTTTCCTATGTTTTGATAGATTATATGTTTGGATTAGATGATATATATGTGTGTTCAGATTTATAGTTAAGGTATATGTTTTTTTAAGCAAGATCTAAGATCACAAAGATGCTATCTCTCACCTATAGCATAAGTAACTCTTTGATTTGCACATCTAGCTTCTAGTATCATGTTTTATTCAGATTTATAGGTTCTGTCCAGATTGTGTTTGTTTGTATTTTTAGGTATATTATTTGTGGGGCAAGATGTAAAGGTTGCAAAGATGCTTCCCCTACGAATTTTGGGGACAAAGAGCATGATTAAATGTCTTGAAATGCTTCCTATATGAGTTTTGGGAGTATGAGCATGTTACAAGTTGGTTAAATGAAAAAATCAGTAGGTCATATATATTTATAAGTATATTTCATGTTGAAGCAAGACATAAGATCGCAAAGATGCTTCCCCTATAAGTTTTAGGGACAAAGAGCATGATCAAATGTCTTGAAAGGCTTCCTATATGAGTTTTTGGGAGTATGATCATGTTAAATGTTTGATAAATGACAAAAAAAATGTTTTGATCAGATTATATGGGTGTGTTTAGATTTATAGTTAAGGTATATGTCTTTTTAAGCAAGATCTAAGATCACAAAGATGCTATTTCTCACCTATAGCAAAAGTAACTCTTTGATATGCCCATCTAGCTTCTATCACCATGTTTTATTCGGATTTATATGTTCTGTCTAGATTATGTTTATTTGGATTTTTAGGTATTTTAAGTATATTTCATTGGAAGCAAGATGTAAAGATTGCAAAGATGCTTACCCTACAAGTTTTGGGGACAAAGAGCATGATCACATGTCTTGAAAGGCTTCCTATATGGGTTTTTGAGTATGATCAAGTAAAATACTTATTAAATGAAAAAAATAAGCAAGTCATATATAAAGGAATTATTTTACTTTGAATATTTTATTGAAAGCAAGATGCAAAGATCACAAGATACTTCCCCTACGAGTTTTGGAGACAAAGAGCATGATCAAATGTCTTGAAAGGCTTCCTATATGAGTTTTTGATTATGATCATGTAAAATACTCATTACCTGACAAAAATAAGAATGTTATATATAAAGGAAGTATTTTACTTTGAAGTGGCATGTACCAGGCCCTTAGATCTCCCACGAGCCCCTAGACCGCCCTTAGTAAGTTGCCCTAATAAGTTCGATGGCTAGCTACCCCGAATTCTATTAGGGTTGCACGTAAATTGGTACTATGCTGGACTGCCCAAACAAGGATGTTTACTAATTTTAAAGTATATATGTACATATGGTTTTCTGAAGTTAACTAAAGCACAATGGTTACATGTTTAAGTATGTCACATGTATATGTTTCTACAAGCGAAGCATATTTCAAAGCATGTATGGTAAGTTATGTATGTCAAATTCATGCATTTCAAGTTTAGCTATTGTGTTATGTACAAGTGGCTCTATATGTTTAATACAGAAAGTTCATGCATGTCAAGCTGAATCATTGTATCATGTGCAAGTGTTCCTAAATGTTTAATGCAAAATTTTCTTAAATGCAAGTAAGAGCATATGTTTGCATGTGAGTATTCTAATAGCATGTTTTTTAAATGCAATGTTTTGTGAGAATAGGAGGTACTTACTAAGCTTCATTTCTTATAGTTTGCATTTCTTATATTGCAGATAAGGTTAAAGCAAGATTGGAGTACGAGGCGGCAGTGGATGAAGTGTTTGGTGTGTGTTGCGGCGGAACAGTGGATTATGATCCTGGACTTGCTAGTATTCTGTTATGCTAAGACCTTCGAACTTGTTCATGTGGTAGTGTTCATTTTATGTGTTTGATCATGTTGTGTCTAAGAATGTCGAACTTACTAGTATTATGCTATGCTAAGAACTTTAAACTTACTAGTGTGCTAGTGTTCATGTTAGGCGCTAGGGTTGATGTTATGTATTGTTGTTTACGTTCATGTTCATGTCAAAGATGCATATCATTGCTTTCATCATGCATGAGGTTGAATTACTTAAGAATGTTCTACACAAGAACTCTAGTGAATGTGCATGCTTAGATAGGTTAAGAACTTGTGAAATAGCCTAGTGTCAACATGTGAATATAGTTGGTTTGTTTTTTTAGCTTCCGCTATTTCAAGTTAAGAGTTTAAATTATGATACAGGTTTAGAAACAATGTTTAGATCTTGGTATGAGTTGTTAATACTCTTTTGTTTTAAGTCAGGTATTGGTTAATTTATAAATAGTGTATGTGAGTCTATGGATGGTTGAGTTATGTTTTACCTGATCAAAAAAAGAGTAAGATAAAGTATGGTATACTAACACCTCCCTTACTAGTGTAAGTAGAGGGGGGGGGTGTTACAGTATGGTATCAGAGCCAAGTTCCGCCCTTCTACCACATGCACATCGAGCATCAATCCTGCCGCTTCCAATTAAGAAAGTACATATATGTTTTACTTTCTTCTATGCTTAGTAAAGAATGTTTTTTTTTGTTAAACATGCTTACATATGTAGGTGAGGATGATAGAAAGTATTTAATAGTAGTAGTCTTATATTGGTCTTACTTTATGAAGAAAAATGGCTAGAACACGAACCATAGTAGTAGTTTTATATTGGTCTTACTTTGTGAAGAAAAAGTAAGACCAATAGTTACGTGTCGCACTAGTCTGAATTTTAGGAAGAGAACTTTATAGTGATCTGATAATTATGGACATGCGTGATTATGATGTCATCTTGGGAATGAACTTTCTGAGCAAGTACAGTGCTTCCATTGAGTGTCGTAAGCGAAGAGTCGTATTCCAACCTGAGGTAGAATCTAAATTTGAATTTATCGGAGAACCAAAGAAAAGAACTAAGAAGTTCTTATTTGTTGTAAAAAAGATCAAAAGATGTTAGTCAATGGATGCACTAGGTATCTAGCGCATGTGGTAGATACAAAACAAGAAAAAGGCCAAAAGCTCGAAGAAGTCCGAGTTGTATGTGATTACCCAGAAGTATTCCTTGATGAGTTGCCAGGGTTGGGTCCTAAAAAAGAAATCGAATTTAAGATTGAACTTATTCCTGCTACCAAACCAATCTCAAAATCACCCTATTGTATGGCTCCGGTAGAATTGAAAGAGCTTCAGGAACAATTATTGGAGTTACTCGACAAGGCATTCATTCACCCTAGTCATTCACCATGAGGAGCTCCAGTATTGTTCGTGAAGAAGAAAGATGGGTCTATGAGAATGTGCATTGACTACCGAGCACTGAATAAAGTAACAATTAAAAACAAATATCCTTTGCCAAGGATTGCTGATATGTTTTATCAATTGAGGGGAGCCACAGTTTTCTCCAAGATTGACTTGCAGTCCGGATATCATCAAGTAAAAGTTAAAGAGGATGATGTACCGAAAATAACTTTTCGAACGACGTATGGACACTATGAGTTCGTGGTCATGCCCTTTAGAGTAACAAATGCTTCAGCAAGCTTTATGGATCTAATGAATCGAGTATTTAAGTCATTCCTTGACAAGTTTGTGATCATCTTCATTGACGATATCCTTATTTACTCGAGAACTCAAGAAGACCATGTTGAACATTTGAAGATAGTGTTACATACCCTTCAACAGAGACAATTGTATGCAAAGTTCTCCAAGTGTGAATTTTGGCTCGATTGAGTGTCTTTCCTGGGTCACATTATTTCAAAAGATGGGGTTATGGTAGATCCGATAAAGATAGAAGTTGTTAGTAACTAGAGTCAACCAAAGAATGCCAGTGAAATCAGAAGTTTCCTTGGATTAGCAGGGTACTACAAAAAATTTATAGAAAACTTCTCAAGGATAGCTACACCACTAACGGTTCTTATCAGAAAGAACCGAAAGTTTTGATAGACCGAGGATTGTGAGAAAAGTTTTCTTGAACTAAAGAGGAGATTAACAGGTGCTCCAATTCTTACCCTTCCAGAAAGTAATGCAAGCTTTGATATGTATAGTGATGCATCCAAAATGGGACTCAGAGCTGTGCTTATGCAGAATGGTAAAGTCATTGCCTATGCATCTAAACAACTCAAGGATTATTAAAAGAATTATCCCACTCATGACCTTGAGTTGGCAGCAGTGGTCTTCGCTCTTAAAATTTGGAGACATTATTTGTATGGAGTCCAGTACAAGATTTATACAGATCATCAGAGTATGAAATATTTCTTCACTCAGAAGGATTTAAACATGAGACAGCGTAGATGACTTGAGCTGGTCAAAGACTATGACTGTAAAATCTTCTACCATCCTGGAAAGGCAAACAAAGTAGTAGACGCATTGAGTAGGAAATCCTGTGCCACCTTAATGTTCTTATCTTCATTATCCCAACCATTGGAGAAAGAGATGTTGAACTTTGGGGTTGAGATTATTTCTGGACAGCTTTCTATCTTGATAATAGCGCCAACACTGTTTGATGATATACTAGCGAAGCAAGACGAAGATCCAAGGATCCAAAGGATCAAGCAAGAGATCCAAGAAAAAAAGGATGAAGGATTTCGTGTCTCTAACAGTGGGGTACTATATCTTGGTGAACACTTATGTATTCCCAATGATCCAGAATTGAGAAAGAAAGTTTTAGAATAAGCTCATGGGACCCCATATTCAATGCATCCTAGATCTACCAAGATGTATCAAGATTTGAAAGAAAAGTTCTGGTGGTTTGGTATGAAAAGGGATGTGGCTAAATATGTCACCACCTGTCTGACATGTCAAAGAGTCAAAGCAGAACATCAGAGACCTGGAGGAGTTCTGCAACCTATTCAGATCCTAGAATGGAAGTGGTAAGATATAGCTATGGATTTCATAGTAGGACTACCCAAAACAACTAATGGTTATGATGCTATTTGGGTGATTGTTGATAGATTGACAAAATATGCTCATTTTCTGGTAATCAAAATATCATACTCAATGGAACAACTAGCTCAATTGTATGTTAAGGAGGTGATCAGATTGCATGGAGTTCCTAAGACCATCATTTCTGATAGGGATAGTCGATTTACTTCACACTTTTGGGAATGTGTTTAGAAGGCCCTTGGCACTAAGCTATGATTTAGCACAGCATTTCATCCTCAAACAGACGAGCAAACTAAACAAGTAAATCAAATTCTAGAGGATATGCTACGAGCTTGTGCCTTAGATTTTAAAGGAAGTTGGTGTAAATACCTATGTTTGGCAGAATTTACTTACAATAATAGCTACCAAGCTACAATTGGAATGACACCCTATGAAGCTTTATATGGAAGGAAGTGTAGGTCTCCTATTTGTTGGTATGAAGGTGGCGAGAAGAAAGAAATGTGGCTTAAGACAGACTTTATAGATGACACCACCAAAGCTTTAAAGAGCATCCACCAAAGAATAGAGACTGCTCAGAGTCAATAGAAAAGTTATGTCGATGTACGATGTAGACTACTTGGATTCGAAGTTGGGGATTCTGTATTTCTTAAAGTAGCTCCTATGAAAGGGGTGATGAGATTTGGGAAGAAAGGAAAGCTGAGTCCACGCTATGTAGGACCTTACTGAATCACAAAAAGAGTTGGCAAAGTAGCTTATGATTTGGAGCTACCTCAAGAAATGTCAGCAATTCACAACATATTTCATGTCTCAATGCTGAAAAAGTACGTTCCTGATGCAGACCATGTGATTGAGCCACAGACGGTACAAGTTCAAGAAGATTTAAGTTATGAAAGTCGACCTATTCAGATAATAGATCAAGAAATCAAGAAATTGAGAAACAAAGAAGTTCCCATAGTGAAAGTCATATGGCAAAATCAAAAGTTTGAAGAAGCAACTTGGGAACAAGAGGATGACATGAAACAAAAGTATCCAGAGTTGTTCTAAGTTTCGAGGATGAAACTTTTATAAGGTATGAAGGATTGTAATGCCCACAAAATTCTAAACTGTTCAAAGTAATTATAAGGATATTAACGCCCATAAAAGGTTTAAAATAAAATAAAACAAAATAAAATAAAAGATGGTTATAGCTAGGATTTGAACCATGAACCTCCTAATAGGGAGGTAGCCTTGATACTACTAGACCATAGGATGATTCTTGGTTAGGGTATATAAAGAATATAAAAATAATATAAATGGGAAGATGAGGAGTTGGTTCATCCCCCCATTAGAGGAAGAGGAGTGTTCATCTTTCTAAGTATTAAAGAGGAGATTAAAGATAGAAGGAAGAACCAAACCTCATCTTTTCCTTCTTCATTCTCCTCCTTCCTCATTCTTGGCTGAAACCTATCCCTCAAATTCCTCCCTTTTTTCATCCCAAGCTATAGGTCTTCTTGTGTTGGGATCCTCAAGAGGGTTGTTCAAGAGGAGTTTCTCACAAATCTTGGTGTTTCCTAGAGGATGAAGGTCCACCTTCTTCCTCCTCCACCGAAATTCCTCCTCCTTCCTCCAACTCCATCCGAAACCCTAAAGCTTTTGGTTGGGGTTCTCAAGGGGGTTTCAAGGGGATACAAAGGCTTAGTTGTTAGTAATATATGAGAGATGTCCTAAGGCAATCGCCTTATGTATGAACCATTTATATGATAAATTAAGATTCACTATTTGAGTATACATGTTTAATGTATTTGATTGGATCTTAAACTCATTTACTGAATGTCCACGATGCGATTCACAGCATGAGAGAATTTGTGATTGGATCACAACTAGTGAGTATCTCTACATGTGTAATTGTGATGCATCGGAATTATCCCTAGTCAATGAATTGATGGATTTGGACACCATCAATTCTGTCGAGGCTAGCACGAGGTATACTCCTTGGTGTATCCAAGCAGCTGATTCTCACTGGCTGGAGACATTGTGATGTCCGGAGTTAATCGTGGATGCTAGTTATGGTAACTAGTTCATTGGAGTGACCAGCCGTAAGACTTCATATGGTTCTCTGCATATATAGATATGTCAATGAAGTTCTTACTGTGGCTTAAGTGCGATGTTCCTTTGACTTGCGGTATTCAAGTCATCTTGATCATGGAGACTTATGCTTTGACATCTTAAGCAAACATCTCTAAGGAGATGTGGACCCGGGATGATTGGGTATAAGTCGAAGTGATCGAAGGTGTTTGAATAGCCTATAAAGGATTCACCACTACTTGCGAGGAGATGTATACCCATGGCCTCTCGTCGGATTGTTACTAAAGTCTTTGGCCAAAGCATTACATGTTTAGAGTAAGGTACTCTTCGATACATGTGGAGTAACTAGAATCCGTAGGACGAGGAAATGATACTTGGGCTAGGTGTGACGTAGTTAGCCTAGTGGGGACTGACACAATAGACCATGTCCTGAACCAAGTGGGTATAAGATGAGTGAAGGGAATGGGGCACGATTCATTCGAGCTACTGAAGGGTTTCAGAAATAGTTCTGGATCAACCGTTGATCTTTTCGATTAATTGGGGATCATGATGTACTACTAGGTGCCACTCATGATCGTTCTATAATTAATGGTTAATTATAGACGGCCAACATAAACCGAGAACCTATTTGGTCACACGCACAACGAGTGTAATCCAAAGAATTTAAAACGAGCTTGAGAATGGGATTCTCAGACCGAGAGAAACTATGTTTGGTTGGACCAAACATAAAGCGAGCATGAAATTGTTTCAGTCGCAATGGAAGCGTGGATGGGCCGTGTCTTATGAAGACATAATGGATGGACCAAAATGGTTTGGTTCTAATCCAATGGATGAGAATAAACCAAAGGGTTTGGTTTATTTTAAACGAATGAACCAAAAGTTGGTTCGGTTCGTTTTAACTTAAAATAAACCATCATGGTTTGGTTTATTTTAACTTATCTTAATGGAGTGGGTTAATGGGCTTTATGGATATGATCCATTAACCATTAAGAGAATTAGTTCTCTATAAAATAGGACTTAAACCCTAATCCAAAACCCTAATCTATTTTGGCCGCCCAACCTAGTTGCCGCCCACCCTTGGTGATTTCGGCGCCCAACTACAAGCTGCCGCCGCCCAGCTTTGTGCCGCCGTCCAAGACCCTTGTCGGCGTCCAAGCTCCAGCCGGTGAACCTCCGGCGACCCTCCGGTGATCTCCTATAGGTTCGGCATCAAGGTGAGCTTTTTCTCTCCTTGTTTTGGCCGGCGCCTACTCCTCCACCAAGCTGTCCAGTTTTCTGGACAGTTTCTCCTCCTCTAGTCGGAGCGTCGTTTGGACGACGGTTAGTGCTCCGACAGCGGCTAACTTACCGGGGATTTGATCTCCGGTAATCCTCTGAGGTGGAGGACGAAGGATTCGTCAAACGGTTGACGAATACCTCTCCGGAGAAGCGAGTTTTGAGAACTCGTTTGAGGATCCGAATTTGGATTCGGATCGTGATCATCTCTCGATCACGTCGTCTTCAACACGAGGCTAGTAACCCGTACGAAGACGAAGCTCGTGACTTAGCGAAGTCATCCCGAGGAGCTCGGCGTGGATACGGATAGAGACGATTCTTACGAGGATCGTTCCGGTTGATGCCGTTCCCGCTACACGTCATACGAAAGGTATAACGTAGATAATTTCTTTTATTGCAAATTTTAATTTACGGTTATGTCTACACTTGTTGTAATAGCATGCGTGTGTTGTGTGTGTTGTAATAAATATAGATTTATTAATTTTAATTGCTTCCGCTGTGCTCATGTTTACGAAACATGATCGAACACACACGCCGCGGTGCCGGAAACCCAACAGTGGTATCAGAGCCCAGGTTGTGTTTCGACATAATCGTAAAAATGGTTTTGCGATAGTCATAATGTATTTCTGGAAATTTTCTAAATTTTAGAAATTTAGAAGTATTTATGGAAATTTTTCAATTTTGGAAAGCCTAGAAGTATTTATGGAAATCTTCCACTTTTGGAAAGTTGGAAGTATTTATGGAAATTGATATTTTCCATAAATAAAATATTTGATTAGATTCTGGAAATTTGTTTCCTAATTTAATCATGATTTGATTTGGGAAATCAAATCTTAAAATATTTTATTTCCATAAGTAGTTTCAATGATTTAGGAAATTGGTTTCCTAAATAGATTTTCCTTAATCAAATAATTCCATGAATAAAATATGTGATTAGATTTGGAAATTTGTTTCCTAATTTAATTATGATTTGATTTGGAGAATCAAATATTAAACATATTTTATTTCCATAAATAGTTATGACATATAAGGAAATTATAAACATGACATAAGTGTATGCCATGTAATTGCATTAGATGCATAACATTATGCCATGCGTGTCGTGACATGTAGATGTATGCCATGTATGCCATGCCATGTAGATAATAGTTATTTGCATGCAAAGAGGATGAGACATAAAAACCTTTAATCAATATTAAAGCCTACACCTTCCATTAATATGGTTAGAACCAGAGTTCTGTTTCTTGTTTGGGTTGTTGGACTCTCTCCAAGCCCGGCTCGAACCTGAATATGTTCAAACCATGGAATAGTTTAATACTAATATGGTAAGAGTCAGAGGTCAATCGTTAGCTTTGGTTGTTGGACTCTCTCCAAGCTGGGCTAATTGGTTGAATGCGCTCTAACCATATTAAAACTATGTCCTGATTAATGGGTTGGCTTTAACCTGGAGCATCGATTTGTTGGACTCTCTCCAAGGTCGATGTAAAGGGAGGTGAAGTTGGGTGCTATGCATATGATGCATACTTGTTAATGTGTTAACAACCCGATGTATGTGTGAACATTCAATTAGTTGATAGCACATTGTGATAGTTGTATATACGTGATATGCAATCGGTATAGATGATACCTACCGTCGTAGTTATGAATGGCTTGTTGGACTCTCTCCAAGGTTGTTCATAACTATGATGGATATCAGCCCATTCGGAGATGGACCTACGATCTCCCGAAGTGATTTTGGGGTTTTTGAAATTCGAAAAATGAATGGGATTTATAAATGTATATTGATGCATTTTTAAAATCATCTTTCTCATATATGCTCGTTTTGTATTTCTAAGTTAATATATTGATCATGATGTGTTTGAATTTGCGTTCCATTTTGGATTCAAATAAATTGACTGGGCCGAACTTCTTGGACTGGCTTAGAAACTTGAGAATTGTTTTCAAGGTGAAAAGCTTGTGTATGTCCTCGAAGCGCCTCTTCCCGCCCGTCCTAGTGACGATGCAACTTTGGACCAATTGTTGGCCTATCAGAAACATGTGAGTGATTCTGAACAAATGAGTTGCATCATGCTAGCCACGATGGAACCCAAGCTACGAAAGCAGCATGAGCATATGGATGCTCATATCGTAGTCCTTCATCTCTGTGAGTTGGTTGATGAGCAAGTGAGATTCGAAAGGTTCGAAGTCTCCAAGCTCCTCTTCACCTCTGAGATGCGAGGAGGTTCATCTGTGGTACTGCTCAACATGCTGAAGACTGTGGAGCCTTCTGAGAAGCATGAGTAGGGGACAGTGTTGTTAGTTGATTCCTCGAAGAAAGGTTCTAAGAGGGAGTCAAAGGAACAACAGAAGGGGAAGAAGAAAAAGGCTAAAAGGCAGAACCATCTCAAAAGGGCACTTGCCATCATTATGGCAAGGAGGGTCATTGGCGAAGAAATTGTAAGGTTTATCAAGAGTTCGTGAAGAAGGATAAGGCATCGGATGCCCCATCTTCTTCAGAAATCTTCTTTATTGATTGTCATTCTATTTCCTTAGACACTTGGGTATTGGATACTGGGTGTGGCTCACATATATGTAATGACATACATGGGCTAAGGAATAGAAGAAGACTTGTCAAGGGAGAGTCAAATTTACGTGTTGGGAATGAAGCAAAGGTTGCTGCACTCGCCATCGGAACGTATTTGTTGAAACTCCCTGCAGGACTTGTCTTAGAACTAGACAATTGCTTTTATATTCCTTTGTTGATAAAGAACATCATTTCTATTTCTTGTTTAAATAGAAATGGTTTCCATTTGACGTTTAGTAACAATTGTTGTTACATAATTTTTAATGGGGTTCTTTATGGGACTGGAACTTTAAGCAATGGTGTTTATACGTTGGACGTATCCAGTGACATTTGCAATATCGAAGCGAGCAACAAGAGTGCTCGAAAGGATAATCAAATAGACTCCTACATGTGGCATTGTCGTCTTGGCCATGTAAGCAAGAAACGCATGTCCGAATTACACCGATGTGGAATTCTGGAATCGTTTGAATTGGATTCATACGATACATGCGAATCATGCTTAAAAGGCAAGATGACTAAGTTACCTTTTACTGGAAAAAGGTGAACGAGTGGGAGAGTTACTAGGTCTAGTACATACTGATGTATGTGGACCTATGTCAACTCAAGCATTAGGAGGCTATAACTACTTCATTACCTTCACCGATGATCACTCACGGTTTGGGTATGTGTTCTTGATGAAACACAAGTCTGAAGCCTTTGAAAGGTTCAAAGAATTCAGAAATGAAGTAGAGAAACAACATGACAAGAGTATTAAAATACTTCGATCGGATCGAGGTGGTGAATACTTAAGTCAAGAGTTTCTTGATTATCTAAGAGACAATGGTATATTGTCTCAATGGACTCCGCCATATACACCACAAGATAATGGTGTATCCGAGAGGCGAATCGACCTTGTTGGACATGGTCGGTCAATGATGAATCATGCGACTCTTCCCAAGTCCTTTGGGGCTATGCACTTGCATAATGTTACTTGTTAAATGTAATGCCTACTAAGGTAGTCTCAACTACTCCATATGAGATATGGAATGGTAAGAAACCTCATGTATCTTACTTGAAGATATAGGGTTGTTCGCTTATGTGAAGCGGATCAGACGTATAAATCGATGCTAAGTCCGATAAATGTCTATTTATTGGATACCCTAAGGAAACAAGGGGTTACCAATTCTATCATCCTGTGGAACAAAAGGTGTTTGTTTCAAGGCATGCTGTGTTTCTAGAGAAAGAGTTTCTCTTGCAAGAAAACAATGGGAGTGTCGTCGAGCTTGAGGAGGCTCGAGAGACTCAAATAGACATTGATGAGATACTTGGTGAAGCACAACAACCGACAACTCATAGTGATGAGCAATCGACTGGACTTATTGTAACACCACATCTTTGTAGATCTGGTAGAACACGCAATATTCCTGAGAGATATGGATTTCTTGTAAGTGAATCGAACGATGTGTTACTCATTGATGATGAGGAGCCTACCAGTTATGAAGAAGTGCTGACAAGTTCAGAAAGGGATAAGTGGCTTGGTGCCATGAAGTCGAAAATGGATTCCATGTACGAAAACCAAGTTTGGAACTTGGTTGACCCACCTGAAGGCATAAAGCCTATAGGGTGCAAGTGGGTTTTCAAGAAGAAAACCGACATGGATGGTAATGTGATTACCTAAAAGGCTAGATTGGTGGCGAAAGGATATCGTCAAAAACAAGGTGTTGATTATGACGAAACCTATTCGCCTGTAGCTATGCTTAAATCCATTCGGATGCTCCTGGCCATAGCGGCTCATTATGATTATGAGATATGGCAGATGGATGTGAAAACAGCTTTCCTTCATGGAAACCTGCTCGAGGACGTGTATATGATACAGCCTGAGGGTTTCACATCGGTTGATAAAACCAAGGTATGCAAATTGCGACGGTCCATTTATGGATTGAAGCAAGCATCCAGAGTCGAATATCCGCTTTGATGAGACAATCAAAAGGTTTGATTTCTAACAAAATCGATTTAACCTTATGTGTACAAGAAGGTTAGTGGGAGTGCAACAGATTCCTAGTATTGTATGTCGATGACATATTACTTATAGGAAACGATGTTTCAATCTTACTGATCGATTAAGGTTTGGTTATCCAAGACATTCTCCATTAAAGACCTGGGAGAAGCAACCTACATCCTTGGGATTAAGATCTATAGAGATAGATCGAAACGGTTGCTTGGTCTTTCGCAGTCTACATATATAGACCGAGTGCTAAAGAGGTTTATCATGTCGGAATCCAAGAAAGGTTATCTGCCCATCAGGCATGGGGTACACCTTTCGAAGTCTATGTGTCCGCGCACAGAAGACGAGAGGATTTGCATGAGTAAGATTCCCTATGCATCCGCAATAGGATCTATCATATATGCTATGTTATGTACGAGGCCCGATGTATCGTACGCTCTGAGTGTCACGAGCAGATACCAATCCGATCCAGGAATGGATCATTGGGCGGCTGTTAAGACGATCCTTAAGTACTTGAGAAGAACTAAGGATGTGTTCCTAATATATGGAGAAGGGTACATGGTGATACGTGGGTATACGGATGCCAGATCCAGACAGACAAGGATGATTCCATGTCTTAGTCTGGGTATGTATTCACCTAGAATGGAGGCGCAATAAGTTGGAAAGGTTCCAAGCTTGACACTATAGCGGATTCTGCCACTAAGGCAGAATACGTTGCAGCTTTGGAAGCAGCAAAGGAAGCGGTTTGGATCAAGTAGTTCATCTATGAACTTGATGTGGTCTCATCAATGATCCAAACATGTGCTTCGCCGCTATCATCTTATCAGAGAGATCATAAGTAGGAACGAAATACAAATCGAGAAAATTCCCACTGAAAGGAACTTAGCGGATCCTTTGACTAAAGCATTACCTCAAAGTAAGTTTGAGGGTCATGTTAGAGCTTATGGTATTGGATACCGTAGCGATTGGCATTAGCCAAGTGGGAGTCGTTAGTAATATATGAGAGATGTCCTAAGGCAATCGCCTTATGTATGAACCATTTATATGATAAATGAAGATTCACTATTTGAGTATACATGTTTAATGTATTTGATTGGATCTTAAACTCATTTACTGAATGTCCACGATGCGATTCACAGCATGAGAGAATTTGTGATTGGATCACAACTAGTGAGTATCTCTACATGTGTAATTGTGATGCATCGGAATTATCCCTAGTCAATAAATTGATGGATTTGGACACCATCAATTCTGTCGAGGCTAGCACGAGGTATACTCCTTGGTGTATCCAAGCAGCTGATTCTCACTGGCTGGAGACATTGTGATGTCCGGAGTTAATCGTGGATGCTAGTTATGGTAACTAGTTCATTGGAGTGACCAGCCGTAAGACTTCATATGGTTCTCTGCATATAGATATGTCAATGAAGTTCTTACTGTGGCTTAAGTGCGATGTTCCTTTGACTTGCGGTATTCAAGTCATCTTGATCATGGAGACTTATGCTTTGACATCTTAAGCAAACATCTCTAAGGAGATGTGGACCCGGATGATTGGGTATAAGTCGAAGTGATCAAGGTGTTTGAATAGCCTATAAAGGATTCACCACTCCTTGCGAGGAGATGTATACCCATGGCCTCTCGTCGGATTGTTACTAAAGTCTTTGGCCAAAGCATTACATGTTTAGAGTAAGGTACTCTTCGATACATGTGGAGTAACTAGAACTGTGAGGACGAGGAAATGATACTTGGGCTAGGTGTGACGTAGTCACTTAGTGGGGATCGACACAATAGACCATGTCCTGAACCAAGTGGGTATAAGATGAGTGAAGGGAATGGGGCACGATTCATTCGAGCTCAAGGGTTTGTAAATAGTTCTGGATCAACCGTTGATCTTTTCGGTTAATTGGGGATCATGATGTACTACTAGGTGCCACTCATGATCGTTCTATAATTAATGGTTAATTATAGACGGCCAACATAAACCGAGAACTTATTTGGTCACACGCACAACGAGTGTAATCCAAAGGATTTAAAACGAGCTTGAGAATGGGATTCTCAGACCGAGAGAAACTATGTTTGGTTGGACCAAGCATAAAGCGAGCATGAAATTGTTTCAGTCGCAATGGAAGCGTGGATGGGCCGTGTCTTATGAAGACATAATGGATGGACCAAAATGGTTTGGTTCTAATCCAATGGATGAGAATAAACCAAAGGGTTTGGTTTATTTTAAACGAATGAACCAAAAGTTGGTTTGGTTCGTTTTAACTTAAAATAAACCATCATGGTTTGGTTTATTTTAACTTATCTTAATGGAGCGGGTTAACGGGCTTTATGGATATGATCCATTAACCATTAAGAGAATTAGTTCTCTATAAAATAGGGCTTAAACCCTAATCCAAAACCCTAATCTATTTTGGCCGCCCAACCTAGTTGCCGCCCACCCTTGGTGATTTCGGCGCCCAACTACAAGCTGCCGCCGCCCAGCTTTGTGCCGCCGTCCAAGACCCTTGTCGGCGTCCAAGCTCCAGCCGGTGAACCTCCGGCGACCCTCCGGTGATCTCCTATAGGTTCGGCATCAAAGTGAGCTTTTTCTCTCCTTGTTTTGGCCGGCGCCTACTCCTCCACCAAGCTGTCCAGTTTTCTGGACAGCTTCTCCTCCTCTAGTCGGAGCGTCGTTTGGACGACGGTTAGTGCTCCGACAGCGGCTAACTTACCGGGGATTTGATCTCCGGTAATCCTCTGAGGTGGGGGACGAAGGATTCGTCAATTGGTTGACGAATACCTCTCCGGAGAAGCGAGTTTTGAGAACTCGTTTGAGGATCCGAATTTGGATTCGGATCGTGATCATCTCTCGATCACGTCGTCTTCAACACGAGGCTAGTAACCCGTACGTAGACGAAGCTCATGACTTAGCGAAGTCATCCCGAGGAGCTCGGCGTGGATACGGATAGAGACGATTCTTACGAGGATCGTTCCGGTTGATGCCGTTCCCGCTACACGTCATACGAAAGGTATAACGTAGATAATTTCTTTTATTGCAAATTGTAATTTACGGTTATGTCTACACTTGTTTTAATAGCATTAGTGTGTTGTGTGTGTTGTAATAAATATAGATTTATTAATTTTAATTGCTTCCGCTGTGCTCATGTTTACGAAACATGATCGAACACGCACACGCCGCGGTGCCGGAAACCCAACATTAGTATATGCTAGAGGATCACTCCTAAGGCTAAGGAATAAAGGAAGGTCTTCCTCTTACCAAAACCCTAGCGGTATACTAGTACGATAGCGAGAGGATGTAAGTATCTCTCACCTGCAGTATAAGTAGTTCTTCGATTGTTTTATATAGCTTCTTTTCTTATGTTTTGATAGATTATATGTTTGGATCAGATGATATATGTGTGTTCAGATTTATAGTTAAGGTATATGTCTTTTTAAGCAAGATCTAAGATCACAAAGATGCTATCTCTCACCTACAGCATAAGTAACTCTTTGATTTGCACATCAAGCTTCTAGTACCATGTTTTATTCAGATTTATAGCTTCTGTCCAGATTGTGTTTGTTTGGATTTTTTAGGTATATTATTTGTGGGGCAAGATGTCAAGATTGCAAAGATGCTTCCCCTACGACTTTTGGGGACAAAGAGCATGATTAAATGTCTTGAAATTCTTCATATATGAGTTTTGGGAGTATGAGCATATTACTGTTGGTGCAATCGGCCCAGCAGTACCTTGATGGTATTTTGATGATAGACAAAACTCATGACATGGGATTATCATGGGAAAGTCCAACATGGGGTTGGCATGGAAAATCCAAGCATGGAGCTTGGTGTGGAAGTCCAAGGGGGAAGCCTTGGCATGGGAAAGTCCAAAGCATTGCGAAGTCGTGCGCTTGGTGCTTGGCATGGGAAATCCAAAGCATTGCGAAGTCGTGCGCTTGGTGCTTGGTGAGAAATGCATTGCGAAGTCGTGCGCTTGGTGCATATGGGAAGTCTTAAGGACTTGGTAAGTTCACTAGGCTCGGGGTCCTTGAGTCGGTGAAGGATGGCATTGCGAAGCCGTGCGCTTGGTGCATCCGAGGGACCGCCGGACGGGGAGCGAATGGAGTGAGACCAAAGGGAAGCATACTTCTAGGGCATGAGACGCGAAGGATGGCGTTGTGAAGCCGTGCGCTTGGCGCATCCGAGGGACGTAGGCCGAGGGAAGAGAGCTTTGGTGGGGAACTCCATGAGGGATAAGGTGGACTTGGCCAAGTCGCTAAGACTGAGTGTTGGAGGCTCAAACTTGATGTTTGAGGGTTTACCCGACGGTCGGATGCTCAAACAACTTCGTGTTTGAGGTTTTGCCCGACGTCAGTCGACTGGCATAGGTGCCAGTTCGACTGGTCCAAGTCGACTAGGGTTTGACTGGTGTAAGGCTAAGGTTTTGTGCTTGGCAGTCGACTGCCATGGATCGTGAATAATCAAGTCGATAAAGAAGCTGATCAAGTCGATGAAGGAGCCGATAGCAATGATCGCCGAGGGATGGCATGACCGATGGGAGTGTCGCGAGCATTGATCGCTCCGTGAGCCGACGGCAGGCCGATTCGGGTCACCACCGATCGATGGGCATCATCGACCGACCGTAGGTGATCCGTTGGAACTTGTCCGACGTGGATCCGCCGCTTGTGAGACAACGACAGGGGCGCCGATCGGGCCTTTTGGCGCTGATCTATGCGAAAAACAAATTCTTGATGCAGGTTATAAATGGAGCACGAGTTGGAGGATTTCGCCAAGCCTTTTGTGGAGCTATTGGAGGGGAATTGCTGCTGCATTCCAGTCCTTCAAGAGCCAATCAAAGCAAGCAACAAGCAAAGCGATCAAAGCAATCGGTGAAAGTTTTCTTGTGTATTGTATTTGTGTATTTGCTTGTATTTCTATATTACATTGTAATTGCTTGTGAGAGGTTTCTCCACCTCCGATGTGTTGTCGAGAAGGAGTGTTATAGTTAGTGTCGTGCGCATAACTAGAGCTCGGTGAGCTCGCCCGTGGAGTAGAAACTATTCGGTTCCGAACCACCTATATCTTGTGTTGTGTGATTGTGTATTGTTGTTAGTTTCATTATTATTGTTATTCCGTTGCGCTAATGACAATCGTAGACAAGCAACGCAAGAAGGACGGGGAACGAATTCCGACATCCATCGTAAGAGGGCTATTCACCCCCCTCTAGTCGGCCGTACCGATCCCCTACAAGTGGTATCAGAGCTGAGGTCGCTCTTCAAGGACTAACCACCGCGAGAGCACTACAATGGCCGGCTTCATCCATCCACCTAAATTTGATGGAGATTTTGCTTGGTGGAGGAAACGGATGGAGGTATATCTTGAAACCGATTTTGATTCTATGTTAATTGTAGAAAATGATTTTAAGATGCCTAGGGACAAAGAAAATAAGCCCATTGAAAAGTCAAGGTGGACTCAAGACCAAATCAAGGACTTCGAGACAAATCAAAAGGTAATCGAATTACTTAGTAATTTGATTCCTAACAACATTTGGTCTAGGTTGGGTAATTTTAGGGATGCAAAGGAATTATGGGAGAAGATAATGAAATTTCAAGAAAACTCCCAACCGGCACAAGTAGAGGAAAATGCCGTGGAAGAATTGACACCCACATTCGAAGATGTGGATGATTTGGTGGAGACCTCCACCTCTAGCATTGAGGGGGAGGAAAGGGTTTCTACTCCGGAGAAAGATCAAGATGAAGCTTCTACCTCCGGAAGAAGTGAAGAGGCCTCCACCACCTCCCTAGGTAACTCAAGCATTATTATTTTAAATAAAAATCACATAATATGTTTTGAGTGTAGGGAGAAAGGGCATTATAAGAGCAAATGCCCTAAATTGGCTAAGAAGAAGGCATCGACACCAAAAATCAACCCAAAGTCAAAGGATGCCGGTGTTCCCAAAATCAAGAGCAAAGAGCACATTGTGTGCTTAAAATGCAATCAAAAGGGACACTACCGAAGCCAATGCCCTAGGGGGAGGAAGAAAGGGCAAGAAGGTGTGACTCATGTAGGGGGAGCTTCCCAAGCTAACCCTAAGGTAAATTTATTTAATGCACCTTTAGATCCTAGAGTTAAAAAGCATGCTAAGAATTACTTTAGTTCTCTTGCAATTATAAATGAAAAGCATGTTAGGAGAAATGATAAGATTTATTGTCTAGGTGCCAAGCATGTTCATATAACTAAGGAAAAACCTAGGACTCAAAACACTAGATCTATTTTACCTAGGGAGTCAATTAGGAGAATTGAAGAAAACTTGGGTGTTAATCCCAAGAAATCTAGGCACATGCCTAAGAAGAAGAGGTTTTCCCAAAAATCTAATGAAAATTCAAAATTGAGGAAATTAGAGCTAGAAAACCAAGCCTTGAGGTTAAGGCTAGAAAAATTGGAGAAGACCCTAGAAATAATATCAAATTCGGTTAAGGGGTCAAATGTCCAAAAGTCAAGACCTAGAAAGCAAGAAATATCTAAGGGCAAGAAGGGTTTGGGTCACAAACCTATGTCCTACCATAATGTTCCATTTAATTATGGAACAACATCTAGGTCTAGAAAAACCAAGGCTAATAGGGAAGTCATCCCTAAGTCTAGCCATGGTGTGTGTTTAGTGGCTAAGGACTTAAGAAAAATCAAGAAAGCCACTAAGAAGGTCAATGGAGGAGTCACCTTTAGAGTTGACCTAGGAAAGACCCAAAAGACTATGGCTTCAAAGTCTAAAAGGGTCATTAGGAAGGTATCTAGGGAAGTTATCCCTAGAGAATACCTTGTTAACCCAAGGAGCTCCAATAGATATTGGGTTCCTAAAAGCGTGATCGATTCACGCTAAATGGGTTAGGGTGTGTCAACCCTAAGTGGATGGGTAGTTAACCTAACCATAGTAGAGTTGACACATTAGGGTGTGCCAATGTGCTTGAGAAGTTAAAAATGATTTAAATTGGCACATTTAGGTATTGGTGTGCCATTTTGGGTTTTTGGCACACTAGGGAAATGAATGGCAATAAGGCAAGATAGAATTAATCCCTAAAAATGGCAAATTGATTTTCACACTTAGGTATTCTATACCTTAGTATATTTTACTTGCCATGTTTTGTTTGCCTTGCCATGTCATGACATCATTTTCATTTTTATCTATAAAATGTCATGATCATGTTTAGATTTATGTTTAGATGTCATGTATGCTTAATTTTCATTCACATGCCATGACATCATGATATTGGCATATGTTTTTATCTATATCATATCTATGCCATAATCATATCATGCATGAATTAAAATGGAGTTAAGGACTATGGCATGATTTGATGGGAATCAAATAATATTGCCTAGAAATATACATGAGACCATTTTAAAGAACAAAAACCCACATCTCACTAGATTAATTGCCTTGAATGTGTTTTTACACATCTAGATATAAGTGAGATGTTTAAGGAAAAGAAATTAAAGGTTTTGAAAACTTTTTGAAAACATTTTGAAAAACCTTGGTGAAGCCTATCTTTTGATAGCTATCACCATTGAATGGGATGATACAAAGAGGGCTCTTTATTGAAGCTTTTCTAAACTTTTGAACTTTGTATCAATCTCCTAATTTAGTGGCTAAATTAATTTTCCAATATTTTTCACCCATAGTGTTTAGGATAAGTATTATACGTATGCATTTTCAAGATTTTTAAAATTACGTATATTTACTTATGGATTTCGGAAATCCATTTACGAAATGTCAAAACTACAATGCTGATTATCAATGATCATTATGGATTGGCAAATGATCGATGGGGTGGCAATGATCGATGGGGTGGCAACCGACCGATTTCTGATTTACGATCGCCTGCCGATTTCGCATCTTGTTGGTTAGGCCCATGTTCTAGGTTATATCCCCTAACCACTCCTAACCCTAGGATATGCTTGGGAGAGCATTAGAGAGGGTGGAAATCCATTGGATATGGATTAGGAGTTGGGTTGAGGGTGAGTATCAATTTTAAGGTGGATGTGAGTTCATTGTTGAACTTTGCCTTAATTTTGTTTGGTTTAATGTTCCTATTGGCTTAGGGACTTTCCAAGGATATTGTTGGTTCAATGGTCAAGGGGGAGCAAGCTTCTAGGGGGAGGTATCCATCATGGAAAGATGGATGTGTATTTCCTCATGGGAGGAAAATTGGGTTGCCTCTCTTTAAGTGATATGGGATCACTAGAAAGATTGTAGGCATGTGTTCCTCCAAGGGAGAGATTGTAAGATCTCATTAGGATATGAGACATTCATACCCTTGGGGAGGACCTTTTTGATGTAATGTCAAAAAGGGGGAGAAGTTACCAAGTTACCAATTAGGGTTCGTTGGAATTCTCATTGGGATATGAGAATTGCCAATATGGGAGAATTGGTAGACTTGAGATGGTAGTTTTGTCAATCATCAAAAAGGGAGAGATTGTTGGTGCAATTAGCCTAGTAGTACCTTGATGGTATTTTGATGATAGACAAAACTCATGACATGGGATTGTCATGGGAAAGTCCAACATGGGGTTGGCATGGAAAATCCAAGCATGGAGCTTGGTGTGGAAGTCCAAGGGGGAAGCCTTGGCATGGGAAAGTCCAAAGCATTGCGAAGCCGTGCGCTTGGTGCTTGGCATGGGAAATCCAAAGCATTGCCGCGGCGCTTGGTGCTTGGTGAGAAATGCATTGCGCGTGCGGAAGTCTTAAGGACTTGGTAAGTTCACTAGGCTCGGGGTCCTTGAGTCGGTGAAGGATGACATTGCGAAGCCGTGCGCTTGGTGCATCCGAGGGACCGCCGGACAGGGAGCGAATGGAGTGAGCCCAAAGGGAAGCATACTTCTAGGGCATGAGACGTGAAAAATGGCGTTGCGAAGCCGTGCGCTTGGCGCATCCGAGGGACGTAGGCCGAGGGAAGAGAGCTTTGGTGGGGAACTCAATGAGGGATAAGGTGGACTTGGCCAAGTGGCTAAGACTGAGTGTCGGAGGCACAAACTTGATGTTTGAGGGTTTACCCGACGGTCGGATGCTCAAACAACTTGGTGTTTAAGGTTTTGCCACGCGTCACCGACCGCATAGGTGCCGGTTCAGTCCAAGTCGACTAGGGTTCGACCGTGTAAGGCTAGGGTTTTGTGCTCGGCGCCGATCGCCATGGATCGGCAACGATCGGGAGGGATGGCAATGACCGATGGGAGTGTCGCAAGCACGACGCTCCGTGAGCCGATAGGCGGTCGACTCTTCGGTCACCGATCGATGGACATCATCACGCTGATCGGGTAGGTGATCCGCTGGAACTTGTCTCGACGTGGATCCGCCGCTGTGAGACAACGGCGATCGGGGCCTTTTGGCAAGAGCACGAGTTGGAGGATTTCGCCAAGCCTTTTGTGGAGCTATTGGAGGGGAATTACTGCTGCATTCCAGTCCTTCAAGAGCCAATCAAAGCAAGCAACAAGCAAAGCGATCAAAGCAATTGGTGAAAGTTTTCTTGTGTATTGTATTTGTGTATTTGCTTGTATTTCTATATTACATTGTAATTGCTTGTGAGAGGTTTCTCCACCTCCGACGTGTTGTCGAGAAGGAGTGTTATAGTTAGTGTTGTGCGCATAACTAGAGCTCGGTGAGCTCGCCCGTGGAGTAGGAACCATTCGGTTCCGAACCACATATATCTTGTGTTGTGTGATTGTGTATTGTTGTTAGTTTCATTATTATTGTTATTCCGCTGCGCTAACGACAATCGTAGACAAGCAACGCAAGAAGGACGGGGAACGAATTCCGACATCCATCGTAAGAGGGCTATTCACCCCCCTCTAGCCGGCCGTACCGATCCCCTATAGTTACATGTTGGTTAAATGACAAAATCAGTAGGTCATATATATTTATAGGTATATTTTATGTTGAAGCAAGACATAAGATCGCAAAGATGCTTTCCCTATAAGTTTTGGGGACAAAGAGCATAATCAAATGTCTTGAAAGGCTTCCTATATGAGTTTTTGGGAGTATGATCATGTTAAATATTTAATAAATGACAAAAATATGTTTTGATCAGATTATATGGGTGTGTTTAGATTTATAGTTAAGGTATATGTCTTTTTAAGCAAGATCTAAGATCACAAAGATGCTATTTCTCACCTATAGAATAAGTAACTCTTTGATATGCCCATCTAGCTTCTATCACCATGTTTTATTCGGATTTATATGTTCTGTCTAGATTATGTTTGTTTGGATTTTTAGGTATTTTAAGTATATTTCATTGGAAGCAAGATGTAAAGATTGCAAAGATGCTTCCCCTACAAGTTTTGGGGACAAAGAGCATGATCACATGTCTTGAAAGATTTCCTATATGGGTTTTTAAGCATGATCTTGTAAAATACTTGTTAAATGAAAAAACTAAGCAAGTCATAAATAAAGGAATTATTTTACTTTGAATATTTTATTGGAATCAAGATGCAAAGATCACAAAATGCTTCCCCTACGAGTTTTGAGGACAAAGAGCATTATCAAATGTCTTGAAAGGCTTCCTATATGGGTTTTTGATTATGATCATGTAAAATACTTGTTACCTGACAAAAATAAGTAATTTATATATAAAGGAAGTATTTTACTTTGAAGTGGCATGTACCGGGCCCTTAGATCGCCCACGGGCCCCTAGACCGCCCTTAGTAAGCTACCCTAATAAGTTCGGTGGCTAGCTATCCCGAATTCTATTAGGGTTGCATGCACATTGGTACTATGCCGGGCTGCCCAAACAAGGATGTTTACTGATTTTAAAGTATATATGTACATATGGTTTTTCTAAAGTTAACTAAAGCACAATGGTTACATGTTTAAGTATGTCACATGTATATGTTTCTACAAGCGAAGCATATTTCAAAGTATGTATGGTAAGTTGTGTATGTCAAGTTCATGCATTTCAAGTTGAGCCATTGTGTTATGTACAAGTGGCTCTATATGTTTAATACAGAAAGTTCATGCATGTCAAGCTGAATCATTGTATCATGTGCAAGTGTTCCTAAATGTTTAATGCAAAATTTTCTTAAATGCAAGTAAGAGCATATGTTTGCATGCGAGTATTCTAATAGCATATTTTCTAAATGCAATGTTTTGTGAGAATAGGAGGTACTTACTAAGCTTCATTTCTTATAGTTTGCATTCCTTATACTGCAGATAAGGGTAAAGCAAGATTGGAGTAAGAGGCGGCAGCGGATTAAGTGCTTGGTGTGTGTGGCGACAGAACACTGGATTATGATCCTGGACTTGCTAGTATTCTGTTATGTTAAGACCTTCGAACTTGTTCGTATGGTAGTGTTCGTGTTATGTGTTTGATCATGTTGTGTCTAAGAATGTCGAACTTGCTAGTTTTATGCTATGCTAAGAACTTTGAAGTTACCAGTGTACTAGTGTTCATGCTAGGCGCTAGGGTTGATGTTATGTATTGTTGTTTACGTTCATGTTCATGTCAAAGATGCATATCATTGCTATCATCATTCATGAGGTTTAATTACTTAAGAATGTTCTACATTAGAACTCTAGTGAATGTGCATGCTTAGATAGGTTAAGAACTTGTGAAATAGCGTAGTGTCAACATCTGAATATAGTTGGTTTGTTTCTTTAGCTTCCTCTAATTCATGTTAAGAGTTTAAATGATGATGTTGGTTTAGAAACCATGCACTACAAAAAAAAACATCAATTTGGCGGCGAAATTTGGCAACAAAAAATTTTGTTGAAAATCTGCAACAAATTTTTCGACAAATTTTAAATTTCGTCGCAAATTAGTAATGAAATTTCCAACAAAAATAATTTTGTTGTAAAATTATTTAAATTTCTAACATTTAATTTTCGTCGTAAAATTAGTTGCAAATTTGCGACGAAAATGATTTTTCGTTGCAAATGTTTGCAACGAAAATAAAATTTGTCACCAATTTAGCGGCAAATAATAAATTTCGTCGCCAATTTGGTGACGAATATAAGATTCATCGCCAATTTGGCGACAAAATTAGCAACAAAATAAGATTCGTCGCTAATTTTCCCCTAATTATGCCGCCATTCCTTTCCTTAATCGAATCACACAACCCTCCTTCCTCCCGCCGCGATTTCAGTACACTCTCCTATCCCTCCATTTCTTTCTTCTCGTGATCGCCACAGTCGCTGCGCCGCCGGCATGCGCGCAGCAATGATGCGCATTACGGTAGCAGCACACCGCACGCGGGTGGCCACCGCGAGGGTGTAAAGCCACTACAAGACGGTAGTTATCGCGCTTTTGCGCTGCGTGCATGGCAGTTATCGCATGGCCTCGTGAATTTCTACTGCTGTGAGGTCGATCGAGGCGTCGGTGGTTGCTGCATGCACTTTGCGGGCAGCTACCACACTTTGCGTGCATCTTCCGCAAAGTCGGGGCATCCATTGTCGCACTTTACGGGCAGCTGCCGCACTTTGCAAGCAACTTCCATATAATTTGACATGGGGGCACGGTTTGGTAGGTTAATGTTAGTGCAATCAACCCGTGATATGGTTTTGATGTGTGTGGTAAAGGGTTTAAGTTAGGATGATTGGATTTGATATGTGCGTTGGAGTCTTACAGGACTTAGAAATTTGCACATGGAGCTTAGGTAAGTGTCACCACTCACAACCTCGTGCTTGAGTCGGAGAAGGAGCATTGCATAGTCGTGCACTTGATGCTGCCGAGGGACCGCCGGATGAGATGACTTGAAGTGAAGCCAAGGAAGCAGACTTCAAGGCCAAGAGATGCGAAGGAGTATTGCAGAGCCATGCGCTTGATGCTGTCGAGGGACGTAGCTGCGAACGAAGAGAGCTTCGGCGAAGGACTTCGAGCGAGATGAGAGAATGAGTGAATTGTAAGTAGCACATTAGGTGAACTTGGCCCAATGGCTGAGTGTCGGAGGCTCGACCGCAAGGGTTGAGGTTTACCCAACCGTCGGAAGCTCAAACGGATGTTAAGTTTGAGTTTAACCTGGCACCAGTCGACTGCTATGTCATGGTAGTCGACTGCTCCAAGTCGATCAGCAATCGATTGGTGTTAGTTGCTGGATCAAGTTGACATCAGTCGACTGCTAAATGGGAGCAGTCAACTGATAGCATTGTGCACGGGCACAGAAGCTAGTCGAGCTCGTGGGTCACTCGACTGGAAGTCGATATCAGTTGACTGATCATGTGACTGTTGAAAAATTGATCGCGGATCCCATGAATCTAGCCTGGTCAGGAGTCGTTGGAGTCGACATCAGTCGACTGATGAAGGCATCAGTCGACTGATAGTGGCCAACGGGAAGAAATCCTCTTCCTCTATAAAGAGAAGGGGTGAGGGCTTTTGGGAGGTTAATGCTTGAACTCCAAACAACTCCCAAAGTGCCCTAAACGTTTTCCACTCTTCTACTTGTGCTAATATTCATTCTATTGTAAGAAGAGTGATTCTTGTGTAAAAGGTTACCTCCACCTAGCTTGGTACAAAGGAGAGAATAGTGGAAAGCTTGAGGCGTGATTCACCTTGGATGAATCGGACCGTGGATTAGCAGCGAGGTCGTGAACCACGTTACATTGTGGTGTTAGCGTTTGTGCTTTCTATTCTTTACTTTGGTTTTGTCTTGATTGTTTATATTAGTATATTCCGCTTGCGCTAATTGAGTTTGTAGAAGAGAAATCAACGAATGACTATCATTGTCTATGATAAAGGTTATTCACACCCCTCTAGCCGGCCACCGATCCCCTACAAGTGGTATTAGAGCCAAGTCGCTTGTCGAGAACTAACCACCACAACAAGCACTTCATCAAGAGATGACCGGCTCCAACATTCACCCACCGAAGTTCGAAGGGGAATTCGCTTGGTGGAAGAAGCGAATGGAGGTATTTTTTGAAACCGATTTCGATATCATGCTTATAATGGAAAATGGTTTTGAGATGCCTAGGGACGAAGAGGGTGAATCAATAGAGAAGTCAAGGTGGACTAAAAAGCAAAGGGAGGAGCACCTTGTCAATTCAAAGGCCAAGCACCACCTCTTCAATGTGCTCCCTCAATAAGAGATCAACCAGATAGGGGAATGTGCAAGTGCCAAAGAGATGTGGGAGAAACTCAGAGATTCATGAAGGCACATCTGAGGCCAAACTAGCAAGGAGAGATGTCCTATGCGGCCAATTAAGCAACATTAAACTCGAAAAGGGAGAGAAGGTAAAATCTCTACATTCTAGGTTTAAAGAAATCTTAACCAGTTTGACGAGTGTAGGGGAGAAGCTTTCCAACTGGAATATGATAATGAAGGTTATAGATGTCTTTCCCTGGTCCTCAAGATGGAGCTCAATGGTGGATTCTTTCTACATCTCCAAGAACCTAGAAGTTAGCACCTTGGAGGAATTCTTCTCCACCATGGAGCTACACGAAACAAGGCTTGAAGGAGTAGTAGAAGAGCCAAGACTTCAACCATCAAGAGGAGTAGCACTATTAGCCAACAAGGGGAAGAAGAAGATGGAGACTCCTTCCTCCTCCGATGAAGCCTCCTCCTCTTCCATGGATAGCAGGGAAGAAGCTTATATGGTAAGGAAGGTAAGACGTGCATTAAAAGGTTTTAAATTTAACAAATCTCATGATAGGGGGAAAAGGCCAAGGAGGAACATAATTTGCTACAATTGCCAACAAGAGGGACACATAAGAGATAATTACCCACTCTTGACCAAGAGCAAAGAAGAGAGGAGAAAGAAAGAAGAAAAGAAGAAGGAGGGGGGCAAGAAGAAGGAAGAAGATAGGAAGGCCAAAGAAAAGGGGAAGGAAAAATCACTCAAAGCAAGGACATAGGATGATCCTTCTTCTTCATCATCATCATCATCCGAAGAAGAAGAACGTGTCTACTCAAACCTTTCCCTAATGACAATAGACGACCTAGACTCAACCTCCTCCTCCAAGCAAGAAGAAAGAAGCACTAGTGAGGAGAGCTCAAGTGAAGGGGGAGCTTCATCCTCATCATCATTGGAATCAGAGGAAGAAGACATGGAGACTATGGTAATGAATCTCTCACCAAATAAAATAGTTTCCATGATTTCTAGCCTTACTAAAGATCTATTTAGGGCTAAGAAAAAGAACAAATGCATGCTAGATCAAATTAAGGATTTAGAAGAAAAACTAGAAAAAGCAAGCTTAAATATTAATGATAATAATTCTTCTAGCCTTGATGATGCATGCTCACATGATAACTATATGCCTTTTAATGTTAGTGATGCATGTATGGATGAAAATAGGGTCCTAAGGGAAAAGGTAGACCATTTGACCAAAGCCTTAGAAAAATTCACCATTGGCTCCAACACCCTTAATATGATTATAGGGAACCAAAGGGCAAGCTTTAATAAGAAAGGCCTAGGATATAAGGAAAATAAAAATGAAAAGGCCTATAAATGTTTAATTGCTAGGGGTCAAGATAAAATGAAAACAATAGCTAGAAAATGGATCCCTAAGAAATTTTTAGTGAACCCCATAGGAAAGAATTTGTATTGGGTTCCTAAATCCATCCTTAAGGAGTAGTAAAACCCTAGGATAGTCAACCATGTGGATTTTAACTATATCATATGTTTAGTTGACTTAGGATGGCGGGACATAATTTTTAGCATAGTGTTGGGTGATGATAATAGACCCATTAATAGTTCAAATCATGCTCTAGGTGATATTTGACTTTTTATCATGATTATATACCCAATGCATGATTAAAATTTGATTGATACATATGTTCCATGATCATAATGTGAAATCGATACATATATGTCTCTATGATCATGTGGGCTTGTAGGATGACACTTAACCATGGGTAAAAATGCATGAAAATTAATGGTTAAGTATATACAAATACCTTTAGGAACATATCACACTCACTATAGGCTACCTTGATTGAAAACATAGCATGGGTGAGATGGTAGGATGATACTAATGGTCCACTAATGTCTATGGCATTTAGATGGTCATTTAAAGTATCGAAAGAGTAATAATAGACCAATCATGGGGAAGACTTATGTTTAATTCATAGACATATTGCCCAAAGATCATGGTTGGATATTTCAAATGTTTTGAAAAACATTTCTTGTTTCATAAACTGAATGTTCATGTTTTGAAAAGCTTCAAGGCAAAACTAGGCTTTAAAATTGATACAAACTTTAGATATTTTGCCAAATTTTTGAAAATATAATGATTTTTCATGGAAAATTATTTTTCATTGATAAAGGAACTTACAAGAAAAGTGTTCCCCAAATTTCATGATTTTTCAAATTTTATAGAAATTTTTATGTATTTCTAAAATTCAGCCCGAAAATCAAAAAATTCTGAAATCAGAGTGCCAGTCGACTAATAGACTGAAAACATGCCCAGTAACCTCCTTTTATCATATTTTAAGGCATGTTTTTGGTAATTTTTGTTCCTAGACTTGATGTCATGTTTAAATAACTTAGTTTAATCTTTTTGATGGTGTCAAAGGGGGAGAAATATGTATGTTTAAGTGAGTTATATTAAGGGGGAGAATTGTATTTAGGGGGAGTTTCATGTATTAAGGGGGAGAGTTGACAATCATGTTTATTTACATGCTTTCTTACCTTAATATTTTTATCAAATGTTTACCTAACTTAAACGGATTGTCACACATCAAAAAGGGGGAGATTGTTAGTGCAATCAACCTGTGATATGGTTTTGATGTGTGTGGCAAAGGGTTTAAGTTAGGATGATTGGATTTGATATGTGCGTTGGAGTCTTGCAGGACTTAGTAATTCGCACATGGAGCTTAGGCAAGTGTCACCACTCACAACCTTGTGCTTGAGTCGGAGAAGGAGCATTGCAGAGTTGTGCGCTTGATGCTGCCGAGGGACCGTCGGACGAGATGACTTGAAGCGAAGCCAAGGAAGCATACTTCGAGGGCAAGAGACGCGAAGGAGCATTGTAGAGTCGTGCGCCTGATGCTGCCGAGGGATGTGGCCGCAAAAAAAGAGAGCTTCGGTGAAGGACATCGCGTGAGATGAGAGAATGAGTGAATTGTAAGTAGCTCATTAGGTGAACTTGGCCGAATGGCTGAGTGTCAGAGGTTCAACCGCAAGGGTTGAGGTTTACCCGACCACTGAAAGATCAAACAGATGTTAAGTTTGAGTTTCACATGGCACCAATCGACTGCCATATCATGTATGGTACAGTAACACCTCTCTTACTAGTGTAAGTAGAGGGGGGGGGGGTGTTACACTATAAATGATTATCCAAACATCAAAATACACAAATGCTTGAAGCATTATTGCCCCAACAATCTCTACTTTTTTGGTGTTTGACAATCATTTAAGTTAGGTCTTGAAATAAAAATATTATATATCCCAATATAAATTCTAACTTAAAGTCCCCTTCTCCCCCTTTGACACACATCAAAAAGAGGACACAAACAAAAAGGTGCATGATGAATAAGATTGGTTATGCTTTTAACTAAGGTATGAAATATTCTTAAAGCTCCCCCTTAAGCCCAGACATACTTCATGATGTGTGAAGAACATGTTGAGAAAAGCATGAAACCATAGATAAGAAATATATCTTAACTTTGAACCAACAATAAACATTATGCATATAGATTTTGGGATGAAAAAGATGTCAAAATAACATTGCCCCTAAATCAATGCATCAATTAGTCCTACTCCACCTTATTTGTTGTGCTTATCATATCATAGGGTTAGGGAACCTACGATTGAGCTCTAGACAAGTAAACAAGACTGATATGTAGAAAAAATAGTATAGCCGTCGACTGGATACTGAGGCAGTCGACTGCTAACCCTGAGATGCCCATTTCAACTTTTCATCCTAACTTCATAAATGCATAAATAATTCAAGAAATATCGAAAAATCATGAAATTTTGTGGACATATTTGTAAAGTCACTGTCTATCAAGGAAAAATAATTTGAAAAATATATCTTTTAATATTTGAAATCAACACAAATTTTTAAAGTTAGAAAAAGATTTAAGGTTTTTCAAAACTTTGTACCACTTTTGCAAACTCGTTCAAAACTGTTTTTCAAAATATGATAAACATAGTTTAAAAGATTTTTTGTTTGACATTTTCAATCATGTTCTTAGAGTTATGTGCACATCAATTGTACACAAGCCTTCCCAATGATTAGTTCAATTAAGGATCAATGTCTCCAGATGCTATATTGGTTCATAGTAATGTGTCATAACAAGCATAAAGAACCAAATGCATCTTCCTAACATTTCACATTATGTCTAAGTGGCTCAATACAAAAATCATGGATTCTTAGGTGTTTTGTGAGATGCTTAGATGTATAGTCCTAAATTTTCTATATAAGCATGCAAACCTAAACCTCTACTCAACAAAGCACATTCCAAGTTCTCTTCTAAGTAATGAAAAATCTGCTTCGGGGAGAGCCTTGATGAAAATGTCAGCAAGGTTGGACTTAGATTCTATGTAGTTAAGTTCAATGTCCCCCTTTGCCACATGATCTCTAATGAAGTGATGCTTCACTTAAATGTACTTGGTCATAGAGTGATTTATCAGATTTTTGGACAAATTAATGGTATTCATATTTGTAATGTCGGAGTATTGTTGCTCATAGTCCTCTAGAGTGTGTCTCATCCAAAGCAATTGAGCTACACAACCACCCATGGCTACATACTCGGCCTCGGTGGTGGATAAAGCAATACAAGGTTGCTTCCTACAACTCCAACTAACTAGGCAGGATCCAAGAAATTGACATCCACTACTAGTACTCTTCCGATCCAATTTGCAACCTGCATAATCGGAATCGGTATACCCAACCAAGTCAAAAGAACTAGTTTTAGGGTACCAATGTCCTACACTTAGTGTGCCTTAATGTATCTTAAGATTCTTTTAATGACTACTAAGTGAGACTCTTTGGCACAATATTGCTATCTTGGACACATACCTACCATAAACAAAATGTCGGTTCTACTAGCAGTTAGGTATAGTAGGCTACCAATCATACTCCTATAAAGTTTTAAGTCAATCGATTTTCCTTCTAGATCATTGTCTATTTTTAGTATTAGTTTCCATTGGGGTGGTTACTAGCTTAGCATTTTCCAAACCAAATTTCTTGATAATTTCCTTGGCATATTTGGTTCGGTATATATGGATTCCCTCATTAGTTTGTTTAACTTGTAGTCCTAAGAAAAAACTTAATTCCCCAACCAAACTCATTTCAAACTCATTTTCCATATTTTTAATAATATCTTGGAGGAGATTATCATTTGTTGACCCAAAAATAATGTCATCAACATAGACTTGGGCAACAAAGATGTCCTTTGACTTTGTTTTTATGAATAGAGTTTGATCAACTTGACCTCTTCTAAAGTCCTTAGAGATTAAGAAAGATGATAATCTTTCATACCAATCTTGGGGAGCTTGTTTTAACCCATATAAAGCTTTTCTTAGCTTATATACGTGGTTTGGGTAATCAACACTCTTAAACTGGGGAGGTTGTTCTACATACATCTCTTCCATAATAAATCTATTGAGGAATGTCGATTTCACATTCATTTGATAAAGCTTAAATCCCATGTGAGCGGCATAACCTAATAAGATTCTAATTGACTCTAACCTAGCAACCGATGCATAGGTCTCATCATAGTCAAGTCCTTCAACTTGATTGAATCCTCTTTCCACTAATCTAGCCTTGTTTCTAGTTATGTTCCCTTGATCATCTAACTTATTCCTAAAGACCTATCTTGTGGTAACAATAGTGCTATCATTGGGTCTAGGGACTAGCTCCCATACTTGACTCATCTCAAATTGAGCCAATTCTTCTTGCATTGCTAAAATACAATCAGGATCATGTAATGCATCATTAATTGATTCAGGCTCAATTTGTGAGATGAGAGCGACTTGACTAGTAGAAGCTCTATGAAAAGACCTAGTTCTAACTCCTTAGGATAGTTCTCCTACAACTTGATCTAGAGGATGGTTTTGATGAATCCTTAATGTTCTATGAGGTGAATCAACTTGATTTTGATCATGATTATCCTTTTTTCCTTTCATCATCGAAATCTTCTCTTCCTTCCCCTTGATTAATACTCCCTATACCTCCCCCTTGATCATTACCCCCTAAGGTTAGATTTTGAAGCTTTTGGGTAATGTCTTGATTTTTATCATTGATATCTTTATAAAAAAGGGATTTCCTGTTGATGCAGGTGCACCAGATAATCGAACATAGGTTTTGATTATGAGAAAGACCCAAAGTTAAGGTCATATCGTTATCTCACATGCTCTGTTAAGTATGCAGAAATGATTAAGCTGAGATGAAGGTCGGGTGAAACCAGGAGAACTTCGGAGTGAGCCGAAGAACCTGGGTGGGAGACCGGAAGCTAAGCGACAAGTCTCAAAGGACCAAAGGTAAGCTTGAGTGTGAGTAAAGGTGAGGTCGAGTCCTCCATATGGGGACGTCTTTAGGCGGCGATCCGACTAAGAGTTCCAGTGGAAGGTCTAGGTCAAGATCGGACGGTAAGTGGTTGTCGATTTTACTTTTACTTGTTTGTTTCAGATTAACTCTTTATTGCAGTTGAGTAAACAAGCTAGCAGTCGATTGCTGACTATTAGTAGTCGACTGATAAGAGCCATCAGTCGACTACTATTCAAACTTCCCACCTCGAAGAAAGTCAAGATAATATCCACTTATCTTGGGGGGATGAGAATCTTTGACTCAAGTTCAAAACTCAATGTTTAGGAGCTTGAAGGGATATAAAAGAAGGATGAATTTCACCCCATTAGGTCATTTCAAGTGCTTAAAAAGTGATCACACAACGCTGCATCTCTATGACAACGCTACGATGCTGAAACGTTGTCGCAACGTCGACGACACGACCTCTACTTCAAACTTCAATTGTCTTCGGTGTAGTTTTTAGTTGTTGTCATTTCAAGTCAATGTATTCAAGTGTTCTTAATCGAGATTTTGATCGCAACAAGGAGAGGTGGGATTGTCCCTCTACCTTGATCGTTTGGTTTTGTAATCGTCGTCTCCTACCTCCAATGAGGAGGAGACTTAGTTAGTACTTTGTCCTCCGTACGCGATCTAGGATTGCAAGGACCTTGGATTAGAAACCATCAGGTTGTGAACCAAGTAAAACATCTTGTGTCTTTCACTTTTCCACTACATTAGTCTTAGTTTTAATTGAACGAATGAAAAGACGAAAAGATTTCTTGCTTGATATTCACCCCCCCCCTCTAGCACGCTCTTTCGATCCTACAATTGATAGCAGAGCGAGGGTGCTATGATTTGGTGCAACAACCAATCTAGCATCATTTTTGGTTTTCTTTTCATATTTTAATTCATTTTCCATATTGTTTTTCGATTCATAAGTTTTAAGTCTTTCGTTACAATTTCTCCCGCACTACTAATCCAAGACGAAAGTCTTGGCAATTTGCTTTCTTGTCGTCTTTGTTTTTTTGTGCAATGTTGTTTTTAAATGGCCCACATTGAGGGGTATAGCACCACCCGACCTTTTTTCTTTAACAGAGATGATTTTCATTATTGGAAATGTCGGATGGAGTGTTTTCAAAAAACACAAGTCAAAACTTGGATAATTATCCAAACTGGCTTTGCTCTACCCACCAATGATCAAGGCGAGCCCCTAGACTTTGACAAATGGACCAACACAACTAAAAGACAAATCGAAACTGATGCAAAAGCGACTCAAATGTTACAGTGTGGCTTGTTCAAGGAAGAGCTCAACCATATCGGACCCTTCATCAGTGTTAAGGACCTTTGGAACAAATTAATCGAGCTACATGAACGGACGTCCGATGCTAAGTTATGTAAAAGAGACTTAATTTTAAATAAATTGTACAATTTAAATATGCTAGTTCATGAGACCGCCACCCAACTACATGCATAGATCCAAGACATCGTCAATGGTCTCCACTCGATCGGACAAGCCATCGACAATCAGGACTTAATAAGGTACTCACTCAATGCCTTTCCTAGGACCACCTTGTGGGCATCCATGGTTGATGCCTACAAGGTTTCTAGAGATCTATCTAAAATTAGGTTAGATGAGCTCTTTTTAAAATTTGAACTTCATGAACAAACTAATGTAGTCCGGGCCGAGAGAGGCGTTGCCTTACTTGCAGGTCACAGAAGAAAGGAGAAGAGTAAACCACCTCCCGAGGAAGAAGAAGGATTCAAATCCGAAGGCGAACCCAAGTTCGAATTGGAAGAAGAGGTCGAGATAGTAAACATGGTGCGGAGGATAATCCAAAAAGAAAGGGAGCAGTCAAAAAACAAGAAGAAGGGGCACTTCAAATAAAAAATGAAGCCAAAACAAAAGGGATCAAAGAAGGCCTTTCAAGCAACTTGGGATGATGAAGAAAAAGGCGTCGACATGGCATTCATGGAAAGACTGGTAGAGTTTGAGTAAGAGTCCGAAGCTGAATACGAATCCAACTCCGACTCCGATTCCGAGGATGACTTCAAGAAGAGACTCAAATCAGGGTCAAAAGAAAAAATTAAGGTAAGTCATTCGTTAATTGACAATCTTTACCATGCAATTAAAATGTTAAGTAGTAAACTAACTAAGCCCGAGTCTAGAGTTGAGTCATTGCTTGAGGAGGTTGAAATCCTCAAGCAAGAGGCCACTCTAACCTCTTCGACTAGTCAAGTTCAAGAGGGGAACTCAACTCAAGTCAAACAACTTGAGGAAGAGAATTCTCTTTTGAAAGGACAAGTCCAAGAGCTCGAGGTTAGGTTGGACAAGTTCTTGTTGCGGTCCAAGAATCTTAACTGACTTCTTGGAACTCAAAGAGCTATATACAATAGAGCATGACTCGGGTTTAGTTCAATGACTACGAATATATCTTATATGTCTATCGTAAATCGTAGTCATCAACGAGTCCAAGCATGAGTCCCTAAGATTTTGTTAAACTCACATATAAGGACCAATAAGTATTGGATTCCCCAGGATCAAGTTCACATTCTAGATAGTGTTGGGTTTCCCCGGCACCGCAGCAAGTGTGTGTCAAACACGTTTTGTCAACATGTACACAGTGGAAGCAATAAAAGCAATAAATCTAATTTATTACAACACACACACCACATGCATGCAAGGATACAACATGTGTAGACATAATCATAATTTTAAATTTTGCAATAAAAGGAAACTTATACTAGGTATACTTGACGGATCACGTGTAGCGGGAATGACATCAACCACAGTGACCCTCGCTAGAATCGCCTCTATCTGTATCCACGCCGAGTATTGTCAGGATAGCTTCACAAATCCATGAGCCTCATCTTCGCAAAAGTCACTAGCCTTGAGTCAAAGACCATGTGATCCGAGAGACGATCACAATCCGAAATAAATTCAGATCCCAAAAATGAGTTTCACAAACTCGCTTGTCGGAAGCGGTTTTCGCTAACCGTTTGACAAAAACTTAACCTTCCACCTATGAGGATTTCCGGAGATCAAATCCCCGGAAAGTAGATCACTGTCGGAGCACAAAACACCGACCAAACGGCCACTCCACGTGAAGGAGATCAAGCTGTCCAAAAACTGGACAACTTATTGTGGAGGAAGAAGGGGCCAGCCAAAGGCTTGGCCGGTTACTCCTTGGTCGCCGGCGGCCAAGGGAAGTTGGACGGTGGCTGAGGGTGGCCCAAGGGACGCCGATGGCTGGTAGCGGCATCACCTTGGGCGGCGGCAAGGAGAAGAGGAGGAGAAGGAAAGGAGGCTAGGGTTTCCCAACGCAAAGTTGTATGAATCATCCACAAAACTTGTAATGCTTTGGCCAAAGACTTTAGTAACAATCCGATGAGAGGTCATAGGGTATACATCTCCTCGCAAGGAGTGGTGAATCCTCTGTAGGCTATTCAAACACCTTCAGCCACTTCAATTTATACCAAATCATCCCGGGTCCACATCTCTTCGGAGATGCTTGCTTAAGATGTCAAAGCATAAGTCTTCATGACCAAGATGACTTGAATATCGCAAGTCAAAGGAACATCACACTTAAGCTATTGTAAGAACTTCATTGACATATCCATATATGTAGAGAACCTTATAAAGTCTTACAGCTGGTCACTCCAATGAACTAGTTACCATAACTAGCATCCACGTTTAACTCCGAACATCACAATGTCTCCAGCTAGTGAGGAACAACTGCTTGGATAAACCAAAGAGTATACCTCGTGCTAGTCTCAACATAATTGATGGCATCTAAATCCATCAATTCATCGGCTAGGGATAATTCCAATACATCACAATTATACATGTAGAGATACTCACTCGTTGTGATCCAATCACAACTTATCTCATGCTGTGAATCGTATTGCGGGCATTCAGTAAATGAGTTTAAGATCCAATCAAATACATGAAAACATATATACTCAAATAGTGAATCTTCATTTATCAAATAAATGGAACAACCATAAGGTGATTGCCTTAGGACACCTCTCATATATTACTAACAAACTCCCACTTGGCCTAATGCCAATCGCCACGGTATCCAATACCATAAGCTCAAACATGACCCTCAAACTTACTTTGAGGTAAGGCCTTAGTTAAAGGGTCCACTAAGTTCTTTTCAGTGGGAATCTTCTCGATTTGTTTTTCCTTCCTACTTATGATCTCTCTAATCAAATGATAGCAGCGAAGCACATGTTTGAATTATTGATGAGACCACATCAAGTTCAGAGACGAACTTCTTGATCCAAACCGCTTCCTTTGCTGCTTCTGCAGTTGCAATGTATTCTGCCTCAGTGGCAGAATCCACTACATTGTCTTGCTCGGAACTTTTCTAACTTATTGTGCCTCCATTTAAGGTAAATATGTACCTAGACTGAGACCTGAAATTATCCTTGTCTGTCTGAAAGCTAGCATTCATATACTCGCGTATTACCATATCACCTTCTCCATATATTAGGAACACATCCTTAGTTCTTCTTAAGTTCTTAAGGATTGTCTTAACAAACACCCAATGATCCATTCCTGGATCAGACTGATATCTGCTCGTGACACTCAGATCATATGATACATCGAATCTCGTACATAACATAACATACATGATAGATCCTATTGCGGATGCATAGGAAATCTTACTCATGCAAATCCTTTCATCTTATGTGCGCGGACACATTGACTTCGAAAGGTACATCCCATGCCTGATGGAAAGAAAACCTTTCTTGATTCTGACATGCTAAACCTCTTTAGCACTCAGTCTATATATATAGACTGCGAAAGACTAAGCAACTATTTCGATCTATCTCTATAGATCTTAATCCCAAGGATATAGGTCGCTTCTCCCAAGTCTTTCATGGAGAATGTTTTGGATAACCACATTTTAATTGACTGAAAGATAGATATATTATTTCCTATAAGTAATATGTCATCGACACACAATACTAGGAACATGACTGCACTCCCACTAACCTTCTTGTACACACATGGTTCGTCCGGATTTTGTGAGAAATCAAACCTTTAGATTTCCTCATCAAAATGGATATTCCAGTTCCTGGATGCTTACTTCAATCCATATATGGACCGTCGAAGTTTGCATACCTTGGTTTTATCAACCGATGTGAAACCCTCAGGTTGTATCATATACACGTCCTCGAGTAGGTTTCCATTAAAGAAAGCCATTTTCACATCCATTTGCCATATCTCATAATCATAATGAGCCGCTATGGCCAGGAGCATCCGAATGGATTTAAGCATAGCAACTGGTGAATAGGTTTCGTCATAATCAACACCTTGCTTTTGACGATAGCCTTTCGCCACTAATCTAGCCTTATAGGTAATCACATTACCATCCATGTCAGTTTTCTTCTTGAAAATCCACTTGCACCCTATAGGCTTAATGCCTTCAGGTGGGTCAACCAAGTTCCAAACTTGATTTTCATACATGGAATCCATTTCCGACTTCAAGGCTTCTAGCCATTTGTCCCTTTCTGAACTTTTTCAGAACTTCTTCATAACTGGTAGGCTTCTCATCGCCAATGAGTAACACACCGTTCGATTCACTTACGAGAAATCCATACCTCTGGGAATGTTACATGTTCTACCAGATCTACGAAGATGTGGTGTCACAATAGGTTCACCCAATGTCTCATCACTATGAAGTATCAGTTGAGGTGCTTGACCAGGTATCTCTTCAATGTTTATTGGAGTCTCTTGAACCTCCTCAAGTTCAACAATACTCCCACTGTTTTCTTGCAAAAGAAACTCTTTCTTTAGAAACACATCATTCCTTGAAACAAACACCTTTTTTTCCAAGGGATGATAGAATTGGTAACTCCTCATTTCGTTAGGGTATCCAATAAATAGACATTTATCAGACTTAGCATCCAATTTGTCTGACACAGTCCGCTTCACATAAGCAGGATAATCTTATATCTTCAAGTAAGATAAATGAGGTTTCATACTAGCCCATATCTCATATGAAGTAGTAGAGACTACCTTGGTCGGGACTCTGTTTAACAAGTAAACAGCTGTCTGAAGTACATAGCCCCAAAAGGACTTGGGAAGATTCGCGTGATTCATCATCGACCTAACCATGTCCAACAAGGTTCAGTTTCGCCTCTCAGACACACCATTAAGCTGTGGTGTATACGACGGAGTCCATTGAGACAATATACCATTGTCCCTTAGATAATCTAGAAACTCTTGACTCAAGTTTCATCACCTCGATCCGATCGAAGTATTTTAATACTCTAGCCGAGTTGTTTCTCTACTTTATTTCTGAATTCTTTGAACCTTCAAAGGCTTCAGACTTGTATTTCATCAAGAACACATACCCAAACCGTGAGTGATCATCGGTGAAGTTAATGAAGTAGCTATAGCCTCCTAGAGCATGAGTTGACATAGGTCCACATACATCCGTATGTATTAGACCAAGCAACTCTCCCACCGGTTCACCTTTTCCAGTAAAAGGTAACATGGTCATCTTTCCGTTTAAGCATGATTCACATGTATTGTATGAATCTAATTCAAACAATTCTAGAATTCCACATCGGTGTAATTTGGACATGCGTTTCTTGCTCACAAGGCCAAGACGACAATGCCACATATAGGAGTCTACTTGATTATCTTTTCGAGCATGCTTGTTGCTCGCTTCGATATTGAAAACGTCACTGGATATGTCCAACATATAAATATCATTGCTTAAAGTTCTAGTCCCATAAAGAACTCCATTCAAAGTTATGTAACAACAATTGTTACTAAAAGTTAAATAGTACCCATTTCTATTTAAACAAGAAATAGAAATGATGTTCTTTATCAACGAATGAACATAAAAGCAATTATCCAGTTCTAAGACAAGTCCTATAGGGAGTTTCAACAAATACATTCCGATGGCAAGTGTAGAAACCTTTGCTCCATTCCCAACACGTAAATTTGACTCTCCCTTGATGAGTCTTCTTTTATTTCTTAGCCCATGTATGTTATTACATATATGTGAGCCACACCTGGTATCAAATACCCAAGTGTCAGAGGAAATAAAATGACAATCAATAATGAAGATACCTAGAGAGGATGGGCATCGGATGCCTTCTTCTTCTTCACGGACTCAAGATAAATCTTGTAGTTTCTTCGCTAATGGCCTTCCTTACCACAATGATGGCAAGCCCTTTTGAGCTTGTTCTGCCTTTTTAGCCTTTTTCTTCTTCCCCTTTTGTTGTTCTTTTGATTTCCTCTTAGAAGCTTTCCTTGAGGAATCAACTAATAGTGTCGTCTTATCCTCATGCTTTATAGAAGGCTCCACAGTCTTCAGCATATTGAGGAGCTAAGGAATTGTGGTTTCAATCTTGTTCATCCGGTAGTTCATCATAAATTATGAGAAACTCTTGGGAAAACAATGCAGAATTAAGTTAATACTTAATTCATGATCCATCACAAAACCGAGTGTAGCCAACCGCTCGATGTACCCATTCATCTTGAGCACAAATTGCATCACAGATGAACCCTCTTGCATCTTAGAGGTGAAGAGGAGCTTGGAGACTTCGAACCTTTCGGATCTCTCTTGCTCATCAAACAACTCATGAAGATGGAAGACTATGGTATTAGCATCCATATGCTCATGTTGCTTCTAAAGCTCGGGTGTCATCGCGGCTAGCATGATGCAACTCGCCAATTTAGAATTAGTCACATGTTTCTGATAGGCCAACAATTGGTTCGGAGTTGCATCGTCCTTCGGACGGGTGGGAAGAGGCTCTTCAAGGACATACACAAGTTTTTTCACCTTGAGAATAATTCTCAAGTTTCTAAGCCAGTCCAAGAAGTTCGACCCAATCAATTTATTTGAATCTAAAAATGAGCTCAAATTCAAAGACGTCATGATCAACCGATTAACCTAGAAATACAAATCAAGCATATATGAGAAAATGATTTTAAAATGCATCAACATACATTTACAAAATCCCATTCATTTCTTGAATTTCAAAAACCCTCAAAATTAATTCAGGAGATCATAGGTCCATCTCCGAATGGGTTGATATTCAATATAGATAAGAACATCTTTGGAGAGAGTCCAACAAGTCATTCTTTGCTACGATGGTAGGTATCAAGTATACCAATTGCATATCACATATATGCAACTATCACAATGTGCTATCAACTAATTGAATGTTCATACATACATCGAGTTGTTAACTCATTAACAAGTATGCATCATATGCATAGCACCCAACTTCACCTCCCTTCACATCGACCTTGGAGAGAGTCCAACAAGCCGATGCTCCAGGTTAAAGACAACTCATTAATCGAGAAATAGTTTTAATATGGTTAGAGCGCATTCAACCAATTAGCCAGGATTGGAGAGAGTCGAACAACCCAAACTAACGATTGACCTCTGACATTTACCATATTAGTAATAAACTATTCTAATGGTTTGAACATGTTCAGGTTCGAGTCGGGCTTAGAGAAAATCCAACGGTTGGGTTTCCTCGGCACCGCGGCAAGTGTGTGTTCGAACACGTTTCGTAAACATGCACACAACGGAAGCAATAAAAGCAATAAATTTAATTTATTACAACACACACACACCACTCGAATGAAAGGATACAACATGTATAGACATAATCATAATTTTAAATTTTGCAATAAAAGGAAACTTATACTAGGTATACCTGACGGATCACACACAGTGGGAATGACATCAACCGTAGTGACCCTCGCTAGAATCGCCTCTACCCGTATCCATGTCGAGTATCATCGGGATAGCTTCACAAAGCCATGAGCCTCATCTTCGAAAAATTCACTAGCCTCGAATCGAAGACGATGTGATTCGAGAGACGATCACAATCCGCAATAAATTCGGATCCCAAAAATGAGTTTCACAAACTCACTTGTCGGAAGAGGTTTTCGCCAATAGTTTGACGAAAACTTAACCCTTCACCTATGAGGATTGTCGAAGATCCAATCCCCGATAAGTAGACCACTGTCGAAGCACAAAATACCGACCAAATGGCCTCTCCACACAAAGGAGATCAAGCTGTCCAAAAATTGAACAGCTTGTTGTGGAGGAAGAAGGGGCCGGCCAAAGGCTTGGCCGGTTACTCCTTGGTCGCCGACAACCAAGGGAGGTTGGATGGCGGCTGAGGGTGGCCCAAGGGATGCCGACGGCTGGTGGATGGCTGACGACAGCAACACCTTGGGCGGCGGCAAGGAGAAGAGGAGGAGACGGAAAGGAGGCTAGGATTTTCCAACCCAATGTTGTATGAATCATCCACAAAACCCTTAAGACGTGTTTTTATAGAGAACACGTTCTCCTAACCGTTATTGGTTCATAACCAAAACCAGTTATCCCGCTCTAATAACTTAAGTTAAAATAAACCAAACCGCATTGGTCTATTTTATGTTAAAACGAACCGAACCAACTTTGGTTCGTTTAAAACAAACCAAACCACTTTGGTTTATTTTCCACCATTGGATTAGAGCCAAACCAATTTGGTTCATCCATCATGTCTTCATAAGACACAGCCCATCCATGCTTCCGATGCGACTGAAACCATTTCATACTCGCTCTTTGTTTGGTCCAACCAAAACTTGTGTCTCTCTATCTAAGAATCCTATTATCAAACTCGTTTTAAATCCTTCGGATTACGCTCGTTGTGCATGTAACCAAATAGGTTCCCAGTTTATGTTGGTTGTCTATAATTAACCACTAATTATAGAACTATCATGAGTGGCACCTAGTAGTATATCATGATCCCCAATTAATTGGAAAATCAACGGTTGATCCCATAACCTTTTCTGAAACCTTTCAGCAGCTACAATGAATCATGCCCCATTACTTTCACTCATCTTATACCCACTTGGTTCAGAACATGGTCTATTGTATCAGTTCCCACTAGGCTGACTACGTCACACCTAGCCCAAGTATTACTTCCTCTTCCTTCGAATTCTAGTTACCGTACATGTATTTAAGAGTATCATACTCTAAACATGTAATGCTTTGGCCAAAGACTTTAGTAGCAATCCGACGAGAGGCCATAGGGTATACATCTCCTCGCAAGGAGTGGTGAATCCTCTATAGGCTATTCAAACACCTTTGACCACTTTAAATTATACCCAATCATCCCAGGTCCACATCTCCTTGGAGATGCTTGCTTAAGATGTCAAAACATAAGTCTTCATATCAAGATGACTTGAATACCACAAGTCAAAAGAACATCACACTTAAGCTGTTGTAAGAACTTCATTGGCATATCCATATATGCAGAGAACCATATGAAGTCTTACAGCTGGTCACTCCAATGAACTAGTTACCATAACTAGCATCCACGATTAACTCCGGACATCCCAATGTCTCCAGCCAGTGAGGAATAACTGCTTGGATAAACCAAAGAGTATACCTCATGCTAGTCTCAATAGAATCGTTGGCATCTGAATCCATCAATTCATCGACTAGGGATAATTCCAATACATCAGAATTACACATGTAGAGATACTCACTAGTTGTGATCCAATCACAACGTATCTCATGCTGTGAATCGTATTGCGAACATTCAGTAAATGAATTTAAGATCCAATCAAATACATGACAACATGTATACTCAAATAGTGAATCTTTATTTATCAAATAAATGGTACAACCATAAGACGATTGCCTTAGGACACCTCTCATATATTACTAACAGATAGACCATATTGGTTTAATGGTCCAGGTGGATCTAGTACTAAAATAGTATCCCTGCTACCTTAATGAAAATTTTGCATACTTAGTTATTTTGTTTTACTTTTTTAGAACGGCTAGATAGGACAAATAGTTAGTCAACTTTGATAACATAGTTTCAGGATGCGGCGAGATGATAGTACGTTAGGAAAATGAAGTCTTGTGTGTCCAAGTTAGATAAGGCGTATCTAGCTCGGTGCACTCGACTGAGTTGAATTAGCTGAAGCTACCTTACCGTATCCTAAACTAGTTAGACTAGGAAGTAATCTTAAGTGACTCAAGTAATAAAATTCTTGAATTTGACTTTGTCTAAGGAAGTGGTCGTTGTTCCAATCAAAGAAAGCCTTTGTGCCACGCCACGACCTGGAAGCCAATTTCTTGAAAAGTTTACTTGACGAACTAAGGGTTAAATCTGAATCTAACCCAAGATTTATTATCTTTAATCAAATTCAAATAATCTCACAAAACATATAAGGTGAACACATTTTGAGACACATAGAATAGGTGAGATGTTTAGGATAATTGAAAAACACTTAATATAACTTTTTCAAAATGCTACTTATTTTCTCAACTATTGTACATAACGAATAATTATAATATTGTTCGGATAATACTATGTATATAACTCTCTAGGCCAAGTTTAGCGCCCCCTAAATCTCTTATACCTTATATATTTGACTAAGGGGGAGAGCAAACAAACCCTAAGGGTTATATTACAAACCTTTAAAAGTTCTTTTTGAAAATAAACTAATAAGTATTTTGGAAATTAAATTATGTTTAAAAAAACTTATTAAATTATTGGTGCAGAGAGACGTACCTCGAACCAATCTATCTAACTAATGCTAGACGCATGCTTGGACTCATCGTTGATTTATCCTTAGTAATTCTAGACGCATGCTCATAACAGGTTTTTTTTAATCCCCTATTTTATATAAACACCCCCACACTTTTTTGATTTATGGAAAAGGGGGAGAAGAGAGAAAGTTAAGGGGGAGTAACATAAAATTTTATTTTAAAAATTAAAGTATCTTTATCAAAACTCACTTAGGGTTAAGGGGGAGTTTTTGAAAAGGCATTTATCATTTACTTCACTTTCTTTATGCTTTAATTTTTCTTTAACTTTGTGTCGATTTGCCATAGATCAAAAAGGGGGTGATTGTTAGTGCAGGGGCACCAGATAATTGAACCTAGGTTTCGATTATGGAAAAGGCGCAAAGTTAAGGTCATATCATTATCTCACATTCTTTGTTAAGTATGCAGAAATGATTAAGCTGAGCTGAAGGTCGGGCGACACCAGGAGAACTTCGGCGTGAGTTGAAGAACCTGGGTGGGAGACGGGAAGCTAAGCGACAAGTCTTAAAGGACCAGAGGTAAGCTTGAGTGTGAGTAAAGGTGAGGTCGATTCCTCCATACGGGGATGTCTTTAGGTGGCGACCCGACTAAGACTTCCATTGGAAGGTCTAGGTCGAGATCGGATGGTAAGGGGCCGTCGATTTTACCTTTACTTGTATGTTTCAGACTAACTCTTTGTTGCAGTTGAGTAAACAAGCTGGTAGTCGACTGCTGACTATTAGCAATCGACTGCTTCTAGCATCGGTCGACTGATGAGAGCCATCAGTCGACTGCTATTCAAACTGCCCACCTTGAAGAAAGTCAAGATAAGCTCCACTTATCTTGGGGGGATGAGGCTCTTTGACTTAGGTTCAAAACTCAAAGTTTAGGAGCTTGAAGGGCTATTAAAGAAGGGGGATTTTACTCTTTTAGGTCATCTCAAGTGCTTACAAAGTGATCCCACAACGCCGCATCTCTACGATAATGCTACGATGCCGAAACGCTGCCGCAATGCCGATGACACGACCTCTACTTCAAGCTTCAATTGTCATCGGTATAGTTTTTAGTTGTTGTCATTTCAATTCAATGTATTCAAGTGTTCTTAATTGAGATTTTGATCATAACTAGGAGAGGTGGGATTGTCCCTCTACCTCGATCATTTGGTTTTGTAATCATTGTCTCCTACCTCCGACGAGGAGGAGACTTAGTTAGTGCTTTGTCCTCTGTACGCGATCTAGGATCGCAAGGGCCTTGGATTAGCAACCGTCAGGTTGTAAACCAAGTAAAACATCTTGTGTCTTTCTCTTTTCTACTGCATTACTCTTAGTTTTAATTGAACGAATGAAAAGATGACAAGATTTCTTGCTCGCTATTCACCCCCCTCTAGCGCGCTCTTTCGATCCTATATTTCCTAGGCTAAGTACTAGTAGATTCATCAAATTGAACATTAGAGGATTCCTCAACCTTTTGGGTTCTCTTGTTGTAGACTCTATATCCTCTACTAGTGGATGAGTATCCAACTAGGATTCCCTCATCCGCTTTGGACTCAAATTTTCTTAAGCTGTCTTTGGTATTTAAAATGTGGACTTTGCATCCAAAGACCTTGAAATAATGAATTGTAGGAATTGTGGAATTCCTTAATTCAAAAGGTGTATTACCTATAAACCTATGGATTAAAACTCGACTTTGGATATAGCAAGCGGTGTTAGCCGCTTCCACCCACAAGTAGCTAGGTAAGGAATATGCATTAAGCATTGTCCTAGCCACTTCTTGTGGAGCACAATTTCTCCTTTCCACCATCCTATTTTGTTGGGGTGTTCTAGGACAAGAGAACTTATGCTTGTACCCTTATTCTAAGAAAAATTTTGAAAAGTTAGAATTCTCAAATTCTCCACCATGATCACTACGAATCTGATTGATTTTGAGATTTCTTTCATTTTCAACCCTTTTGCTAAATCCTATGATTATTTCTAAGGTATCATCCTTATGTTTCATAAAATAAAACCATGTATACATAGACAAATCATCAACTATCACTAAACAATATTTAATGTCATTTAATGAAGAGATACTATTACTATTAAATAAATACAAATGTAAACGCTCTAAAGGTAATGAGGTAATAGTTAGGGGTTTACCTTTGTGTGATGATTTGGATTGCTTTCCTTCTTGCCATGCATCACACAATTTGTCTTTAATGTACTTGATCTTTGGTAGCCCCTTCACTAACTCCAATTTAGCTACCTTGGCTATGTTCTTCATATTGATGTGTCCTAGCCTTCTATGTCATAGCCACCCTTCCTCTTTTGTTTCCATAAAACACTTAGTAGAAATGTTAGAAGCATAGGATAAATCAACATAATAAATATTTGATTTTCTATATCCAATTAACATGCAATCATTCAAATTCTTGTGTCTAATTAAACATTTTGTGGAATTGAATTCAACAATATAGTCGGCATCATAAAGTTGGCTAACACTAAGTAAATTGAATTTCATGCTTTTAACTAGTAAGACTTTATGAATAATAATTTTAGAGGATGCCTTAATTGTTCCTTTACCTAGAATTTTGAGTTTTTCACTATTCCCAAAAGACACTGTTCCCTTGTTAATGTAGTTGATTGTGGAAAACTTGTTCACATCTCCAGTCATGTGTCTTGAGCAACTGCTATCCACAATCCACATAATTGGTCCACCTACCTAAACAACATGAAAAATAAATTCCTTAGGTACCCATATGTTTGGACCGGTAACATCAATCAAAAACTTCTTGGGAACTCAAGCCTTCTTAACCTTACCCTTAATTGTTGCCTTTCTACGAATTAGGGAGATATAGGCAACTTCCTTGTCCGTAGGTTTATATCCTATGTCGGCCTTGTTATAAATGACCCTTTGATCCCTAAGAATCATGTCAAGGTATTTTGACCCACTAGTGATTTTTTCTAAACATGCCCTTAGTTCACCAAATCCATCCTTGAGTTTTTTGTTTTCCTTTCTAAACATGCAAGAATCATTACATGAAAGTTCTTCATTTCTAATTGCCTTAATTTCTACCTTCAAGTCTTTAATCCTAGATTTTTGATTTATCCAAGGCATTTTAACATAAGCAATGGTTTTGTATAATAATTCTACTCTGGGGGAGTCCTTTACCTCATCGTCACTAGATGACGATTCGTCACTTGAGGATGCTTCATCTTGATTTAAGCTCTCTTTGTCATCTCCCAAATTCATGAGTGCCACATGGGGTGTGATGTGACATAACTCCTCTGTTAGTTATATATGATAGGTATCCTAAGGCAATGGACTTATGTTTAAACCATTTATATGATAAATGAAGATTCACTATTTAAGTATACATATTTTCATGTATTTGATTAGATCTTAAACTCATTTACTGAATGTCCATAATACGATTCACACCATGAGAGAATTTGTTATTGGATCACAACTAGTGAGTGTCTCTACATGTGTAATTATGATGTATTGGAATTATCCCTAGTTGATGAATTAATGCATTCGGATGCTATCGATTCTGTTGAGACTAGCACGAGTTATACTCTTTGGTTTATCCAAGCAGCTATTTCTCACTGACTGGTGACATTGGGATGTCCGGAGTTGATCATGGATGCTAGTTATGGTAACTAGTTCATTGGAGTGACTAGCTATAAGACTTCATGTGGTTCTCTTCATATATGGATATATCAATGAAGTTCTTACTGCAGCTTAAGTGCGATGTTCCTTCGACTTGTGGTATTCAAGTCGTCTTGGTCATGGAGACTTATGCTTTGACATCTTAAGCAAGCATCTCCAAGGAGATGTGGACCAAGGATGGTTGGGTATAAGTCGAAGTGTCCGAAGGGGTTTGAATAGCCTACAAAGGATTCACTGGCACCGCGGCGAGTGTGTGTTCGAACACGTTGGGTTTCCCTGTCACCGTGGTGAGTGTATGTTCGAACATGTTTCGTAAATGTGCACACAATGGAAGCAAATAAAGCAATAAATCTAATTTATTACAACACACACATCACACGCATGCAAGATACAACATGTGTAGACATAATCGCTTTTTAAAATTTTACAATAAAAGGAAACTTATACTAGGTATACCTGACGTATCACGTGCAGCGAGAATGACATCAATCGGAGCAACTCACGCTAGAGTTGCCTCTATCCGTATCCACGCCGAATACCATCAAGATTGCTTCACCAAGCTACGAGCCTCGTATTTGTAGGAGTAACTAGCCTCGTGTCGAAGATGATGTGATCGTGAGAAGATCACAATCCGAATCAAAATTCGGATGCAAAAATGAGTCCCCAAAACTCGCTTCTCCGAAGATATATTCGTCAAACGATTGACAAATCCTTGGTCCTCCACCTATGAGGATTACCGGAGATCCAATCCCCGGCAAGGAAGTCACTGTCGGAGCTCCAAACGACGTCCAAATGATGCTCCGACAAGAAGGAAATAAGCTGTCCAAAAACTGGACAGCTTGGTGGAGGATTTGGCGCCGGCCAAAGGAAGAGGGTCGACGATCCTTGGTCACAGGAGCCAAGGAGGGTCGCCGGAGGATCACCGGAGGGTGGTCGGTAGTAGCTGGATGCCAGCGGCACAAGGTTGGATGGCGGCATAAGCTTGGGTGTGGCTTCCTTGGGCGGCAGCAAGGAGAAGAGAGGGAAAGGAGGCTAGAGTTTCCAAAACCCTTGAACCAATTAATTCTCCACGAAAAATCCTTAAGCCATGTTTTTATAGAGAACACATTCTCCTAATGGTTATTAGTTCATAACCAAAACCCATTAACCCACTCCAATAACTTAAGTTAAAATAAATCAAACCACGTTGGTCTATTTTAAGTTAAAAAGAACCGAACCAACTTTGGTTCATTCATTTAAAACAAACCAAACCACTTTGGTTTATTTTCCACCATTAGATTAGAACCAAACCAATTTAGTTCATCCATCATGTCTTCAAAAGACACGGCCCATCCATGCTTATGATACGACTGAAACCATTTCATACTCGCTCTTTGTTTGGTCCAACCAAACCTAGTCTCTCTCAATCTAAGAATCATATTCTCAAACTCGTTTTAAATCCTTTGGATTACACTCGTTGTGTGTGTGACCAAATAGGTTTCTGGTTTATGTTAGCCATCTTTAATTAACCATTAATTATAGAACGATCATGAGTGGCACCTAGTAGTACATCATGATCCATAATTAATCAAAAAATCAACGATTGATCCAAGAACCTTTTCTGAAACCCTTCAGTAACTACAATGAATCATGCCCCATTCTTTTCACTCATCTTATTGTTGGATCGAAAGTGTCGCTAGAGGGGGGGGGGTGAATAGCGATACGATGTCGTTAAAAAACTTTTGCAATAAGTAAAAAGCAAGTAGAGAGTGCACAGCGGAAATATAAAGTAGACAAGATATTTTTACGTGGTTCACAATCTTTCGATTGCTAATCCACGGCCCTAGTGATCCTTGATCACGTACGGAGGGCAATTCACTAAAACCACTCCTCCTCGTTGGAGGTAGGTAGAACGACATTACAAAAGAAATCAAGGCAAAGGACACTCCCCTTTCCTTATTACGATTAAAGCACAAAGACAATTTAAAGAAGTAGAACTTAAATAAATATACCGACAACTCTTATAAGTAGAAGATGTAGCTTTTCGTTGTCGGCGGCCGTCGTAGCAAATGTGAGTAGTAGTAGCGGCGTTACGGCCAGCGTGTTGAGAGCTCTTGAATTCTTGTTATTTGCTTGGCTTGAACATGTCTATTTATGGATATTGATCTATGAATTTAGACATAGGTAGTGTCCAAGGTGAGGTTCTTATCCCAACACAAGGATGAGGTGTTTCAACCAACCACCTTGTGCCACCTCAAGGAAGCCTTCACGCCAAGAAGAAGAAGCCATCCAACTTGTGCCACATCATGGGAGCCAACCATCTTGTGCCACCTCAAGGAGGCCTTCACGCCAAGAAGAAGAAGCCATCCAACATGTGCCACATCAAGGGAGCCAACCATCTTGTGCCACCTCAAGGAGGCCTTCACGCCAAGAAGAAGAAGCCATCCAACTTGTGCCACATCATGGGAGCCAACCATCTTGTGCCACCTCAAGGAGGCCTTCACGCCAACTCAAGGATGAGGTCCAAGCTTGGTGATGGTTTGGATGTCCACCTTGATGCCACATCACCCTTTGTACCAAAACACGAGTCAAGTCCAAATTCACCCCCTGTCCAGCGATTCTCGAGGCTGGAACTAGACTAGCAGTTGACTGTAGTAGACGACTGGTCAAAGGGTTTTGGACTGCAGTACAAGTTAGCTTAAAATATAAAGTACGATGGTTCTAACCATCTGATCTCGACCTAGACCTTCCATTGGAGGTATTGGGTCGGATCTACGCTTAACGACCTTGCTTCGCTTTCACACGAGCTTACCTTGTAGCCTCGCTTCCGGTCTTCACCCGAGTACCTCGGCTTCCTCCGAAGTCCCTCTGGCGTTGCCCGAACACCTCGGTTCCCACCGGGTGTCGCAGACCTTCCGCTCAACTTTAGCATTTCTGCACACTTAATTGAGCTCGTAAGATAACAAATATACCCTTAACTATTGAGCCTTTTGCCATAATCAAAATACCGGTTCGACTTTGGTGCCCACTTTGCACCAACAATCTCCCCCTTTTGATTCATGGCAAACCAAACAAAAGTTAAGGAAAAATTAAGCATAACAGTAAGCTAGCATAATGATTAAGCATGAATGAGCTAGCATAAAGATTAAATATGAATGAGCTAGCATAATGATTAAGCATGAATGAGCTAGCATAATGATTAAATATGAATGAGCTAGCATAATGATTAAATATGAATGAGCTAGCATAATGATTAAGTATGAATGAGCTAGCATAATGATTAAGTATGAGTGAGAAATATTATTGTTCCAAGTTCTCCCCTTTGAGGTAACCTCCCCCTTGACCGAAGGTGAGTTCTTGAAAAATAATTTTTACTCCCCCTTAATAGTTGCTTAAGTAAACGGAATTACTTAATATAAAAGGTAATAATTTTGTTTACTTTCTTCCCCTTTAATTTTGGTTAATTTTGGTTACTTTTGTGACTTTCTCCCCCTTTTGCCTTAACTCAAAAAGTTTGTAAATATATTTTAGGGTTTGTAAGTCCAAGCAAGTTCCCAATATGATTTCTAAGGTAAGACTTAGGCTAATTTCATAAAAAAGAAGCAAAAGTAGAGTACATATATAGAAAAATTTAAATCCTACTCTATTACGCACATACCTAACTTTTAATGTTGTTAAAGATTAAGCTAAAGTCTTGGAGAGTGTGCTTCATCCACGAGAGTGAGAGACACACTCACCCATCGCAACGTATTCGGCTTCGGTGGTAGATAAGGCAACGCAATGCTGCTTCCTACTGCACCAACTACTGGCATACTAAACATCGAGCAGCAAAATCTACTATATCTCTCTTTACACTGTTTCTACCAGTATAAATGTTTCAAATCTTAAGTCTAAGGACATGGTCAGGTTTATCTAGATTTTCGAATCCGGAGGTTGGTACGTAAACTTCTTCCTTAATGTATCCATTCAAAAATGCTGACTTGACATCCATTTGAAACAATTTAAAACCTCGATGTGCAGCATATGCTAACAACATTCGGATGGACTCTAGTCTTGCTACGGGGCGAGGTCTCATCGTAATCTAAACCTTCGACTTGACTAAACCCTTTTGCGACTAACCTGGCTTTATTTCTAACTACTTCACCTTTATCATCAAGTTTATTTCGAAATACCCACCAATAATTGATTTTTCTTTAGGTGGTGGTACTAATTCCCAGACTTCATTTCTAGTGAATTGAGCTAGCTCTTCTTGCATAGCAATAATCCATTAGGGATAAAGAAGTTATTGTTCAATAGTTTTGTGTTCTATTTTGGAAATTAACTAGATTTGACTAAGGTTTATGAAGCTCTAGTTCGAACCCTAAATTTGGATCACCTATAACTTGATTGATAGGATGATTTGTTTGAGTCTTAGTGTGACTCGGGTTAGGGTCATCTATCACTTGGTCGATAGGATGACTTGGGTGAGTTCTAGTTTGACTTGGGTTAGAGTCATCTATCACTTGGTCGATAGGATGACTTGGGTTAGGACGAGATTCAAGTTCAAGATCAGAGTCGGGTTCGCTATAAGTTGATTTGCTAATTGGTTTTGTTAAGGATTGAACGGGTTCGTGTCCTTCGTCGAAAACTATATTAATGGTTTCTTCGACTCTAAGAGTGTCGTGATTGTATACTATAAGCTCTGGTGGTTGAGTATCCTAGAAAGGTTCCTGAGGTTTTGGATTTGAATTTCCCTAGGTAATCCTTAGTGTTTAAGATATGTACCTTGCATCCAAATACCCTAAAGTACTTGATGTTCGGTATTTTATCGTGATAAATCTCGTACGAGGTCTTTTGGTGCCTCTTTACCATAAGGATCCTACACATAAGGTAGTTGGATCGGATATTGGAATTACTAAAGGGTTGTTTGTAAGTTTTTAAACCTAAATCATCTCACCAATATCTACATGATCAAAACATGTTATTCCTATGTGTTATTGTGAGATGACTTTCAATTTTACTTGATTAATTTTAATGAATTTAAATTAACCAACATTAGGTTAGATTCGGATTTAGTCTAAGCTCATCAAGTAATCTTTTCAAGAGATTAGCTTCCAGGTCGTGGCGAGGCACAGAGGCCTTCTTTGATCGGAACAACGACCACTTCCTTAGACAAAGCTAATTTCAAGAAATTGATAACTCGACTTACTTGAGACTACGTCTTGGTCTAACTAGTTATTTTTGAAAAGAGGCTCCCCGAGGCTCAATCTTTTCGCAGGATTTTAGTTGGTTATGAGTCCTATCTAACCATTCTAAAAATAAAGGAAAAACTAAGCATGCAATTTCTAAGACTTAACAAAAATACATTTTGTATTGGCTCCCCCTGGACCATTGAATCGAGTGGGTCTATTCACATAGTGAATTTGGTCCTTGGGAACCCAATACATGTTAGATCCTAAAGTTGAAATCAAAGTGGTCTTAGGGACCCATGCTTGGACATTTTTCTTATGTTGGTTTACTATAGACATATATGACTTATTGGTTGTATTTGAGTTAAACCCGAGTCCGGCCTTGTTGTACACGGCCCTTTGTGATCAAGTAAGAGGTCAAGTCCCTTGGATCCCAAAGTGAACCTTTCCAACGTGTTCCTAAGGTCTTGACTTGTGTTTTCAAAAGCGAGTTCTCAACTTCAAGCTTTTCAACTTGAGTTGAGTCCTCCTCTTGAATACGAGTAGTCGAAGAGGTTAGGGAGACCTCATGTTTGAGAAGGTTAACCTCCTCAATTAGGGTCTCGACCTTGGACTCGGACTTAGCTAGTTTCTTATTTAAAAATTTAATTGCACCATACAAAGTATTAAGTAACGACCGACTTACCCTTAATGATTCTTTTGAACCGGATACGGATCCGTGGCTTGTCTTGAATGGAAGCTCATCATCGGATTCGGACTCGGACTCTTCTTCGGTTTCGGAGTCGTGCTCGTCGGCTTGGCCATTAGAGCTTGGATATCGTCTTCTTCCTCACAACTCCTCCCAAGTAGCGTTTAGCGCTTTCTTGGTCTTTGATGCGTTATTCTTTAGCTTTGGGCACTCGGACTTGATGTGGCCGAACACATTGCACTCATAGCATCTAAAATTAGAAGTATTTGAATTAGGTTTAGGCTTACCTTGAGTTGTTGGTCGTTCGCCTCTTGATCATCTTCCAACTAGATTGACTAGTTCGATTCTATTTCGAGTCTACTTCCGATTCGACTCGCCTTCTTCCTTCGGGGTGGCTTGCTTGCGGGCTTCTTCTTCTTGGAACTCGCAACTAACGCAATACTCTTCTCGGCCGACCACGTTAGTTTGCTCATGTAATTCAAGTTCAAAACAATTTCTAACCTAATTTTAGAAAGGTCCTTGGAGACCTTGTAGGCATCGACCATGGATGCCCACAAGGTGGTCCTAGGAAACGAGTTAAGAGAATACCTGATAAGGTCGCGATTCTCGACCTTTTGTCCGATGGCATGGAGTTGGTTGACGATGTCTTGGATACGAGCATGTAGTTGAGTTGCGGTCTCGTTTTCCTGCATTTTCAAGTTATACAATTTATTTAAAAGTAAATCTCTTTTACATACCTTCGTGTCGTCGGTGCCTTCTGTAGTTCCACTAGCTTGGTCCATAAGTCCTTTGCACTAATGAAGGGGCCGACGCGGTTGAGCTCTTCCTTGGACAACCCACATTGCAAGATTTGAGTTGCCTTGGCATCGGCTTCTACTTGTTTTTTCATGGAATTTGACCATTGATCGTAACCCAAAGATTCACCATCTTCATTAATAGGAAGTGTGAAACCGGTTTTGATTACGATCCACATCTCGATTTGGGTTTTAAGAAATCATTACATACGACACTTCCAATAACGAAAGTCATTACCTTTGTAAAAGCGGGTCGGGCGGTGCTAAACCCTTCGAGATGGGCCATTTAAAAACAAGAAGAAGAACGAAAAGAATCTTGCAAAACACACACGAAAGAATAGTCCTAGACTTTCGTCTTGGATTAGTAGTGAGGGAAGTAAAAAAAGATATATAAAATGTAACTTGCAAAAAGAAATAAACAATCAAATGCGAAGGTCGTTTAAGTTCCGGAGGACAACCTTACTCGGGATCTAACCCGAAGGACAACCTTATCCGGATCCTAAAGCCTCTAATGCAATTCTATATGTAGGAGAAGATAAGCAAGTGAAATAATTATACGAAAACAGAAATAAATAAATAAAAAATCTGTAAAAAAGAAAAACAAAGCTAGATTGGTGGTTTCACCGAATCTTAGCGCCCCCGGCTCTGATACCAATTGTTGGATCGAAAGTGTCGCTAGAGGGGGGGGGGGTGAATAGCGATACGGTGTCGTTAAAAACTTTTGCAATAAGTAAAAAGCAAGTAGAGAGTGCAACGCGGAAATATAAAGTAGACAAGATATTTTTACGTGGTTCACAATCTTTCGATTGCTAATCCACGGCCCTAGTGATCCTTGATCACGTACGGAGGGCAATTCACTAAAACCACTCCTCCTCGTTGGAGGTAGGAGCAACGATTACAAAAAGAAATCAAGGCAAAGGGACACTCCCCCTTTCCTTGTTACGATTAAAGCACAAAGATAATTTAAAGAAGTAGAACTTAAATAAATATACCGACAACTCTTATAAGTAGAAGATGTAGCTTTCGTTGTCGGCGGCACTTCGTCGTAGCAAATGTGAGTAGTAGTAGCGGCGTTACGACGGCGTGTTGAGAGCTCTTGAATTCTTGTTATTTGCTTGGCTTGAACATGTCTATTTATGGATATTGATCTATGAATTTAGACATAGGTAGTGTCCAAGGTGAGGTTCTTATCCCAACACAAGGATGAGGTGTTTCAACCAACCACCTTGTGCCACCTCAAGGAAGCCTTCACGCCAAGAAGAAGAAGCCATCCAACTTGTGCCACATCATGGGAGCCAACCATCTTGTGCCACCTCAAGGAGGCCTTCACGCCAAGAAGAAGAAGCCATCCAACTTGTGCCACATCATGGGAGCCAACCATCTTGTGCCACCTCAAGGAGGCCTTCACGCCAAGAAGAAGAAGCCATCCAACTTGTGCCACATCATGGGAGCCAACCATCTTGTGCCACCTCAAGGAGGCCTTCACGCCAACTCAAGGATGAGGTCCAAGCTTGGTGATGGTTTGGATGTCCACCTTGATGCCACATCACCCTTTGTACCAAAACACGAGTCAAGTCCAAATTCACCCCCTGTCCAGCGATTCTCGAGGGAACTAGACTAGCAGTAGTAGGCATCGTCAAAGGGTTTTTTGACCGATACAAGTTAGCTTAAAATATAAAGTACGATGGTTCTAACCATCTGATCTCGACCTAGACCTTCCATTGGAGGTATTGGGTCGGATCTACGCTTAACGACCTTGCTTCGCTTTCACACGAGCTTACCTTGTAGCCTCGCTTCCGGTCTTCACCCGAGTACCTCGGCTTCCTCCGAAGTCCCTCTGGCATTGCCCGACCACCTCGGTTCCCACCGGGTGTCGCAGACCTTCCGCTCAACTTTAGCATTTCTGCACACTTAATTGAGCTCGTAAGATAACAAATATACCCTTAACTATTGAGCCTTTTGCCATAATCAAAATACCGGTTCGACTTTGGTGCCCACTGCACCAACACTTATACCCACTTGGTTCAGGACATAGTCAATTGTGTCAGTCCCCACTAGGCTGACTACGTCACACCTAGCCGAAGTATTACTTCGTCGTCCTCCAGATTCTAGTTACTACACATATATCCAAGAGTACCATACTCTAAACATTTAATGCTTTGGCCAAAGACTTTAGTAAAAATCTGACAAGAGGATATAGGGTCTACGTCTCCTTGCAAGGAGTGGTGAATCCTCTGTAGGCTATTTAAACACCTTCGACCACTTCGACTTATACCCAATCATCCCGGGTCAACTTCTCCTCGGAGATGCTTTCTTAAGAAGTCAAAGATAAGTCTCCATGACCAAGATGACTTGAATACCGTAAGTCAAAGGAACATCGCACTTAAGCTATAGTAAGAACTTCATTGACATATCCATATATGAAGTCTTACAGCTAGTCGCTCCAATGAACTAGTTACCATAACTTGAAGGTAGGAAACTTCGCTTCCCACTTCAACTTGGTCGCTTGTTCATGGCGATCCCTTCTACATCCCCGGATAAAAAAAAATTATCCTTGACAAGAGGGATTGCCCAAGAAACCTTGTCATCATCGTGCTATTCGATTAGAGTAGTCACTTGAACAAACTTGTTGTTCAAGAGACCAACCTCTATTATACGAATAACCGCAGAATAGACGATGTATAGATCGCCAGCTTTTGTGTTTATGTTCGGGGTCCAAGTATATTTAGCCACAAAATAGAATATAACATTCATATAATTGTAAAATAAATATAAACATGTTACACATGAAGATAGATAAGTGATATACCTCTCGATCTTCTATTGTATGACCTTCCTCCTTTCGGAGGTCGTGTGGGCGACGATCTACCAAAAGTTGAAGCTCCTAGATCACCAATCTTCCTTCCTTGCTCATTCCAAGCAAGAGGAAGAATAGAAACAAGACCCTTCTCCTTCCTTTAACCAACCAACAAGCAACAAGAAAGTTTCTTGTCGTCGTCCAACAAGGAGAAGGAGAAAGATGGATGCCGGCCAAAAGCTCCAAGGGAGGACCCTAAGCCTTGGTTCCACCGGCCAAGGAGAAGAGGAGAGCTGGGTATGGACACCGGCCAAAGGGGGAGAGGAGCTGTATGGACGCCGAACACCAATGGAGAAGAAGAAGACAAGGAAAGAATTTCCTTATTTGGTGCCGCCAAGCTACAAACCCTAACTCCAAGCCTCTTGCCGCCAACTTCAAACTCCCTTCCTTCCAAAATTTCTCTCCACGCCAACCCTAAAGCCTCCTTTTATAGAGTTTAGGGATAAGCCTTGTTTTAATCTCCACCATTGGTTCTAGGGATTTAATCTCAACCGTCAGATCTAAGGATTTAATCTCAACCGTCGGATCTAGAGATTTAATCTCTACCTTTGGATCTAGAGTTTTGTTTCCATCCATTGGATCTAGGCTTCATGAGGTATGAATAGGCTACAATAGGGACCATGAGGAGGAGTTGGATCTTGGCCACCCAATGGATCAAGCCTACATTAAGTCTGATCCATTAATGATAATCCAATCCACTAAAGGATTATCATTGATCTACCTCACCAACCCCCATAAGTTAATATGGGCTCCATATATTATATGTATATTTTCTCCCCATGTTTAAGATCTCGAATGTCCATTGATTAATTAATTTACTGACCATTAATTAATCAATATCTAACTCCATGAGTAGTACCACTCAACCTTTTCATCATGTCGGACCAAGTCCACCTGCAGGATTTACATGATGAACCTTATGAGCTCCTCAAGGAGACATCATCATCCTAATATGTAGGACACGGTTTCCTCCTATAATCAACGACACACCATATAAATAATATCATTTCCTAACTTACCGAGCCTATCGATTTAATATATAAATCTTGCCCATTGGTAAATCAAAGAAATGAATACTAAGTATATGTGCCCGTCATTATATCGGGATTAAGGGCATGTACAATATAATATCTGAGGTCTGATTCGATTATGTAGTCAGCAATAAATCGAATCACCTCTAAGTCAGTCTTGCTCAATACATACAAAGTGTACTAGTGTGATTCTATGGTCAAGACAAACCAATACCAAATCACACTACAAGCATTCCAATGGTTTGTCCAAATCATTGCTGACTTTACTTATACTTTACAAGGAGTCGATAACATGATCTCCCGTGTGACACCACACACCATGTTATCTACAATATAATGTATTAGACAATATGCATAACCATAAAAATATGCAAACAATGATCATGTGATTCTTATTTCAAAATAAAGATGTTCATACAAAAGATAGACTTTTCAGTATACATCCTAACAATCTCCCACTTATACTAAAAGACTATGCTATCCTCAAACTGCTATACATCTGATCCCCATTCCCTTCACATGCCTATCAAAACCTCTCGCCGGAAGGGCCTTAGTGAAAGGATCTACCAAGTTATCCTCTGATGCAATCTTGGCCACAACAACTTCTCCTCTCTTTACGATTTCTCGTATCAGGTGGTAGTTGCGCTCTATTTGTTTACTTGCCTTATGGGTTCGTGGTTCCTTCAAGTTTGCAATTGCACCACTATTATCACAATAAATTGTGATAGTTTTGGGCAAACCAGGAATCACATCCAAGTCCATCAAGAAGTTCCTGAGCCACATAGCTTACTTGGCCGCGTCAAAGGCAGCTACATACTCAGCTTCCATGGTGGAGTCTGCCACACATTTCTGCTTGACACTCCTCCATACAATGGTTCAACCTCCCAAAGTAAACACAAAACCTGAGGTAGACTTACTGTTATCCCTATCTGATTGGAAGTCGGAATCTGTATAACCCACAGGGAGTAATTGGTCTACATGGTAAACTAGCATATAATCCCTAGTCCTTCTCAGGTACTTCAATATATGCTTTACCGCAGTCCAATGTCCCTGTCCTGGATTACTCTGATATCTGCTGACCATGCCCATGATAAAGTAGATATCTGGTCTCGTACATAGCATCGGATACATGAGGCTTCCTACTGCTGAGGCATAAGGAACTGACTTCATCTCCTCTATCTCCTCAGATGTTCTAGGAAACATCTCCTTAGATAAAGGAACTCCATGCCTGAAAGGTAGAAAACCTTTCTTGGAGTTTTGTATGCTAAAACGATTCATAATCGTGTCTATGTATGAAGCTTGGGATAAGCACAACATCCTTTTCCTACGATCCCTTATAACCTTGATCCCAAGGATGTGTCCCACTTCTCCAAGTCCTTCATATCAAACTGTTTGGACAACCATACCCTTACGTCCGATAACACCTTGATTCTATTGCCAATTAACAAAATATCATCTACGTATAGTACAAGAAATACCACTACGTTTCTGTCACATCTCTTATATACACAAGACTCATCCGGACTTTGAATAAATCCATAAGACTAGATCACCTCATCAAAGCGGATGTTCCAAGACCTCGAAGCTTGCTTCAATCCATAAATGGACCAATTAAGCTTACATACAAGATGCTCTTTGCCCTTCACAATGAAACCCTCTGGTTGCTTCATATAGATGTTTTCCTAAAGACTTCCATTAAGGAAAGCTGTCTTGACATCCATCTGCCACACCTCATAATCCATATGAGCTACAATGCACAAGAGAATCCGGATAGACTTGAGCATGGCTACCGGCGAAAAGGTCTCCTCATAATCGATACTCTCTTTTTGAGTATACCCATTCGCAACAAGCCTCGCTTTGAAGGTCTCAACCTTCTAATCTATTCCTCTCTTTCTTTTGTAGATCCACTTGCATTCAATGGTTTTTATACCATCGGGTGGTTCTACTAGCTCCCAGATCTGATTTGAATCCATAGATTCAATCTCAGCATTCATTGCACTTTGCCAAGATACTGCATCTTTATCTTGGATTGCCTCGTCATATGTCCAGGGATCAGGTTCATGTTCGCCAGGGACCAAATCAGAAGATTCTCCCAAGAACATGAATCTATCAGGCTATCTCACAACCCTCCCACTACGACGAGGTATCACGTGTGTATCCTCTGTGACACGCAGTGTAGTGACTTGTGGTATATCCTCTTCTACCGGTGGTACTGAAGAATTGACTTCCCCTTCCAATTCATCCAGAACAATCTTACTCATGGGCTTGTGGTTCATTACATAGTCAGCCTCTAGAAATCTGGCGTTCATGCTAACGATCACCCTCTGATCTCTAGGACTATAAAACAAACCACCTTTCGTTCCTCTAGGATAGCCAATGAACATGCACACTTCTGTACGAGGTTCCAACTTACCAGCATCTGCCTTCAGCACATGCGCTGGACTCCCCCATATTCGAATATGTCTTAGACTAGACTTTCGCCCAGTCCACAATTCTGTGGGAGTAGAAGGCACTGATTTAGATGGAACCAAGTTCAGAATATACACCGTCGTATCTAGAGCATATCCCCAGAACGAATCTGGCAACTCAGAATAACTCATCATCGATCTAACCATCTCCATAAGAGTCCTATTCCTTCGCTCTGCTACATCATTCTGCTGGGGTGTGCCAGATGCAGATAATTGGGATTGAATCCCAGCCTCTGATAAGTAATTCCTAAACTCTCCCAAGAGGTACTCACCACCACGATCAGATCGTAGTGTCTTGATACTTTTACCTTGATGTTTATCCACATCAGCCTTGAATTCTTTGAACTTGTCAAAGCATTCAGACTTGCGGCGCATCAAGTAAATGTATCCATATCTCGAATAATCGTCTATAAAAGAGACAAAATACTCAAAACCACCTCTAGCCTAGATAGACATAGGACCACACAAATCAGAATGAACCAATTCTAACACATCTTTGGCTCTATACCCCTTGGCCTTAAAAGGCCTCTTGGTCATTTTACCCTCCAAGCAAGATTCGCAGGTTAGGAAATCTTCCACCACTAATGAGCCCAGAGGTCCATCAGCTATCAACCATTGAATTCTGCTTAGGTTAATATGACCAAGCCTAAGATGCCAAAGATATGTTTGGTTAATCTTCGAAGGTTCTTTTCTCTTATTGGAATTAGAAGATGAGTTATTAACTTCAATTTGCATCGTGGGAGCTTTTGGTTCAAGTGTGTATAAATTTTCTATCAATGCACCCGAAGAGATAATGTCCCTTTTCCTTTTTATAACAACTCTGTCATTAAAAGAAATAGAATATCCATCCATAAACAATTTAGAAACCGAAATTAAATTCTTTCTAAATAAAGGTACATAAAGGCAATTCTTAAGAACCAAAACTTTATTTTTCTCAAAAGATAAATGAACAGTATAAATTTTTGTGTTTATCAAATTTGATATGTGATTTTTTATATATTGTTATATGTGTTTGGAATACAAATTGTAAAAACAGATAAAAATAATAAATTATATAATAGTATTTTTTTCATATTTTTATAAATTATTTTGGCGACGAAAATATTTTTTTTAAAAAAATCGTGATGCTCGATCAAAAATCCACACGATCGATGGAACATTATCAATGACTATTCATTAGTATCGATCGGATTCTTGAGCACCTTACGTAATCTTCTAGCCAAATGACCGATTGAAGGCTGTCACACGTCATCAACTGATGGTATTTTTTCATGATCGGGATGAATATTTTGCAACGAATTTTTTGTTTTCGTCGTAGATTTGGGGACGAAAAACATTTCGTCGCTAAATTTATTTTTATTCATGAAAATTTGTTTATTAGACTTTTGCGACGAACTATATTTTCGTCGCAAATTTGGCGACGAAATTAATTATTCGTGGCAATATTGCGAATTTAATAGTTATTTTTTTTACGCAAATTTGGCAATTTAAAAGTTATTTTCGCCGCCAAATTTTTGTGGCGATGAATTATTTTTTCGTCGCAAATTTGGCAACAAACTTAGTTTCGTCGCCAAATTTAGCGACGAATTATTATTTTTGTTGCCAAATTTAGCGACGAATTTTGCAACGAAAATTTTATTCGTTGTAATTTTTGCAATGAATTTTTTGTTTTTGTTGCCAAATTTAGCAGCGAATTATTTCCAATGAAAAAAAAATCATTACAAACAAATTTTGCAACGAATTTTTATTCAAAATTCGTTGCAAAATTTGTCGCCAAATACTTAATTTTTTGTAGTGTACCACTCCTTGCGAGGAGATGTATACCCTATGGCCTCTCGTCGGATTGTTACTAAAGTCTTTGGCCAAAATATTACATGTTTAGAGTATGGTACTCTTGTATACATGTGCAGTAACTAGAATTCGGAGGACGAGGAAATAATACTTGGGCTAGGTGTGACGTAGTCAACCTAGTGGGGACTAACACAATAGACCATGTCTTCAAGCAAGTGGGTATATGATGAGTGAATGGAATGGGGCACAATTCATTGTAGCTACTGAAGGGTTTCAGAAAAAGTTTTGGGATTAACCGTTGATTTTTTGGTTAATTGGGGATCATGATATTCTACTAGGTGCCACTCATCATCGTTCTATAATTAAAGGTTAATTATAGATGACCAACATAAATCGAAAACCTATTTGGTCACACGCACAATGAGCGTAATCCGAAGGATTTAAAATGAGCTTGAGAATGAGATTCTCAGAACGAGAGAAACTAGGTTTGGTTTGACCAAACAAAGAGCAAGTATGAAATGGTTTCAGTCGCATCAGAAGCATGGATGGGCCTTGTCTTTTGAAGACACGATGGATGAACCAAATCGGTTTGGTTTTAATCCAATGGTGGAAAATAAACCAAAGTGGTTTGGTTTATTTTAAACGAATGAAATAAAGTTGGTTCGGTTCGTTTTAACTTAAAATTGACCAATGCGGTTTGGTTTATTTTTACTTAAGTTATTGGAGCGGGTTAATGGATCTTGGTTATGAACCAATAACCGTTTGGAGAATGTGTTCTCTATAAAAACAAGGCTTAAGTGTTTTGAGAAACCTTAATCTATTACTGCCGCCGCCGCCCAAGGGGCTCTTATCGCCGATGCCACCTACTGCTGTCAGCGATCCTCCAGTGACCCTCCTAGGCTCTGGTGACCAAGGACTAGTCGGCCCTTTTCCTTTGGCCGGCGCCAAGTCCTCCACCAAGCTGTCCAGTTTTTTAGCAGCTTGCTTTCTTCTTGTCGGAGCGTCGTTTGGATGACATTTAGAGCTTCAACAGAACCTTTCTTGCTGAGGATTGGATCTTCGGCAATCCTCATAAGTGGAGGGCCAAGGATTCGTCAATCGGTTGACGAATACCTCTTCGGAGAAGCGATTTTTGGAGACTCATTTTTTGCATCTGAATTTTGATTCAGATTGTGATCTTTTCTCAATCACATCGTCTTCGACACAAGGCTAGTGACTCCTACGAAGACGAGGCTCGTAGCTTGGCGAAGCTATCCCGACGGTACTCGGCATGGATATGGATAGAGGCAATTCTAGTGTGAGTTGCTCCAGTTGATGTCATTCTCAGTGCACGTGATACGTCAGGTATAACTAGTATAATTTCCTTTTATTGCAAAATTTGAAACTGCGATTATGTCTACACATGATGTATCTTGCATGTGTGTGATGTGTGTGTTATAATAAATTAGATTTATTGATTTTATTTCTTTCATTGTGCACATGTTTATGAAACATATTTGAACATACACCCGTCACGGTGTCGGGAAAACCCAACAATGGTATCAGAGCCACGTTGTGTTCCGACATAATCATAAAATTATTTTGTGATAATCATAATTGTATTTATGGAAATTTTCTACTTTTGGAAAGTTTAGAAGTATTTATGGAAATTTTGTACTTTTGGAAAGTGTTGGGATGTATACTGAAAAGTCTATCTTTTGTATGAACATCTTTATTTTGAAATAAGAATCACATGATCATTGTTTGCATATTTATATGGTTATGCATATTGTCCAATACATTACATTGTAGATAACATGGTGTGTAGTATCACACGGGAGATCATGTTATCGGCTCCTTGTAAAGTATAAGTAAAGGCTTACAACCGAGATGACTTTGGACAAACCATTGGTATGGTTGTAGTACGATTTGGTATTGGCTTGTCTTGACCATAGAATCACACTAGTGCACTTTGTGTGTATTGAGCAAGACCGACTTAGAGGTGATTCAATTTATTGCTGACTACATAATCGAATCGGACCTTAGATATTATGTTGTACATGCTCTTAATCGTGATATAATAATGGGCACATATAATTAGTATTCATTTCTTTGATTCACCAATGGGCGAGATTTATAGAGTAAATCGATAGGCTCGATAAATTGGAAAATGATATTATTTATATGGTGTGTCATTGATTATAGGAGGAAACCGTGTCCTATATATTAGGATGATGATGTCCCCTTGAGGAGCTCATAAGGTTCATCATGTAAACCCTGCAGGTGGACTTGGTACGACATGATGATAAGGTTGAGTGGTACTACTCATGGAGTCAGATGTTGATTAATTAATTGTCAGTAAATTAATTAATCGACGGACATTCGAGATCTTAAACATGGGGAGAAATATGTGCAAATAATATATGGAGCCCATATTATCTTATGGGGGTTGGTGAGGTAGATCAATGATAATCCTCTAGTGGATTGGATTATCATTAATGGATCAGACTTTATGTGGGCTTGATCTATTGGGTGGCCAAGATCCAACTCCTTCTCATAGTCCCTATTGTAGCCTATTAAAACCTCATGAAGCCTAGATCTAATGATGGAAAACAAAACTCTAGATCCAACGGTAGAGATTAAATCTCTAGATCCGATGGTTGAGATTAAATCTCTAGATCCGACGGTTGAGATTAAATCCCTAGAACCAATGGTGGAGATTAAAAGGAGGTTTATGCCTAACTCTATAAATATGGGCTTAATGGTTGGAGAGGAGTAGAATTAGGGAGATTGGTTAGGGTTTTTTTTCTTAAGGCTTGGGCGGCAAGAAACAAAAGGAGGCTAGGGTTTTTGGAGAAGAGCTTGGGCGACCACAAATAAGGAAAGAGTTCTTCTTCCTTAAGAGTTGTCGGCGCCTCTCCTTCTTCTCTTGACCTTGGCTGGCGCTCAACCTTAATTCTCTCTTCTCCTTGGCCGGTGGAAAAAAGTCTAGGGTCTCTTCCCTTAGAGTTTTGGCCGGCGTTCACTTCTCTTTGTTCTTCTTCTTGGCCGGCGGCAAGCACCAAGCTTGGAGCTTGGTGGTTGGTTGAAAGAAGGAGAAGTGCTTTGTTTCTTTACTTCCTCTTGTTCGGAGCGAGCAAGGAAGGAAGATTGGTGATCTAGGAGGCTTCGACTTTTGGAAGATCGTCGCTCACATGACGTCCAAAAGGAGGAAGGATATACAATAGAAGATCGAGAGGTATAAATGTTGTTTTAAATTCTTTTGTGTTATGTTTATAATTGTTTTTCAATTATATACATGTTGTATATTCTGTTTCATGGCTAAATTAACTTGGACCCCGAATACAAACGCAAAAACTGGCGATCCGTACATCGTCTATTCCGCGGCTAATCGTAGAATAGAGGTTGGTTGCTTGAACAACAAGTTTGTTCAAGTGACCACTCTAATCGAATAGCATGATGATGAAATGGTAGCTTGGGTAATCCCTCTTGTCAAGGATAAATTTTTTTTATCCGGGGACGTAGAAGGGATCGCCATGAACAAGCGACCGAGTTGAAGTGGGAAGTGAAGTTTCCTTCCTTCAAAATGGTATCAGAGCCACGGTTTCCGGTTTTGTGTGTTTAGGATTTAGTTACTTTTATGCACTTTTCATATATCATATGTTCCGGATAATAGTAGGATATGGGTAGGTTAACTTTTTGGTTGCAGGCATAAGATCCAACTATTATGGCCATATGTGTGTATGTGATTGTAAGTGTGTAATTGTATATTTTGTTGAATTCTCGGGGTTGACGAGGCTAGTATTTAATTTTTGTAATTAGATACAGTATTGTTTAGCCACTCCTTTTTATTTTAGTTTACTTTCGATCTAGATTTCATGTACACTCCTTCATGGAGTATAGGATCGATGGATGTAAATTAAAATAGTTTTTTTTCTCGGCTCGAATCTCCGGATGGCTTGTACATGGCGTAGGGAGGAGCGGACGAGATGGCGATACGACGAGAGACATATTGAAGACAAAAGTCGTAATAGTTGGAAAATATTTATTTTTAATATTTATTGCTTATTGTTTGATATGCATGTCGTAGGCTAGAAAATTCCTCAATTTTAAATTACTAAGTGGGAGAGGGATATTTTTATAAATTCTCACGACCTCCATTACAACATGTGATGCAAACAAACTTACGCGTTGGCTCTGAATGCCTTCCTCCACATCGGATGAGTTTGTTTGCGGATCACAAGGTCGAATATGGTTATAGGAAATTATTAAGGAGCGTGTGTACTTCCCCATCGGAAGGCACATAACCCGAGATAATTACCTTAGTACCGAGTAATGGTGAACACGTAGATACAAATATAAGTATCCTCCCCATCGGAGTCACTGCTTTTATTTGTAGGGTCGAAGAGAAACCAACTATTAATTTTATTTGTCAAAAAGTTAGGTTGACAAGATTGTAAAATTAATGGGTGAAACCTCCACTTACAAATGTAGAATTCGTATACGTCCACACTATCGTGACATATGATATTCTCGGTGTATTGAGGTGTTGGTTGATTTTAAAATTTTATTGTTTGAAAAATCAATAATTTTTTGAAATCTAATGTTTTGATCTATGTGATTCTTAGGTTATTTTCAAAATGACTTTCAACCCGCTTGCTATGATACTGAAAGAAAATAAACTTACTGGACCCAACCATGTTGATTGGAAGAAGAATCTTGACATTGTCCTGACTGCTGAGGAATACAAATATGTACTCCTCGAATAGTGCCCTCCTAAGCCTATGGATGATTCTGGGGAAAAGGAGAAGGAGAGTTATAAGAAGTGGATCAAGGCCAATGAGATGAGGCGGTGTTACATTTTGACATCTATGTCAAATGTACTGCAACATCAGCATCAAGTCATGCCCACTGCTTATGACATGATGCTCAATCTCAAAGAGCTTTTTGGACACCAGAATCGGGCTGCTAGGTAGGAAGCCATGAGGAACTTGATGACGACCACCATGAGCGAGGGAACACCCGTGAGGGATCATGTTCTCAAGATGATGGCTCATTTGAATGAGCTGGAAGTCCTCAGAGCTGAGATCGATGGGGAAACCCAGGTCGATATCATTCTTCAGTCTATACTTAGGAGTTTTGAGCAGTTTCACCTGAACTACAACATGAACAATAGGTTCTATTCATTGGTGGAGCTTCTGACAGAACTCCAGACGGCAGAGGGGCTTTTTCGTCAGAGTGCTCAGGTGCAAACCATGGTTGCCCAAAAGGTTTCTACTTCTAAGCCGAAAGGCAAGAAGAAGAAGAAACAAGCTGGGGCAAAGGCAGTGGGAGGAACTCAGGGAGGAGTGAAGAAGTCGAAAGGCAAGTGCTTCACTTGTAAGCAGACTAGACACTGGAAGGACTGCCCCAACCGCAAGCAGAACAAAGGTATATCTTTTGGTCTAGTCATTGAAACATGTTTAGCGGTGTTATCTACCGGCACCTGGTGTGTAGATATGGGAGCCACTTATCATGTCTTCAATACTTTGCAGGGGTTCCAGGAAACCAGACGACTGGCTGAGGGGGACATTACCATATACTTAGGCGATGCCACGAAGGTAGCGGCTGTTGCAGTGGGAGATGTTTATTTATCTTTTGAGAAAAATAAAGTTTTGGTTCTTAAGAATTGCCTTTATGTACCTTTATTTAGAAAGAATTTAATTTCGATTTCTAAATTGTTTATGGATGGATATTCTATTTCTTTTAATGATAGAGTTGTTATAAAAAGGAATAGGAAGATTATCTATTCTCGTGCTGACGATCACCCTCTAATCTCTAGGACTATAAAACAAACCACCTTTCGTTCCTCTAGGATAGCCAACGAACATGCGCACTTTTGTACGAGGTTCCAACTTACCAGCATCTGCCTTCAGTACATGTGCTGGACTCCCCCAAATCCGAATATATCTCAGACTAGGCTTTCGCCCATTCCACAATTCTGTGGGAGTAGAAGGCACTGATTTAGATGGAACCAAGTTTAGAATATACACTGTCGTATCTAGAGCATATCCCCAGAACGAATCTGGCAACTCAGAATAACTCATCATCGATCAAACCATCTCCATAAGAGTCATATTCCTTCGCTCTGCTACACCATTCTGCTGGGGTGTGCCAGGTGCAGACAAATGGGATTGAATCCCAGCCTCTGATAAGTAATTCGAAAACTCTCCCAAGAGGTACTCACCACCATGATCAGATCGTAGTGTCTTGATACTTTTACCTTGACGTTTCTCCACATCAGCCTTGAATTCTATGAACTTGTCAAAGCATTCAGACTTGCGGCGTATCAAGTAAATGTATCCATACCTTAAATAATCATCTATAAAAGAGATGAAATATTCAAAGCCACCTCTTGCCTGGATAGACATAGGACCACACAAATCAAAATGAACCAATTCCAACACATCTTTGGCTCTATACCCCTTGGCCTTGAATGGCCTCTTGGTCATTTTACCTTCCAAGCAGGACTCACAAATTGGAAAGGCTTCCACCACTAATGAACTCAGAGGTCCATCAGCTATCAACCTTTGAATTTTGCTTAGATTAATATGACCAAGACTTAGATGCCAAAGATATGTTTGGTTCATCTTCGAAGGTTCTTTTCTCTTTTTGGAATTAGAAGATGAGTTATTCACTTATATTTGCATCGTGGGAGATTTTGGTTCGAGTGTATACAAATTTCCTATCAATGCACCAGAACAGATAATCTCCCTATTCCTTTATATAACAACTCTGTCATTAAAAGAAATAGAATATCCATCCATAAACAATTTAGAAACCGAAATCAAATTCTTTCTAAATAAAGGTACATAAAGGAAATTTTTAAGAACCAAAACTTTATTCCTCTCAAAAGACAAATAAACATCTCCCACTGCAACAGCCGCCACCTTTGTGGCATCGCCCAAGTATACGGTAATCTCCCCCTCAGCCAGTCATCTGGTTTCCTGGAACCCCTGCAAAATATTGCAGACATGATCAGTGGCTCCCGTATCTACACACCAAGTGCCGGTAGATAACACCGCTAAATATGTTTCAATGACTAGACGAAAAGATATACCTTTTTTCTGCTTCCGATTGGGGCAGTCCTTCTTCTAGTGTCCAGTCTGCTTGCAAGTGAATCACTTGCCTTTCGGCTTCTTCACTCCTCCCTGAGTTCCTCCCGCCGCCTTTGCCCCAATTTATTTCTTCTTCTTCTTGCCTTTCGTCTTAGAAGTAGAAACCTTTTGGGCAACCATGGCCTATGCCTGAGCACTCTGATGAAATAGCCCCTCTACCGCCTGGAGTTCTGTCAGAAGATCCGTAAACGAATACAATCTTTTATTCATGTTGTAGTTCAGGCGGAACTGCTCAAAACTCCTAGGTAGAGATTGGAGAATGATATCGACCTGGGTTTCCCCATCGATCTCAGCTTCATGGATTTCCAGCTCATTCAAATGAGCCATCATCTTGAGAACATGATCCCTCACAGGTGTTCCCTCGATCATGATGGTCGTCATCAAGTTCCTCATGGCTTCCTTCCTAGCAGCCCGATTCTGGTATCCGAAAAGCTCTTTGAGATTGAGCATCATGTCATAAGCAGTGGGTATGGCTTGATGCTAATGTTGCAGTACATTTGACATAGATGCTAAAATGTAACATCACGCCATCTCATCAGCCTTAATCCACTTCTTATAAGTCTCCTTCTCCTTTTCCTCAGAATCATCTGCAAGCTTAGGAGGGCACTCTTCGAGGAGTACATATTTGTATTCCTCAGTAGTCAAGACAATATCAAGATTCCTCTTCCAATCAACATAATTGGGTCCAGTAAGTTTATTTTCTTTCAGTATCACAGTAAGCGAGTTGAAAGTCATTTTGAAAAACCTAAGAATCACATAGATCAAAACAATAGATTTCAAAAAATTATTGATTCCTCAAACAATAAAATTTTAAAATCAACCAACACCTCAAAACACCGAGAATATCGTATGCCACGATAGTGTGGACGTATACGAATTCTACATTTGTAAGAAGAGGTTTTACCCATTAATTTTACTATCTTGTCAACCTAACTTTTTGACAAATAAAATTAATAGATGGTTCCTCTTTGGCCCTACAAATAAAGGCAGTGACTCCGATGGGGAGGATACTCCTATTTGCATCTAAGTGTTCACCATTACTCGGTACCAAGACAATTATCTTGGGTTATGTGCCTTCCGATGGGGAAGTACACAAGCTCCTTAATAATTTCCTATGACCATATTTGACCCTGTGATCCGCAAATAAACTCATCCAATAGGGAGGAAGGCACTCAGAGCCGACGCGCAAGTTTGTTTGCATCACATGTCAGATCGTAATGGAGGCTGTGAGAATTTATAAAAATATCCCTCTCCCACTTAGTAATTTAAAATTGAGGAATTTTCTAGCCTACGACATGCATATCAAAAAATAAGCAATAAATATGAAAAAGAAATATTTTCCAACTATTATGGATTTTGTCTCCAATATGTCTCCTATTGTATCGCCATCCCGTCTGCTCCTCCCTATGCCATGTACAAGTCATTCGGAGATCCGTGCCGAGAACAACTATTTTAATTTACATCCATCGATCCTATACTCCTCGAAGGAGTGTACATGAAATCTCAAGATCGAAAGTAAACTAAAATAAATGAGTGGCTAAACAATGTCGTACTTAACTACAAAAATTAAATACTAGCCTTGTTAACCCCAAGGATTCAAACAATATTACACACATGCAATCACATACACACATATGACCATAATAGTTGGATCTTATGCCTACAACCAAAGAGTTAGCCTACGCACATCCTACTATCATCCGACACATACAATATATGATAAGTGCATAAAATAACCGAATCCTAAACACACAAAACCGGAAACCGTGGCTCTGATACCACTTGAAGGTAGGAAACTTTGCTTCCCACTTAAACTCGGTTGCTTGTTCATAGCGATCTCATCTTCGTCCCCAGATTAAAAAAATAATCCAAGATAATTAGGGATTACCCAAACTACCATTTCATCGTCGTGCTATTCGATTATAGTGGTTACTTGAACAAACTTGTTGTTCAAGCAACCAACCTCTATTCTTCGAATAGCCGCAGAATAGATGATGTATGGATCACCGATTTTTGCATTTGTATTTGGGGTCCAAGTAAATTTAGCCACATTCCATACATACAATATACAAAGAAACAAACAAGGAAAACAAAACAAGATTTATACCTCTTGTTTACCTCAAGATCTTCTATCGTATGTCCTATCCTCCTCTTGGATGTTGTGTGGGCAACGGTCCTCCAAGAGATGAAGCCTCCTAGATCACGAACTTATTTCCTTGCTCGCTCCGAACAAGAAGAAGTATAGAAATGAAACTCTTCTCTTATCTAGGACCAACCATCAAGCTCCAAGCTTGATGCTTGCTGCCGGCCCAAAGAGAGGTGTAAGGGGTGGATGCCGACCAAGAGCTTCAAGGAACAACCTTAACCCTTGTTTCCACTAGCCAAGGAGAAGAGGAAGGGTGTTGGGACGCCGGCCAAGGATGAGAGGAAGAAGGGAGGCGCCGACAAAAACCCTAGGAAGGAGAGAAAGCCTTGCCGCCCAAGAAGGATAGGAAACCCTAGCTGCCCAATGCCTCCAAACCCTAGCCACCCAAAACCCTAATCCCCTCTTCAATGTCTCTTGCCGCCCCCCCTAGGAGCCTTATTTATAGAGTTGGGCTTAAGCCTCCTTTTAATCTCCACCATCGGTTCTAGGGATTTAATCTCAACCGTCGGATCTAGAGATTTAATCTCAACCGTCGGACTTAGAGATTTAATCTCCACCGTCGGATTTAAAGATTTAATCTCCACCGTCGGATCTAGAGATTTAATCTCCACCGTCAGATCTAGAGATTTAATCTCTATCGTCGAATCTAGAGTTTCATTTTCCATCATCGGATCTAAGCTTCATGAGGGTTTTAATAGGCTACAATATGGACCATGAGGAGGAGTTGGATCTTGGCCACCTAATGGATCCAGCCCATATAAAATCCGATTCATTAATGATAATTCATTCCACTGGTGGATTATCATTGATCTACATCACCAACCCCCATAATTAAATATGGGCTCTATATATTAATTGTACAAATATCGTCCCGTGTTTAAGATCTCGAATGTCCGCTGATTAATTAATTTACTGACTATTAATTAATTAACATCTAACTCCATGAGTAGTATCACTCCACCTTATCATCATGTTGGACCAAGTCCACCTGCAGGATTTAAATGATGATCCTTATGAGCTCCTCAAGGGGACATCATCATCTAAATACATAGGACATAGTTCCCTCCTATAATCAACAACACACCCTGTAAACACTACAAAAAAATTGTTTTTTGGCGACGAAATTTAGCAACGAATTATTTTCGTTGCAAATCTGCAACAAATATAGCGACGAATTTTAGGTTTCATCGCAAATTTGTAACGAAATAAATTTTCGTTGGCAATTTGCGATGAAAAATAAATTCGTTGCAAATTTTTGCAACGAATTATGAATTCGTTGCACATATTTGCGACGAATTTATTTTTTCGTCGCAAATTTGCGACGGAAATAATTTTCGTCGCATAATTTAGCGACGAATTCAGAATTCATCGCAGATATTTAATTTATTTTAAAAAAAATAGAAAACAATTTCTGCTGAACGAGTTATTTTTTAAATATTTTGCAACGAATTCATGGATTCGTTGCAAAACAGCAATGAATCAAGGATTTGTTGCAAAATTAATATTAAAAACTAAATTAACGTTTTAAAAAGTTTAAAATATTTTTTTTAAAAAAATTGCAACGAATCCATGGATTCGTTGCAAATTTGCAACGAATCTTGGATTCGTTGCTAAATTAAAATTAAAAAATAAATTAACGTTTTAAAAAGTTTAATTTTTTTTTTAATTTCCAACGAATCCACGAATTCGTTGCAACAAATTGAACCGAATCCACGGATTCGTTGCAAAATTTAATTAACTTACCCCGCTACCCTAATTTTTTTCCCTTCTCCTCGCATCGCGCCCGAGCCTTAACCTTTCCCCTCTGCGCCGCCGGTCTTCCCCTCGCCTTGCGGCTGCATGCGTTCCGGCCACGACCCGCCCTCCGACCGCTGGCGCACCCGAGGCCGCCTCCGCACCCGAGCCCGCCGCCCCACCCGAGGCCGGCAGCGGGCGCTAGGTCGACCAACGCCGCCCGCCACGACCTGACCGACGCTCATGAGGCCGGCAGCGCCGATGAGCCGGTGCCCTTGTCCGGTCCCGGTCAGCGTGGCCCCGGCCGCGTGAGCGACCCGGCGCGCCCCACCACCGGCCACCCAGCCCATGGCCGAGCGGCAGCGCAGCGCTCGCCGCCGCTTGTCCGGTCGCGTGCCCGGCCAGCCGGCGCTCCGGCCTCGCCACCATCGCCGCCTCGCCCACGCGCCGGCGCGCCTCGCCCGCCAGCCGGCCGCCTTCTCGCCAAGACCGCGAGGATCATCGCTTGTTGTCACTTCCGCAATTGTCCGAGATCGCTGCACACGGCCGGCCGTCCGACACTTCCGCCACTATCAGATCGCGCACTTTGTCCGACACTTCCGGCCGCTGTCCGACACATCCGGCAGCCGCCCGCGAGCCACGCCAGCCGCCGGTAGGCACCAGTTAGGTCTCTGTCCGAGAGGTCCGGCAGTCGCCGCCAGGTAGCCGCCGACAGCCACCAATCGCCGGCTCGGAGACGCCCGCAGCCACCAGTGGTATAATTTTTTTTTTCCTATATTTAACTCCATAACTACAGAAGCTTTATGCTGCTATCCTACTTATTCTGTATCTATATATAGGTAACTGTAAAATACAGAAGCTTTAAGCTGCTAATTTGCCATAGAGATACACATACCAAATAATGCTAAGTACTAAGTTGGAAGAAATATTTTATGATTTTGTTTAGTCACATATAGGAAGTTATGGGATAAAACAAGCAGTTTATAAGGCTTAGATGAGCAAATCATGCACATCTACCTGAGTAATTACAAGCATCTTAAAGTCAGTGGTGGTGGGGGAGCTAGTGTTTAAGGCTTAGATTAGTATTAACTTGTGGTGATACATTTTGAGCCACGCTTGGACCTCATGTGTCAATGAGCTGTCTCATTTGCGACGAATGTTATACATCTACAACATTAATTTGACCTAAATGGCATAATTGCAAAGAGTATCTTTCATGTTCAATAAATTTGATTAGTTTGTTGTCACTGCTTGCTTAGATGAGAGAATTGGCCGATTAACAAAACTCCTAGACCTATGTTAATAATAACTCTCTCATCTAAGCTTATAAAGCTTCTCTATATTATTAGCCCACAATTCACAATTTGGCACTAAATTTAGGGTGTCACAATCACCCCCATTTTAAGTCTTGATGTCCTCGTTAAGACCGAAACCCCAACACATAATTTGAACCATTCCTAATCAGTAGAATGTGAGGCCCAATGGTAGCCACACTATCCCACATGCAGCCATCTCTAACACCACACAATGCCTTGGATTGTGTTCATTTGTGATATTAATTGTCACAATCAACTTAAGTTGTTTAACATTTCAGGCTTAAACATCCCAAAATGTTTAAACCTAAATTAACAGTAAGCTCTCTATACAATCTTTGTTGTCTTTTTGGGTTATGTTTAAAGATTGTTAAACATAGTGAATTCATATGTGAACTAACTGTATATTTGTATTATTGTAATTTCTAGGAGTTTATATTAATATAATTGATTGAAAACAGACATAATGCAGTGTGAAAGGAGTTGGATGTATAATAGGAATTTACAACGTCGGGTTTAATCGATGAATTTATGAGTGGGTTGCAAGAGTTTTTAAATTTCGCTAGTAATGTTGAGTTTATGGATGGTAATCGATAAGGTGTCCGCGGTAAAGTGTCACAATGGTAGATTTTTACCATCTAGCAAAGTTTCAGAGCATCTTTGTAGATTTGGATTCGTTGCAAATTACTATAACTGGACATGTCATGGTGAACCATTTATATCTGATGAAGTTTATGATAGACACAACACACAAGTCTCTAGGGATCAAAGTGATTATAATCAATTAAATCCATATCGAGGATGATATATGATGTAGCAGCCCGAATTTGATTCCCAATCACAAGGTGCAACTTCAAGTTGTCCTCCAATAGTTGAGCAAATGTTTACTAATGCATCACCCTTGGAAGAGGTGCAAGTATCGAGATATCGGTAATATGAATAATGAAGCATATCTCAAATTTCGGAGGTGTTGAGGCCGCAGATGCACCTTTATGGATCAAGTTGTGAGACTCACACTAAACTATCGCTCACCGCAAGAATGTTGAATGTCAAGGTAGAGCATAATGTGTCTCAAGAGTGTTTTAATAATTTTGTTCAAGCTTTTGAAGAGGCATTGCCACAGGATCATATATCTAATGATTTGTACAAAGATGAAAAACCGATGAAAGAATTAGGTCTCCCAAAGGGAAAGAATTGATGTGTGCAGAGATGGTTGTATGTTATATTGGGGAGATGATGCAGATGTGGATGTTTGTAAATCTGAATCAAGATAGGTACAAGAGCACTAGTAGGAGGCAAAGAACGACGTAAATCATATAGTCGCTTGTTTTATTTGCCTTTAACTCCTAGGTTACAAAGGCTTTATGCATCAAAGACAACTGCTGAACACATGACTTGGCATGCAAATCATCGAACAGAAGAGGGACTAATGTGTCATCTATCAGATGCAGAGGCGTGACAAAATTTTGATAGAACATCTCCTGATTTTGCAAAGGAGACTCAAATATTAGGTTAGGTCTCTGGCTTGACGGATTTGCTCCATTTGGTAAATCAGAAGACACTATTCTTGTTGGCGCTTATATTAACTCCGTATAATCTTCACTGGGATGTGCATGAAAACACCGTATATGTTTTTAACATTGGTTATGCCTGGCCCAAAAAATCCGAAGAAGTTAATAGATGTTTATATGCAACCATTGATTGCAGAGCTAAAACAACTATGGGATGAAGGTTTTCCTACATATGACGTTCATACTAATCAGATGTTTGTAATGAAGGCTGCTCTTCTTTGGACCATAAATGACTTTCCGGCTTATGGTATGCTATCAGGTTGGAGTACTGCAGGGATCTTAGGATGCCCAATATGTATGGAGAGATCAAAGTCGATTAGATTGAAGCATGGTAAGAAGCCAAGTTATTTTGATTGTCACAGACAATTTTTACCACTAAATCATAATTTCAGAAGGAATAAAGATGAATTCACTAGGAATCGAATTGAAAGAACACCTCCTCCATTGAGATTGACAGGTCAAGATATTTGGTACAGAGTTCTTCACTTTCCATCTGTTATTGAAGAGCCACATGGTACAACTTATGAATATGGAACCAACCATAAATGGACCAAACGAAGTATATTTTGGGAGTTACCGTATTGGTTTAGTAATTTGATTCATCATAATCTCGATGTTATGCATATTGAGAAGAATATTTTTGATAATCTGATAAATACAGTGATGGATATAACCGGAAAAACAAAAGATAATCTGAATGCAAGAAAAGATATGTGACTCATTTGTAAACGACCCACCCTTGATGTTGATGAAAATAGTAGAGAACCAAAACCAAAGGCAGTTTATACATTGAATAAGGAACAGAGACGTGTTGTTTGTGAATGGTTGAAGTCATTGAGATTTCCTGATGGGTATGTTTCTAATCTTGGGAGATGTGTCGATATGAAGGAATGCAAATTGATGGGTTTGAAAAGCCATGATTGTCATATATTCATGGAAAGACTTATTCCTATTGCCTTTAAAGAACTCTTACCGAATTTTGTCTGGGGTGCCATTACAGAGTTAAGTATTTTTCTTCATGATATATGCTCTACAGTTTTGGGATATTCACACATGGAGAAGTTAGAGAGAGACATTCCAATCATTTTGTGCAATTTAGAAAGGATTTTTCCGCCTGCATTTTTTGATTCAATGGAACATCTTTTGGTTCACTTGCCATATGAGGCCAAAGTTGGAGGACCAGTTCATTATCGATGGATGTATCCTTTTGAAAGGTATAATTCGCATATTCTATACTTCGTTAATATTGCATAAAAATGTTTAATTTTTTTATATATTCATTTCTAATACAATTTGTTATATTACAATCAGATTCTTATATCATTTGAAGAAAAAAGTTAAAAATAAGGCACATGTTGAAGCCTCTATTGTGAATGCATATATTGTTGAGGAAGTAACAACTTTTGCATCATATTATTTTGAGCCTCACGTTCAGACCAAAAGACGGAAATCCGGAAGGAATGATGAAGGTCCTGTCGATCCCAATTTGAATTCATTCTCAATTTTTAATTATCTTGGTCGACCAAGTGGACCGTGTAAGCAACGATACTTAACTGATCAAGAATGGCGGGCAGCCCAGACATATGTTTTACTTAATTGTCCAGAAGTATCGCCATATTTCGAGTTAGTATATATTTCCTATTTCTTCATCAAGTGTTAAATTGTTTATGTTATAATACAATTTTTTATTATAGGATTTTCCAAAACTTATACTCTGAAATCCCGACACGTGACTTTGATCACTGCGATCGAGAATTTGCACCATGGTTCAAATCATATATAGCGATTTTAATTACCTCATTTTTTTTTACACATATCTTAACTTTTAAATAAATATCATTTTCATTTGAGTATAGGTTTATGCTAATCAAACTCACGTTCAGCAAGAATTGCTAATCCATCTATCATGGGGTCCAAAAGCAATGGTACGCACTTGGCCAGCATATTTCATAAACGGATATAATTTCCACACTCAAGAATATGGAAATGGAAAGAGTACAATGAATAGTGGAGTATGTGTTCAGTCTTCCAATGATGGAGGTGCAAGCAATGAATTTTTTGGTTTGCTGGATGAAATTATAGAGATTGATTATCCTGGTCCAGAAATGCGAGTTATCTTATTTATGTGTCGCTGGTTTGACTTTCACGAGGGATGAAGGTGCATCCACAGTATAATTTGGTTGAAATAAATCATAAAAGATTTTATAAGAGATATGAACCATTTATTTTGGCACAACAAGCGATTCAAGTATTCTATGCTCCATATCCTAGTTTGAGGTGTGACAAAAATGAATGGTGGGTTGTTTGTAAAACAAATGCACGGAAAAAAATTGAAGAGCGCTGGCAAGACATTGCATATCAATAAGACAAAGTTACAAATATGTTTCATACTGAGGAATATATAATTCCAACGTTACGAGATCCCAGCGGAGTAGTGATAAACGTGGATGCAACTGAAATTGATGATAATGATGAGGAGGAGGAGGGGGAGGAGGAGGAGGGGGACGAGGAGGAAGAGGAGGAGGAGACCGAGGATGAGGATACTGATGAGGATGAGGAAGATGATAATGAGGACTTTGAAATTTGACGTCTAGGGTAAGTTTTTTTATATATAATTTTAGTTTTAAACTATAATTTTACAAATTTTCTTAGCTCAATTATTTGTTTATATAATGTCTCATTGTTAAATTTATATCTTTTGTCTCTGTATGTTGTGTATATTTTGTTCTTATAGGTTATCAGTGGTGAAATCATCGTAGCTTAGCGCAGTCGCAGTCTCTCATATCTTCATTATGCATATTGTAAGTTTTTCATGTTCTTCATTAAGCATAAAAGTTTAATTTTCTTTATTCTAATTTTGTTTTTGGTTGATAGTTTCGACGTGGTGGACAGAGACGACAGAGCACTAGTAGTGGCGGGCCGATCCACCACCGCCAAAGACTATACCTACTTGCCCTCCTGATCTTCCTGGACCTTCACATGATCAGTCGCCAGTACCATCTCATTCGCCGGCACGACCTTCCCATTCTGATTCACCTGTACCCGCCAGACACTCCTCTACTGAGAACATCGAAAGTCGACCATATATATTTCCGATTGGAGATTCGTAAGTAATATAAGTATTATAATTTTTAAACTATCTTAATTATTTATTCAATTTTTTTTTACTTTATCATAGGTTTGAAAATTCTGTACCTGTTATTCGCGAGATCAATAAAATCGTGAATAACTATTGGAGAGGAGACTCTTTGTCATACTCGAGCACGCCAGGACCTACAAAAGAATTATGGTGGTGCGAGTTTCAGGTATAATTGATTCATTTTATATATTAAATAAGTGATTATATAATCAATTGTTTTTTTTCCATCTCAGCGGAGATTTATTTGGGACCCTACTCAAGACTTGGAAGTTAAAAGAATTTTTAAAAAAAATGTGGCGATCATATCCGGCATGTATTGAGTCATGCCAAATCTACTGGAAAAAAACCCGCCTGTGTCACGTCAGAAAATTGGAGTAAAATCTCCAATTATTGGCAATCTGATGAGAGCAAAAAAAGAAGTCAACAGAATAAATTAAATCAAGCATGTAATTCTGGAGACTTATCTGCAACATATGCGGGAGGATCTATAAATATCGAGGAGCATTCACGTAGATTGGTAATTTTTAAATTCTACAATTAGTTTTTAAATATATTTTAGATTATTATTTTATTTCTAACATTCTTATATTTAGTCTAAGGATTTGGGAAAGGAGCCGGAATTTATAGATACTTTCGTTCGCACTTTCCAAAAAAAAGATAAGACTTGGAGTGGAGATAGAGATCGAGCAATTAAGGTTTGAATTAATCTTTAAATTTACTTTATAACTTTAATTCTGTTAGTTATGTAAATGCTCTGATTAAAATTTTAATTTTGTGTAGGAGAGATATGATCAGTTATCCTCATCTCAGAGAATTTCAGGAGATGACGGTGATACTGAGGGATCTGAGCCATCTGTTAGTAATAATTTAGATTTATGGCTTGAGGCGAGTGGAGGATCAAAAGGGGGAAGGATATTAGGTATGGGTTCTCTGAGCAGAATGCATAATGCTCCTCGTAGATCTATTTCTTCTACTCCACCAGCAGTAGCGGCACAGATACATAACTTAACTGAGGAGGTTAGCAATTTGAAGGGCATAATACATGAAAGAGATCAGCAAATTCTAGAAATATAACAACAAAACTCACAAAGGGATCAAGAAATGATAGAAATGCGACGACAACAAGCCTTTCTTATGCGACAGTTTCAGCAATTTAGTTCTGGTCCAAGTCATATTCCTCCGAGTCATGACGATGATGGTGGCGACGATGATGATATTGTATGCATGTTTTTAATTAGTACTTTTAAAATTTTTTAGTTTATTGAGTTTGTTTATTTTTCTTTAAACAGGAATGATCGATGAAGTTAATCCTTATGGCGGTTGCAAATGCACATCATTGTAAGTCTTTGCATATTTATTTCGTGTTAGTATATAGTTTTTTTTTAATGTATGATACTTTTTGTTTGTTTCTTTTCTAATGCAGGTAGAAAAATGTCGGCGATTGCTTACCAGATTCTATTTTCTTTTTTCTTTCCCATGTGTTTAGATCTTTTGTAGACATTGTTATTTGGATATCAAAACTATGTTGATGTTTGAAATGTTGTAGGATATAAGTTTTTATTTGGAATGTTGTATTGTTCTTAACTGATTGTGTTTCTTTGTATTTATTTGGATATGATTGAATATTATTTTGTTGTATTGAATGTGTGTGTGTTTTGTTTGTATTGAATGTATTTATTTGGATATTAGAACTTATTGTGTTTTGTTGTGTGTGTATGAAAATTTGTATATACGATAGAATATCGAAACGGATGAAATCTGTTAAAAAAAATTTTATTTAGCGACAAAAATACAAATTCGTTGCTAAATTCTGAGAAATCTGCGACGAATTTTACGACGAATTAAATTTTCGTCGCAAATTAGCGACGAATTTAGCAACGAATACAACTTGCGACAAATTTTGCAACGAATTTTGCGACGAAATTTGCGACGAAAATAAAATTCGTCGCAAATTTTTGCAACGGAAAAAAACTCATCGCAAAATATTGAACTTTGCGACGAATTTTGCGACGAATTTAGCGACGAAATTTGTGACGAATTTCTATTAGTCGCAAATTGACCAACGAATTTCTTATTTCGTCGCAAAAATTACCAACGAAAAAATTAATTCGTCGCAAAATTTGGTTTTTTGCGACGAATTTGTATCAGTCGCCAATTTACCAATGAATTTCTTATTTCGTCGCAAAAATTACCAACGAAAAAAATAATTCGTCACAAATTTGCGACGAATTTTTAATTCGTCGCAACCTTTTGCGACGAAAATTGCGACGAATTTTTGAAATCTTGGTAACTTCTGCAACAAAATTAGTGACGAAATTTTTAATTCGTCCCTAATTTTCGTCGCTAAAATTTGTCGCAAAAATTCGTCGCTAATTTTGTCGCTATTATTTGCGACGCTCTATTCGCAACAAAAATATTTTTGTCGCAAAATTCATCGCTAATTTATTTTGCAACGAATTTTTTTTTAAAATTCGTCGCTAAATTCGTCGCTAATGACTGTTTTTTTTGTAGTGAAATAATATCATTTCCCAACTTATCAGGCCTATTGATTTAACCCATAAATCTCGCCCATTGGTAAATCAACGAAATAAATATTAAGTACATGTGCCCGTTATTATATCGGGATCAAGAGCATGTACACCATAATATCTGAGGTCCGATTCAATTATGTAGTTAGCAATAAATTGAATAACCTCTAATTTGGTCTTGCTCAATACACACAAAGTATACTAGTGTAATTCTATGGTCAAGACAAACCAATACCAAATAACACTACAACCATTCCAATGGTTTATCCATAACCATCTCAGTTGTGGGCCTTTACTTATACTTTACAAGGAACTGATAACATGATCTCCCGAGTGACACTGCACACCATGTTATCAACAATGTAATGTATTAGACAATATGCATAACCATAAATACGCAAACAATGATCATGTGATTCTTATTTCTAAATAAAGATATTCATACAAAAGATAGACTTTTCAGTATACATCTCAACACAGTCGGCCTTCCTCCTTTGGGTCGACGCAAATGCTCTACCAAACTGTCCAGTTTTTCTAGGCAGCTTGTTTCCTTTCATGTCGGAGCATCATTTAGACGACGTTTGGAGCTCCGACAGTGGCTACCTTATCGGGGATTCGTTCTTCGGTAATCCTCATAGGTGGAGGACCAAGTATTCGTCAATCAGTTGACGAATACCTCTCCGAAGAAGTGAGTTTTGGGGACTCATTTTCAAATCCAAATTTTGATTCAGATTGTGATCTTCCCACGATCACATCGTCTTCGACACGAGGCTAGTGACTCCTATGTAGATGAGGCTTGTAGCTTGGTGAAGCTATCCTGACGGTACTCGATGTGGATACGAATAGAGGCAATTCTAGCGAGAGTTGCTGCGGTTGATGTCATTCCCGCTGCATGTAATACGTCAGGTATAACTAGTATAATTTCCTTTTATTGTAAAATTTGAAACTGAGATTATGTCTACACATGTTGTAGTATGCATGCGTGTAATATGTGTATTGTAATAAATTAGATTTATTGCCTTTTAATTCTTCTGTTGTGCATATGTTTACGAAACATGTTTGGACACACACTCGTCGCGGTGCCGGAAACCCAACACGATGTTCCTTCGACTTGTTGTATTCAAGTCATCTTGGTCATGAAGACATATGCTTTGACATCTTAAGAAAGCATCTCCGAGGAGATGTGGACCCGTAATGATTGGGTATAAGTCGAAGTGGCCAAAGGTGTTTGAATAGTCTATAAAAAATTCACCACTCCTTGCGAGGAAATGTATACCCATGGCCTCTCGTCGGATTGTTACTAAAATCTTTGGCCAAAGCATTACATGTTTAGAGTATGGTACACTTGGATACATGTGCAGTAATTATAATCAGTAGGATGATGAAATGATACTTGGGCTAGGTGTGACGTAGTTGACCTAGTGGGGACTGACAATTTTGTTGGGATGTATACTGAAAGCCATGTCTTTGTATGGACATCTTCATTTTGAAATAAGAATCACATGATCATTGTTTGTATATTTATAGTTATGCATATTGTCTAATACTTTACATTATAGATAACATGATGTGTGGTGTCGAACAAAAGATCATGTTATCAGTTCCTTGTAGAGTATAAGTAGAGGCTCACAACCAAGATGGTTTTGGACAAACCATTGGCATGGTTATAGTGTAATTTGGTATTGGTTTATCTTGACCATAGAATTATACTAGTACACTTTGTGTGTATTGAGCAGGACCGAATTAGAGGTGATTCAATTTATTGCTAACTACATAATTGAATCGGACCTCAGATATTATGGTTTACATGCTCTTGATCTCGATATATTAACGGGCACATGTACTTAATATTTATTTCATTGATTTACCAATGGGCGAGATTTATGGGTTAAATCAATAGGCCTGATAAGTTGGGAAATGATATTATTTACATAGTGTGTCGTTGATTATAGGAGGGAACTGTGTCCTATGTATTTGGATGATGATGTCCCCTTGAGGAGCTCATAAGGATCATCATGTAAATCCTGTAGGTGGACTTGGTCTAGCATGATGATAAGGTGGAGTGATACTACTCATGGAGTTAGATGTTAATTAATTAATTAACGGACATTCGATATCTTAAACACGGAGAGATATTTGTACAATTAATATATGGAGCCCATATTTAATTATGGGGTTTGGTGATGTAGATCAATAATAATCCTCCAGTGGAATGAATTATCATTAATGAATCGGATTTTATATGGGTCGGATCCATTAGGTGGCCAAGATCCAACTCCTCCTCATGGTCCCTATTGTAGCCTATTAAAACCCTCACGAAGCCTGGATCCAACAGACACGATTAAAAGGAGACTTGGGTGAAATCTATAAATATGGTTCCAAGGCTTGGGCGGTAAGAAAATCTTGGGAGTGCTAGGGTTTGGAGTTTCTAAGGGTTGGACGACAACTAGGTTTGGCTTCTCCCTTAGGCCCAGCAGCAACATAGGAAAAGGATAAGAGTTTCATCTTCTCCTTGGTTCTTGGCCGACTTCTCCTTCTCCTCTCCTAGGGAGGCTCCTTCTTCCCTCAAGTCTTGGCCGGCGGCAACAAGAGCTCACCTCTTGGCCGGCGCCCACCTCTCCTTCTTCCTCTCCTTGGCCGGCGGCAACAACCAAGCTAGGTGGCTTAGTGGTCGACACTAGATAGGAGGAGAAGAGTTTTGGTTATATTCTCTTGTTCGGAGCGAACAATGAAGGGAAGACACGCGATCTAGGAGACTTCGACTCTTGGAAGATCGTCACCCACACGACGTCCAAGAGGAGGATAGGACATACAATAGAAGATCAAGAGGTAAATAAGAGGTATAATCTTATTTGTTTTGATTTTAGTTCTTTTGTATCATGTATGTGGTTAATTTACTTGGCCCCGATGATAAACACAAAAACTGGCTATCCGTACATCATTTATTCCGTGGCTAATCGAGGAAAAGAGTTAGGTTGCTTGAACAATAAGTTTGTTCAAGCGATCACTCAAATCGAATAGCACGATGATGAATCGGTTGTTTGGGTAATCCATTTTTGTCAGAGTTTTTTTTTAATCCGAGGACGCGAGATAGGATTGCCATGTACAAGCGACCGAAGTGAAGCTTCAACCTTCAAGTGGTATTAGAGCCACGGTTTCTGGATTTGTGTGTTTAGAATTCTGTTACTTTTATGCACTTATCATATATTATATGTGTCGGATAATAGTAAGATGTACGTAGGCTAATTTTTTGTTTGCAGGATGATGTCGATGGTCGCGACCTTAAATCCCGCGACGGAGACGATCGAAGACTCAAAGTACGCGCTCGTGCTCAACTCCCGCAAGTGCATGAATGTTGTCAAGTAATAAATAGATTATCGATCCACAGGGATTGAGATTCGAGTACCAATACACTAAGTGGTTGTGGTTGTTCGGACGAAATCTCAATGAGAGTCGGTTGGTGAGGACTATCAGAGGACCCTACTCAGTGCGGTGTCACACGGAGGAGGAAAAGAGTGTGTCGGGGTCTTAAAAAGGCGATTCTAAGACTTCGGTTTCACTTGTGTACCATAGAACAACGTTGTCAATTGGTGTCGTCCATACTTCTACTAACGGTTTTGGGGAAGGGACATCATACACTCACCCACAGAGCCGCCGCATTTTCCGGGAGCTATCCTCGCCCAAAAGGACGGAATAGAGGGTACGAGGATGCCAAATCAATCCTTGCGGTGGACCGTTTCTGATTTCACCGCTCCCTTCTCCCCGCAGTTATGGGAGGTCAGGTTTACCCCGAGGTTCCTTGATCAAACCTCCTAAATCTAGATTGCGAGGGCTGTCACCACCTCGTATCACCTAAGCATAGTGGAAAGAAAGCCAAATACACGTAGGTATAATAAAGAGCAACATCCAATTGTCAAATCAAACTTTTGGCCAGAATTTAATATGAAGCAACATTGTCTATGAACACAAGCTACTCCCTAATTATAGAATCAAAAGTTCTACTCCATAAATGTGAAGGAAGAATCACAACACATGTTTAAGTTCAATTACAATAGAAAGAGAGTGCAGAAATAGAGATTACAATGCGTTGTGACCTTCTCTTCCGCCGTTGTATTGCAAGTGGTGGACCTCCGGCGACGTTCCTCCTCCCTGCTGTTTGGCCGAAGGTTTTTGGGGCTTCGGCGTGCCATCCTAGCCATCGTGCCTCCTCCCTAGGGTTTGGCCGGAGCCATCCTTATATAGACGTCGCCTCGGATCGGTGCGAAATCAGGAAAAAACCCTAGTCGCGCAACTCCATCGGGTCACGACACGACCGTGTGTTTCCACACGGCCAGGCCGTGTGCAGCCATGGTGTGATGATCTTCGCCCATCGGACACGACCGTGTGAATTAACATGCCCTGGCGGTGTCCCACTCTGGGTCTAGCATGAAATGTCCTTCTTTCGCTCCGAAAACAAGTCTTTTCCGCCAGAAAAGCCAACCTGCATTCAAAAGAACAATGTGTTGGTGTAGTCGGCCCAGGTCACGATTGACCAGGACTCGAGTCTGGCTCGAGTGATGTTTTGATGTGTTTTGATGTTTCGACAAAAACATATGACAATATAATTGTCAAGGAAAGTCCAAGCATGGGTCTTGGCAAATGGAAAGTCCAACATGTGTTGGCAAGGAAAGTCTAAGCATGGGTCTTGGAAAATGGAAAGTCCAACATGAGTTGGCAAGGAAAGTCCAAGCATGGTCTTGGCATGGAAAGTCCAACATGGGTTGGCATTTGAAGTCCAAGGGGATTAATATTGGCGGCATAAAGTCCAAGCGGTAGTCTTGGCAGCATAAGTCCAATGGTTGGCGGCGTAAAGTCCAAGCAGAGTCTTGGCGGCGTAAGTCCAATGTGCCTTGGCGGTGTAGACACCGTTAGCATGACATAGCCGATGGAAGCACCTGAAGGCTAGCGTGATGGATGAACAAGTCATGGATGACTTGGAGGGATCCGAGAGGCATGAGGCTGATGGAGGTGGCTAGAAGGCTTAGGTCTAGGCTAAGGGTGGTCTAGCAAGTATGGGGGAACCATACTTGAGTTAAAACCTCATGTTTGAGGTGTGCCAGTCGACTGGACCGAGTCAACTAGGGTTTGACTGCGGGTTATGGCCTAGCTCGCGCCATAGGTTGGCGATCGGCCGATTGTGTGATCGATCGTGGTGCTCGAGAATTCGGCCACAGAATGGAGTCGAGACTCGACTGGTCAAGTGAGGACTCCATCAGTCGACTGATGGTCACAATCAGTCGACTGATGGTAGTTCCGTTGGACTTATCCAACGTGGAACTAGCCGTTGTCTCACGACAACAGTGGCATCAGTCGACTGATGGTCCCGATCAGTCGACTGATCGACTTTTTCCAGCACAGGTTGAAGCTATATATGGAGCTCGTGATGGAGGAAAAAGGAATCGGTTCTTGAGGGCTATTGGGGCGATTTGTTGGTGCAAATCAGGTCTCCAAGTGCAAGCAAGCAACCAAGCATTCAAGCAATCAAAACAAGTGTTGTAAAGTCTTTTCTTTACTTGTATTTCATATTCATTATTGTAATTGCTTGTATTTGTATCTTATTGTTGTAAGATTACTTGTAAGGGGTTTCTCCACCCTTGACTTGTGTCAAGAAGGAATTTTTTTAGTTAGTGGTGTTTGTGGCATCGCTAGGGTTCGTACGAACCCAATCCGTGGAGTAGGAACCGGTTCGGTTCCGAACCACGTTATATGCTCTTGTTGTGATTTGTGTTGTGTCCATTTCGTTATTGCTTTTATCATTATATATATTCCGCTGCGCTAACGAAATTGTAGACACGAACGAGATTGAATTCCATCCACGATCGGGCGAAACGCTATTCACCCCCCCTCTAGCCGTTCCAATATTCCTAACAAGTGGTATCAGAGCCCGGGGCTCTTCTACGGATTAACAACCCGGAGTCAAGAAGCTAGAGGGAAGAATATGGAATTTGAAGAAAGATTGGGTGACGACGTCAACATTCCACCTTCCTTCAACCGTGAACATTTTGCGTATTGGAAAGGTAGGATGGAATATTTTCTAATGACGAATATAGAAAATTGGTTTGCCGTGACTATAGGTTTTGATGCTCCGAGAGGAGAAAACGGCGAAATCCTCAAGATGAAGAGATGGACCGAGGAGCAACGGAAAAAATTCAAGACAACCATTAAGGTAACAAAAATGTTGATTGATTTGATACCTAACGATATTTTGTCCAAATTACGAAGCTATAGGGATGCTAAGGAGTTGTGGAACAAGTTGATCAAGTTCCACGACAATCCCGAATCGGTCCAAGAAGACTTGGAAGAGGAGGAGACCGAAGAAGAATCATCTTCATCCTCACAAGAAAGTGAGGAGTCAACTTCCGGGTCGGAAGAGGTGGAGGAAGTGGAAGAAGCATCCACCTTAAGGATTGAGGGGGAGGAGAGAACCTTCATACCGGAACATCAAGAAGAAGAAGCTTCGACATCCGGTCAAGATGAAGAAGCTCAAAATTCAACTCCGGCACCTACCACCACCCTAGGTAACTCAAACACTTTATCTTCCAATAAAAATCATATTATGTGTTTTGAGTATAGGGAATTTGGGCACTATAAGAGCAAGTGCCCAAAGAAGGTTAGGAAAGCTCCACCGGCACCAAAGGCCAAGGATGCCGGTCCCTCAAGTCAAAAGAGCAAGGAGCATATTATATGCTTCAAGTGCAACTCAAAGGGACATTATCGGAGTCAATGTCCAAGGGGAAAGAAGAAAGGGCAAGAAGGAGCAACACAAGTAGGGGGAGCCTCCAAGGCAAACCCTAAGGTAAAATTTATTAATGCACCTTCAATTTCTAGGGATAAGAAGCATGCTAGGAATAATTTTAATAGTCTTGCTATTGTGCATGAAAAGCATGCTAGAAATAATAGATATATTTTCCTAGGAGCTAAGAGTGTTCACTTAGGAAATAAGAAGAAATTTGGGACTAATGTCCCTAAAAATATATTACCTAAGGAAAGCATTAAGAAAATAGGAGAACATCTAGGCTTTAATGCTAAGAAATCTAGACATATGCCTAGAAATAAAAATATCTCAAGAGAAAATGAAAAATCAAAAATTGAGATATTAGAAAAGGAAAATCAAGCCTTGAGATCAAAGCTTGAAAATCTTGAAAAGACCCTTAAGGTTATGCAAAATCAAATGCAAGGGTCAATTAGTCAAACTTCTAGGTCCAAAAGTCAAAGTCAACACCTAGGACCTAAGAGTCAAAAGTCAACCAAGGGAAAGCAAGGTTTGGGTCACAAACCTAAGCCTAAGGTGGCTTACCATAGTGTTCCATTTGATTATGGAACACAAACTAGGTCTAGGAAGACTAAGGTCAATAGGGAAGTCATCCCTAGAGTTGACCAAGGCTTGTGCCTAGTGGCTAAGGTTTCTAGGAAACCTAGGGTGGCCACTAAGAAGGTTGCAAGGGGAGTTACCCCTAGAGTTAACCTAGGTAAGACCCAAATGACCAAGGCTAATAAGCCTAGGAGGGTCATTAGGAAGGTATCTAGGGAGGTTATCCCTAACGAATACCTAATTAACCCTAGGAGCTCAAACCGGTTTTGGGTTCCTAAGAGCGTGATTGATTCACGCTAGGTAGGTTTAGGGTGTGCCAACCTTGATTGGATGAGTAGTTAACTCAACCATGGTAAATGTGGCACTTTAGGATATTTTCAAGGTTATGGATACCTTGGAAAAAGATTTGAATTAACATCCTAAAAGATTTTAGGGTGTGCCAATATTATTTGAGAAGCTTGATAAAATGGTCAAATTGGCACAATTTAGGTTTAGAGGTCGTAGTGTGCCATTTTGGGTTTTTGGAACACTTGGGAAAATTTAGGTTAATATGGCAAAATATACTTAATTATATCAAATGACAATTAATATTAAAATTTAGGTATACTTATACCTATACTTTTTACTTGCCATGATTTGTTTGCCATATGCCATGACATGACATCATGTTTATGTTCTATCATTTATATGTCATGAGTATGCTTAGGGATTAAGGATAAATGTCATGTGTTTTTAGATTTCATATTATGTCATGACATCATGATCATTGGCCATGCTTAATTATTGTTATTATTATGCCATGATCATTTCATGCACTTAATTGATTAAAATTGATATAAGGACTATGGCATGACTTGGAGTCCCATTTATAAGGGAATCAAGTAGAGTTGTCTTAGGAAAATGCATGAAACCCTAGATTAAATGAACCAAAACTCACATCTCACATCCAATTGATATGTATGTGTATTTATACACCCTAGGTACATGTGAGATGCTAGGATATGAGTTAAGTTCAAGGTGCATAGTTTTTGCATCCAGATGAACTAAAACTCATCTAATTTTATTTGTGGATCATTGGGAGAGCTTGTGTACAAGTGACATACATAGAGCCCAAGGAATATGATCCAAGATAAGGTTTTGAAAACATTTTAAAATCATTTTGAAAAACCTTGGTGAAGTCTATCTTTTGATAGCAATCACCATTGATGAAGTTGATACAAAGTAGGGCCAAAACATTGAAAATTTCAATGGTTTTAAACTTTGTACCAATTTCACTATTTAATGGGTAAAATAATTTTCAAACATTTCTCACCCATTGTATTAGTCATAAGTATTATACGTATCAAATTTCGTGATTTTTCGATATACGTATAATTAGTTATGATTTTTCAAAACTCATTTCTGATAACTGAAAATCGGGATTTTCAATTATCGACCTCGGTGGCGGATCGGCAATGATCGATGGAGGTTCCAATGTCGATTTCAATCACTCGATCGTAGCTCGATTTCGGAGTAAACAAGGTTGTTTAACCCAATTTCAGCTACGGTTATGGTCCCTAATCACTCCTAACCCTAGGATATGCTTTGAGAAGCATTATAAAGGGTGTAAATCCATTGGATATGGATTAGGAGAAGTATTTGGGGTTTGTATCAATTTTAAGGTGTTGGAAAGTTCAATGTTGAATTTCTAACCTTAATTTTGATGGTTTAGAGTTCCTATTGGCTTAGGGACTTCCCAAGGACATTGTTGGTGCAATGGTCAAGGGGGAGCAAGCCTTTAGGGGGAGGTATCCATCTTGGAATGATGGATGTGTTTTTCTCCTTGAAAAGGAGAAGTTATTGGGAGAATATGACATCAATTGGGAAATTGATGGGGACTTTTGAGAGACCCAATTTGGAAATTGGGAGAGTAAATAGGATTGTCTCTCTTGAGTGATATTGGACTTATCACTAGGAAGATGGTAGGCAACCTAAGTATTTTTGGACCAAGGGGGAGATTGTAAGATCTCATTGGGACATGAGACATTGCCCCTCTTGGGGAGACACCTTTTTGCTATTAGTCAAAAAGGGGGAGAATGTTTGGGGGAAAACATTTGGAGAGTATTTACCAATTTGGGATAATTGGTAAAGGATTGGAGTTAGTATTCTAACTCAATTATTTGTTTGGTTTTTGTCAAACATCAAAAAGGGGGAGATTGTTGGTGCAGTCGGCCCAGGTCACGATTGACCAGGACTCGAGTCTGGCTCGAGTGATGTTTTGATGTGTTTTGATGTTTCGACAAAAACATATGACAATATAATTGTCAAGGAAAGTCCAAGCATGGGTCTTGGCAAATGGAAAGTCCAACATGTGTTGGCAAGGAAAGTCCAAGCATGGGTCTTGGCAAATGGAAAGTCCAACATGAGTTGGCAAGGAAAGTCCAAGCATGGTCTTGGCATGGAAAGTCCAACATGGGTTGGCATTTGAAGTCCAAGGGGATTAATATTGGCGGCGTAAAGTCCAAGCGGTAGTCTTGGCAGCATAAGTCCAATGGTTGGCGGCGTAAAGTCCAAGCGGAGTCTTGGCGGCATAAGTCCAATGTGCCTTGGCGGTGTAGACACCGTTAGCATGACATAGCCGATGAAATCACCGAAGGCTAGCGTGATGGATGAACAAGTCATGGATGACTTGGAGGGATCCGAGAGGCGTGAGGCTGATGGAGGTGGCTAGAAGGCTTAGGTCTAGGCTAAGGGTGGTCTAGCAAGTATGGGGGAACCATACTTGAGTTAAAACCTCATGTTTGAGGTGTGCCAGTCGACTGGTGCCATGTGGCAGTCGACTGGACCGAGTCAACTAGGGTTTGACTGCGGGTTATGGCCTAGCGATCATCGCCATAGGTTGGCAATGATCGCTCAGCGATCGGTGATCATGTGATCAGTCGACTGGTGCTCGAGAATTCGGCCACAGAATGGAGTTGAGACTCGACTGGTCGAGTGAGGACTCCATCAGTCGACTGATGGTCACAATCAGTTGACTGATGGTAGTTTCGTTGGACTTATCCAACGTGGAACTAGCCGTTGTCTCACGACAACAGTGGCATCAGTCGACTGATGGTCCCGATCAGTCGACTGATCGACTTTTTCCAGCACAGGTTGAAGCTATATATGGAGCTCGTGATGGAGGAAAAAGGAATCGGTTCTTGAGGGCTATTGGGTCGATTTGTTGGTGCAAATCAGGTCTCCAAGTGCAAGCAAGCAACCAAGCATTCAAGCAATCAAAACAAGTGTTGTAAAGTCTTCTCTTTACTTGTATTTCATATTCATTATTGTAATTGCTTGTATTTGTATCTTATTGTTGTAAGATTACTTGTAAGGGGTTTCTCCACCCTTGACTTGTGTCAAGGAGTTTTATTGGTTAGTGGTGTTTGTGGCATCGCTAGGGTTCGTACGAACCCAATCCGTGGAGTAGGAACCGGTTCGGTTCCGAACCACGTTATATGCTCTTGTTGTGATTTGTGTTGTGTCCATTTCGTTATTGCTTTTATCATTATATATATTCCGCTGCGCTAACGAAATTGTAGACACGAACGAGATTGAATTCCATCCACGATCGGGCGAAACGCTATTCACCCCCCCCCCCTCCCTCTAGCCGTTCCAATATTCCTAACACAATGAGCAGACCTCCGAACTAGAAAATAGGAAATACATTCAAAAAACAGAGTAACTTATGCATGAAACTGAAGCAAAATGTAGCAAGATGTGAGCAAAAACTACTCCTAACACCCTATATATTTTGCTCACATCACTTCCCCCAGACTTAAATCTTTGATTGTCCTCAAGCAAACCTCAGTGCCATAAAATTAAAAAAAAAAAGATAATGTTCCATAATGAGCATGCTAACTAAATTTATCTGGTGGTATTTGCAATCAAAGCAAAATAGATACGTTTTAAAAAATTCACTAAGTTAACTCCTCGTGCTTGTGCTAGGCGAATCATTCTTAGGGGATGCCCGTTCCATGGTGAGTTAAGTCGTTACCCCATAGCTTTCCTAATGTTTCTGGCTCTTAGGCACTTACCTGCCCAAAGCGAGGGTCGTTCCCTAGATCTAGCATAAAGTCTCAAAGGCGTGCTCAGTATTGAGAGAAATTGGGAGGTGTTTCCCCAGTAACCTAACTCGGTCTCAAAGGGGCACCTAGCCATTTCCACCGACGACAACTATTTTTTTATCCCTCATAATCTTTTTTTTTAGCTCACAGGGATTTTGATTTTTTCGAATGGGCTTACACAATCCGAGCATCTCTAGTAACTAAAATGCTAAACCTAGAGTCACCTATGGATTCTGAAGTACTAGTCTATTGAAGTGAATCATAACTAGGTATGTACTAAATCCTCCCTGTCAGACTGTTCGACATGTGTAAGTGCAAAAATAGAGCTAATCAGTGTAAGTCTAGAACATTCAATAGAGCACATAGAATAAAATACCACAAGATAAATAGAGTCAAGCTACCTATGGGAACAACTCATGCAAGAAATTTAGAAAAAAAATACTACTGAGGTAGCTTTTAAGACACAAAAAATTAAGTACCGAAAGGAACTAAACAACTCATGCATGCATGAACAAATGAAAATACCAGAAAGAAACTACTACTAGGAAAACAAAACAAAATAGGATTTTGGTGCCCCCCCCCCCCAAGACTTAAACAAAAGTATACCTCTAATATGGTGGACGAGGTGGAAAGTCTGGGAGCTTGGGCATCTCTGGATCCTGGAAGAACCTGCTGCTGAGCCGCTAATGCCACATATACATGTGGTCGGTGGATGCACGGCCGCCGGCGCTCCTCCTCCTAGCCCATCAGGTTGGCTGCGGTATATCCGCCGCATCTCCCGCATGTAAGTCGCCTCATCCTGGCGATGAGTAGCCTCCTCCTAGAAGTATATGTGGGCCTCATGGTAGAACTCCTCTGCTCACTGGAAATGCTCCCGGAATCCCTGGAACTTCGCTTGCTGGTAGGCGTTCTGCTCCTCCCATCGCTGCCACTGCGTCTGCTGCTCAGTGTAGATGTCGTTGAGGCACGATTGGAACTCCGAGAAATCATATGCTGACATACCTGCATCCTACTCAAAAGTAGAAAAAGATGGTGGCACAGGTGTAGGCACATGTCGGCGTGGACTAGGTGGGCTCCTATGTATGTGTGGACAGGAGGGAGAGTGGTACAAAGGTGAAGAGATGGGCGCTGATGTGGATGGTCCCTCATTTGGAGGGGACTCCACTATCAGGTCTAAACGCCAATTGGCGCGTATAGCTATGGTGGTACGATCCGGGTCGGGGAGCCTGAGGGCCGTAAGATTTTTCCTTACAAAGCATAAGGAGTCTCCTTCTCTTACAATCATCTTCATGGCTATGCATACTCCTAGGTCGATCCTAGGGCTCCCCTCTATACTCTCCAATGTTGTGTAGTCGTACCCCATCCTATAACAAATGTGGGTAAGTAGGCCTCCCACATGGATCTCTCCGCGTGCTGATTTGCCCATCTTCACTAAGTGTCTGATGAAGTGGGACCCTACATCGATGTTACTCCTCTCTTGTAGCATGTCCCATAGGCAAAGTAGCTTATTGGCTCTCACTACATCGTCACTCTCCCCACAACCAAATATAGTACTGGCCATGACACGATGAAGGTATCAAAAGATGGGGTTTTGGAGGCGCGACGCTTTGGCCCTAGAAGGGTCATAAACGTGCTCCCCTGTCAACTTAGTCCAAATCAAACGAGAGTTGTATCCATTAGGGGTTCTTCTCTCTCCCCCACTTGGCAAGCCAAAGCATGAGTTCCATTGGTGAAGGGTTCACTCATGCTCAATATTAAAAAGCCTAAAAGTTATCTTACCCTCCACGCTCTCTCTACCCGTTAAAACTTTCGCCTTTAAAGAACTCAAAAATTTCAAAACTATCCTAGGATAGGTTAGGTGCCTTATTCCCATAATCTCATCCCACCCCATTTTTGCAAATAGGGTTTGCATGTCACCCAACAAACCTAAAGATTCTAGCAAATCCTCATCTAAGTACCTAGCAGCAGTAAGTTTATGAGTAGAGAGCATATTAAACCTATCTCTATGCTCATTATTGCGAAAAAGTAGAGGGGGTAGGGCCTTACCCTCTTCCGTAGTTTGAGGAGCGTTAGATCTTCTTGTTTGTCGCTCCGAGGCACCGGATCAAAATGCTACGGTCTTGGTCCTCCTCATCCTTGCTCCTTTTGGCTTCTAAAGAGGTTGAAAATGCTTATAGAGGAAGGGGAAAATGAAATCACACGGCTAGGGCAAGAACTTTTGAAGCACATGACGCAAATGAGGTTAAAACACACGGCTCGCCCCTTTTATCCTTTCATGCCACAGCCGTGTGAAAACATACAGCCAGGCCATGTGCGCCTCTGGTCAAGCAGGAATGGTCGTGGGAAAACACACGGCTAGGCCATGTGCCCCCATTTTTTGCCCCTTTCATACACCATGGCCCGAATTTCTTCATACACTTCGCTGTGTAGACTAATATGGGTTTCATTTTTGCCTAACAAAGTTCTTTTCTACTCCTAACTCTAAATGTGATGGAAATCAAAACTAAAATCTAACACATGTATGCAATGCAATAGAAAAGGAAAAATATACAACTAAACTTGGTTTGCCTCCCAAGAAGTGCTTTGTTTAAGGTCGTTTAGCTCGATCGCACTCTTCTATCAACTTGGCTCCGGTGGTTCAGTGAACCTCCATTCATCCATCTCGGGATCTGCGTCTGGAGGTTCTGACTTCAATCTGCTAATCATGAAGCCATCAAAGTAGGAATCTCTTTGCTCCGAAAGACTAAAAAGGATGATCTCCCCGTCTACCTCCAGGGAGATTGTTGGGTTTCCGGCACCGCGGCGTGTGTGTGTTCAATCATGTTTCGTAAACATGAGCACAGCGGAAGCAATAAAAATAATAAATACTCCTATTTATTACAACACACACAACACACGCATGCTATTACAACAAGTGTAGACATAACCGTAAATTAAAATTGCAATAAAAGGAAATTAAACTACGTTATACCTTCCGTATGACGTGTAGCGGGAACGGCATCAACCGGAACGATCCTCGTAAGAATCGTCTCTATCCGTATCCACGCCGAGCTCCTCGGGATGACTTCGCTAAGTCACGAGCTTCGCTCTTCGTGACGGGTTACTAGCCTCGTGTTGAAGACGACGTGATCGAGAGATGATCACGATCCGAATCCAAATTCGATCCAAAACGAAGTTCTCAAAACTCGCTTCTCCGAGAGGTATTCACAACCGCTTGACGAATCCTTCGCCCTCCACTCAGAGGATTACCGGAGATCAAATCCCGTATGTTAGCCGCTGTCGGAGCACTAACCGCCGCCCAAACGACGTCCGACGAGGAGAAGAAGCTGTCCAGAAAACTGGACAGCTTGGTGGAGGAGATAGGCGCCGCCAACAAAGGAAGCCAAGTGCTTACCTTGATGCCAAACCTAAGGAGGATCGCCGAACTCTTCCGCAGCAGCTCGACGCCGCGAGGAGGAAGGAAGCCGCCTGGACGCCGTTGAGGAGCTATGGGTCGGGCGGCAACACAAGCGGGCGGCAACAATGTGTTGGGCGGCTAGGGTTTGATGATTGGATTAGTTAGGTTTAACAATCCCTTAAGCCCACTTTTATAGAGAACTAATTCTCTTAATGGTTAATGGATCATATCCATAAAGCCCTAACTCCGCCTCCATTAAGATAAGTTAAAATAAACCAAACCATGATGGTTTATTTTAAGTTAACCAACCAACCTTTGGTTCATTCGCTTAATATAAACCAAACTCCTTTGGTTTATTCTTCATCCATTGATTAGAACCAAACCATTTTGGTCCATCCATTATGTCTTCATAAGACACGGCCCATCCACGCTCCATTGCGATCAAACAATTTCATGCTCGCTTATGTTTGGTCCAACCAAACATAGTTTCTCCTGGCCTCGAGAATCCCATTCTCAAGCTCGCTTTAAATCCTTTGATTACACTCACAGCGTGTGACCAAATAGGTTCTCGGCTTTATGTTGGCCGCCTATAATTAACCATTAATTATAGAACGATCATGAGTGGCACCTAGTAGTACATCATGATCCCCAATTAACCAAAAGATCAACGGCTGATCCGTAACTATTTCAAACCCTTCAAGAGCTCGAATGAATCGTGCCCCATTCCTTCACTCATCTTATACCCACTTGGTTCAGACATGGTCTATTGTGTCGGGCCTCACTAGGTCGACTACGTCACACCTAGCCTAAGTATCATTTCCTCGTCCTACGGATTCTAGTTACTGCACATGTATCAAAGAGTGCCTTACTCTAAACATGTAATGCTTTGGCCAAAGACTTTAGACAATCCGACGAGAGGCCATGGGTATACATCTCCTCGCAAGGAGTGGTGAATCCTTTATAGGCTATTCAAACACTTTCGATCACTTCGACTTATACCCAATCATCCCGGGTCCACATCTCCTTAGAGATGTTTGCTTAAGATGTCAAAGCATAAGTCTCCATGATCAAGATGACTTGAATACCGCAAGTCAAAGGAACATCGCACTTAAGCCACAAGAAGAACTTATCGACATATCTATATATGCAGAGAACCATATGAAGTCTTACTACCGGGTCACTCCAATGAACTAGTTACCATAACTAGCATCCACGATTAACTCCGGACATCACTATGTCTCCAGCCAGTGAGAATCAGCTGCTTGGATACACCAAGGAGTATACCTCGTGCTAGTCTCGACAGAAATGATGGTGTCCAAATCCATCAATTCATCGACTAGGGATAATTCCGATACATCACAATTACACATGTAGAGATACTCACTAGTTGTGATCCAATCACAAATTCTCTCATGCTATGAATCGTATCGTGGACATTCAGTAAATGAGTTTAAGATCCAATCAAATACATTAAACATGTATACTCAAATAGTGAATCTTCATTTATCATATAAATGGTTCATACATAAGGCGATTGCCTTAGGACATCTCTCATATATTACTAACAGACTCCCACTTGGCCTAATGCCAATCGCTACGGTATCCAATACCATAAGCTCTAACATGACCCTCTAACTTACTTTGAGGTAATGCTTTAGTCAAAGGATCCGCTAAGTTCCTTTCAGTGGGAATTTTCTCGATTTGTATTTCGTTCCTACTTATGATCTCTCTGATAAGATGATAGCGGCGAAGCACATGTTTGGATCGCCGATGAGACCGCATCAAGTTCAAAGATGAACTTCTTGATCCAAACCGCTTCCTTTGCTGCTTCCAAAGCTGCAATGTATTCTGCCTTAGTGGCAGAATCCGCTATAGTGTCAAGCTTGGAACCTTTCCAACTTATTGCGCCTCCATTCAAGGTGAATACATACCCAGACAAAGACATGGAATCATCCTTGTCTGTCTGGAGCTAGCATCCGTATACCCACGTATCACCATGTACCCTTCTCCATATATTAGGAACACATCCTTAGTTCTTCTCAAGTACTTAAGGATCGTCTTAACAGCCGCCCAATGATCCATTCCTGGATCAGACTGGTATCTGCTCGTGACCCTCAGAGCATACAATACATCGGGCCTCGTACATAACATAGCATACATGATAGATCCTATTGCGGATGCATAGGGAATCTTACTCATGCAAATCCTCTCGTCTTCTGTGCGCGGACACATAGACTTCGAAAGGTGTACCCCATGCCTGATGGGTAGATAACCTTTCTTGGATTCCGACATGCTAAACCTCTTTAGCACTCGGTCTATATATGTAGACTGCGAAAGACCAAGCAACCGTTTCGATCTATCTCTATAGATCTTAATCCCAAGGATGTAGGTTGCTTCTCCCAGATCTTTCATGGAGAATGTCTTGGATAACCAAACCTTAAGCGTGTAAGATTGACACATCGTTTCCTATAAGTAATATGTCATCGACATACAATACTAGGAACACATTTGCCTCCACTAACCTTCTTGTACACACAAGGTTCGTCGGATTTTGTGAGAAATCAAACTTTTGATCGTCTCATCAAAGCGGATATTCCGACTCTGGATGCTTGCTTCAATCCATAAATGGATCGTCGCAACTTGCATACCTTGGTTTTATCAACCGATGTGAAACCCTCAGGCTGTATCATATACACGTCCTCGAGCAAGTTTCCATTAAGGAAAGCTGTTTTCACATCCATCTGCCATATCTCATAATCATAATGAGCTGCTATGGCCAGGAGCATCCGAATGGATTTAAGCATAGCTACAGGCGAATAGGTTTCGTCATAATCAACACCTTGTTTTTGACGATATCCTTTCGCCACCAATCTAGCCTTATAGGTAATCACATTACCATCCATGTCGGTTTTCTTCTTGAAAACCCACTTGCACCCTATAGGCTTTATGCCTTCAGGTGGGTCAACCATGTTCCAAACTTGGTTTTCATACATGGAATCCATTTCCGACTTCATGGCACCAAGCCACTTATCCCTTTCTGAACTTGTCAGCACTTCTTCATAACTGGTAGGCTCCTCATCATCAATGAGTATCACGTCGTTCGATTCACTTACGAGAAATCCATATCTCTCAGGAATGTTGCGTGTTCTACCAGATCTACGAAGATGTGGTGTTACAATAGGTCCAGCCGATTGCTCATCACTATGAGTTGTCGGCTGTTGTGCTTCACCAGGTATCTCATTAATGTCTATTTGAGTCTCTCGAGCCTCCTCAAGCTCGACGACACTCCCACTGTTTTCTTGCAAGAGAAACTCTTTCTCTAGAAACACAGCATACCTTGAAACAAACACCTTTTGTTCCACAGGATGATAGAATTGGTAACCCCTTGTTTCCTTAGGGTATCCAATAAATAGACATTTATCAGACTTAGCATCCAGTTTGTCTGATACAGTCCGCTTCACATAAGCAGGACAACCCCATATCTTCAAGTAAGATACATGAGGTTTCTTACTATTCCATATCTCATATGGAGTAGTTGAGACTACCTTGGTAGGCATTCTGTTTAACAAGTAAACAGCTGTCTGAAGTGCATAGCCCCAAAAGGACTTGGGAAGAGTTGCATGATTCATCATTGACCTGACCATGTCCAACAAGGTCCGGTTACGCCTCTCAGATACACCATTATGCTGTGGTGTATATGGCGGAGTCCATTGAGACAATATGCCATTGTCTCTTAGATAATCAAGAAACTCTCGACTTAAGTATTCACCACCTCGATCCGATCGAAGTATTTTAATACTTTTGTCATGTTGTTTCTCTACTTCATTTTTGAATTCTTTGAACCTTTCAAAGGCTTCAGACTTGTGTTTCATCAAGAACACATACCCAAACCGTGAGTGATCATCGGTGAAGGTAATGAAGTAGCTATAGCCTCCTAATGCTTGAGTTGACATAGGTCCACATACATCAGTATGTATTAGACCTAGTAACTCTTCCACTCGTTCACCTTTTCCAGTAAAAGGTAACTTAGTCATCTTGCCTTTTAAGCATGATTTGCATGTATCGTATGAATCCAATTCAAACGATTCCAGAATTCCACATCGGTGTAATTCGGACATGCGTTTCTTGCTTATATGGCCAAGACGACAATGCCACATATAGGAGTCTATTTGATTATCCTTTCGAGCACGTGTTGCTCGCCCGATATTGAAAATGTCCTTTGAATCGTCCAACGTATAAACACCATTGCTTAAAGTTCCAATCCCATAAAGAACTCCATTCAAAGTTATGTAACAACAATTATTACTAAAAGTCAAATGGAACCCATTTCTATTTAGACAAGAAATAGAAATGATGTTCTTTATCAACGAAGGAACATAAAAGCAATTGTCCAGTTCTAAGACAAGTCCTACAGGGAGTTCCAACAAATACGTTCCGATGGCGAGTGCGGACCTTTGCTCCATTCCCAACACGTAAATTTGACTCTCCCCTTGACGAGTCTTCTTCTATTCCTTAGCCCATGTATGTCATTACATATATGTGAGCCACACCCAGTATCAAATACCCAAGTGTCCAAGGAAATAGAATGACAATCAATAAAGAAGATTTCTGAAGAAGATGAGGCATCCGATGCCTTATCCTTCTTCATGGACTCAAGATAAATCTTGCACTTTCTTCGCAAATGTCTCTCCTTGCCATAATGATGGCAAGTTTCCTTTTGTGCTAGTTCTACCTTCTTAGCCCTTCTCTTCTTTCCCTTCTGCTGTTCCTTTGACTTCCTCTTAGAACTTTTCTTTGAGGAATCAACTAACAGCACCGTCCCCTGCTCATGCTTCTCAGAAGACTCCACAGTCTTCAGCATATTGAGCAGTACCACAGATGAACCTCCTAGCATCTCAGAGGTGAAGAGGAGCTTTGAGACTTCGAACCTTTCGAATCTCACTTGCTCATCAACCAACTCACAAAGATGAAGGACTACGATATGAGCATCCATATGCTCATGCTGTTTTCGTAGCTTGGGTTCGATCATGGCTAGCATGATGCAACTCATTTGTTCAGAATCACTCACATGTTTCTGATAGGCCAACAATTGGTCCAGAGTTGCATCATCACTAGGATGGGCGGGAAGAGGCGCTTCGAGGACATACGCAAGCTTTTCCACCTTGAGAACAATTCTCAAGTTTCTAAGCTAGTCCAAGAAGTTCGGCCCAGTCAATTTATTTGAATCCAAAATGGAACGCAAATTCAAAGACATCATGATCAATCTTAGAAATACAAAACGAGCATATATGAGAAAGATGATTTTAAAATACATCAATATACATTTATAAATCCCATTCATTTTTCGAATTTCAAAAACCCCAAAATCACTTCGGGAGATTGTAGGTCCATCTCCGAATGGGCTGATATCCATCATAGTTATGAACAACCTTGGAGAGAGTCCAACAAGCCATTCATAACTACGACGGTAGGTATCATCTATACCGATTGCATATCCCGTATATGCAACTATCACAATGTGCTATCAACTAATTGAATGTTCACACATTCATCGGGTTGTTAACACATTAACAAGTATGCATCATATGCATAGCACCCAACTTCACCTCCCTTTACATCGACCTTGGAGAGAGTCCAACAAACCGATGCTGTGTTAAAGCCACCCATTAATCAGACATAGTTTTAATATGGTTAGAGCGCATTCAACCAATTAGCCCAGCTTGGAGAGAGTCCAACAACCAAAGCTAACGATTGACCGACTCTTACCATATTAGTATTAAACTATTCCATGGTTTGAACATATTCAGTTCGAGCCGGGCTTGAGAGAGTCCAACAACCCAAACAAGAAATGTAACTCGGTTCTAACCATATTAATGGAAGGTGTAGGCTTTAATATTGATTAAGGGTTTTATGTCTCATCCTCTTTGCATGCAAATAACTATTATCTACATGGCATGGCATACATGGCATACATCTACATGTCACGACACGCATGGCATAATGTTATGCATCTAATGCAATTACATGGCATACAATTATGTCATGTATATAATTTTTATATGTCATAACTATTTATGGAAATAAAATATGTTTAAGATTTGATTCTCCAAATCAAATCATAATTAAATTAGGAAACAAATTTCCAAATCTAATCACATATTTTATTCATGGAATTATTTGATTAAGGAAAATCTATTTAGGAAACCAATTTCCTAAATCTTTAAAACTACTTATGGAAATTAAATATTTTAAGATTTGATTTCCCAAATCAAATCATGATTAAATTAGGAAACAAATTTCCAGAATCTAATCAAATATTTTATTTATGGAAAATATAAATTTCCATAAATACTTCCAACTTTCCAAAAGTGGAAGATTTCCATAAATAATTCTAGACTTTCCAAAATTGAAAAATTTCCATAAATACTTCTAAATTTCCAAAATTTAGAAAACTTCCAGAAATACATTATGACTATCGCAAAACCATTTTTACGATTATGTCGAAACACAACCTGGGCTCTGATACCACTGTTGGGTTTCCGGCACCGCGGCGTGTGTGTGTTCGATCATGTTTCGTAAACATGAGCACAACGGAAGCAATAAAAATAATAAATACTCCTATTTATTACAACACACACAACACACGCATGCTATTACAACAAGTGTAGACATAACCGTAAATTAAAATTGCAATAAAAGGAAATTAAACTACGTTATACCTTCCGTATGATGTGTAGCGGGAACGGCATCAACCGGAACGATCCTCGTAAGAATCGTCTCTATCCGTATCCACGCCGAGCTCCTCGGGATGACTTCGCTAAGTCACGAGCTTCGTCTTCGTACGGGTTACTAGCCTCGTGTTGAAGACGACGTGATCGAGAGATGATCACGATCCGAATCCAAATTCGGATCCAAAACGAGTTCTCAAAACTCGCTTCTCCGGAGAGGTATTCGTCAACCGTTTGACGAATCCTTCGTCCTCCACCTCAGAGGATTACCGGAGATCAAATCCCCGGTATGTTAGCCGCTGTCGGAGCACTAACCGTCGTCCAAACGACGCTCCGACGAGAGGAGAAGAAGCTGTCCAGAAAAACTGGACAGCTTGGTGGAGGAGATAGGCGCCGGCCAACAAAGGAAGCCAAGTGCTTACCTTGATGCCAAACCTAAGGAGGATCGCCGGAACTCTTCCGGCAGCAGCTCGACGCCGGCGAGGAGGAAGGAAGCCGCCTTCTGGACGCCGGTTGGAGGAGCTATGGGCTGGGCGGCAACACAAGCTGGGCGGCAACAATGTGTTGGGCGGCTAGGGTTTGGATGATTGGATTAGTTAGGGTTTAACAATCCCTTAAGCCCACTTTTATAGAGAACTAATTCTCTTAATGGTTAATGGATCATATCCATAAAGCCCATTAACCCGCTCCATTAAGATAAGTTAAAATAAACCAAACCATGATGGTTTATTTTAAGTTAAAACGAACCGAACCAACCTTTGGTTCATTCGTTTAATATAAACCAAACCCTTTGGTTTATTCTCATCCATTGGATTAGGACCAAACCATTTTGGTCCATCCATTATGTCTTCATAAGACACGGCCCATCCACGCTTCCATTGCGACTGAAACAATTTCATGCTCGCTTTATGTTTGGTCCAACCAAACATAGTTTCTCTCGGTCTGAGAATCTCATTCTCAAGCTCGTTTTAAATCCTTTGGATTACACTCGCTGTGCGTGTGACCAAATAGGTTCTCGGTTTATGTTGGCCGTCTATAATTAACCATTAATTATAGAACGATCATGAGTGGCACCTAGTAGTACATCATGATCCCCAATTAACAAAAGATCAACGGTTGATCCGTAACTATTTCGAAACCCTTCAAGAGCTCGAATGAATCGTGCCCCATTCCCTTCACTCATCTTATACCCACTTGGTTCAGACATGGTCTATTGTGTCCCCACTAGGCGACTACGTCCACACCTAGCCCAAGTATCATTTCCTCGCCCCACGGATTCTAGTTACTCCACATGTATCAAGAGTACCTTACTCTAAACATGTAATGCTTTGGCCAAAGACTTTAGTAACAATCCGACGAGAGGCCATGGGTATACATCTCCTCGCAAGGAGTGGTGAATCCTTTATAGGCTATTCAAACACCTTCGATCACTCGACTTATACCCAATCATCCCGGGTCCACATCTCCTGAGATGTTTGCTTAAGATGTCAAAGCATAAGTCTCCATGATCAAGATGACTTGAATACCGCAAGTCAAAGGAACATCGCACTTAAGCCACGAAGAACTTCATTGACATATCTATATATGCAGAGAACCATATGAAGTCTTACTACCGGTCACTCCAATGAACTAGTTACCATAACTAGCATCCACGATTAACTCGGACATCACAATGTCTCCAGGAGAATCACCGCTTGGATACACCAAGGAGTATACTGTGCTACTTCGACGTAACTGATGGTGTCCAAATCCATCAATTCATCGACTAGGATAATTCGATACATCACAATTACACATGTAGAGATACTCACTAGTTGTGATCCAATCACAAATTCTCTCGTGAATCGTATCGTGGACATTCAGTAAATGAGTTTAAGATCCAATCAAATACATTAAACATGTATACTCAAATAGTGAATCTTCATTTATCATATAAATGGTTCATACATAAGGCGATTGCCTTAGGACATCTCTCATATATTACTAACAGAGATTTTGTGTGCCTTCACAACTATGCACACCCCTGCAGTTGCTAGAAAAGGCCTTCCCAGAATGATAGGATTCTGGGGATTCGGTCCTATGTCCAGTATGATGAAGTCCGTGGGTATCACAAAATCTTCAATCATCACAGGAATGTATGATAGCAGGCCAACGGGCTTCTTCACTAAGTCATCCCCCATACGAATACCAAGATTCAATGGTTGGAGCCCGCTCAGTCTCATCTTCAGAAAATATGCATAGGGCATCACACTGACTAATGACCCCAAGTCGCATAGTGCTTCATCGAAACTCTCCCTATAAATTGAGCAGGGAATAACGAATTCACCAGGGTCCTCAAGCTCTACTGGGATTTTCTCTTCAAACTCAACTTGGTCAGGTAGGGTGGAAATCATGACTGCACACCCCTTGGTGAATTGGCTACTTTTCCCTACTCCTTCCTCCTTTCCTTGGCTCGTCGGAGAGTTCTTCATAGGTTGTGACATGGATTGGGCTATTTGGGCCACTTGTATCTCCAACATTTTGGTGTGACTTGCAAGTCCGTCAATAGTGGCCTTCAAATCTCTTAGTTCCTCTTCAGAATTTCGATGTTGGCGACGGAATTCTTCATTGGCCTTAGTTTGGGTAGCGATGAAGTCCTCCATCATCTGTTCCAGTCTGGACTTCTGTGGTCGTTGCCCATTGCCCTGCTGCTGCCCAATCCTACAGATGGTTGAGAATTTCCCGAGTTATTTTTGTAGGAGAAATGTGGGTGACTCCTCCATCCGGGATTGTAGGTATTAGAGTACGGGTTATGGGGCCTTTGATCATAGTCCCCAATCGCGTCACAATGCTCGATCTGCTCATCTACAGTCCCCTGCCCTATAAAGTGGTCCTCACGATACGCTGCCGCCCCCTCTCCAAAGTCAATGGTCGTGCATGCAGATGAAGGATTCAAAGATTCAAACCATCTGCTTAGCGCGCCCATCCTCGCTGAAAGGTGGTCCATGGAGTTGATAGTGTATCGTCCTACCGCAGGTGTGGGTTGACCACGTTCGGAGGCCCATTGATGGTGGTTTTGTGCCACTTCTTCAATAAGATCCTCTGCCTCCTCGATGGTCTTGTTCATTAAGGCCCTCCTGCGGAAGAATCTAAGGACATCTTCGTGGCGTAAGCAATCCCATTATAGAAAATGTGGATCACCAGCCACCTCTCCAGTCTGTGGTGTGGACACTGATAAAGTAGCCCCTTGTAGCGATCCCATGCTTCAAACAGGGACTCCCCCTCCTTCTGGCGAAAGCTAGTGATAAGATGGCGCATATGAGCAATCTTGGTGGGAAGTATTTATTCAGAAACTGTGGCTCACACTGCTCCCATGTGGTGATGCTGCTAGAGGGTAAGGAGTGAAGCCAAGCCTTAGCCTTATCCCACAGTGAAAAAGGAAACAGACTCAGGCAGATCGTGTCAGAAGGGACTCCGTTCAGTTTCATGGTTGAGCATATTTTTAGAAAAGCCTCAAGATGTCGGTTCGGGTCTTTAGTTACAGCTCCCCCGAATTGACTCTGCTGGACCATATGTATGAGTGCCGACTTAAGCTCAAAGTTATTCGCCGATATGGATGGTCTATCTATGCTCGGCCTGAATCCTCTAGCTCTAGGAGCTACGTAGTCCCGCAGAGGTCGGCTGCCTACGTTCACCTCGGATGTAGCTTAATCTTCCATCTTTCGCTGCACTTCTCTCCGTCGGTGAAATGTTTGCTTAATCTCTAAATCGATCGGAATTAGACCTTCCGATCCTAGTCTTTTAAGCATACGATGAACCAACACACAAAAGTAAGAGTGCTAACCTAATGCTAAAAGCAAAAAATAACTAAATCTAGTAAATAAAAACCTAAGATGCAATAAGTAAACAAGAACCAACTACTGAAAATAAAAACTAAATCTAAATATGGAAAATAAAACTAAACCAATTAAAGTAAACTAATAAGAAAATAAAGCAGGAAAATAATCTAATCCTATGTCCGATCCAATCTACCATCGTTCGATTTGATATCGAATCGGTAGTCCCCGACAACGGTGCCAAAAACTTGATGCGCATGGTCACGACCTTAAATCCCACGACGGAGACCGTCGAAGACTCAAAGTACGCGCTCATGTGCAACGCCCGCAAGTACACGGATGTCGTCAAGTAATAAATAGATTATCGATCCCACATGTACTGGGATTCGAGTACCAATACACTAAGTGGTTGTGGTTGTTCGGACGAAATCTCAGTGAGAGTCGGTTGGTGAGGACTATCAGAGGACCCTACCCAGTGCAGTGTCACACGGAGGAGGAAAAGAGTGTGCCGGGGTCTTAAAAAGGCGATTCTAAGACTTCGGTTTCACTTGTGTACCATAGAACAACGTTGTCAATTGGTGTCGTCCATACTTCTACTAACGGTTTTGGGGAAGGGACATCATACACTCACCCGTAGAGCCTACGCATTTTTTGGGAGCTATCCTCACCCAAAAGGATGGAATAGAGGGTACGAGGATGCCAAATCAATCCTTGCGGTGGACCATTTCTGATTTCACCGCTCCCTTCTCCCCGCAGTTATGGGAGGTCAAGTTTACCCCTAGGTTCCTTGATCAAACCTCCTAAATCTAGATTGCGAGGGCTGTCACCACCTCGTATCACCTAAGCACAGCGGAAAGAAAGCCAAATACACGTAGGTATAATAAAGAGCAACATCCAATTGTCAAATCAAACTTTTGGCCAGAATTTAATATGAAGCAACATTGTCTATGAACACAAGCTACTCCCTAATCCTAGAATCAAAAGTTCTTCTCCATAAACGCGAAGGAAGAATCACAACACATGTTTAAGTTCAATTACAATAGAAAGAGAGTGCAGAAATAGTGATTACAATGCATTGTGACCTTCTTTTCCGGCGTTGTATTGCAAGTGGTCGACCTCCAACGGTGTTCCTGCTCCCCGCTGTGAGTTATCGAAGCTTTTTAGGGCTTCGGCGTGCCATCCTAGCCGTCATGCCTCCTCCCTAGGGTTTGGGCGGAGCCATCCTTATATAGACGTCACCTCGGACTGATGCGAAATCGAGAAAAAACCTTAGTCGTGCAACTCCATCAGGCCGCCACACGACCGTGTGTTTCCACATGGCCAGGCTGTGTGCGGCTCTGGTGTGCTGATCTTCACCCATCGGACACGGCCGTGTGAATCCACACGCCTTGGTCGTGTCCCACTCTGCGTCTAACATGAAATGTCCTTCTTTTGCTCTGAAAATGCATCTTTTCCACCCGAAAAGCCAACCTGCATTCAAAAGAACAATGAGCAGACCTCCGAACTAGAAAATAGGAAATGTATGCAAAAACAGAGTAACTTATGCATGAAACTGATGCAAAATGTAGCAAGATGTGAGCAAAAACTACTCCTAACACTCTATATATTTTTCTCACATCACAGGAATAAGATCCAACTATTATGGCCATATGTGTGTGTATGTGATTGTATGTGTGTAATTGTAATATTATTTAAATCCTCGGGGTTGACAAGGCTAGTATTTAATTTTTATAATTAAGTATGACATTGTTTAGCCACTCTTTTATTTTAGTTTACTTTCGATCTAGACTTCATGTACACTCCTTTGTGGAGTATAGGATCAATGGATGTAGATTAAAATAAATTTTCTCAGCTCGGATCTCCGAATGGCTTGTACATGGCGTATGGAAGAGCGAACGAGGTGGCAACAGACTGGAGGCATATTGGAGAACAAAAGCTATAATAGTAGAAAATTTATTTTTCATATTTATTGCTTTTGATTTATATGCTTGTTGTGCTTGCATAGTTAAAATTCCTCAATTTTAAATTACTAAGTGGAAGAGGGATATTTTTTTTAAATTCCCGCGGCCACCATTACAATTTGACATGTGATGCGAACAAACTTGTGTGTTGGCTCTGAGTACCTTCCTCCATTTTGGATGAGTTTGTTCTGTGGATCACTAGGTCAAATATGGTTATAAAAAATTATTTAGGAGCGTGTGTACTTCCCCATCGGAAGGCACATAATCCGAGATAATTGCCTTAGTATCGGGTAATGGTGAACACTTAGATGCAAATAAGAGTATCCTCCCCATCAAAGTCACTGCTTTTATTTGTAGGGCCGAAGAGGAACCAAGTATTAATTTTATTTGTCAAAAAGTAAGGTTGACAGGATAATAAAATTAATGTGTAAAACCTCCTCTTACAAATGAAGAATTCGTATACGTCCACACTATCGTGGCATATGATATTCTCGTTGTTTTGAGGTGCTGGTTGATTTTAAAATTTTATTATTTGAGGAATTAATAATTTTTTGAAATCTAAATGTTTTTGATCTATGTGATTCTTTGGTTTCTTCAAAATGACTTTCAACCCACTTGTGATTCTAAAGGAAAATAAACTTACTGGACCTAACTATGTGGATTGGAAAAGGAATCTGAACATAGTCTTGACTGCTGAGGAGTACAAGTATGTACTTCTCGAGGAGTGTTCTCCTAAGACTACAGATGTTCTGGAGAAAATAAAAATGAGAGTTATAAGAAGTGGATCAAGGCTGATGAGATGGCGCAGTATTACATTTTGGCTTCTATGTCAAATGTATTACAACATCAGCATCAAACCATGACTACTGCTTATGACATGATGCTCAATCTTAAGGAACTTTTCAGACACCAAAATCAGGCTGCTAGCTAAGAAGCCATGAGAAACTTGATGACGACCACCATGGTTGAGGGAACACCTGTGAGGGATCATGTTATTAAGATGATGACTCATTTGAATGAGCTAGAAGTCCTTGGAGCTGAGATTGATGGGGAAACCCAGGTCGATATCATTCTCCAATCTCTACTAAGGAGTTTTGAGTAGTTTCGCCAGAACTACAACATGAATAAGAGGTTGTATTCATTGGCGAAGCTTCTGATAGAACTCCAGACGACAAAGGGACTTTTTCATCATAGTTCTCAGGTTTTGGTTGCCCAGAAGGTTTCTACTTCTAAGCCGAAATGCAAGAAGAAGAAGAAACAAGGTGCAGCGAAGGTAGTGGGAGGATCTCAGGGAGGAGTGAAGAAGCCGAAAGGCAAGTGCTTCACTTGCAAGAAGACTTGACATTGGAAGGCTAACTGCCCCAACCAGAAGCAGAACAAAGGTATATCTTTTGGTCTAGTCGTTGAAACATGTTTAAAGGAGTTATCTACCGACACATGGTGTGTAGATATGGGAGCCACTGATCATGTCTGAAATACTTTGCAGGGGTTACAGGAAACCAAACGACTAGCTGAAGGGGGAGATTACCATCTACATGTGTAATGCTACTAAGGTGGCGGCTATTGCAGTGGGAGATGTTTATTTATTTTTTGATAGGAATAAAACTTTGTTTCTGAGAAATTGCCTTTATGTACCTTCATTTAGAAAGAATTTGGTTTCAGTTTCTAAATTGTTTTTGGATGGGATATTCTATTTCTTTTAATGACATAGTTGTTATAAAAAGGAATAGGAGGATTATCTGTTCTGGTGCATTGGTAGGAAATTTATACACTCTTGAACCAAAAGCTTCCATGATGCAAATAAAAATAAATAACTCATCTTCTAAATCTAATAAGAGAAAGGAACCTTTAAAAATGAACCAAACGTATCTTTGGCATCTAAGGTTAGGTCATATTAACCTGGGTAGAATTCAAAGGTTGATAGCTGATGGACATTTGAGTTCATTGGTGGTGGAAGATTTCCCAACCTGCGAATCTTGCTTGGAATGTAAAATGACCATGAGGCCTTTTAAGGCCAAGGGGTATAGAGCCAAATATATGTTGGAATTAGTTCATTCTGATTTGTATGGTCCTATGTCTATTCAAGCTGGAGGTGGTTTTGAATATTTCATATCTTTTATAGATGATTATTCAAGATATGGATATATTTACTTGATGTGTCACAAGTCTGAATGCTTTGATAGGTTCAAAGAATTCAAGGCTGATGTGGAGAAACGTCAAGATAAAAGTATCAAGAAACTACGATCTGATCATGGTGGAGAATACCTCTTGGGAGGGTTTATGAGTTACTTATCAGAGGCTAGGATTCAATTCCAACTGTCAGCACTTGGTACACCCCAGTAGAATGGTGTGGCAGAGCGAAGGAATAGGACTCTTATAAAGATGGTTAGATCGATGATGAGTTATTCTGAGTTACCAGATTCATTCTGGGGGTGTGCTCTGGATACGATAGTGTATATTTTGAACTTGGTACCATCTAAATCAGTACCTTCTACTCCCACAAAATTGTGAACTGGGCCAAAGACCAGTCTGAGACATATTCGGATTTGGGGGAGTACAACACATGTGCTGAAGGGAGATGCTAGTAAGTTGTGTTGGAACATAAGTGGTCGGCTAGAGGGGGGTGAATAGCCCTCTTGGTAGACGATGATTATCGTTCATTGATTACTTGTCTACAAACACTATTAGCGCAATGAAAACAAAACTAAACAAGCAATTAAGACAAAGTAAAGAAAGAATAGATGCAAATGCTAACACCAAATTGTAACGTGGTTCATGGCCTTTGCCGCTAATCCATGACCCGATTTGTTCCAAGGTGAATCACGCCTAAAGTTTTCCACTATTCTCTCTTTTTCACTAAGTTAGGTTGAGGTAACCTTTCTTACACAAGAATCACTCCTCTTACAATATGATTGAAATAAGCTCAAGGAAGAGGATTGAAAACATTTGGACACTTGAGAAGATGTTTAGAGTAGAAGCATTAGCCTCCCCAAGTGTCCAAAGGCCCCATTTTATAGAGAACTCATTCTTCCCGTTGGGCGCCTAATAGTCGACTGATGCCCCGATCAGTAGACTGCTCCTATAGTCGGTTCCCAATAATGGCTTCTTCCACGTTGGATTTCATCTAATGACTCCCACATCAGTCAACTGATGGAGCTAACAGTCAAGTGCCGGAAGTGAGCACTCGACTGATCACCATTTTGTGCTCGAAACCCTCGTCACCAATCAACTGCTGCCATCAGCAATCAACTGATGGTTTAGGCAGTTGATTGCCTACCCTTGGCAGTCGACTACGGGCACAGAAACCAAACTCCAGTCAAGTCACAGTCGACTTGGAGCAGTCGACTGTCATGACATGGCAATCGACTGATGTCGGAAAATCCCATTTGACACTTAGCCAAATGGCCAAGTTTCACCTACGATCTACCCCTTCCCAGGTTACAATCGCTCACTCTCATTCCCTTGGAGTCCCTCACCTTTGAAGTTGTCTTCGTCCGGCCACGTTCCTCGGATGCGCCAAGCGCATGGCTTCACAGCGCCATCCTTCGCATCTCGCCCTGAAGTCTACTTCCTCCAGCTTCACTCCAATGCTCTTCATCCGGCGGTCCCTCGGATGCCCCAAGCACACGGCTTCCGCAAAGCTATCCTTCACCAACTCAAGGATCGAGTCATGAGAGGTGAAACTCACCAATGCTCCATGTGCGAATTACTATCCTGCGCAACTCCAACACACACATCAAATTCAATATCAAACCTAACTTAAACCCTTTGCCACACACATCAAAACCACATCATAGGTTGATTGCCCTAACAATCTCCCCCTTTTTGATGTGTGGCAATCTGTTTAAGTTAGATAAAACAAATAACAATAACAACATAAGGCAAGAAAGCATGTAAATAATATGAGTATCAAAACTCCCACTTAAACATGCAACTCCCCCTTAAGACATGCTGAATTTTCCCTTTTACCATGATTAACTTAAACCTATCAATTCTCCCCCTTTGACACCATCAAAAATATTATCTAAATGTTATACACCAAGGCATTAAAGTCTAAGGGTCGAAAAACCCTCAAAACAGCCTGAAAATATTGAAATTAGGCTGTGAAAAGTGCCACCAGTCGACTGAATCAGACATCATTCGACTGGTATGCTGGTTTCAGTAATTTCTGATTTTCAGACCGAAATTCAGAAATGCATCAGAAATTCCAAAAAATTTGAAATATTGTGAAATTTTGAAAACACATTTCTTTTAAAGTCCTTTATTAGTGAAAAATGAGTTTTCATGAAAATTACTTATATTTTCAATGATTTGCCAAAAATCCAAAAGTTTCAAAAACAACTAGTATTTGATCAAGTTTGTATCAATTTTAACACTAGTTTTGCTGTAGATTGTTTCAAAACATGAAAACACAGATTTTAAAGTAAGGAATGGTTTTGAAAACATATGAAATATCCAACCATGATCTTTGGGTAATATGTCTATGAATTAAACATATGCTTTTCCCATGATTGGTATATTATTGCTATATTGATACTTTAAATGACAATCTAAATGTCATAGGCATTAGTGGACCATTAGTATCATCCTAACATTTCACCCATGCTAAGTTTTCAATCAAGGTTATCCTTATGGTGAGTGTGAGATGTTCCTAAAGGTCTTTGTACTTAACCAAAATTTCATGCATTTCTACACATGGTTAAGTATCATCTTAAAAATCCAATAATGAACATGCATCAAAAATTATCAATCATGATCATAAATCATCAATCATTGCATATCATGATTATAAATTATAAAATTGAGCATGAATCATGATTCAACCATTTAATTTATGGGTTATGCATTATCATTACCCAACACTATTTAAAAATTTTATAACCCATACCATCCTAAGTCAACCAAAAATATTATATAAGTAAAATCCACTATGGTTGACTAACCTAGGGTTTTTCTAACCCTTAAGGATGGATTTAGGAACCTAATATAAGTTCTTTCCTATGGGGTTCACTAAATATTCTTTAGGGATCCATGTTCAAGCTATTGTTTTAGTTTTGGCTTGACCCCTAGCAATTAAACAATGATAGGTCTTTTCATTTTTGTTTCCCTTATATCCTAGGCCTTTCCTATTGAAGCTTGCCCTTTGACTCCCTATGATCATAATCAATGTGTTGGAGCCTATGGTAAATTTCTCTAGGGCTTTAGTTAAATGGTCTACATTTTCCCTTAAAACCCTATTTTCCTCCATACATGCATCACTAACATTAAAAGGCATGTAATTATCATGTGAGCATGCATCATTGATACTAGAAGAAACATTATCATTAATATTTAAACATGATTTTTCTAGCTTTTCTTCTAGGGCCTTAATTTCATAAAGCATGCTCTTATTTTTCTTTTTAGCCCTAAATAACTCCTTAGTTAAGCTCGATATCATGGACATAATTTTCTTGGGAGGAAGATTTGTTACCTCACTTACCAAATCCCCTTCCGATGATGAGGATGAAGATGAGGACGCTCCCCCTTCACTTGAGCTCTCCTCCTCGCTAGTGCTTCTTTCTTCTTCCTCGGAGGAGGTTGAATCCAAATCGTCTATCCCCATAAGAGCAAGATTTGTGAAGGCTTCTTCTTCTTCAGATGATGAGGATGATGGATCATCCCATGTGGCCTTGTGTGCTTTGGCCTTCCCCTTTTCTTTGGCCTTCTTCTCTTCTTCCTTCTTCTTGCCCCTTTCTTTTTTTCTTCTTTTCTCCTCCTTTCTTCTTTTCTCTTGTTCAAGAGGGGACAATCATCTCTTATATGTCCCTCTCCTTGGCAATTGTAGCAAATTATCTTCCTCCTTGGCCTTCTCCTCCTATCATTAGATTTGTTAAATTTAAAATTTTTCAAAGCACGTCTTACCTTCCTTACCATGTATGTTTCTTCCATTCTATCCATGGAGGAGGAGGAGGAGTCTTCATCGGATGAGGAGGGAGTCTCCTTCTTCTTCTTTCCTTTGTTGGCTACTAGTGCCACTCCCCTTGATGGCTTGATGCTTGGTTATTCACTTATTCCCTCAAGCCTTGTTTCATGTAGCTCCATGGTGGAGAAGAATTCTTCTACAGTGCTAACTTCTAAATTCTTTGAAATATAGAAGTCAACCATGAAGCTCCACTTTGAGGACCGGGGAAAGACATCTATATCCTTCATGACCATATTCCGATTTGATAGCTTCTCACCTACATTTGACAAATCGATTATAATTTCCTTGAAACGAGAATGTAAAGAAAGTACATTTTCTCCCTTTTCTACTTTAATGTTGTTGAGTTGGGAGCGGAGAAGGTCCCTTCTTGCAAGCTTTGCCTTGGAAGTGCCTTCATGAAGTTCTATCAATTTTTCCCACATTTCCTTGGCGCTTGCACCCTCTCCAATTCGGTTTATCTCTTGTTGGGGGAGCACGTTGAAGAGGTAGTGCCTTTGAGTTTTCAAGGTGCTCCTCCCTTTGTTTTTTGGTCCACCTTGTCTTCTCTATTTGCTCCCCATATTCATCCCTAGCTATCTTGAAACCATTTTCTATTATCAATAAAATTTCGAAGTCGGTTTTGAAAAATACCTCCATTCGCTTTTTTCACCAAGCGAATTCCCCCTCGAACTTTGGCGGATGAATATTAGAGTCGGCCATCATTGTTGTTGTGCTTATTGCGGCAGTTAGTCCTCGATAAGCTACCTTGGCTCTGATACCACTTGTTGGAACGTAGGTGGTTGGCTAGAGGGGGGTGAATATCCCTCTTGGTAGACGATGATTATCGTTCGTTGATTACTTGTCTACAAACACTATTAGCGCAATGGAAACAAAACTAAAGAAGCAATTAAGACAAAGTAAAGAAAGAATAGATGCAAACGCTAACACCAAGTCGTAACGTGGTTCACGACCCTTGCCGCTAATCCATGACCTGATTCGTTCCAAGGTGAATCACGCCTAAAGCTTTTCACTATTCTCTCCTTTGCACCAAACTAGGTGGAGGTAACCTTTCTTTCACAAGAATCACTCCTCTTACAAATGATTGAAATAAGCTCAAGGAAGAGGATTGAAAATGTTTGGACACTTGAGAAGATGTTTAGAGTAGAAGTATTAGCCTCTCCAAGTGTCCAAAGGCCCCATTTTATAAAGAAGAACTCATTCTTCCCGTTGGGCACCTGGCAGTCGACTGATGCCCCGATCAGTTGACTGCTCCTGTAGCCGTTGCCCAATAACGGCTTCTTCCACGTTGAATTTCATCCAACGACTCCCACATCAGTCGACTGATCATCCCATCCGTTGATTGATGGATTTAACAGTCGAGTACCAAAAGCGAGCACTCGATTGATCACCATTTTGTGCCCGAAACCCTTGTGACCAATCGACTGCTACCATCAGCAATCGACTGATGGTTCGGCAGTCGACTACCAACCCTTGGCAGTCAACTACTTGCACAGAAACCAGACTCGAACACTAGTTGAGTCACAGTCGACTTGGATCAGTTGACTGCCATGACATGGCAGCCGACTGATGTCGAGAAATCCCTTCCGACACTTAGCCAAATGACCAAGTTTCACATACGATCTATCTCATCCCAGGTTACAATCGCTCACTCTCATTCCCTTGGAGTCCCTCGTCTTTGAAGTTATCTTCGTCCAACCACGTCCCTCGGATGCACCAAGCGTACGGCTTCGCAGCGCCATCCTTCGTGTCTCGCCCTAAAGTCTACTTCCTCCGTCTTCACTATAATGCTCCTCGTCCGGCGGTCCCTCGAATGCCCCAAGCACACGAATTTTGCAAAACTATCCCTCACCCACTCAAGGACCAAGTCATGAGAGGTGAAACTTGCCAATGCTCCATGTGTGAATTACTAAGTACTGCACGACTCCAACGCACATATCAAATCCAATATCAAACCTAACTTAAACCCTTTTCCACACACATCAAAACCACATCATAGGTTGATTGCCCTAACAAGTTGGAACCTTGTACAAAAGTGTGCTTGTTCGTAGGCTATCCTAGAGGAATGAAAGGTGGTTTGTTCTATAGTCCTAGATATCGGAGGGTGATCGTTAGCATGAATGCCCAATTTTTAGAGGAAGACTATGTGATGAACCACAAGCCCATGAGCAAGATTATTCTGAAGGAGTTAAGAGGGGAAGTCCCTACTTTAGTACCAATGGTACAAGAGGATATACCACAAGTGACTGCACGGCGTGTCATAGAGGATACATAGGTTATACCTCATCGTAGTGGAAGGGTTGTTAGACAACCTAAGAGATTTATGTTCTTGGGAGAATCTTCTGATTTGATCCCTGACAAACATGAATCTGATCCTTGGACATATGACGAGGCAATCCAAGATAAAGATGCGGTATCTTGTCAAAGGGTGATGAATTATGAGATAGAATCTATGGATTCAAATCAGGTCTGGGAGCTAGTAGAACCACCCAATGGGGTAAAAGCCATTAGATGTAAGTGGATCTACAAAAGTAAGAGAGGAACAGATGGGAAGGTTGAGACCTTCAAAGCAAGGCTTATTGCGAAAGGGTATACTCAGAAAGAGGGCATCAATTATGAGGAGACCTTTTCGCCGGTAGCTATGCTTAAGTCTATCCGGATTCTCTTATCTATTGTTGCTCATATGGATTATGAGGTTTGGTAGATGGATGTCAAGACAGCTATCTTTTATGGAAGTATTGAAGAAAACATCTATATGGAGCAACCAGAGGGATTGATTGTAAAGGGAAAAGAGCATCTTGTGTGCAAGCTTAATCGGTTCATTTATGGATTGAAGCAAGCTTCAAGATCTTGAAACATCCACTTTAATGAGGTAATCCAGTCATATAGATTTATTCAATGTCTGGATGAGTCTTGTGATGGAAACGTAGTGGTATTTCTTGTACTATACATAGATGATATTTTGCTCATTGACAACAATGTCAAAGTGTTGTCAGACGTAAGGGTATGGTTGTCCAAACAGTTTGATATGAAGGACTTGGGAGAAGTGGGACACATCCTTGGGATCAAGGTTGTATGGTATTTACAAGAAAAGGATGTTGTGCTTATCTCAAGCTTCATACGTAGACACTATTTTGGCTCGTTTTAGCATGCAGAACTCCAAGAAAGGTTTTCTACCTTTTAGGCATAGAGTACCTTTATCTAAAGAGATGTGTCCTAGAACATTAAAGGAGATAGAGGAGATGAAGGTAGTTCCTTATGCTTCAGCGGTAGGAAGCCTCATGTATGATATTTTATGTATGAGGATGGATATCTTCTTTGTCGTGGGCATGGTTAGCAGATATCAGAGTAATCCAGGATAGGGACATTGGACTGCAGTAAAGCATATATTAAAGTACCTAAAAAGGACTAGAGATTATATGCTGGTATACCAGGCAGATCAATTACTCCCTGTGGGTTACACAGATTCTGACTTCAAATCAGATAAGGTTAATAGTAAGTCTACCTCGGGGTTTGTGTTTACATTGGGAGGTGGAGCCATTGTATGGAGGACTGTCAAGCAGAAATGCGTGGCAGACTCCACCATGAAAGTTGAATATGTGGCAACCTTTGAAGCAGCAAAAGAAGTTGTATGGCTCAGGAACTTCTTGATGTACTTGGATGTGATTCCTGGTTTGCCCAGAACTATCACAATTTATTGGGATAATAGTGGTGTAGTTGCAAACTCGAAGGAACCACGAGCCCATAAGGCAAGTAAACACATAGAGCGCAAGTATCACCTGATACGAGAGATCGTAAAGCGAGGAGAAGTTGCTGTTGGGATGTATACTAAAAAGTCTATCTTTTGTATGAACATCTTTATTTTTGAAATAAGAATCACATGATCATTGTTTGCATATTTATGGTTATGGAGAAACCATTGGTATGGTTGTAGTGTGATTTGGTATTGGTTTGTCTTGACCATAGAATTACACTAGTACACTTTGTGTGTATTGAACAGGACCGACTTAGAGGTGATTCAATTTATTGCTGACTACATAATTGAATCGGATCTCGGATATTATGGTGTACATGCTCTTAATCCCAATATAATAATGGGCACATATACTTAGTATTTATTTTTTTGATTTACCAATGGGCGAGATTTATAGAGTAAATTGATAGACTCGGTAAGTTAGAAAATGATATTATTTATAAGGTGTGTCATTAATTATAAGAGGAAACCGTGTCCTTTATATTAGGATGATGATGTCCCCTTGAGGAGCTCATAAGGTTCATCATGTAAACCCTGTAGGTGGACTTGGTCCGGCATGATGAGAAGGTTGAGTGGTACTACTCATGGAGTTAGATGTTGATTAATTAATTGTCAGTAAATTAATTAATTGACGGACATTCAAGATCTTAAACATGGGGAGATATTTGTACAATTAATATATGGAGCCCATATTTAATTGTGGGGGTTGGTGAGGTAGATCAATGATAATCCTCTAGTTGAATGGATTATCATTAATGGATCGGACTTTATGTGGGTTTGATCCATTGGGTGGCCAAGATCTAACTCCTCCTCATGGTCCCTGTTGTAGTCTATTAAAACCCTCATGAAGCCTAGATCGGATGATGGAAAATTAAACTCTAGATCCGACGGTCAAGGTTAAATATATAGATCCGATGGTGGAGATTAAAAGGAGGCTTAAGCCTAACTCTATAAATAAGGGCTTAGGGCTTGGGCATGGAGATCATAAGACAAGGGTTAGGGTTTTGGAGTTGGCTTGAGAGGAGAGGTGGGCGGCAACCCTAGGGTTTCCTCTTCCTGGTCTAGGGATTAAATCTCAAACTTGATTTCTCTCAAACTAGCCTAACTCATCTTGCATTGCAATGATCCATTATGGATCAAGCAAAGCTTCATCCACTAATTTGGGCTCAATCTCAGAAATTAAGGCAACTTTATTTCCTTTATTTTTGAGAAATGATCTAGTCTTCACCCCATGTTGGATGCCTCCAATAATTTGGTTTTGGGGATGACTAGTAGTATTCCTGGTGGATCTTGTTACTTGAGGTGGTTTGGGTACTACTGAACTCTGTTCAGATTCTCTAACCTCAAGTGATGACCCTTGAGCTCTCACTCTCTCTTCATCAGAATCCACTCTTGCTTCCCCTACAGGGTTGCTATCTCCCAATTCCAGCTCAAACTCCATCGATTTTCAGTCCGAATTAATATTCATTCTTTTTTCTTCAAACACAACATTAGTTGACTCTTCTACTAGCTTAGTCCTATGGTTGTAGACTCTATAAGCTTTGCTAGTGAGGGAATATCCAACAAGGATACCCTCATTAGCTTTTGCAAAAAAAAATCCTAAATGATCCTTGGTATTTAGGATATATATCGTACAACCAAATACCCTAAGGTGCTTGATTGTTGGTGTCTTTCTAAATCAAAGTTCATGTGGTGTTTTTCCTAAGAATCTATGTATCAAAACCCGGTTTTGAACATAGCACGCAGTGCTAACTGCTTCAGCCCATAGGAAGTTTGGTAATTGGTATTCGTTTAGCATGTAGGGTCGATGGTGGCCGGCTAGAGGGGGTGAATACCCTTTATCATAGACGGTGGAAGTCGTTCATTCGTTGCTCATCTACAAACACAATTAGCGCAAGCGGAATATACTAATACAAACAATTAAAGACAAAGCAAAGTAAAGAGCAATTCGCTAACAAGAGAATATAACGTGGTTCACGGCCTCGCCGCTAATCCACGACCCGATTCGTCCAAGGTGAATCACTCCTTTGCCAAATCCACTAGATCTCTCCTTTTCACCAAGCTAGGTGGAGGTAACCTCTTTACAATCTCTCTTCTTACAATAGAATGGAATAATAGCAAGTAAGAAGAGTGGAAATCCTTTAGAGCACTTTGGGAGATGTTATGAGTTGAAGCATTGCACTCCCAAATGCCCACACCCATTCTTTTTATAGAAGAAGAGGGTTTCTTCCCATTGACACAGGACCAGTCGACTGATTCCCTGATCAGTCGACTGATCCCGTAGTCGTTGCCCAATAACTGTTAGTGAAAGCCCTAGAGCCAATAATGTGATGATTGTTGTATGGACTTTATTGTATCATATTCCTATTTATAAAGGCATGGTTATTATATTTACTTGTATTGGTGCCAAATAACTAAATATAATAATGTCCTTGAGTAGTAGATTCTTATCTATATCAATCGATTAGTTGAATCAATAATGAGATGATATATAGAACACTACTCTTAATCATTCCTAGTCGAGTATTAACATTCAGGGACAATGTTAATGCATAGAGACTAGCATGTAGGTCAACATGATGCCTTGATTGTTAGTTATAGCCCTAGAACCAATCATGTGATGGTTGAATAGGGAACATTTTGTATCATATTCTATAAAGGCAAAGGATTGGTTATTATATTTACGTCTTGCTTGTGCCAGCTAAATTAAATATAATAATGCCCTAGAAAAGTAGGTTCTTATCTACAACACATCAATTGGCAGAATTGATTATGAGAGGCTGTAGAGAACACTTTCCTAAATGTTCCTAGTCAAGTATTAATATGTAAGGGCAATATTAATACATAAAGACTAGCATGTAGGTCAATTGATGACTTGATCTCACAAGTCATGGATATATTATATCAAGTTGACACATGGGTATATATTAGAGAATATATACTGAACTGACCCGCCATGAGAAAGTTTCATGGATCGTCATATGAGTGTCATAAACTTTCTCATGTGACTATTGGTATGAATAGTCCTCAAACCTGAAGTCACTACGGTTCCCTACATAAGGAGTTATGTACTTTGGTATCGTCAAACGTCACCCGTAACAGGGTGGACCATAAAGGCGATTACTGTGTATATAACAAATTATGCAGAGGGATGTGAGTGATGTAGATGGGATCTATCCCTCCCATATGACGGGAGTGATATCTGTGGGCCCCTTGATTGAGTAGAACTATTAAAACGCATGGCCATGCTCAAATGAGTCAATATGAGATATTGAGCTCATTTGTTTGAGTTAGTTTACTCAGGGATCAAGAAACACATAGATTGATCGAGGATGACACGGTCTATGCCTCATTGGTCAATCTGATATCAAGGATAGAAGGACACGGTCATACATTATAGTAGTCACGGAAAGGTTAGTCGGATCTTGACTTATTTCGTAACTTGGGTAGCAATGATGTATTGCTAGATGCCGCTCATTGCTTGTGTATCTAAAAGAGTTTATATTCACTGCCAACGTTATGAGAGCCTATAGGGTCACACACAAAGAGCATGATGATTAGAAGAATTAGTGCATTCTAGTTTGACTAGAATAATTTGGGAATGAGCTTAAGTACAAAATGGTTTTTGGACTTTAAGCTTAATGAGAATTTTAGCTTATTGATTTAATGAGATTAATTCAATATGCTAAGCTTATTAATTTAATAAGATTAAATAAATATGTTATCATGATAGCCTAAGCTTAATTGATTTAATAAGATTAATTCAATATGTTACCTTATTGATTTAATGAGATTAATTCAATATGATAACATAATCTTATTGAATTAATAAGATTAATTCAACATGCATGAATGCCACCTAAGCATGCCACATAAGCATGCCACATAAGCATGCCACCTAAGCTTGATGAGGTGGATGGAGACAAAGGGTTTTGACCTTTGGAATTTCTCCACATGTGGCCGGCCAAACAAGGAGTGTAACTCCTTGTTTGATTATCTTTCAATGCAATTGATTGGATTGAATGTGATAGGAGGTGAAAGGTTTTTTCAATCCTATAAAACACTCCATGGGGTGGCCGGCCAAACTTGGTGAAGCTTGAGGCTTGGAGAGAGCTTGGTGGTGAGAGGCTTTGGTTGTGTGGCTTTTGTGAGTGTAGGCTAGCAAGAAGAGTGGTCTTCTTCTTCCTTTCTCTTTTTCCCTACCTTCCTCTCCTTTAGGGACTTCTCTAGCAAGAAGTAAAGGAGAGCTCTTCTAGCTTCTTTTGTGAGACAAGAGCTTGCTCGTGTGGATACATATAGTGGCACGGACATTTGAACGTGCTAAAAGATCCAACAAACCCAAGGAGAAGCGGGATTAAAAAGGGCACGCAACAAAGGTAATATTCTCTTATAAGATAGGTTTTGAGAAATTTATTTTTGTACGAGGTTTTCTTTTGCAAGGATCACTTGGAAAGGATCCTATTTTTCTGTTGCGCATATGCTATTTTGCATAAGAAATCCCTACAGTGGTATCAGAGCCACTTGCGAAAGATCGTATAAAAAATAGGTTTTCTCTATTTTATATATGATATAGAAGTAGGATAAATTTTATTATGAGTTGATTATTGCATTAGAAATTTTTCAAACATAATAAAATATCCGATGTCTTTTAAAAGTTAAAATTGACATAGTGCATGGTTATGGCCTAGTCCCAAAAAGTTTGTGAATGTGTGTGTTGTAATTCTTAATACGGCCTGTGTGTCGTGCCTTTCTCCTAAAATTCTTGTTGTAAAATTAGTTTTAGACTCAAATGTAACTCGAGTATTTCTCCTTTTGTAATATACAAAACAAAGATGGAGGGTCCATTGGAAGATGATGTTACAAGGAGGAAGTCAACAACACAAGACAACCAAAAGGAAGCACTTGGGAGAAGATGCTATCCCTAGGTTGACCAATCAATCTTTTTCTAGAATAAGGGTCATAACCATGACACGCTTAGTTTAATATGTATGTGATGCATGTTAATTTAGCTTATATGTGATGTATGCTAATATGTATGTGATGCATGTTTAAGTTTATTTCTTAATAAGTCAAAAACGATATGCCTACCAATGTTTGGTACTCACTACTTCCTCGATCATTTGTTGTTGGGTTTGCCAAAGCAAAGCAATGCATTTTATCTTGGAAGAGTGCGAGTGGACAATCATGATGTCCCGCTATCAAACTTGGTTAAGACTTAATTAAGTTTTTCTTAATTAATTAAGAAAGTAGAGGCATATATTAGCTTTGAACATAAGTTTTAAAAATTAGTTTTGTGTGATTTTCGAATATCAGCTTTGTCTTAGAAAGTGGTCGTTGCTCCGATATCAAAGAAGGCCTCTGTGCCTCGCCACGGCCTGGAAGCTGGTTTAGGAATAAGCACTAAACTAATCTAAACTTAACCAAAGCTATTAAAGAGTTACATCAGATGTAATTGGCTAAAGATTGCCTACCTAATCATACTACGTCTTGGGCGATTAGCCAAAGCTAACTCAAGACGAAGTATGATGTGGATCTTTATCCCATATAAATTTATAGCTAAATAGAAGCTAATGATGTAAGCAAAATGTGTTTGCCTACATCAATGATTAGCTCATATCAAAGCAATGAGAATTTAGTGGGAGCCTCATTTAATTAAAGGCCTAATTAAATGACTTAGGTATGATACTTAATTTTGCATTTTAATATTGTAGATCACCATGTCATCTAACACGACACACCCCCTCAACTTGCGATCTATGCTTGAGAAAGACAAGCTCAATGGAGCTAACTTTCTAGACTGGTATAGGAACTTAAGGATTATTCTCAAGCAAGAACGTAAACTGTATGTCCTAGAGCAGTCTATCCCTGAAACACCCCCCCCTGCGGCCACTCGTGCTGAAAAGGATGCTTATAAGAAGAATCAAGATGATGCATTAGATGTGTCATGTCTTATGCTTGCCACCATGAACTCTGAGCTTCAGAAGCAACATGAGAACATGGATGCCTATGATATGGTTGAGCATTTGAAACAACTATATCAAGGACAAGCTAGGCACGAGCATTTTGAAGTGTCTAAGGCTCTTTTTGCATGCAAGATGCAAGAAGGAACACCTGTAGGAACTCACGTACTTAAAATAATAGGGTACGTTGAGAACCTTGAAAGACTAGGTTTTCCACTCAGCCAAGAATTGGCAACCGATGTTATCCTGCAATCATTGCCGGAAGCATATAATCAATTCGTCATGAATTATAACATGAATGAAATTGATAATCCTTTGCCTGAGATTCTCAGCATGTTGAGAACTGCTGAACCGAATCTCAAGAAGAAAGTTAGTAACGTACTAATGGTCAAGAAGGGCAAAGGTAAGCGCAAAGGCAAGGGTAAGACCCAAGCCAAAGGCAAGGCCAATTCATCCACTTCAAAGGATAAAGGTAAAGTACCTAAGGAAGGGGACTGTTTCCATTGCGGTGAGACTGGACACTGGAAGCGGAACTGCAAAGTCTACCTTAAGGAAGTAAAGAAGAAAAGAAGTGGGACTTCTGCCTCAGGTATACACGTTATAGAAGTTAATCTATCTATTTCTTCTACATGGGTATTAGATACCAGATGTGCATCTCACATTTGTACTAATGTGCAGGGACTTAGAAATAGTAGACTAATGGCAAAGGGCGAAGTGGACCTACGAGTAGGCAATGGCGCAAAAGTTGTTGTTGTAGCTGTAGGAACATATTCTTTGTCTTTGCCCACTGGGCTTATCTTAGAACTAGAGGAATGCTTTTATGTACCTGCATTAACGAAGAACATAATTTCTGTATCTTGTTTAGACAAGAAAAACTTTTCTTTTATAATAAAGGACAAATGTTGTTCCATTTATTTGAATGAAATGTTCTATTGTAATGCACCACTTATGAATGGTCTCTATGTTCTAGATTTAGAAAACCCAATTTATAACGTAAATACCAAATGGTTCAAATCGAATAATTTGAACCAAACATATCTCTGGCACTGTCGCCTAGGTCACATAAATGAAAAACGCATATCCCAACTCCATAAAGATGGATTATTGGACTCATTTGATTTTGAATCATATGAGATATGCGAATCTTGTCTTTTAGGAAAGATGACTAAAACTCCATTTAGTGGACATGGCGAGAGAGCGACGAACTTGTTAGGACTCATACATACTGATGTATGTGGCCCTTTCAATGTCGAAGCCAGAGGAGGCTATAAGTACTTTATTACTTTCACTGATGATATGAGTAGATTTGGATACTTATATTTGATGAGACATAAGTCAAAATCCTTTGAAAAGTTCAAAGAATTCAAGAATGAAGTACAAAACCAACTTGGTAAGCGTATTAAGCTACTTCGATCAGATCAAGGTGGTGAATACCTTAGTCAAGAGTTTCGTGATCACCTGGCTGAGTGTGGGATAATATCCCAACTCACTCCACCTGGAACACCACAATAGAATGGTGTATCTGAGAGGAGAAATCATACTCTATTAGATATGGTACGATCAATGATGAGCCAGACTGATCTACCTACTTCCTTTTGGGGTTTAGCTCTAGAGACAGCCGCTTTCACACTTAATCGCGTCCCATCAAAAGTCGTAGAAAAGACACCATATACGTTATGGACTGGGAAGAGTCCCAAAATGTCTTTTATAAAGATTTGGGGTTGTGAAGCTTATGTTAGACGTCAAGTCTCAGATAAACTAGGACCCAAATCAGATAAGTGTTATTTTGTAGGATATCCCAAGGAAACTAAGGGATATTACTTTTACAATCCCACACTTGGCAAGGTGTTTGTTGCCAGAAATACTGTCTTTCTAGAAAGAGAATTTATTTCTAGAAACACTAGTGGGAGTAAAATTCATCTTGAAGAAATTCAAGATAAAGATAACACTAAGGCTTCGATGGAAAATGAACAGGCACCACAAAGTGTTGTGGATGAGGAAAATGTTGCCCAAAGAGTTGTGGAGCAAACACCTGTTCAAGTAGACCAACCTCTTCGTAGATCTGATAGGATCCGTCGTCAACCCGAGAGATATTCTTTTCTCTTGACTGACAACAGTGATGTAATGCTTGTCGATCTTGACGAGCCTACATCCTATCAAAAAGCTATGATGAGCTCAGATTCCAAGAAATGGCTAGAGGCCATGAGATCCGAAAAGGAATCCATGTACACTAACCAAGTATGGACTTTGGTTGATCCACCTGAAGGGGTAAAACCCATTGGGTGTAAGTGGGTCTTTAAAGTAAAGACTGACATGGATGATAATAAGCATACCTATAAAGGTAGATTGGTGGCTAAAGGATTCAAACAAATTCATGGTATTGACTATGATGAAACCTTTTCACCAGTTGCGATGCTTAAATCCATTCGGATCATACTTGCTATTGCAGCCTACCACGATTATGAGATCTGGCAGATGGATGTCAAAACCGCTTTTCTGAATGGAAAGCTACTCGAGGATGTGTACATGACACAGCCTGAGGGTTTTGAAGATCCAAAGCATCTTGGAAAGGTATGCAAACTGCAAAGGTCCATTTATGGACTAAAGCAAGCCTCTCGAAGCTGGAATCTTCGATTCGATGATGCAATCAAGGAGTATGGTTTCATCAAGAATGAAGATGAACCTTGTGTCTACAAGAGAAATAGTGGGAGCACAGTTGTATTTCTTATCTTGTATGTAGATGACATACTTCTCATCGGAAATGATATTCCCTCACTCCAGTCTGTGAAGATGTGGTTAGGGAATTGTTTCTCGATGAAAGACTTAGGTGAAGCTACCTATATTCTAGGCATCAAGATCTATAGAGATAGATCTAAAAGATTACTTGGCCTAAGTTAGAGTACATACATTGATAAAGTGCTAGATCGTTTTGCTATGCAAAATTCCAAGAAAGGATTTCTGCCTTTATCACATGGTGTGAGTCTTTCGAAGACTCAATGTCCCTCTTCTAAGGAGGAGAGAGATCGCATGGATAAGATCCCTTATGCATCTACTATAGGGTCTATCATGTACGTCATGCTTTGTACTCGTCCTGACGTCTTGTATGCTTTGAGCATGACGAGTAGATACCAGTCGGATCCAGGTGAAAGTCACTGGATAGCAGTCAAAAATATTCTTAAATACTTACGAAGAACGAAAGAATATTTCCTGATATTTGGAGGCAATGAGGAGCTAACTGTAAAGGGTTACAGTGATGCAAGCTTCCAAACAGACAAGGATGACTATAGATCGCAATCGGGGTACGTGTTTTGCCTGAATGGTGGAGCTATGAGCTGGAAGAGTTCGAAGCAGGATACACGATTCTTGATTCTACAATGAAGCCGAGTATATTTGCATCCGATGCAAAGAAAGGAGGTCGTTTTGGCTCCGCAAGTTCATCAGTGAACTTGGGGTAGTTCCTAGCATTGCAGATCCAATAGACCTCTATTGTGACAACAATGGAGCTATTGCACAGACTAAGGAACCTCGATCACATAAGCGGACCAAACACATACTGCGGCGCTTCCATCTCATTCGAGAGATTATCGATAGAGGAGATGTGAGGATATGCAGAGTACCGACAGAAGCTAACATCGCAGATCCATTGACCAAGTCTTTGGCACAGAGGAAGCATGATGGTCACACTAGGTCACTAGGTATCAGATATTATAGTGATTGGTACTAGTGTTAGTGGGAGATTGTTAGTTATAACCCTAGAACCAATCATGTGATGGTTGAATAGGGAACATTTTGTATCATATTCTATAAAGGCAAAGGATTGGTTATTATATTTACGTCTTGCTTGTGCCAGCTAAATTAAATATAATAATGCCCTAGAAAAGTAGGTTCTTATCTACAACACATCAATTGGCAGAATTGATTATGAGAGGTTGTAGAGAACACTTTCCTAAATGTTCCTAGTCAAGTATTAATATGCAAGGGCAATATTAATACATAAAGACTAGCATGTAGGTCAATTGATGACTTGATCTCACAAGTCATGGATATATGATATCAAGTTGACACATGGGTATATATTAGAGAATATATACTGAACTGACCCACCATGAGAAAGTTTCATGGATCGTCATATGAGTGTCATAAACTTTCTCATGTGACTATTGGTATGAATAGTCCTCAAACCTGAAGTCACTACGGTTCCCTACATAAGGAGTTATGTACTTTGGTATCGTCAAACGTCACCCATAATAGGGTGGACCATAAAGGCGATTACTGGGTATATAACAAATTATGCGGAGGGATGTGAGTGATGTAGATGGGATCTATCCCTCCCATATGACGGGAGTGATATCTGTGGGCCCCTTGATTGAGTAGAACTACTAAAACGCATGGCCATGCTCGAATGAGTCAATATGAGATATTGAGCTCATTTGTTTGAGTTAGTTTACTCAGGGATCAAGAAACATATAGATTGATCGAGGATGACACGGTCTATGCCTCATTGGTCAATCTGATATAAAGGATAGAAGGACACGGTCATACATTATAGTAGTCACGGAAAGGTTAGTCGGATCTTGACTTATTTCGTAACTTGGGTAGCAATGATGTATTGCTAGATGTCGCTCATTGCTTGTGTATCTAAAAGAGTTTAGATCAACTGCCAACGTTATGAGAGCCTATAGGGTCACACACAAAGAACATGATGATTAGAAGAATTAGTGCATTCTAGTTTGACTAGAATAATTTGGGAATGAGCTTAAGTACAAAATGGTTTTTGGACTTTAAGCTTAATGATAATTTTAGCTTATTGATTTAATGAGATTAATTCAATATGCTAAGCTTATTAATTTAATAAGATTAAATAAATATGTTATCATGATAGCCTAAGCTTAATTGATTTAATAAGATTAATTCAATATGTTACCTTATTGATTTAATGAGATTAATTCAATATGATAACATAAGCTTATTGAATTAATAAGATTAATTCAACATGCATGAATGCCACATAAGCATGCCACATAAGCATGCCACCTAAGCTTGATGAGGTGGAAGGAGACAAAGGGTTTTGACCTTTGGAATTTCTCCACATGTGGCCGGCCAAACAAGGAGTGTTGATTATCTTTCAATGCAATTGATTGCATTGAATGTGATAGGAGGTGAAAGGTTTTTTCAATCCTATAAAACACTCCATGGGGTGGCCGGCCAAACTTGGTGAAGCTTGAGGCTTGGAGAGAGCTTGGTGGTGAGAGGCTTTGGTTGTGTGACTTTTGTGAGTGTAGGCTAGCAAGAAGAGTGGTCTTCTTCTTCCTTTCTCTTTTTCCCTACCTTCCTCTCCTTTAGGGACTTCTCTAGCAAGAAGTAAAGGAGATCTCTTCTAGCTTCTTTTGTGAGACAAGAGCTTGCTCGTGTGGATACATATAGACGCACGGACATTTGAACGTGCTAAAAGATCCAACAAACCCAAGGAGAAGCGGGATTAAAAAGGGCATGCAACAAAGGTAATATTCTCCTATTAGATAGGTTTTGAGAAATTTATTTTTGTACGAGGTTTTCTTTCGCAAGGATCACTTGGAAGGGATCCTATTTTTCCGTTGCGCATATGCTATTTTGCATAAGAAATCCCTACATTGATCTCACAAGTCATGGATATGAGATATCAAGTTGACACATGGGTATGCATTGGAGAATGTATACTGAATGACCCGCCATGAGAAAGTATCATGGATCGTTATATGAGTATCATATACTTTCTCATGTGGCTATTAGTATGACTATTAGTCCTTAGACCTGAAGTCACTATGGTTCCCTACATAAGGAGTTGCATACTTTGGCTTCGTCAAACGTCACCCGTAAATGGGTGGACTATAAAGGCGATTACTGGGTATGTAACAAATTATGCGGAGGGATGTGAGTGATGTAGATGGGATCTATCCCTCCTATATGATGGGAGTGACATCGATATTCTTGATAGAGTGAGACCACGAAGTGCATGGCCATGCCCAAATGAGTCAATATGAGATATTGAGCTCATTTGATTAGAATGAGTCTACTTGGAGTTCAAGATTTAGATTGTACCGAGGATGACACAGTCTATGTCTCGATTGGTCAATCTAGATGTCAAGGATAGAGGGACATTGTCACATATTGTGAGAGTCACAATTAGTAGTCACAAAGGTGATGTTGGATCTCAACATTCTTGTAACTTGGGTAGCAATGATGTGTTGCTAGATACCGCTCATTGCTTATGTTCCTAAATCGTTTAGGGACATTGCCAACATTACAAGAACCTATATGGTCACACACATAAGGGCAATTAGATGGAGATTAGGTTCATATGATGAACCATGAGGATTAGGTTCATGGGATGAACCAAATTGGATTAAGAGTAATCCAAATTAGACTAATTGAGTTAGACTCAAGTCGATTCAAGTGTTGAATGAGTCTAATTTTGATTTGATTCATCAAATCAATTTAAATTAATGAATAGAGATTCATTAAATTAAATTGACTTGAATCAAATGGTTGGATTTGATCAACCATTGGAGATAAGAGGTCAAGTTTGACTTGACTTGAGAGGGAAGATGAAAGGTCAAGTATGACTTGACCAAATGTCATGTCATGATGATGACTTGGCATGGCCGGCCAATGATGATGCTCCACATCATCATTGACTTTGTCATATGGTGCCACCTCATGAGGGAGACCAAGGGTCATGGGAGTTACATGCATGCATGTAACCCCCTCTCCATAATGTGGCCGGCCACTTCTTGATGGGGGTGAATTGATTTTGGGTAACTCCATCTTCTTCTTCACAACTTCATCTTCTTCCTTGGATTATTCCCTCAAGATCTCCCCTTCTCCCAACCTCCTTGGCCGAACCATCCATAGAGTGCTAGCACTCTCAAGGGTGTGTTTTCTCCACCTATTACTTGTGTGGATACCAATAGATGAGTGTGCACTTGACACTCTCGAGTTCCGGTGAACCTTTTGGACGAGCGGGATTTGCGAAGGACGTCGCATCGAGGGTAACGTCCTTATCACGTAGATCTAAGGTAGATCTAGGGTTTTATACAAGCACATACATATTTTAGTTTTAATACATCTTCGCACGGATCCGTGGCCGGACTTCCGAGGTTTTTGCGGCTCGGAAAGTCCAACAGTGGTATCAGAGCCACGTGCGAAGCATATATGTGTTTCATTTTTGTAATTTTTATATTAGATATAAAAATTACAGATTTATATGTTTCTGTAAATTTCCTAATTTTATAGAATTTTTGGGTATTTTTCTCGAAGAATCGAAGCAACGAATGTTAGGACACTTGTAGGCTTCAACCGTCGAGAAAAACTCTCCGAAACGGCAAGTTCTCGCTTTAGGTTTTTGGAACAGTGACTTAAGTTGTTGTAAGATCATTGTAGGGACACTTTCAAAGTTTATTTTACGAGTAGGGGCACTGCCCCTATCCCCAAAAGGGGCCTTGTCCCGCGATCACGCTCGGAAACCGCTTAGCGGGACCGTTACATGGAGGTGACTCATAAAATTGAAAAAAAAAAAGGAAAAATTATAGAAATTTTCTGTAAAAATACATAATTTAGAATTATATATAATTCTGTGATTATAATGGCCCAATAACCCCAATTTGATTGGATGATGTGTTGTAATTCATAATACGGCCTGCGTGCCATTTTTGTGGTTGTGCGTGTTGTATAGTGTATGCGACCTGCACATTGTACCTCTTCTTTTAAAATTCTAATTGTAAATAGTTTAAGACTCGAATGTAACTCGAGTTTCATATTTGTAATGTACAAAATAGAGCGGTGGAAAGTCCACTTGAAGACGAGGTTACGAGAAGGGTGCCGACGACATATGGCGGTCAAAGGAAGTTCTTGGAGAAGTCGCTAGCCTTAGATTGACCGTCCGATCTTCTCATTGGCTTGAGAAGATCATAGTAGGGCCATGACTACATTACAGTTAAACATATATATATATATATATATATATATATATATATATATTTGATTTTGCTTGTATGTATGTGATGCATGCTAGTAGAATAATGCTTGTATGTATATGATGCTTGCTAGGATAATTTTCTTGTATGTATATGATGCATGCTAGAATAATGATTGTATATATGTGATGCATGCTATGATAGGGTAATAAAGGTCTAAATGTGTATAAGATACACATTACGATTAGATTAGATCATAATCGAATCAACTCGAAAATGCCTACCAAGCCATGATATCCATCACTACCTCGATCATTTGTTGTTGTTGAATCTGCCAAAGCAGAGCAATGCATATTATCTTGGTAGGGTGCGGAGGGACAATCTTGGTCCCGCCTATCACGCTTGGGTTAGAGTAAGCTCAATTAGATTGAGTAAAACTAGTTAACTCAATTGGATCGAGTAGAACTATAGGCATATTCCAATCGTTCGAAAGATAGGTTCAGATCCCATTTACACTAAATCTTGGGCGATTTAGCCAAAGCTAACTCAAGGTCTTTTGTAAATGTGGGTCTTGATCCTATAAACAAGAGTTGCATAGAGATGTAATCAGTAATGTGTTACCCACCGATCGTACTAAGTCTTGGGCAATTTAGCCAAAGCTAACTCAATGCTTAGTATGATGTGGATCTTGTCCCGCAAGAATTATAGCTAGTTTGTATGAATCTAGTAATGTGGTTTGACCACATCCATAACTCGATTCTACAAAATTCCTATAATTCAGTGGGAGCATCATTTGATTAAAGGCCTAATTAAATGATAAAAGGAATATGATATTAATTCTCTGCATTGTATGTTGTAGATAACTATGTCAACAAACACGAACACTCTCTCTCTGCATTCTATCCTTGAGAAGGACAAGCTCAATGGAGAAAATTTCCTGGACTGGTACAGGAACCTGAGAATTGTTCTCACCCAAGAAAGGAAGTTGTACGTCCTGGAGCAGCCCATTCCGGAGGCACCTCTTGCCACTGCCTCGCGAGCTGACAAAGATGCTTACAAGAAGCATCAAGATGATGCATTAGATGTGTCATGTCTAATGCTCACGACCATGAACTCTGAGCTTCAGAAGCAACATGAGTTCATGAATGCTTATGATATGGTTGGACATCTTCGTCAACTATATCAAGGACAAGCAAGGCATGAGAGATATGAAGTCTCTAAGGCATTATTTGGGTCCAAAATGCAAGATGGGACTCCCGTAGGTCCATATGTACTCAAGATGATTGGGTACGTAGAAAACCTACAAAGGCTGGGATTCCCACTTGGCCAAGAGTTGGCCACTGACCTAATCTTGCAATCTTTGCCACAAGCCTACAATCAATTTGTCATGAATTATAACATGAATGAAATTGATAAGTCACTACCTTGTAGGGAGTTGCTTCAGAGACTCATTGGCTCCCATGTCCCTGGATTAAAATTTTCACCAATGAAAGAAATAATCCGGATGTGATGAGTTTCCTTAGCACAACCGATTCATCATCGTGCTAACAACTTGAGTGATCGCTTGAACAAACTAGTTGTTCAAGAAACACAACTCTTCTAGTTGGTTAGCCGCAGAAGAGAAGACGAACGGATCGCCGGTTTTTGTGATTGTCTTCGAGGTCCATGATTATACAAAATATATACATACGCACACTTGTATAATCAACACATAAAATAACATGCTAAGATCAGAAAATAAAGTTGTACCACTTTATACCTTACGATCTTCTACCGTATGTCCTATCCTCCTCGTGGTCGACGTGTGGGCGAAGATCCTCCACAAGTAAAAGCCTTCTAGATCGCGTTCTTCCCTTCCTTATCCACTGCGAACAAAGAGAAGAACCAACAAAACCTTACCTTTCTAGAACCAGCCACCAAGCAAGGGAGTTTGATGCAACCACCGGCCAAGGAACGAAGGGATGAGCGTCGGCAAACCTTGAAGAGAGGTTGCCGCCGGCCACCTAGAGGTTGGAGAAGCACCAGCCACCAATTGTTGGAGGACCACCGGCCACCAAGGATCAAAGGAGGAGGAAGAGGGCCGGCCAAAGCTTGGAGAAAGAAGGAGTGAGCGCCGGCCACCAAGGAGAAAAGGAAGAAGATGGGCGTCGGCTTCTTGTCCAAGAGTTGCCGCCCAAAACATTGCTTCCAAACCCTAGCCGCCCAAACTAAAACCCTAACTCCAAAATTGAACCTCTATTGCCGCCCAACCTAAGCCCTCTATTTATAGAATTGGGCTTAAGCCTCCTTTAATCTCCACCGTCGGATCTAGGGATTTAATCTCCACCGTCGGATCTAGGGTTTTATCTCAACCGTCGGATCTAGGGTTTCATCCCAACCGTCGGATCTAGGATTTCATCCCAACCGTCGGATCTAGGGATTTAATCCCAACCGTCGATTCTAGGGTTTCATCCTAACCATCGGATCTAGGGATTTAATCACAACCGTTGGTTCTAGGGTTTCATCCCAACCATCGGATCTAGGGATTTAATCCCAACCGTTGGTTCTAGAGTTTTGTTTTACATCCTTGGATCTAGACTTCACGAGGATTATATTAGGCTACGATAGGGACCATAAGGAGGAGTTGGATCTTGGCCACCCGATGGATCGGAACCACACTAACTTGATCCATCAATGATGTTCCATTCCACTAGAGGATCATCATTGAACTACCTCACCAACCCCCATAAATTAATATGGTCTCCATATATTATTTGTACATTCATCTCCCCGTGTTTAAGATATTGAATGTCCGTCAATTAATTGATTTACTGACCATCAATTAATTAACATCTAATTCCTCGAGTAGTACCACTCAACCTTATCATCATGTTGACTAAGTCAACCAGCTGGGTTTACATGATGAACCTTATGAGCTCCTCAAGGGGACATCATCAACCTAGTATATAGGACACGATTTCCTCCTATAATCAACGGCACACCATGTAAATGATATTATTTCCCAACTTACCTGGCATATTGATTTAATCCATCTAAATCTCACCCTCTGGTAAATCAAAGAAATAAATACTAAGTACATGTGTCTGTTATTATATCGGGATTAAGAGCATGTACAACATAATATCCGAGGTCCGATTCAATTATGTAGTCAGCAATTAATTGAATCACCTCTATGTCGGTCCTGCTCAATACACCTAAGTGTACTAGTGTAACTCCATGTTCAAGACAAAACAATACCAAGCTACACTACAACCATGCCAATGGTTTGTCCAAAACCATCTTGGTTGTGAGCCTCTACTTATATTTTACAAGGGACTGATAACATGATCTTCTGTGCCACACCAAGAACCATGTTATCTACAATGTAAAATATTAGATAATATGCACACACATATAATAAATATATAAAGTGCAAACAATGATCATGTGATTCTTATTCAAAAATAAAATATTCATACAAAAAGAGCTAAGCTTTCAGTATACATTCCAACAATCTCCCACTTATACTAAAAGACTATGCCGTCATCACACTATCATACATCTGATCCCCATGTCCTCCACATGCCTATCAAACGCTTTCGCTGGAAGGGCCTTAGTGAATGGATCCGCCAGGTTATCCTCTGATGCAATCTTGGCGACAGCAACTTCTCCTCGCTTTATGATCTCTTGTATAAGGTGGTACTTGCGCTCTATGTGTTTACTCGCCTTATGGGCTCGTGGTTCCTTCGAGTTTACAACTGCACCACTGTTATCACAATAAATTGTGATAGTTCTGGGCAAATCAGGAATCACATCCAAGTCCATCAAGAAGTTCCTGAGCCATACAACTTCCTTGGCTGCCTCAGAGGCTGCCACATACTCAGCTTCCATGGTAGAGTCTGCCACGCATTTCTGCTTGACACTCCTCCATACTATGGCTCCACCTCCAAAAGTAAACACAAACCCCGAGGTAGACTTACTCTTGTCCCTATCTGATTGGAAATCCGAAACCGTGTAACCCACAGGGACTAATTGATCTGCCCGGTAAACCAGCATATAATCCCTAGTCCTTCTCAGGCACTTCAATATATGCTTTACCGCAGTCCAATGTCCCTGTCCAGGATTACTCTGATATCTGCTAACCATGCCCATGGCAAAGCAGATATCCGGTCTCGTACATAGCATAACATACATAAGGCTTCCTACTGCCGAAGCATAAGGAATTGCCTTCATGTCCTCTATCTCCTTTGATGTTTTGGGACACATCTCTTTAGATAAAAGAATTCCATGCCTAAAAGGTAGAAAACCTTTCTTGGAGTTCTGCATGCTAAAACGAGAAAGGATAGTGTCAATGTATGAAGCTTGAGATAAGCACAACATCCTTTTCTTGCGATCGCTTATAACTTTGATCCCAAGGATGTGTCCCACTTCTCCCAAGTCCTTCATGTCAAACTGTTTGGACAACCATACCCTTACGTCTGATAACACTTTGATATTGTTGCCAACTAACAAAATGTCATCTACGTATAGTACAAGAAACACCACTATGTTTCCATCACATCTCTTGTATACACAAGGCTCATCCGGATTTTGAATAAATCCATATGACTAGATTACCTCATCAAAGTAGATGTTCCAAGATCTAGAAGCTTGCTTCAATCCATAAATGGACCGATTAAGCTTACATACAAGATGCTCTTTGTATTTAGCAATGAATCCCTCTGGTTGTCGCATATAGATGTTCTCCTCAAGACTTCCGTTAAGGAAAGCTGTCTTGACATCCATCTACCAAATCTCATAATCCATATGAGCAACTATAGATAAGAGAATCCGGATAGACTTAAGCATAGCTACCGGAGAAAAGGTCTCCTCATAATCGATACCCTCTTTCTGAGTATACCCTTTCGCGACAAACCTAGCTTTGAAGGTCTCAACCTTCCCGTCCACTCCTCTCTTTCTCTTGTAGATCCACTTGCATCCAATGGCTTTTACACCATCGGGTGGCTCTACTAGCTCCCAGACTTGATTAGAATCCATAGATTCTATCTCTGAATTCATCGCACTTTGCCAAGATACCGCATCTCTATCTTGGAGTGCCTCGTCATATGTCCAGGGATCCGGTTCATGTTCACCAGGGACTAAGTCCGAAGACTCTCCCAAAAACATGAATCTCTCGGGTTGTCTAACAACCCTCCCACTACGACGAGGTGCCTCCTGTGTATACTCGCGACAGCAGTGACTTGTGGCATCTCCTCTTGTACCGGTGGTACTGAAGTCGGGACTTCCCCTGTTAACTCCTCAAGAACAATCCTACTCGTGGGCTTGTGGTTCATCACATAGTCCTCCTCTAGAAATCTGGCATTCGTACTCACGATCACCTTCTGATCTCTTGGACTATAGAATAAACCACCCTTCATTCCCTTAGGGTAGCCAACAAACAAGCGTACTTCTGTACGAGATTCCAACTTACCAGCATCTCCCTTCAGCACATGTGCTAGACTACCCCAAATCCGAATATGTCTTAGACTAGGCTTTCGCCCAGTCCACAACTCTGTGGGAGTAGAGGGTACTGACTTAGATGGAACCAAGTTCAGAATGTGTGCTGCTATTTCCAGAGCAAACCCCCAGAACGAATCAAGTAACTCAGAATAACTCATCATAGATCTGACCATCTCTATAAGATTCTTGTTCCTTCGCTCTGCCACACCATTCTGCTGGGGTGTGCCAGGTGCGGACAATTGGGATTGAATCCCAGCCTCTGATAAGTAACTCCTAAACTCTCCCAAGAGGTACTCGCCACCATGATCAGATCGTAATGTCTTGATACTTTTACCTTGACGGTTCTCCACATCAGCCTTGAATTCTTTGAACCTGTCAAAGCATTCAGACTTGCGGCGCATCAAGTAAATGTATCCATATCTTGAATAATCGTCTATAAAAGAGACGAAATATTCAAAACCACCTCTTGCCTGGATAGACATAGGACCGCACAAATCAGAATGAACCAATTCTAACACATCTTTGGCTCTATACCCCTTGGCCTTGAAAGGCCTCTTGGTCATTTTATCTTCCAAGCAAGATTCGTAGGTTGGGAGATCCTCCACCACTAATGAACCTAAAGGTCCATCAGCTATCAACCTTTGAATTCTGCTTAGGTTAATATGACCAAGCCTTAGATGCCAAAGATATGTTTGGTTCATTTGTGAAGGTTCTTTTCTCTTATTAGACTTAGAAGATGAGTTATTGATTTCTATATGCATCATGGGAGTTTTCGGTTCAAGAGTATATAAATTGCCAACCAATGTACCAGAACAGATAATTTCCCTATTCCTTTTTATAAGCACTTTGTCATTAAAAGAAATAGAATATCCATCCATAAATAATTTAGAAACTGAAATTAAATTCTTTCTAAAAGTAGGTACATAAAGACAATCTCTCAAAACCAAAATTTTATTCCTATCAAAAGATAAATAAACGTCTCCCACTGCAATAGCCGCCACCTTTGAAGCATTGCCCATGAAGATGGTAATCTCTCCCTCAGCTAGTCGTCGGGTTTCCTGGAACCCCTGCAAAGTATTGAGGACATGATCAATGGCTCCTGTATCTACACACCAGGCACTGGTAGATAACACCGCTAAACATGTTTCAACAACTAAACAAGAAGATATACCTTTGTTCTTTCGGCGAGGACAGTCCGCCTTCCAATGTCCAGTCTTCTTGCAAGTGAAGCACTTGCCTTTCGGCTTCTTCACTCCAGCCTGAGGTCCCACTGCCACCTTTTTCGCTCCACCTTGCTTCTTCTTCTTCTTACCTTTCGGTTTAGAGGAAGAAACCTTCTGAGCGACCATGGCTTGAGCACTTTGACGAAAAAGCTCCTATGCCGCTTGGAGTTCTGTCAGAAGCTCCGCCAATGAATACAACCTCTTGTTCATGTTGTAGTTGAGGCGGAACTGCTCAAAACTCCTAGGCAGAGACTAGAGAATGATATCGACCTAGGTTTCCCCATCGATCTCAGCTCCGAGGACTTCCATCTCATTAAGATGAGCCATCATCTTGAGAACATGATCCCTAACGGGTGTTCCCTCGATCATGGTGGTCATCATCATGTTTCTCATCGCCTCCTATCTAGCCGCCCTACTCTGATGTCCGAAAAGTTCCTTGAGATTGAACATCATGTCATAAGCTGTGGCTATGGCCTGATGCTGATGTTGCAGCACATTTGACATAGATGCCAAAATGTAACACCGCGCCATCTCATCTGCCTTGACCCATTTCTTATAACGTTCTTTCTCCTTTTCATCAGAGTCATCGGAGGGCTTAGGAGGACAGACCTCAAAGAGTACAAATTTGTACTCCTCCATAGTTAAGACAATATCCAGATTTCTTTTCCAATCAATGTAGTTTGGTCCAGTAAGCTTATTTTCTTTTAAAATCACAGCAAGTGGGTTGAAAGCCATTTGAAAATCCTAAAAATCACAATGATCAAAATATTAGATTTTAAATATTATTGATTCCTCAAAATAATAAAATTCCGAATTCAATCAACACCTCAAAACACCGAGAATATCGCATGCCACGATAGTGTGGACGTATACGAATTCTACATTTGTAAGAGGAGGTTTTACCCATTAATTTTATTATCTTGTCAACCTTACCTTTTGACAAATAAAATTAATAGTTGGTTCCTCTTTAGCCCTACAAATAAAAGCAGTGACTCCGATGGGGAGGATACTTTTTATTTGCATCTAAGTGTGCACCATTACACGATACTAAGGGAATTATTTCGGATTATGTGCCTTACCGATGGGGAAGTACACACGCTCCTAAATAATTTCCTATAACCATTATTTGACCTAGTGATCCGCAAACAAACCCATCCGATGGGAAGGAAGGCACTCAGAGCCAACGCGCAAGTTTGTTGCATCACACGTCAAATTGTAATGGAGGCCGCGGGAATTAATTAAAATGTCCCTCTCCCACTTAGTAAATTGATAATGAGGAATTTTCAAGCATACACAACATGCATATAAAACAAATAAGCAATAAATATGGAAAAAAATAGAATTTTTCCAACTATTATGGCATTGTTCTCCAATACGCATCCCGTCGTGTCGCCACCTCGTCTGCTCCACCTTTTCCCGTGCGCAAGTCACCAAAGAGATCCGAGCCGAGATATATCATTTTAATTTACATCCATCGATCCTATACTCCACGAAGGAGTGTACAAATAATCTAGATCGAAAGTAAACTAAAATGAGCGGCTAAACAATGTCATATTTAATTACAAAAATTAAATACTAATCTAGCCTCGTCAACCCCGAGGATTCAAATAATATACATACAATCACATACAACCAAATAGCCATAATAGTCGGATCTTATGCATGCAACCAAAAAGTTAGCCTACGCACATCCTACTATTATCCGGCATACTCAATATATGATATGTGCATGAAAGTAACCAAATCCAAAACACACAAAATCGGAAACCGTGGCGTGGCTCTGATACCACTTGTAGGGAGTTGCTTCGGAGACTCATTGGCTCCCATGTCCCCGGATTAAAATTTTCACCAATGAAAGAACTAATCCGGATGGGATGAGTTTCCTTAGCACAACCTATTCGTCGTCGTGCTAACAACTTGAGTGATCACTTGAACAAACTAGTTGTTCAAGCAACACAACTCTTCTAGTTGGTTAGTCGTGGAAGAGACGACGGACGGATCACCGGTCTTTGTGTTTGTCTTCGGGGTCCATGATTATACAAAATATATACATACACACACTTGTATAATCAACACATAAAATAACATGCTAAGATCAGAAAATAAAGTTGTACCACTTTATACCTTACGATCTTCTACCGTATGTCCTATCCTCCTCGTGGACGACGTGTGGGCGAAGATCCTCCACGAGTAGAAGCCTTCTAGATCGCGTTCTTCCCTTCCTTGTCCGCTGCGAACAAAGAGATGAACCAACAAAACCTTTCCTTTCTAGAACCGGCCACCAAGCAAGGGAGTTTGATGCAACCGCCGGCTAAGGAACGAAGGGATGAGCGCCGGCCAACCTTGAAGAGAGGTTGCCGCCGGCCACCTAGAGGTTGGAGAAGCACCGGCCACCAATTGTTGGAGGACCGCCGGCCACCAAGGATCAAAGGAGGAGGAAGAGGGCCAGCCAAAGCTTGGAGAAAGAAGGAGTGAGCGCCGGCCACCAAGGAGAAAAGGAAGAAGATGGGCGCCGGCTTCTTGTCCAAGAGTTGCCGCCCAAAACTTTGCTTCCAAACCCTAGCCGCCCAAACTAAAACCCTAACTCCAAAATTGAACCTCTATTGCCGCCCAACCTAAGCCCTCTATTTATAGAATTGGGCTTAAGCCTCCTTTAATCTCCACCATCGGATCTAGGGATTTAATCTCCACCGTCGGATCTAGGGTTTTATCCCAACCGTCGGATCTAGGGTTTCATCCCAACCGTCGAATCTAGGATTTCATCCCAACCGTCGGATATAGGGTTTCATCCCAACCGTCGGATCTAGGGTTTCATCCCAACCGTCGGATCTAGGGATTTAATCCCAACCGTCGATTCTAGGGTTTCATCCTAACCATCGGAACTAGGGATTTAATCCCAACCGTTGGTTCTAGGGTTTCATCCCAACCATCGGATCTAGGGATTTAATCCCAACCATTGGTTCTAGAGTTTTGTTTTACATCCTTGGATCTAGACTTCACGAGGATTATATTAGGCTACGATAGGGACCATAAGGAGGAGTTGGATCTTGGCCACCCGATGGATCGGAACCACACTAACTTGATCCATCAATGATGTTCCATTCCACTAGAGGATCATCATTGAACTACCTCACCAACCCCCATAAATTAATATGGGCTCCATATATTATTTTTACATTCATCTCCCCGTGTTTAAGATATCGAATGTCCGTCAATTAATTGATTTACTGACCATCAATTAATTAACATCTAATTCCTCGAGTAGTACCACTCAACCTTATCATCATGTTGACTAAGTCAACCAGCTGGGTTTACATGATGAACCTTATGAGCTCCTCAAGGGGACATCATCAACCTAGTATATAGGACACGGTTTCCTCCTATAATCAACGGCACACCATGTAAATAATATTATTTCCCAACTTACCAGGCATATTGATTTAATCCATCTAAATCTCACCCTCTGGTAAATCAAAGAAATAAATACTAAGTACATGTGCCCGTTATTATATCGGGATTAAGAGCATGTACAACATAATATCCGAGGTCCGATTCAATTATGTAGTCAGCAATTAATTGAATCACCTCTATGTCGGTCCTGCTCAATACACCTAAGTGTACTAGTGTAACTCCATGTTCAAGACAAAACAATACCAAGCTACACTACAACCATGCCAATGGTTTGTCCAAAACCATCTTGGTTGTGAGCCTCTACTTATATTTTACAAGAGACTGATAACATGATCTTCTGTGCCACACCAAGCACCATGTTATCTACAATGTAAAATATTAGACAATATGCACACACATATAATAAATATATAAAGTGCAAACAATGATCATGTGATTCTTATTCCAAAATAAAATGTTCATACAAAAAGAGCTAGGCTTTCAGTATACATTCCAACATGCCTGAGATGCTCAACATGTTGAGAACTGCTGAGCTTAACCTTAAGAAGGAAAAATCTGACACCATTTTGATGGTACACAAGAAGAAAGGCAAGGGCAAGCCTAAAGGTGAGGGAAAGTCTCAAGCCAAGGGCAAAGGCAAAGAACTTAAACCCAAAGGAGGGGTAGCCAAGGAAGGGGTTTGCTTCCACTGCAAGGAAGCTGGACACTGGAAGCGTAACTGCAAAGCTTACCTGGAAGATCTTAAGAAGAAAAGAAGTGAGACTTCTACTTCAGGTATAAATGTTATAGAAGTCAATCTATCTATTTCTTCATCATAGGTATTAGATACCGAATGTGCATCTCACATTTGTACCAATGTGCAGGCGCTGAGAAATAGCAGGGCATTGACAAAGGGCGAGGTGAACCTACGAGTAGGCAATGGAGCAAGGGTTGTTGTTGTTGCTGTAGGAACTTATGATCTATCTCTGCCCTCTGGGCTTGTACTAGAATTAGATGAATGTTGTTATGTGCCTTCCTTAACTAAGAACATCATTTCAGTTTCTTGTTTGTATAAGAAAGGATTTTCATTTATAATAAAGAACAAATGTTGTTCAATTTATTTAAATGATATTCTATTGTAGTGCACCTCTAATGAATGGACTCTACTTTCTAGACTTAGAGAGCCCTATCTATAACATAAGTACCAAGAGGTTCAAGTCAAATGAGTTGAACCAAATCTATCTCTGGCATTGTCGCTTAGGTCACATAAATGAGAGTCACTTATCTCAGCTCCATAAGGATGGGCTGCTAGACTCATTTGATTTTGAATCATATGAGACATGCGAGTCTTGCCTTTTAGGCAAGATGACCAAGACTCCCTTTAGTGGACACAGCGAAAGAGCAATAGATTTGTTAGAACTTATACATAGTGATGTATGTGGTCCTTTCAATGTTGCTGCTAGAGGTGGTTACAGGTACTTCATTACATTTACTGATGACTTCAGTAGATATGGTTGTGTGTATCTTATGACACATAAATCAGAATCCTTTGAAAAGTTCAAAAAATTCAAGAATGAAGTACAAAACCAGCTTGGCAAGAGTATTAAGATACTTTGATCAGATTGAGGTGGTGAATACCTTAGCCATGAGTTTCGTGACTATCTAGCTGAGTGTGGGATTCTATCCTAACTCACTCCTCCTGGAACATCACAGTGGAATGGTGTATCCGAAAGGAGGAATCGTACCCTATTAGATATGGTACGATCTATGATGAGTCACACAGATCTTCCTATATCCTTTTGGGGATATACTCTAGACACAGCAGCCTTTACCCTTAACCGTGTACCATCCAAGGCTATCATAAAGACACCATATACGATATGGACAGGGAGAAATCCCAAGATGTCTTTCATAAGGATTTGGGGTTATGAGGCTTACGTTCGACGTCAAGTCTCAGACAAATTGGGACCCGAATCCGATAGGTGCTATTTTGTTGGATATCCCAAGGATACAAAGGGATATTACTTCTACATTTTCAGTCAGCACAAAGTGTTTGTGGCAAAGACTGGAGTTTTTCTAGAAAGGAATTTTGTTTCAAGAAAAACTAGTGGGAGTACCTTCGATCTTGAAGAAATTCAAGATAAGTACCATAGCACTGAGGCCTTGATAGAGGTTGAACAGGAACCACAAAGTGTTGTGGGTGATGAGGTTGTTGCACAAAGAGTTGTGGAACAACCACCTGTTCAGGTAGACCTACCTCTTCACAGGTCTGATAGGGTACGTCGTCAGCCTGAGAGATACTCATTTCTCTTGTCTGACCATGATGACGTTATGCTCATTGAGAATGAGCCTACCTCCTATCAGGAAGCTGTGATGAGCCCAGATTCTGAGAAATAGCTAGAGTCCATGAGATCCGAGATGGAATCCATGTACACCAACCAAGTATGGACTTTGGTTGATCCACCTGAAGGGGTCAAACCCATTGGGTGTAAGTGGGTCTTTAGAAGAAATACTGACATGGATGGACTTACTCATACCTATAAGGGTCGATTGGTGGCTAAAGGTTTCAAGCAAATTCATGGTATTGACTATGATGAAACCTTTTCTCCAGTGGCGATGTTTAAGTCCATTCGGATCTTTCTTGCTATTGCAGCATACCACGATTATGAGATCTGGCAGATGGATGTCAAAACCACGTTTCTGAATGGAAACTTACTCGAGGATGTGTACATGACACAACCTGAGGGTTTTGTAGATCCACAACATACTGGGAAGGTATGCAAGCTGCAAAGGTCCATTTATGGGCTAAAGCAAGCTTCTCGGAGCTGGAATCTTCGATTCGATGATGCGATCAAACAGTTTAGTTTCATCAAGAATGAAGATGAACCCTGTATCTATAAGAGGGTTAATGGGAACACAGTTGTCTTCCTTGTATTGTATGTGGATGACATACTGCTCATTGGGAATGACATCCCTTCGCTACAGTCTGTGAAGACTTGGCTGGGGACGTGCTTCTCAATGAAGGACTTAGGTGAAGCAGCCTATATTCTAGGCATCAAGATCTATAGAGATAGATCTAAGAGATTTCTTGGCCTAAGTCAGAGTACATACATTGACACGGTATTACTATGGTTTGCCATGCAAAATTCCAAGAAGGGACTTCTGTCGATGTCACATGGTGTGAGTCTTTCGAAGACTCAAAGTCCCTCTTCTAGAGATGAGAGAGACCGCATGGATAAGATCCCTTACGCATCTGCTATAGGATCTATCATGTACGCCATGTTGTGTACTCGTCCTGATGTCTCGTATGCTATGAGCATGACGAGTAGGTACCAGTCAGATCCAGGTGAGCGTCACTGGATAGTAGTCAAGAATATTCTTAAGTACTTGAGAAGGACTAAAGAATATTTCTTGATATTTGGAGGCGATGAGGAGCTAGCTGTAAAGGGTTATAGCGATGCCAACTTCCAAACTAACCAGGATGATTATAAATTGCAGTCAAGGTTCGTGTTTTGCTTGAATGGTGGCGTTGTGAGATGGAAGAGTTCGAAGCAGGACACAGTTGCTGATTCTACAACAGAAGCCGAGTATATTGCTGCATCTGAGGTAGCAAAGGAGGCAGTTTGGATCCCCAAGTTCATTACTGAGCTTGGGGTGGTTCCTAGCATAGCAGATCCCATAGAGCTCTATTGTGACAACAATGGAGCGATTGCACAGGCTAAGGAACCTCACTCACACCAGCGGACCAAACACATACTACGGCGCTTCCATCTCATTCGAGAGATTATTGATAGAGGAGATGTGAAGATTTGCAGAGTACCCTGAGAGGCTAACATCACAGATCCCTTGACCAAGGCTTTGGCACAGAAAAAGCATGATGGTCACACTAGGTCATTGGGTATTAGATACTACGGTGATTGGCACTAGTGCTAGTGGGAGATTGTTAGTGAAAGCCCTAGAGCCAATCATGTGATGATTGTTGTATGGACTTTATTGTATCATATTCCTATTTATAAAGGCATGGTTATTATATTTACTTGTATTGGTGACAAATAACTAAATATAATAATGTCCTTGAGTAGTAGGTTCTTATCTATATTAATCGATTAGTTGAATCGATAATGAGATGATATAAAGAACACTACTCTTAATCATTCCTAGTCGAGTATTAACATTCAGGGACAATGTTAATGCGTAGAGACTAGTATGTAGGTCAACATGATGACTTGATCTCACAAGTCATGGATATGAGATATCAAGTTGACACATGGGTATGCATTGGAGAATGTATACTAAATGTCCCTCCATGAGAAAGTATCATGGATCGTTATATGAGTGTCATATACTTTCTCATGTGGCTATTAGTATGACTATTAGTCCTTAGACCTGAAGTCACTATGGTTCCCTACATAAGGAGTTGCATACTTTGGCTTCGTCAAACGTCACCCATAAATGGGTGGACTATAAAGGCGATTACTGGGTATGTAACAAATTATGCGGAGGGATGTGAGTGATGTAGATGGGATCTATCCCTCCTATATGACGGGAGTGACATCGATATTCTTGATAGAGTAAGACCACAAAGTGCATGGTCATGCCCAAATGAGTCAATATGAGATATTGAGCTCATTTGATTAGAGTGAGTCTACTTGGAGTTCAAGATTTAGATTGTACCGAGGATGACACGGTCTATGCCTCGATTGGTCAATCTAGATGTCAAGGATAGAGGGGCATTGTCACATATTTTGAGAGTCACAATTAGTAGTCACAAAGGTGATGTTGGAGCTCAACATTCTTGTAACTTGGGTAGCAATGATGTGTTGCTAGATACCGCTCATTGCTTATGTTCCTAAATCATTTAGGGACATTGCCAACGTTACAAGAACCTATAGGGTCACACACATAAGGGCAATTTGATGGAGATTATTGTTGGATCGAGCGGATCGCTAGAGGGGGGGTGAATAGCGATAGAAATTTTTCGTTCAAAATCGTTCGTTAAAATGCGAGTAGACACAGTGGAAGATAAAAACAAAACAAGCGAGACAATAGACACAAGGGTTTTACTTGGTTCGTAGCCGAAGGCTACTACTCCAAGGCCCTAGTGGTCCTTGACCACGTACGGAGGGCAAACTACTAAAGAACTCCTCGTTGGAGGTAGGAGTTAGACGGATACACAAAATGACAAAAGCTCGAGGTAGAGGGACACTCCCCCTCGCCTCGTTATAATGAAAGCTTTACTAAAAAATAAACTAAAATACAATTTAAACTTTCGTTACCGACGACTTCAAAGGTTGGAGGTTAAAGCTCTAGTCGTCGTCTCGGCAGCGCTTCGTCGTAGGGATGTCGGAGAGTCGGAGTATATCGGAAGCACTTGGAAGCCTTTTTAATTGATGAAAAACCCTAAGACAAGCCCTCCTTTTATAGCCTTTGAGCCCCTCATCGAATGGGTCTTCAACCAATCACAAATGGACACAAAACCTCCTTGAAATGGGGTGATAAGCCTTGACTCCTCGAAGCTGATCATTGACCATCAGTCGACTGATGGCCATCATCAGGCGACTTATGGTAGCATCAGTCGAGTCCGATGTGAGACGATTGGATCGATGAAGGCGCATGAGTCCTCCAAGCGCAATGATCGATGCTAGCTGCAAGGCAAAGTTAGCTCAAAGAAAACATTATTTCGACGGCCTTCGACCGTCCGATCTCGTCCTAAACCATCGATGGGATGTCTTTGGTCGGATCTACGCTTAAGACCATCCCCGTAAGGAGGATACGACCTCACTTACGCTCACACACACGAGCTTACCTCGATACTTACCATGTCGCTTTTGCTTCCGGCCTTCCACTCGATTCCTTCGGCTCCCTCCGAAGTCACTCGAGTGTTGCCCGACCACCCGGCTTCTTCCGAGTGTCGCTAGCCTTTAGCTCCAGCTTTAGCAATCTTCTGCACACTCGATTCAGCTCGTGAGATAAAGACATAAGTTTAACTTTGTATCGTTTACTATAATCAAAACTCAGGTTCGACTTAGGTGCCTACTGCACCAACAATCTCCCCCTTTTTGATTTATGGCAAACCCACATACAAAGTTAAGTAAATAGCAAGCATGAAGAATAATGTGTATTAGAAACAAACAACAACAAAAAAATAAAGAAGATTAAGTTGGAGTAGTAAGGATTTTCTTCAAGCATTCCCCCTTGAGGAAACCTCCCCCTTGACCGAGGGTGAGTCTTGAGGAAAGACCTTAATCCTCCCCCTTTGAGGGTTTCTTAACATTACTTAAAGTTGGCCTTAGTAAAACGTTTAAGTTAAGAGTTCTTCTTAACTTGGCCCTTTCTCCCCCTTAAGTAAAACATTAAAAATGAGTAAAACGTTGATGGCACAAATAAGTTTAAGTTAAGAATTATCTTAACTTGGTCTTAATAAGTTTTCAAAACTTAAAGTTAACTTTTGGTTTAAATATAAAGTAAGAGTTAAGTTATAAAAAAAATTTTGGCCCCTTAACTTTGGCCTTTTTCTCCCCCTTTTGCCATATATCGAAAAGAGTGAGGGTGTGTGTGGAAAATAAAAATAAGTGTTAAATTTAAAGTCCAAGCATGTTCCACATTATTTTGAAAATAATATACTGAAAATAAGTTCATCTATAAAATGTTCGACTCATATTTGGCTTGATTGATATGAAAGATCAACCAGTCCTGGTTAGAGTCGACTAGTATGTATGGTTATACTCCGTGGTTCATAATGATGCACTAGCTCTACATCTGGAACCAAGAGTAAGGTCCTAACATCTCACGCCCATCTACGTGGCTAAGTACACAAACACATTAGTCCTATGTGTTGTGAGATGTATTGGCTCCTTAAATCTATAGGTGCATGATATCTAAGGTATGTCCTATACTAATTCCATAAAATATGAAAATTAAGAAATAGTAGTAAGAAAATATAATTTGCAAGTTCCTATTCTACTACGCACATGCCCAATTTTTGTCTTAATAGACTAAATTCGGCTTCGGGTAGGGGTTTAGTAAATAGGTCTGCTAAGTTAGACTTTGATTCAACGTATTCGTGTTGTATGGCTCCATTGGCCACATGTTCTCGAATGAAATGGTGTTTGACCTCTATATATTTGGTCCTAGAGTGACATATCGGATTCTTTGTATGATTAATTGAACTAATGTTATCTACGTGAAGTTTAGTATTCGTAAAGTCTAACTTAAAGTCGCGGAGAGTGTGCTTCATCCAAAGAAGCTGCGTGACACACTCACCCATCGCGATGTATTCGGCTTCGGTGGTAGATAAAGCAACACAGTGTTGCTTCCTACTGCACCAACTCACTAGACTCGAGCCGAGAAGTTGACAACAACCACTCGTACTCTTTCTATCGAGATTACTACCGGCATAGTCCGAATCAGAGTAGCTGATTAGTTCGAACTCGGTAGATCTAGGGTACCAAATACCGACATTAAGTGTACCCTTTAGATATCTAAGGATACGTTTAACTAGAGTTAGGTGAGACTCCTTGGCACAGGTTTGGAACCTTGCGCACATACTTACTACAAATAGGATATCGTTGATTGATTAAGTAAAGGAGACTCCCTATTATGCTCCTATAGTATTTTAAATCAATTGAGTTTCCGATTAAATCTTCTTCTATATTGACATTAGTTGTCATTGGGGTATTAATAATTTTAGCATCTTGCAATCCAAACCGTTTAATTAATTCCCTAGTATATTTGCATTGATGTAGGTATATTCCATCTTTAGTTTGTTTAATTTGTAGACCTAAGAAGAAACTTAACTCGCCTACTAAATTCATTTCAAATTCACTTTCCATAAGTGAAATGAACTCATTTAGTAGGATTGAGTTGGTGGTTCCGAAAATAATATCATCTACGTAGATTTGGGCTTTGAATATGTCTTTACCTAAGGTTTTTACGAAAAGGGTTGGGTCAACTACACCTTGGTTAAAGCCTTTGGACTTAAGATAAATCGAAAATCTCTCGTACCAAGCTCGCGGAGCTTGTTTAAGTCCATAAAGAGCTTTCTTTAACCTAAGGACATGATCGGGTTTGTCTAAACTTTCGAAACCGGGGGGTTGACTAACGTAAACATCTTCTTTAATGTATCCATTTAAGAATGCAGATTTCACATCCATTTGAAACAATTTAAATCCTCGATGTGCTGCATATGCTAATAGCATTCGAATGGACACTAATCTAGCTACTGGGGCATAGGTCTCATCGTAATCTAAACCTTCGACTTGACTAAACCCTCTAGCAACTAGTCTAGCTTTATTTCTAACTACTTCACCTTTATCATCAATTTTATTTCTAAACACCCACCTTGTTCCAATGATTGTTTTATCTTTAGGTGGTGGTACTAATTCCCATACTTCGTTCCTAGTGAATTGAGCCAACTCTTCTTGCATTGCAATAATCCAATCGGGATCAAGAAGAGCTTGGTCAATAGTTTTGGGTTCAATTTTAGAAATCAAAGATATTTGACTAAGGTTTCTGTATGAGGCTCTAGTTCGAACTCCTAGACTTGGATCACCTATCACTTGGTCGATAGGATGATTCGTTTGGGTCCTAGTTGGATTTGGGTTTGAGTCTATAACTTGATCCATAGGATGGCTTGTTTGAGTTCTAGTTTGGTTGGAGTCATCTATCACTTGGTCGATAGAGTGACTTGGTTGACTTAGGTTAGGATTAACACTAGACCTGATCTCCGGATCAGAGTTAGGTCTAGTATGAGTCGGCTCGCTAATTGGGGTTGCCGGGGGTTTTGTAGGTTCGTGTCCTTCATCAAATACTACATTGATAGTCTCCTCGACTCTAAGGGTGTCGTGGTTATATACTCTATAAGCTACTCTATAAGCTCTTCTTGTAGTCGAGTATCCTAGAAAGATTCCGGTCGTGGTTTTGGATGTAAATTTCCCTAGGTAATCCTTAGTGTTTAGGATATGTACCTTACATCCAAATACCCTAAAGTACTTGATGTTAGGTATTTTATCGTGATAAATCTCGTAGATGAGGTCTTAAGGTGCCTCTTTACCATAAGGATTATGACTAGATAGCTCACACCGCCAAAACCTATCTGCAGGTTATACTCATTTAACATTGTCCTAGCGGCTTCTTGTAGGGTTCTATTTTTGCGTTCTACTAGGCCATTTTGTTGTGGAGTTCTAGGGCAAGAGAACTCGTGGTGGTATCCATTTAGGTTACAGAATTCTGTAAACCTATGGTTTTCGAATTCACCACCATGATCAGTCCTAAGTCTTTTGATTTTAATGCTTTGTTGATTTTCTATTAACTTAAATAGATTGATTAATTGATCTAGGGTATCATTTTTGTGTTTGATGAACCTAACCCAAGTAAATCTAGAATAGTCATCAATTATGACTAAGCATAATTTACTTCCGTTAAGTGACTTAGCTCCGTGTGAATCAAATAGATCCATGTGTAGGAGCTCAAGCACACTTTTGGTTCGTTCTTGACTAGTTAGTTGATGTTGTGTCCTAGATTGTTTAACTTGTTGACAAGCATTACATATTTTATTATTCAAGTTATTGAGGTTAGGCAAACCTCTGACTAAATCACTCTGACTCATCTTGTGGATGAGTCTTGGGTAGTCGTCGGTGCCACAACCACGATTCCTCTTGCCGTGTCATAAGACACTTAGTTGAGGAGTTAGTTAAGTTGATAGTGTAAATGTTGTTATTTCTAGTCCCTTTAAGAATTGTTTTAGAGGTTTCGTTTGTATTAATTACGCATTCATTTTCTAGAAATATGACCTTATAGTTATTATCACACAATTGGCTTACACTAAGTAAATTATATTGAAAATTTTCTACTAATAAAACATTTTGAATAACAAAATTTGAATTGAGCTCAATATCACCTGATCCGATGATTTTGAGCTTGTCGTTATTTCCGAAGGCTACCGATCCTTGTCGTTTGAATCGAAGTTCCGAAAACTTGAGTTGATCCCCGGTCATGTGTCGGGAGCAACCACTGTCCAACATCCATTGATCCTACACGCAAGGTAGTTGGATCGGATATTGGATTTATTAAAAATTGGTTGAAGATTATTAACCTAAATCATCTCACCCATGTCTATATGATCAAACATGTTAATCCTATATGTTCTTGTGAGATGACTTCCAATTTTTAGTTGAATTAAGTTTAATGACTTAAACACTTGTCAACCTTGCGTTAGATTCGATTTGACCTTAGGCTCATCAAGTCACCTTTTCAAGATCATGGCTTCCAGGTCGTGGCGAGGCACAGAGGCCTTCTTTGATCGGAACAACGACCACTTCCTTAGACAAAGCCATTTTCAAGAAAATAGAGACTTGACTCACCTAAGATCACTTCCTGGTCTAACTAGTCTAGGATATGGCGAGGTAGCTTCAGCTAGTTCCGCTCGGTCAAGTGCACCGAACTAGATACGCCTTATCTAGCCCGAATACACAAGACTCCGCTTTCCTAGCGTACTATCATCTCGCCGCATCCTCGGTACTATGTTATCAAGTATAGGCGAGTTATAGTCCTATCTAACCATTCTAAAAGGAAAATCAAACTAAATAAAAACCTAAGCATGCAATAAGTTAAAAACACAAACAAATTTCGTACTAGCTCCCCTCGACCATTGAATCGATTCGGTCTCTCCACATAGTGGATTTGGTCCTGGGAACCCAAGATCGGTTTGATCCTAAGTTTGAAATCAAGGTGGTCTTAGGGACCCATGCTTGGACACGTTTTCTATGTCTACTTACGATTGACATATACGACTTATTGGTCGTGTTTGAGCTAAACCCTAGCCCGGCCTTGTTGTACACGGCCCTTTGCGATCCAAGTAGGAGGTCAAGTCCTTTGGATCTCAAAGTAAACCTTTCCAACGTATTCCTAAGATCTTCGACTTGACTTTTCAAGAGTGAGTTCTCAACTTCGAGTTTTTCAACTCGAGTTGAGTCCTTCTCTTGAACTCGACTAGTCGAAAAGGTTAGGGAGACCTCGTGTTTGAGGAGTTTAACTTCCTCAACCAGGGTCTCGACCTTGGACTCGGACTTAGCTAACTTTTTATTTAAAAACTTAATTGCACTATAAAGAGTAGTAATAAGAGACCGACTTACCTTGAGTGTATCTTTTGAACCGGATGCGTACCCGTGGCTTGTCTTGAATAGTGTTTCATAGTCCGACTCGTCTTCGTTTCTGATTCTGGTTCTGGTTCCGACTCCGTCTCCGATTCCACCGGTTTAGCCATAAGGACTTGATCGTTGTCTTCTTCCTCGGAGGCTTCTTCCCAAGTAGCGTTGAGTGCCTTTTTATGTTTTGGTGCCTTGCTCTTGAGTTTTGGGCACTCGGACTTAATGTGTCCAAACTTGTTGCATTCATAACATCTTATGTTTGAACTTTTAGGCTTACCTTCGTTGGGTCGAGTGACGGCTCATTTTCGGCCCTTGATTATCCTCTGAACTAGGTTGACTAGTTCGACTTCCATTTCCGAGTCGACCTCCGAATCCGACTCATCCTCTTCTTCCTTCGGGGGTGGCTTGCTTATGGTTTTCTTCCTCGAACCTGCAAAAAGTGTTATACCCTTCTTGGGTTCTGAGTTAGACTGCTCATGAAGTTCGAAATCAGAAAAAAAAGTTCATCTAAACTAAGTTTAGAAAGATCCTTGGAGACCTTGTAGGCATCGACCATGGATGCCCACAAGGTAGTCCTCGGAAAAGAGTTTAGGACATACCTTATAAGGTCGCGGTTTTCGACCTTTTGCCCGATTGCGTGTAGGTTGTTGACTATGTCTTGGACACGGGCGTGGAGTTGCGTCGAGGACTCGTGTTCCTGCATTTTTAGGTTATATAGTTTATTGAATAGAAGATCACGCTTACATACCTTGGCTTCATCGGTCCCTTCGTGTAGCTCCACTAGTTTTGTCCAAAGATCCTTTGTGCTTATGAAGGGGCCGACGCAATTTAGCTCCAACTTGGATAGGCCACATTGAAGGATTTGAGTTGCCTTAGCGTCGGCTTCGACTTGTCTTTTTGTCGCAATGGTCCATTGGTCATAATCCAACGATTCACCCACTTCGTTAGTCGTAAGTGTGAATCCCGTTTGGATTATGATCCACATCTCGTTTTGGGTTTTAAGAAAGCATTCCATCCGACCCTTCCAATAACGGAAGTCATCTCCGTTGTAAAACGGAGGTCGGACGGTGCTAAAACCCTCGAGATGGGTCATTTGGAAGGAAAACCTTGCACAAAAAAATACAAAAAACACGAAAAAGGGTTCCAAGACTTCGCCTTGGATTAGTGGTGCGGAAAATAAAAAGAAATAAACGAGAAATAGAAAGTTAAGCAAAGAAATAAGAAACTAAATAAAAAGTAAGTACTCACAACCTTCGATGTCCCCGAAAGGCTACTAAACGTTGATTTTTGAGGATGAAAACAGCTTGTTATTTGGGTAAACCCCAATAAGAAGTGTAGATCTCTAGGAGAGCTTCGATTTGGTGGGTAGATCGTTTTGTGAGTCCCCTTGTAGCAAAAGTTATGCTCGTTTGATCGTGAGGTACTCTGAAGGCGATTAGTACTTGCAAAAAACACAACCAAAAACTATGTACCAAGACTTGGTCTTGGATTAGTAGTGTGGGAGAAATCTTAAAACAATAAATACGAAAAAAAAATTGCTCGATTGGTGGTTGCACCGAATCTGAGCGCCCCCGGCTCTGATACCAATTGTTGGATCGAGCGGATCGCTAGAGGGGGGGTGAATAGCGATAGAAATTTTTCGTTCAAAATCATTTGTTAAAATGCGAGTAGACACAGCGGAAGATAAAAACAAAACAAGCGAGACAATAGACACAAGGGTTTTACTTGGTTCGTAGCCGAAGGCTACTACTCTAAGGCCCTAGTGGTCCTTGACCACGTACGGAGGGCAAACTACTAAAGAACTCATCCTCGTTGGAGGTAGGAGTTAGACGGATACACAAAATGACAAAAGCTCGAGGTAGAGGGACACTCCCCCTCTTCTCGTTATAATGAAAGCTTTACTAAAAATAAACTGAAATACAATTTAAACTTTCGTTACCGATGACTTCAAAGGTTGGAGGTTGAAGCTCTAGTCCTCGTCTCGGCAGCGCTTCGTCGTTGGGATGTCGGAGAGTCGGAGCGTATCGGAAGCACTTGGAAGCCTTTTTAATTGATGAAAAACCCTAAGACAAGCTCTCCTTTTATAGCCTTTGAGCCCCTCATCGAATGGGTCTTCAACCAATCACAAATGGACACAAAACCTCCTTGAAATGGGGTGATAAGCCTTGACTCCTCAAAGCTGATCATTGACCATCAGTCGACTGATGGCCATCATCAGTCGATTGATGGTAGCATCAGTCGAGTGCTGACAGTAGACAGTCGACTGATGAAGGACAGTCGAGTCCTCCAAGTTGGCAGTCAACTGATGCTAGCTGCAAGGCAAAGTTAGCTCAAAGAAAACATTATTTGGACGGCCTTCGACCGTCCGATCTCGACCAAGACCATCGATGGGATGTCTTTGGTCGGATCTATGCTTAATACCATCCCCGTAAGGAGGATATGACCTCACTTACGCTCGCACACACGAGCTTACCTCGATACTTACCATGTCGCTTTTGCTTCCGGCCTTCCACTCGATTCCTTCGGCTCCCTCCGAAGTCACTCGAGTGTCGCCCGACCACCCGGCTTCCTCCGGGTGTCGCTAGCCTTAAGCTCCAGCTTTAGCAATCTTCTGCACACTCGATTCAGCTCGTGAGATAACGACATAAGTTTAACTTTGTATCGTTTGCTATAATCAAAACTCAGGTTCGACTTAGGTGCCTACTGCACCAACAGATTAGGTTCATATGATGAACCATGAGGATTAGGTTCATGGGATGAACCAAATTGGATTAAGAGTAATCCAAATTAGACTAATTGAGTTAGACTCAAGTTGATTCAAGTGTTGAATGAGTCTAATTTAGATTTGATTCATCAAATCAATTTAAATTAATGAATAGAGATTCATTAAATTAAATTGACTTGAATCAAATGGTTGGATTTGATCAACCATGGGAGATAAGAGGTCAAGTTTGACTTGACTTGAGAGGGAAGATGAAAGGTCAAGTTTGACTTGACCAAATGCCATGTCATGATGACTTGGCGTTACCAATGATGATGCTCCACATCATCATTGACTTTGTCATATGGTGCCACCTCATGAGGGAGACCAAGGGTCATGGGAGTTACATGCATGCATGTAACCCCCTCTCCATAATGTGGCCGGCCACTTCTTGATGGGGGTGAATTGATTTTGGGTAACTCCATCTTCTTCTTCACAACTTCATCTTCTTCCTTGGATTATTCCCTCAAGCTCTCCCCTTCTCCCAACCTCCTTGGCCGAACCATCCATAGAGTGCTAGCACACTCAAGGGTGTGTTTTCTCCACCTATTGCTTGTGTGGATACCAATAGAGGAGTGTGCACTTGACACTCTCGAGTTCCGGCGAACCTTTTGGACGAGCGGAATTTGCGAAGGGCGTCACATCGAGGGTAACATCCTTATCACGTAGATCTAAGGTAGATCTAGGGTTTTATACAAGCACATACATATTTTAGTTTTAATACATCTTCGCACGGATCCGTGGCTGGACTTTCGAGGTTTCTGCAATGCAAAAAGCGGTTTTTGCGGCTCGGAAAGTCCAACAATAATGACTTCTTCCATGTTGGATTCCATCCAACGACTCCCACATCAGTCGACTGATCTTACCATCAGTCGACTGATGGAGCTATCAGTCGAGTGTCGAAAGTGAACACTCCATTCTGTGCCCGAAACCCTTGCTACCAGTCGACTGATTCCTTCATCAGTCGACTGGTGGTCTCGTAGTCGACTGCCAATCCATGGCAGTCGACTGTTGGCACATGAACCGGACTCGAATACTAGTCGAGTCACAGTCGACTTAGAGTAGTTGACTACCATTACATGATAGTCGACAGATGTCGGGAAATCCCATCCGACACTTAGCCAATTGTCCAAGTTCCACCTAAGCACACTACCCCTTTCCGGGTTACATTCGCTTTCTCTCATCCCTTGGAGTCCCTCGCCTTTGAAGTTGTCTTCATCCGGCCACGTCCCTCAGATGCACCAAGCGCATGGCTCTGCAGCGCCATCCTTCACGTCTCGCCTTGAAGTCTACTTCCTCCGGCTACACTCCAATCTCTTCATCCGGTGATCCCTCGGATGCTCCAAGCACACGACTTCCGCAAAGCCATCCTTCATTGACTCAAGAACCGAGTCATAAGAGGTGAAACTCGCCAATGCTTCATGTGCAAATTACTAAGTCCTGCAAGTCTCCAACGCACATATCAAATCCAAACATCCTAACTTAAACTCTTTGCCACACACATCAAAACCATATCACGAGTTGATTGCCATAACAATCTCCCCCTTTTTGATGTGTGGCAATCCATTTAAGTTAGGTAAACATTTGATGAAAACATTAAGGTAAGAAAGCATGTAAATAAACATGATTATCAACTCTCCCCCTTAATACATGAAACTCCCCCTAAATGCAATTCTCCCCTTACTTAAACATGCATATTTCTCCCCCTTTGACACCATCAAAAATATTAAACAAAGTTTATACAAGCATGACATCAACTCTAGAGAACAAAAATTACCAAAACATGCCTTAAAATCTAATAAAAGAAGGTTACTGGGCATGTTATCAGTCCATCAGTCGACTGGCACTCTGATTTCTAGTTTTTCTGATTTTCGGGGTGAATTTCAGAAATACATTAAAAATTCTATAAAATTCGAAAAATTATGAAATTTGGGGAAAATATTTCTAGTAAGTATCTTTATCAATGAAAAATAGTTTTTCATGAAAAATCATTATATTTTCAAAAATTAGCCAAAAATCCAAAAGCTTAAAAAACAACTAGGTTTTTGATCAAGTTTGTATCAATTTTAACACCTAGTTTTGCTTTAGATTGTTTCAAAACATGAACACACAGATTTTAAAATAAGAAATTGTTTTGAAAATATATGATATATCCAACCATGATCTTTGGGCAATATGTCTATGAATTAAACATAAGTCTTCCCCATGATTGACCTATTATTACTATTTTGATACTTTAAATGACCATCTAAATGTCATAGGCATTAGTGGACCATTAGTATCATCCTAACATCTCATCCATACTATGTTTTCAATCAAAGTTATCCTTATGGTGAATGTGAGATGTTCCTAAAGGTATTTATGTACTTAACCTTCAATTTCATGCAATTCTACCCATGGTTAAGTATCATCCTAGCATACCACATGATCATAAAGACATATATAAATTAATTTCACATTATGATCATGAAACAATTGTATTCATCAATTTGTAATCATGCATTAGGTATGAATTATGATAATGAGTAAAGTATCACCCAAGGCATGATTTAAAACCTTATTTCCCATGACTGTGCCAAATATCAAGATCATAAATCATGATTGCAATCATGTGTAACAATTACATTAACCATCATGATTTAAGCATTATTATCCATTTATGGGCACATTATCATCACCCAACACTTATGCTAAAAATTATGTCCCACCATCCTAAGTCAACCAAAAATATGATATAAGTAAATTCCATATGGTTGACTATCCTAGGATTTTCCTAACCCTTAAGGATGGATTTAGGAACCCAATACAAATTCTTTCCTATGGGGTTCACTAAAAATTTCTTAGGGATCCATTTTCTAGCTATTGTTTTCTTTTTATCTTGACCCCTAGTAATTAAACATTTATAGGCCTTTTCATTTTTATTTTCCTTATATCCTAGGCCTTTCTTATGAAGCTTGCTCTTTGGCTCCCTATAATCATATTAAGGGTGTTAGAGCCAATAGTGAATTTTTCTAGGGCCTTGGTTAAATGATCTACTTTCTCTCTTAAAGCCCTATTTTCCTCTAAGCATGCATCATTAACATCAAATTGCATATAAAGATCATGTGAGCATGCATCATCATGACTAGAAGTAATATTATCATTTATATTTAAACATGCTTGTTCTAATTTTTCTTCTAAATCCTTAATTTGAGCTAGCATGCATTTATTTTTCTTTTTAGCCCTAAATAATTCCTTAGTAAGGCTAGAAATCATTGACATAATTTTCTTGGGAGGTAGATTCGTTACCTCACTTACCAAATTCTCTTCCGATGATAAGGATGTAGAAGAAGCTCCCCCTTCACTTGAGCTCTCCTCACTTGAGCTTGCTTCTTCTTTTTCGGAGGAGGAGGTGGAGTCTACGTCATCAAATGCCATTAGGGCAAGATTTGAGTAGACATGTTCTTCTTCTTTGGATGATGATGATGAAGGAGAGGGATCATCCCATGTCCTTGCTTTTAGTGTCTTGGCCTTTCCCTTTTCCTTGGCCTTCTTCTCCTCTTCCTTCTTCTTCTTGCTCCCCTTCTTCTTTTCTTCTTTCTTTCTCCTCTCCTCTTTGCTCTTGTTCAAGAGGGAACAATTATCCCTTATGTGTCCCTCTTGTTGGCAATTGTAGCAAATTACCTTCCCCCTTGGTCTTCTCCTCCTATCAATAGATTTATTAAATTTAAAATTTTTCAAAGCATGTCTTACCTTCCTTATTATGTATGCTTCTTCCGTGCTATCCATGAAGGAGGAGGAGGATGCTTCATCGGAGGAGGAGGGAGTCTCCATCTTCTTCTTCCCCTTGTTGGCCAATAGTGCCACTCCCCTTGATGGTTGAAATTTTGGCTCTTCTACTACTCCTTCAAGCCTTGTTTCGTGGAGCTCAATGGTTGAGAAGAATTCCTCCAAGGTGCTAACTTCTAAATTCTTGGAGATGTAAAAAGAGTCTACCATTGAGCTCCATCTTGAGGACCGAGGGAAGGCATCTATTACCTTCATGAGCATGTCCCTATTTGAAAGCTTCTCCTCTACACTAGATAAACCGGTTATTATTTCTTTAAATTTAGCATGTAGAGATGTTACCTTCTCCCTTTTATCAAGTTTGTTGGGAGCGTAAGACATCTCTCCTTGCTAGCTTGGCCTCGGATGTGCCTTCATGAAGCTCCACTAGCTTCTCCCACATCTCTTTGGCACTAGAGCATTCCCTAATCCGGTTTACTTCTTGTTGGGGGAGTACATTGAGGAGATGGTGCTTAGCCTTTGAATTTGCAAGGTGCTTCTCTCTTTGCTTTTTAGTCCACCTTGAGTTGTCTAGTATTCTCCCCTCTTCATCCCTAGGCATCTCAAAACAATTTTCCATTATAAGCATAATATCGAAATCAGTTTCAAAAAATACCTCCATTCGCTTCTTCCACTAAGCGAATTCTCACTCGAACTTCGGCGGATGAATATTTGAACCGGTCATCTCTTGATGAAGTTCTTGTTGCGGCGGTTAGTCCTTGACAAGCGACTTGGCTCTGATACCACTTGTAGGGTCGATGGTGGTTGACTAGACGGGGGTGAATAGCCTTTATCGTAGACGGTGGAAGTCGTTCGTTCGTTTCATCTACAAACACTATTAGCGCAAGCGGAATATACTAATACAAACAATTAAAGACAAAGCAAAGTAAAGAGCAATTCGCTAACAAGAGAATATAACGTGGTTCATAGCCTCGCCGCTAATCCATGACCCGATTCATCCAAGGTGAATCACTCCTTTGCCAAATCCACTAGATCTCTCCTTTGCACCAAGCTAGGTGGAGGTAACCTCTTTACAATCTCTCTTCTTACAATAGAATGGAATAATAGCAAGTAAGAAGAGTAGAAATCCTTTAGAGCACTTTGGGAGATGTTATGAGTTGAAGCATTGGGCTCCCAAATGCCCACACCCGTTCTTTTTATAGAAGAAGAGGGTTTCTTTCCGTTGACACTGGACCAGTCGACTGATTCCCCGATCAGTCGACTGATCCCGTACCTGTTTCCCAATAACGACTTCTTCCACATTGGATTCCATCCAACGACTCCCACATCAGTCGACTGATCTTACCATCAGTCGACTGATGGAGCTATCAGTCGAGTCTCGGAAGTGAACACTTCATTCTGTGCCCGAAACCCTTGCTACGATCGGTGATTCCTTCATCGGTCATTGGTGGTCTCGCGATCATTGCCAATCCATGGCGATCATTGTTGGCATGAACGGACTTCGAACACTAGTTGAGTCACAGTCGACTTAGAGTAGTCGACTACCATTACATGGCAGTCGACTGATGTCGGGAAATCCCATTCGACACTTAGCCAATTGGCCAAGTTCCACCTAAGCACACTACCCCTTCCCGGGTTACATTCGCTCACTCTCATCCCTTGGAGTCCCTCGCCTTTGAAGTTGTCTTCGTCCGACCACGTCCCTCGGATGTGCCAAGTGCACGGCTCTGCAGCGCCATCCTTCGCGTCTCGCCCTGAAGTATACTTCCTCCGGCTTCATTCCAATCTCCTCGTCCGGCGGTCCCTCAGATGCTCCAAGCGCACGACTTCCGCAAAGTCATCCTTCACCGACTCAAGGATCGTGTCATGAGAGTCAATGCTCCATGTACGAATTACTAATTTTTGCAAGACTCCAACGCACATATCAAATCAAAACATCCTAACTTAAACCCTTTGCCACACACATTAAAACCATATCACGGGTTGATTGCCCTAACATAGCATACTCCTAGCTGCCTCTTGCAAGGCTCTATTTCTCCTTTCTACAACACCATTTTGCTGTGGTGTTCTAGGTGTGGAGAATTCATGTTTGTATCCTTTCACTAAGCAAAAGTCCTTAAGTTTAGCATTTTCAAACTCTCCTCCATGATCACTTCTAATGATTTTAATTGTTGAGTTTTTCTCATTCTCAACTCTTCTACAAAAGAAAATGAAGGTTTCTACTGTTTAGTCCTTATGTTTAAGAAAATAAGTCCAAGTATATCTAGTAATCATCCACAATAACCAAGCAATATCTACTACCATTGATAAATCTAACAGTGCTAGTATCAAACAAATCCATGTGTAGTAAATCTAATGCTTGAAAAGAACTCACAGAATTCTTCCCTTTGTGGGAAGGTCTCACTTGCTTTCCCTTTTGGCACGCCCCACAAACCCTATCCTTCACGTAGGTGATTGAGGGCAGTCCTCTTACAAGTTCCTTCTTGGCCAAATTCTTGATGTTCTTCATGTTAACATGAGCCAATCTTCTGTGTCATAGCCAAGACTCTTCTTCCTTGGATATGTAACACTTAAAAGACATGTTAGTAGCACTACTAAATCCAACTTGATAAATATTTTCCTTCCTAGATCCTATTAGCATGGTTTCATTGGTGTCATTGTGGATCACAAGGCATTGAGTTGAGTGAAACTCAACTCTATACCCTACATTATGTTAGTAATATATGAGAGATGTCCTAAGGCAATCGCCTTATGTATGAACCATTTATATGATAAATGAAGATTCACTATTTGAGTATACATGTTTCATGTATTTGATTGGATCTTAAACTCATTTACTGGATGTCCACGATACGATTCACAGCATGAGAGAATTTGTGATTGGATCACAACAAGTGAGTATCTCTACATGTGTAATTGTGATATATCGGAATTATCCCTAGTCGATGAATTGATGGATTTGGACACCATCAATTCTGTCGAGACTAGCACGAGGTATACTCCTTGGTGTATCCAAGCAGCTGATTCTCACTGGCTGGAGACATTGTGATGTCCGGAGTTAATTGTGGATGCTAGTTATGGTAACTAGTTCATTGGAGTGACCAGCCGTAAGACTTCATATGGTTCTCTACATATATAGATATGTCAATGAAGTTCTTACTGTGGCTTAAGTGCGATGTTCCTTTGACTTGCGGTATTTAAGTCATCTTGATCATGGAGACTTATGCTTTGACATCTTAAGCAAACATCTCTAAGGAGATGTGGACCCGGGATGATTGGGTATAAGTCGAAGTGATCGAAGGTGTTTGAATAGCCTATAAAGGATTCACCACTCCTTGCGAGGAGATGTATACCCATGGCCTCTCGTCGGATTGTTACTAAAGTCTTTGGCCAAAGCATTACATGTTTAGAGTAAAGTACTCTTCGATACATGTGGAGTAACTAGAATCCGTAGGACGAGGAAATGATACTTGGGCTAGGTGTGACGTAGTCAGCCTAGTGGGGACTGACACAATAGACCATGTCCTGAACCAAGTGGGTATAAGATGAGTGAAGGGAATGAGGCACGATTCATTCGAGCTACTGAAGGGTTTCAGAAATAGTTCTAGATCAACCGTTGATCTTTTCGGTTAATTGGGGATCATGATGTACTACTAGGTGCCACTCATGATCGTTCTATAATTAATGGTTAATTATAGACGGCCAACATAAACCGAGAACCTATTTTGTCACACGCACAACGAGTGTAATCCAAAGGATTTAAAACGAGCTTGAGAATGGGATTCTCAGACCGAGAGAAACTATGTTTGGTTGGACCAAACATAAAGCGAGCATGAAATTGTTTCAGTCGCAATGGAAGCGTGGATGGGCAGTGTCTTATGAAGACATAATGGATGGACTAAAATGGTTTGGTTCTAATCCAATGGATGAGAATAAACCAAATGGTTTGGTTTATATTAAACGAATGAACCAAAGGTTGGTTCGGTTCGTTTTAACTTAAAATAAACCATCATGGTTTGGTTTATTTTAACTTATCCTAATGGAGCGGGTTAACGGGCTTTATGGATATGATCCATTAACCATTAAGAGAATTAGTTCTCTATAAAAGAGGGCTTAAGGGATTGTTAAACCCTAATCATCCAAAAACCCTAAACCTAGTTGCCGCCCAACATATTGTTGCCGCCCAGCTTGTGGTGCCGCCGTCCAGCTCCTTGCCGGTGACCAAGCTTCAGCCGGTGAACCACCGGCGACCCTCCGGTGATCTCCTCTAGGTTCGGTGATAAGGTGAGCTTCCATCTCTCCTTGGCCGGCCTCTATTCCTCCACCAAAAGCTGTCCAGTTTTTCTGGACAGTTTGTTTCTTTGTTGTTGGAGCGTCGTTTGGACGATGGTTAGTGCTCCGACAGCGGCTAACTTACCGGAGATTTGATCTCCGGTAATCCTCTGAGGTGGAGGACGAAGGATTCGTCAATTGGTTGACGAATACCTCTCCGGAGAAGCGAGTTTTGAGAACTCGTTTTAGGATCCGAATTTGGATTCGGATCGTGATCATCTCTCGATCATGTCGTCTTCAACATGAGGCTAGTAACCCGTATGAAGACGAAGCTCGTGACTTAGCGAAGTCATCCCGAGGAGCTCGGCGTGGATACGGATAGAGATGATTCTTACGAGGATCGTTCCGGTTGATGCCGTTCCCGCTACACGTCATACGAAAGGTATAACGTAGATAATTTCTTTTATTGCAAATTTTAATTTATGGTTATGTCTACACTTGTTGTAATAGCATGCGTGTGTTGTGTGTGTTGTAATAAATATAGATTTATTATTTTTAATTGCTTCCGCTGTGCTCATGTTTACGAAACATGATCGAACACACACATGTAAACCCAACAAAGGGTATCGTGAGCCCAGGTTGTGTTTCGACATAATCGTAAAATGGTTTTGCGATAGTCATAATGTATTTCTGGAAATTTTCTAAATTTTGTAAATTTAGAAGTATTTATGGAAATTTTTCAATTTTGGAAAGTCTAGAAGTATTTATGGAAATCTTCCACTTTTGGAAAGTTGGAAGTATTTATGGAAATTGATATTCTCCATAAATAAAATATTTGATTAGATTCTGGAAATTTGTTTCCTAATTTAATCATGATTTGATTTGGGAAATCAAATCTTAAAATATTTTATTTCCATAAGTAGTTTTAATGATTTAGGAAATTGGTTTCCTAAATAGATTTTCCTTAATCAAATAATTCCATGAATAAAATACGTGATTAGATTTGGAAATTTGTTTCCTAATTTAATTATGATTTGATTTGGAGAATCAAATCTTAAACATATTTTATTTCCATAAATAGTTATGACATATAAGGAAATTATATACATGACATAATTGTATGTCATGTAATTGCATTAGATGCATAACATTATGCCATGCGTGTCGTGACATGTAGATGTATGCCATGTATGCCATGCCATGTAGATAATAGTTATTTGCATGCAAAGAGGATGAGACATAAAAACCCTAACTCAATATTAAAGCCTACACCTTCCATTAATATGGTTAGAACCAGAGTTCTGTTTCCTGTTTGGGTTGTTGGACTCACTCCAAGCCCGGCTCGAACCTGAACATGTTCAAATCATTGGAATAGTTTAATACTAATATGGTAAGAGTCAGAGGTCAATCGTTAGCTTTGGTTGTTGGACTCTCTCCAAGCTGGGCTAATTGGTTGAATGCGCTCTAACCATATTAAAACTATTTCGCGATTAATGGGTTGGCTTTAACTTGGAGCATCGATTTGTTGGACTCACTCCAAGGTCGATGTGAAGAGAGGTGAAGTTGGGTGCTATGCATATGATGCATACTTGTTAATGTGTTAACAACCCAATGTATGTGTAAACATTCAATTAGTTGATAGCACATTGTGATAGTTACATATACGGGATATGCAATCGGTATAGATGATACCCACCGTCGTAGCTAAGAATGGCTTGTTGGACTCTTCCAAGGTTGTTCTTATCTATGATGGATATCACCATTCTGAGATGGACCTACGATCTCCCAAGTGATTTTGGGTTTTTGAAATTGAAAATGAATGGGATTTATAAATGTATATTGATGCATTTTAAAATCATCTTTCTCATATATGCTCATTTTGTATTTCTAGGTCAATAAATTGATCATGACGCTTTGAATTTGCACTATTTTGGATTCGAACAACCGATCGGGCCTAACTTCGATCGGCTTAGAAACTCGAGAATTGTTCTCAAGGCGGAAAAGCTTGCATATGTCCTTGAAGAGCCTCTTCGATCCCCTAAGGACGATGCAACTGCCACAAATGTTGGTCTATCGTAAACATGTGGCGATTCTCGAGCCGGCGAGTTGCATCATGCTAGCGGCGATGGTACCGAGTAAGCAAAGCATGATGAGCATATGGATGCTAATACTATGGTCTTCCATCTTCATGAGTTGTTCGATGAGCAAGCGAGATCCGGAAGGTTCGAGGTCTCTAGGCTCCTCTTCACTACGAAGATGCAAGAAGGTTCGCTCAGAGTGCTTTGTGCTAAAGATGAACGGGTACATCGAGCGGCTAGCTACCCGGTTTTGTGATGGATCATGAGTTAAGTATTGACTTAATTCTGCATTGTTTGCCCAAGAGTTTCTCGCAATTTATGATGAACTATCGGATGAACAAATTGGAATCCACCATTCCCGAGCTCCTCAATATGCTGAAGACTGTGGAGCCTTCTGTAAAGCATGAGGAGAAGGCGGTTCTGTTAGTTGATTCCTCAAAGAAAGGTTCTAAGAGGAAGGCAAAAGAACAGAAGAAAGGAAAGAAAAAGGCAAAGAAGGCGAAACCAGCGCAAAAGGGCACTTGCCATCACTGTGGCAAGGAAGGCCACTGGCGAAGAAACTGCAAGATTTATCTTGAGTCCATGAAGAAGAAGAAGGCATCCGATGCCCCATCCTCTTCAGGTATCTTCGTTATTGATTGTCATTCTATTTCCTTAGACACTTGGGTATTGGATACTGGGTGTAGCTCACATATATGTAATGACATACAGGGGCTAAGGAATAGAAGAAGACTTGTCAGAGGGGAGTCAAATTTGCGAGTTGGCAATGGAGCAAAGGTTGCTGGCCGCCATCGAACTTATTTGTCAAGCTCCTAGTGGACTAGTCTTAGAACTCGACAATTGCTATTATGTTCCTTCTCTAATAAAGAACATTGTTTCTATTTCGCTTAAATAGAAATGGTTTCCATTTAACGCTTAGTAACAATTGTTGTTATATAACTTTGAATGGCGTACTTTATGGAATCGAACTTTGAGTAATGGCATTTATACGCTGGACGATCCAAAGGACATTTTCAATATCGGGCGAGCAACACGCTGCGTGCTCAAAAGGATAATCACATAGACTCCTATATGTGGCATTGTCGCGTCTTGGCCATATAAGCAAGAAACGCATGTCCGAATTACACCGATGTGGAATTCGAATCGCTTGAATTGGATTCATACGATACATGTAATCATGCTTAAAAGGCAAGATGACTAAGTTACCTTTACCGAAAAGGTGAACGAGTGGGAGAGTTACTAGGTCTAGTACATACCGATGTATGTGGACCTATGTCAACTCAAGCTTTAGGAGGCTATAGCTACTTCATTACCTTCACCGATGATCACTCACGGTTTGGGTATGTGTTCTGATGAAACACAAGTCCAAGCCTTTGAAAGGTTCAAAGAATTCAGAATGAAGTAGAGAAACAACATGACAAGAGTATTAAAATACTTCGACGGATCGAGGTGGTGAATACTTAAGTCAAGAGTTTCTTGATTATCTAAGAGACAATGGCATATTGTCTCAATGGACTACTATACACCACAAAGATAATGGTGTATCCGAGAGGCGAATCGACCTTGTTGGACATGGTCGTCAATGATGAATCATGCGACTCTTCCCAAGTCCTTTTGGGGGTTGGCGACTTCAGGACAGTTTACTTGTTAAATGTAATGCCTACCAAGGTAGTCTCAACTACTCCATATGAGATATGGAATAGTAAGAAACCTCATGTATCTTACTTGAAGATATGGGGTTGTCCTGCTTATGTGAAGCGGACTGTATCAGACAAATTGGATGTTAAGTCTGATAAATGTCTATTTATTGGATACCCTAAGGAAACAAGGGGTTACCAATTCTATCATCCTGTGGAACAAAAGGTGTTTGTTTCAAGGCATGCTGTGTTTCTAGAGAAAGAGTTTCTCTTGCAAGAAAACAGTGGGAGTGTCATCGAGCTTGAGGAGGCTCGAGAGACTCAAATAGACATTGATGAGATACCTGGTGAAGCACAATAGCCGACAACTCATAGTGATGAGCAATCGACTGGACCTATTGTAACACCACATCTTCGTAGATCTGGTAGAACACGCAATATTCCTGAGAGATATGAATTTCTCGTAAGTGAATCGAACGACGTGTTACTCATTGATGATGAGGAGCCTACCAGTTATGAAGAAGTGCTGACAAGTTCAGAAAGGGATAAGTGGCTTGGTGCCATGAAGTCAGAAATGGATTCCATGTACGAAAACCAAGTTTGGAACTTGGTTGACCCACCTGAAGGCATAAAGCCTATAGGGTGCAAGTGGGTTTTCAAGAAGAAAACCGACATGGATGGTAATGTGATTACCTATAAGGCTAGATTGGTGGTGAAAGGATATCGTCAAAAATAAGGTGTTGATTATGACGAAACCTATTCGCCTGTAGCTATGCTTAAATCCATTCGGATGCTCCTGGCCATAGCGGCTCATTATGATTATGAGATATGGCAGATGGATGTGAAAACAGCTTTCCTTAATGGAAACCTGCTCGAGGACGTGTATATGACACAGCCTGAGGGTTTCACATCGGTTGATAAAATCAAGGTATGCAAATTGCGACGGTCCATTTATGGATTGAAGCAAGCATCCAGAGTCGAATATCCGCTTTGATGAGACAATCAAAAGTTTGATTTCTCACAAAATCCGCAGAACCTTGTGTGTACAAGAAGGTTAGTGGGAGTGCAATGTGTTCCTAGTATTGTATGTCGATGACATATTACTTATAGGAAACGATGTGTCAATCTTCTGATCGATTAAGGTTTGGTTATCCAAGACATTCTCCATGAAAGACTGGGAGAAGCAACCTACATCCTTGGGATTAAGATCTATAGAGATAAAGCGTTGCTTGGTCTTCGCAGTCTACATATATAGACCGAGTGCTAAAGAGGTTTAGCATGTCGGAATCCAAGAAAGGTTATCGCCCATCGCATGGGAACACCTTTCAAGTCTATGTGTCCGCGCACGTTTAAGACGAGAGGATTTGCATGAGTAAGATTCCCTATACATCCGCAATAGGATCTATCATGTATGCTATGTTATGTACGAGGCCCGATGTATCGTACGCTCTGAGTGTCACGAGCAGATACCAATCCGATCCAGAAATGGATCATTGGGCGGCTGTTAAGACGATCCTTAAGTACTTGAGAAGAACTAAGGATGTGTTCCTAATATATGGAGAAGGGGACATGGTGATACGGGTATACGGATGCGGCTTCGAGACAGACAAGGATGATTCTGTGTCTCGATGCGGATCGTGTTCACCTTGAATGAAGCATGATGAGTTGGAAAAGTTCCAAACAAGAGACTGTAGCGGATTCTACCACTGAGGCAGAATATATTGCAGCTTCGGAAGAAGCAAAGGAAGCGGTTTGGATCAAGAAGTTCGTTCATGAACTTGGTGTGATTTCGGCCATTGTTGAAGCAATACCGGTCTACTGCGACAATAATGGAGCAATTGCACAGGCGAAAGAGCCAAGGTCTCATCAACGATCCAAACATGTGCTTCGCCGCTATCATCTTATCAGAGAGATCATCAGTAGGAACGAAATACAAATCGAGAAAATTCCCACTGAAAGGAACTTAGCGGATCCCTTGACTAAGGCATTACCTCAAAATAAGTTTGAGGGTCATGTTCGAGCTTATGGTATTGGATACCGTAGCGATTGGCATTAGGCCAAGTGGGAGTCTGTTAGTAATATATGAGAGATGTCCTAAGGCAATCGCCTTATATATGAACCATTTATATGATAAATGAAGATTCACTATTTGAGTATACATGTTTCATGTATTTGATTGGATCTTAAACTCATTTACTGGATGTCCACGATACGATTCACAGCATGAGAGAATTTGTGATTGGATCACAACTAGTGAGTATCTCTACATGTGTAATTGTGATATATCAGAATTATCCCTAGTCGATGAATTGATGGATTTGGACACCATCAATTCTGTCGAGACTAGCACGAGGTATACTCCTTGGTGTATCCAAGCAGCTGATTCTCACTGGCTGGAGACATTGTGATGTCCGGAGTTAATCGTGGATGCTAGTTATGGTAACTAGTTCATTGGAGTGACCAGCCGTAAGACTTCATATGGTTCTCTACATATATAGATATGTCAATGAAGTTCTTACTGTGGCTTAAGTGCGATGTTCCTTTGACTTGCGGTATTCAAGTCATCTTGATCATGGAGACTTATGCTTTGACATCTTAAGCAAACATCTCTAAGGAGATGAGGACCCGGGATGATTGGGTATAAGTCGAAGTGATCGAAGGTGTTTGAATAGCCTATAAAGGATTCACCACTCCTTGCGAGGAGATGTATACCCATGGCCTCTCGTCGGATTGTTACTAAAGTCTTTGGCCAAAGCATTACATGTTTAGAGTAAAGTACTCTTCGATACATGTGGAGTAACTAGAATCCGTAGGATGAGGAAATGATACTTGGGCTAGGTGTGACGTAGTCAGCCTAGTGGGGACTGACACAATAGACCATGTCCTGAACCAAGTGGGTATAAGATGAGTGAAGGGAATGGGGCACGATTCATTCGAGCTACTGAAGGGTTTCAGAAATAGTTCTGGATCAACCGTTGATCTTTTCGATTAATTGGGGATCATGATGTACTACTAGGTGCCACTCATGATCGTTCTATAATTAATGGTTAATTATAGACGACCAACATAAACCGAGAACCTATTTGGTCACACGCACAACGAGTGTAATCCAAAGGATTTAAAACGAGCTTGAGAATGGGATTCTCAGACCGAGAGAAACTATGTTTGGTTGGACCAAACATAAAGCGAGCATGAAATTGTTTCAGTCGCAATGGAAGCGTGGATGGGCAGTGTCTTATGAAGACATAATGGATGGACCAAAATGGTTTGGTTCTAATCCAATGGATGAGAATAAACCAAAGGGTTTGGTTTATATTAAACGAATGAACCAAAGGTTGGTTCGGTTCGTTTTAACTTAAAATAAACCATCATGGTTTGGTTTATTTTAACTTATCCTAATGGAGCGGGTTAACGGGCTTTATGGATATGATCCATTAACCATTAAGAGAATTAGTTCTCTATAAAAGAGGGCTTAAGGGATTGTTAAACCCTAATCATCCAAAAACCCTAAACCTAGTTGCCGCCCAACATATAGTTGCCGCCCAACATATTGTTGCCGCCCAGCTTGTGGTGCCGCCGTCCAGCTCCTTGCCGGCGACCAAGCTTCAGCCGGTGAACCTCCGGCGACCCTCCGGTGATCTCCTCTAGGTTCGGTGATAAGGTGAGCTTCCATCTCTCCTTGGCCGGCCTCTATTCCTCCACCAAAAGCTGTCCAGTTTTTCTGGACAGTTTGTTTCTTTGTTGTCGGAGCGTCGTTTGGACGACGGTTAGTGCTCCGACAGCGGCTAACTTACCGGGGATTTGATCTCCGGTAATCCTCTGAGGTGGAGGATGAACGATTCGTCAATTGGTTGACGAATACCTCTCCGGAGAAGCGAGTTTTGAGAACTCATTTTAGGATCCGAATTTGGATTCGGATCGTGATCATCTCTCGATCACGTGGTCTTCAACACGAGGCTAGTAACCCGTACGAAGACGAAGCTCGTGACTTAGCGAAGTCATCCCGAGGAGCTCGGCGTGGATACGGATAGAGACGATTCTTACGAGGATCGTTCCGGTTGATGCCGTTCCCGCTACACGTCATACGAAAGGTATAATGTAGATAATTTCTTTTATTGCAAATTTTAATTTACGGTTATGTCTACACTTGTTGTAATAGCATGCGTGTGTTGTGTGTGTTGTAATAAATATAGATTTATTATTTTTAATTGCTTCCGCTGTGCTCATGTTTACGAAACATGATCGAACACACACACGCCGCGGTGCCGGAAACCCAACACATTACACAATTGACTTACACTCAACAAGTTAAATGTCATCCTTTTAACTAACAATACATTTCTAATAACAAATTTTTCAAAGATGTTAATGTTACCTACTCCTACAACCTTCAATTTACCATTATTACCAAAGGAAACTGTACCTCGGTCTTTGGCATGAATTGAGGAAAACAAAGAGGAGTTCCCTGTCATATGTTTGGAGCACCCGCTGTCCACAAACCATGTAGTTGGATGCTCCCCCTTGACGGGTCCCTGCTAAACATGGAAAATTTGGTCTTTTGGAACCCACAAGTTGGGTCCCTCTGCATCTACTACAAACTTCCTAGAAATCCAAGCCTTAGAAGTTCCAATGACAGATGATCTAGAAGAAATAAAACCAGTAGTAATAGTTCTACCATTACCAGATTTAGACCTAGCTTGCATCAACAGATTTTCCTTTAGTAGTTTTAGATCCATCAATTCCACCAAAAGAAACTTTAGATCTAGATGCAGGTTTCCTATACACTAAGGACATATAACTAAATTCCTTTTGTTGTGAATTGAACCCTAGTCCAGCCTTGTTATAGACTGCACGTTGGGCTCCTAAGATCATGTTTAATGTCTTTGATCCATTGGTGAATTTCTCAAGTGTGCACTTGAGATCTTCCACCTATGCCTTTAAGGATGTATTCTCATCCTTGATCTCCTCCAAATGAGGATTTCCAGCACCACTATCATTAGACAATGTAGTGGTATTCTTAACTAATTCTAGTTCAAATTTCAGTAATTTAACCTTAGTTTTGGATTTTTTTTTTCAGAGTATTTGTCTAGCAAGCTATAGTTTCATACAATTTATCTAGATGGGGAGAGTTTACCTGATCATCATCCAAAGATGATGATGAAGAGTCTGAATTTGATTGCTCTCCATCCAAATTTGAGTTTTTAGAATTCTCCAATGCCATTAGAGCCTTTTACTTTGCTCCCTTCTCCTCACTTTCTTCTTCCGATGAGGAGGATGAGGATGAAGTATCATCCCAAGTAGCCTTCAATGCTTTCTTCCTCTTGGCCTTTTCTTCCTTCTTTTTTTACTTAGGGCACTCACTTTTGAAGTGACCTTTTCTATGACAATGAAAACACTCTACATCAGCTTTATCCTGATTAATTTCATAACTTTTACCTTTCCTTTTGTTGGTGAAGTATTTTTTTCACATCTTTCTTGTTGTATTTTTGGCTTATTCTCATCAATCTCCTCACAAAGTTAACCATCTCGCTAGAGGATGACTCCTCATCTCCATCCGAATCTGATGATGAAGAGGAGGAAGAAGCTTCCTTCTTCTCCTTCTTCTTCTTGCTCTCCTTGCTGCGATCTTCTGCAATAAAAGTTAGACCATTCTCCTTTGGGCTTCGATTAGCTTGTTCATGAAATTCCAATTCACAAAATAATTCATCAATCTTAATTGTTGAAAGATCCCGTGATACTTTGTAGGCATCCACCATAGATGACCATAAAGTATTCCTGGGAAAAGATTTGAGTACATACTAGGCTAAATCCCTATTCTCAATAGCCTCTCCAATCGAATGGAGGCCATTGAGTATTTCTTTAAACCTACCATGCAGTTCACTTATAGTTTCAGTCTCCTTCATGCTGAAATTCTGAAGTTGGTTCAAGTAGAAGTCCCTCTTCGCTGTCCTTGAATCTCTGGTTCCTTCATGTAACTCCATCAACTTCCTCCAAAGTTCTTGAGCACTACTGAAGGGGCCAACTTTGTTGAGTTGGTCCTTGGCTACACCGCACTATAGAGTTACGGTTGCTTTGGCATTGGCCTGAGCTCTTCTTCTCTGTTCTGGCGACCACAGAGAAGACACCAAAACCCTTCCTTCGTCGTCGGTTGGTGGTGTGAATCTCTCTGAGACGGAGAACCACTTATCCATGTCCATCATCAAGTAGTATTCCATTTGGCTCTTCCAAGACTGGAAGTCTTGGCCGTCGAAATACGAGGGTCGAGTTGTGTTGAATATCTCTTACGCTGCCATTCCTTGATACTCTGGTGGAGATAAATCCGGTGCAGAGCCCTTGCTCTGATACCACTTGTTGGGATCGAGGCTTGCTAGAGGGGGGATGAATAGCGAGTTGAAAAAATATAACTCAAATTTCACTACAAAATAGAGGATTACGCAGCGAAAATAGAAAGCAAAGCAAAGAGCACAAACACAACCAATACGCAAGTATTTACGTGGTTCAGAACTTAGTAGTTCCTACTCCACGGGTAGCTCAAAGGAAAGTCTACTATGAATGGATCGAAAAGTTTCTGGAGGTGAAAAACTTCACCTCTTACAAGCTTACAATGCAATAAGATAATCAAGAACAATAAGCTAAGAACTTAAAATAGGTTACAGATTTATTGTTCAGCTTCTTGCGTTGAAGATGGAGTTGTAGCGCCTGCAAGAAGGAGATCGACAGCAGTTGGGAGCACTTGTTGGAGAGGAGGTGAGATCAGAGCAAGCCTTTTTCACTCCTTCTCCTTCAGAATGAATAACAGGAAGCTTAACTAACTCAAATCGAAAAACTGAAGCTCTAGTTCTGCCTCTCTTCTTCTTCAGCAAGCCTTTTATCTTACTCCATTGAAACCCTAGATGTCACGCCCGACAAAAACCTGACCACCTGAGCTTGTCCCCATAACCACCTCCAACCTCTGGTGTTTTGTCGTGAAAGGAACCTGCTCCTTCAATCGAAAATTGGCGCATTTGAATCCTTACTCAAAACAGAAGCATCCCACTGCCACCTTCGCAGTCGTGCCCGTAGTTGAGTCTGACTCACGTCTGTACTCGAAAAACACCTGTCAGTCGAGCTCGCAGTCAAGCCGGGCTCGGTTCTATGACCGAATTCTATAGCTACCAGTCGAGCTACTACCAAATTGACTTGACTGGTATAGGGTTTAGAGTTTAGCGATCAGAGTATATAGTCGAGCCGCTACCAAATCAACTCGACTGGTATAGATTTTAGAGTTTGGTGATCAGAGTATGCAGTCAAGCCCACAGTTGACCAGGGCTCGATTCTGTGTTGTTCCACATAGTGAGCAGTCGAGTTGGTAGTCGAGCCAGCTCAACTCTGTGCTATACCAAACGATAAGTAGTCAAGCTGGAAATCGAACCAGCTCGATTATGTGCCTTTGTGCAAGAGTGCCAATCGAGCTGACCACCATGGTGGCTCGACTGATATGGCAAATATTTGAAGCACATGAGTATCTTTCCTAGTAAGCTGTCACTCCTAGAGTTTCAAGCACCCTAGTAAGAGACCAAGCACGTTACGGTGCCTTCTCCAACTAACGAATGCTCTGAGTACCTTAGACAAAGACCAAGCATAATACGATGCCCTCCTTGCCTAACGAGTACTCCATGTACCCTAGCCAAAGAACGAGCACGTTACGATACCCTCTTTGTCTAACGAGTACTCCCAGTACCCTAGCCAAAGAACGAGCACGTTATGGTGCCCTCTTTGTCTAACGAGTATTGGTCTCATGTACTCTAGTAAGAGAATAAGCACGTTACTGTGCCCTCTCTTACTAACGAGTACTCCCAGTACCCTAGCTAAACAAAGAGCATGTTACGGTCCCCTCTTTGTCTAACGAGTATTGGGCTCATGTACCCTAGTAAGAGAATGAGCACGTTACTGTGCCCTCTCTTACTAACGAGTATACTAGCTAGAGACCGAGCACTCCCTTGTGCCCTCTCTAACTCCAATGGAGACCGAGCACGTTACTATGCCCTCTCCATCACCAAGCTTCCGGACCTCTGGCCATCTTGTATTCTTCCCAATGGAGAACGAGCACGTTACTATGCCCTCTCCATCACCAAGCTTCCGGACCTCTGGCCAGCTTTTATTCTTCCTCTACCAAGGTTCTTCTTTGGATTTCCATCTATACCAAGGCTTATCCTTGGATTTCTCCCAAGGTCTAATGTCAGTCTAAACATCTAACTTAGTGACTTTCGGTTTGTATCAGTCAAGTAATGTCTTGACTATACTCTAGCTCAAACTAGATTTCTATTTCCTTGACTTAAACCTTGTTGTTAAACATTAAAACATTAGATGGGCTTGATTGCACTAACAGATTTAAGGTCTCGTCCTCTTTGCTTGCAAATAACTATTATCTATATGGTATGACACACATGGCATACATCTACATGTCACGATACACATGATATAATGATATGCATCTAATGCAATTACATGTCATACAATTATGGCATGTACAAGTAGTTTCCATATTGTCAAAATTAATTTTAGAAATAAAATATGTTTGCGATTTGATTTCCCAAATTAAATCCCGATTAAATTAGGAAACAAATTTCTAAATTTAATCACATATTTTATTTATCGAAAATATTAACTAAGGAAATTCAAATTTAATTTAGAAAAAAAATTCCTAAATTGTAATTTCCTAATCACATTAGAAAATTTTCAATTTGAATTTCTTTACTAATTAAAATTTCCATAATTATTTCTAAACCTTCCAAAAGTAGAAAATTTCCAAAAATATAATTGTGACTATCGCAAAATAATTTTACGATTATGTCGAAACACAGTCGGGCTCTGATACTATTATTGGATTCCCTTAGCACTGACATGGGTGTTGTGTTCGAATACATTTCGTAAACATGCACACAGCGGAAGCAAAAAACAAGTAATAAACTATTTATTACAACACACACACCACACACATGCAAAGGATACAACATGTATAGACATAATCGACATTTCAAATTTTATAATTACGGAAAACTACTATAGGTATTGTTAGTGCCATCCCTTAGTGTCAATCATTTCCAAAAAGTTGGGAATATACCCAACTAGCAGCCCCCTGCCACCCGTCCCAAGGCTGCGACGAGAGGGAGGTAAATCACGGGGGGGACTATGTCCCTGGACACGGTGGCAAGGCAGGGGGGCCATCTGACGCAAGGGGGGATTTTAGACCCCTCATCCAGAATCGACCCCAGCCCATTTCCAAAGCGACCACCCTGCCTTACCATTGAGCCATCCCCGTGGGGACCAACCCTTAGTGTCAATCATGAGATGATTGATTAGGGATCATATGTATTATATTTCATTAATAACAAACAATTATATCTACTTTATACGTGTGTCAGCCAAATAAATATAATAATGCACTTGAATAGTAGGTTCTAATCTACAGTATATCAATTGGTAGAATTGATTATGAGAAGCTGTAGAGAACACTATACTTAAACATTCCTAGTCAAGTATTGTATCAATAGATAAAGGGATATATTGATACATTAAGACTAGCATGTAGGTCAATGAATGACTTGATCTCACAAGTCATGGATATGTGATATCACATTGACACATGGGTATATATATTAGAGAATATATATACTGAATTGATCCACCATGAGAAAGTGTCATGGATCATTATATGAGTGTCATATACTTTCTCATGTGACTATTGGTATGAATAGTCCTTAGACCAGAAGTCACTAAGGTTCCCAACATAAGGAGTTATGTACTTTGGTATCGTCTAACGTCACCCGTAACAGGGTGCACTATAATGGCGATTATTGGGTATGTAACGAATTATGCGGAAGAATGTGAGTGATGTAGATGGGATCTATCCCTCCCATATGACAAGAGTGATATCTTTGGCTTTTTGATAGAGTATGACCACGAAATGCATGGTCATGCTCAAATGAGTCAATATGAGATATTGAGCTCATTTGTTTGAGTGAGTCTACTTGGGGATCAAGAAACATAAAGATCGATAAGGGGATGATACGGTCTATGCCTCATTGATCGATCTAAGATATCAAGGATAGAAGGACACCGTCAAATATGATAATAGTCATGGAAAGGTTATTGAATCTCGACTTTCTTATAACTTGGATAGTAATGATGTATTGTTAGATGTCGCTAATTGCTTATGTGTCTAAAAGGGGGTTTTAGACACATTGCCAACATTACAAGATCCTATTGGGTCATACACAAATGGCATTCTATTTTGGAGATGGTTTCTTTTAGTTGACTAAAAGAATAATTGAGAAAATGGCCAAGACTTGAGTTAGACTCAAGCTGGTTGAACTTGAGTTAGACTCAAGTTAAACCATGGAAGATGATCATCATGCAGAAAATCCAAGGGTCATCTATCATCATGCAAATAATTGCAAGGGAATACCAAGGGTCTTGGTATTCATGATGAGGAGATGAGAGGTTTTCATGCATTTATGAGAAAGAATACCAAGGGTCATGGTATTGATTAGGAGATAAGGGAGTTGATGGCTATGGGCTTGAGGAGTTCTTTGAATGTGAGAGCAAGTGGTGACTTGTGCCTTTGGGCTTGTAAGCCAAGGAAGCCTTCTCCTACTTTCTTCCAAGTGTTCTTGGAGTTTGCTAGGGTTGCTAGCACAACGTGACTCCAAAACTACTAAGTGTCAGTGTGGATACCGTGGAGATATGATTGTCCTTATCTTATTGAGATCTGACAGCACTTGGATTTGTGGGATTGCGAAGGGCTCGCATCGTAGATATACTTCTCCTTCTAGATAAGATTTAGACAAAGTAGGTTAATCGAAACGATTTATATGTTTTGCATGGATCTCTGGAGGGTTCCAGTTTATATTTTGTTTCCACTATGTTTGTGCAAAGTATTCGCCTGCGATATTGTGAATGTCACGATCCATATTTTTCCCTACAGCTTTACCTAACGAATTCCGTGAAGCGGGAATGACATCAACCGAGCAATACATGCAAGTCTCGCCTCTATCCGTATCCATGCCGAGTATCGTCGGGATAGCTTCACAAAGACACGAGCCCCGTCTTCTCACGAGATACTAGTCTCAAATAGATGACATTGTGATCGAGAGATTATCACAATCCCAATCAAATTCAGATCCAAAATTGAGTTCCACGAACTCGCTTCTCGGAAGCGATTTTCGTCAACCAATTGACGAAACCTTTAGTCCTCCACTATGAGGATTGTCGTAGATCCAATCTCCGACAAGTAGGTTACTGCTGGAGCACGAAACAATGGCCAAACGATCTCTCCACGCAAGGGATAACAAGTTGTCCAAAATTGGACAACTTGTGGTGGAGTTGTTGGTGTCGGCCAAAGGAGATGGCTGACAGGTCCTTGGTTATCGAAGCCAAGGGAGGATGGCGGGAGGATGACCGGCGGCAGGTGGAGGCTGGTGGCAGCTAGGGTGGTCCGGCCAAGGAGAGTGGAGGCAACAAGGTTGGGCGGTGACCTTGTTGGGCGGCAACTCTAGAGGAGGAATAGGAGAGGAGGCTAGGGTTTCCAAAACCTTGAACCGATTGATTCACAAAAAACTCTTAAGTCGTATTTTTATAGAGAGCATATTCTCCTAATGGTTATTGGTTCATAACCAAAATCCGTTAACTCACTCTAATAACTTAAGTTAAAATAAACCAAATCGCATTGGTCTATTTAAGTTAAAACAAACCAAACCAATTTCGGTTCATTCGTTTAAAACAAACCAAATCCCTTTGGTTTATTTTCCACCATAAGATTAAAACCAAACCGATTTAGTTCATCCATCATGTCTTCGTAAGACTCGGCCCATTCATGCTTTCCGATGCGACTGAAACAATTTCATACTCGCTCTTTGTTTGGTCCAACCAAACCAAGTCTCTCTCGATCTGAGAATCTTATTCTCAAGTTCGTTTTAAATCCGTCGGATTATGCTCGTTGTGCTTGTGACTAAATATGTTCCCGATTTATGTTGGTCGTCTATAATTAACCATTAATTATAGAACAATCATGAGTGTCACATAGTAGTACATCATGATCCCTAATTAATCGAAAAATCAACGGTTGATCCCAGAACCATTTCTAAAATCCTTCAGTAGCTGCAATGAATCGTGCATCATTCCTTTCACTCATCTTATACCCACTTGGTTCAGGACATGGTCTATTGTGTCAGTCCCCACTAGGTTGACTATGTCACACCTAGCCCAAGTATTACTTCCTCGTCCTCTGGATTCTAGTTACTGTATATGTATCTAAGAGTACCATACTCTAATCATGTAATGCTTTGGCCAAAGACTTTAGTAACAATCCAACGAGTGGTCATAGGGTATACATCTCCTCGCAAGAAGTGGTGAATCCTCTATAGGCTATTCAAATACCTTCGGCCATTTCGACTTATACCCAATCATCGCATGTCCACATCTCCTCGGAGATGCTTACTTAAGATGTCAAAGCATAAGTCTTCATGACCAAGATGACATGAATTTTGCAAGTCGAAGGAACATCACACTTAAGCTACTATAAGAACTTCATTGACATATCCATATATGCAGAGAACCATATGAAGTCTTATAGTTGGTCACTCCAATGAACTAGTTACCATAACTAGCATCCACGATTAACTCCGGACATCCCAATGTCTCCAGCCAGTGAGGAACAGCTGTTTGGATAAACCAAAGAGTATAACTCGTGCTAGTCTCAACAAAATTAATATTGTCCAATTACATCAATCCATTAATTAGGGATAATTCCAATACATCATAATTACACATGTAGAGATACTCACTAGTTGTGATCCAATCACAAATTCTCTCATGCTGTGAATCGTATTGCAGACATTCAGTAAATGAGTTTAAGATTCAATCAAATATATGAAAACATGTATACTCAAATAGTGAATCTTCATTTATCAAAAAAATATTATAACCATAAGGCGTTTGCCCTAGGACATCTCTCATATATAACTAACAAACTTTCACTTGGCCTAATGTCAATCACCACGGTATCTAATACCATAAGCTCTAACATGACCCTCAAACTTACTTTGAGGTAAGGCCTTAGTTAAAGGGTCTGCTAAGTTCCTTTCAGTGGGAATCATCTCGATTTGTATTTCCTTCCTACTTATGATTTCTCTGATCAAATGATAGCACTGAAGCACATGTTTGGATCATTGATGAGACCTTGGCTCTTTTGCTTGTTCAATCGCTCCATTGTTGTCGCAGTAGACTGATATTGCTTCAACAATGGTTGGAACCACAACAAGTTCAGAGACAAACTTTTTGATCCAAACCTCTTCCTTTACTACTTCCGAAGCTACAATGTATTCTACCTCAATGGTAGAATCCACTACAATGTCTTGCTTGGAACTTTTTCAACTTATTGCACCTCCATTTAAGGTAAATATGTACCCAGATTAAGACCTGGAATCATCCTTGTCTGTCTAAAAGCTGATATCTATATACCCGTGTATTACCATATCACCATCTCCATATATTAGGAACACATCCTTAGTTCTTCTCAAGTATTTAAGGATTGTCTTAACAATCGCCCAATGATCCATTCCTGGATCAGATTAGTATCTACTCGTGACACTCATAGCATACGATACACTGGGCCTCGTACATAACATAGCATACATGATAGATCCTATTGCGGATGCATAGGAAATCTTACTCATGCAAATCCTTTCGTCTTCTGTGTGCGGACACATAGACTTCAAAAGGTGTATCCCATGCCTAATGGGAAGGAAACCTTTGTTGGGGATCGTTGGAAGGCTAGAGGAGGGTGAATAGCCTCTTTTCGTTTCTACAAGCAAGGTTAGTGGAAGCAAAACAAAAGCTAAACGAAATTAAGACACTAATGAGACAATCGCTAATAAGGAAGAATTTATGTGGTTAGGAGATTAAGCTCCTACTCCACGGCGATCCTTAAGGTGGATCAATCCAAGCAATTCTCCACTAAAAAGCTTCCTTTACAAACACTCTCCTCTTCTTTACAATTGATGAAAATGAAGTTTAGAGAAGAGGAGGATTTAAAAACTCTTAGAAAGCTTAGAAATTCGTGGGGAGCTTCAGAATAAGGTTGGAAGATAAGCACTAGCCTCCTTAAGCACCCCATGACCTCTTTTTATAGAGAAGAGGTTATTTTTCCCATGGAGCTCGATCAATCGACTGATGGCCTCCATCAGTCGACTGCTGCTGTAGCCGATGCAATCCAAAAGCTTCTAACGAGCCGAATTCACAATCGTCACTGTCCAATGAGAAGATGATCAGTCGACTGATCATACCATCAGTCGACTGATTAGGTGACCAGTCGAGTGTTCCAAGAGACCACTCGATTAATGACCTTTTTGTGCCGAAGTCAACTTATAGCAGTCGACTGCTAGGTATAGCAGTCGATTGATTGGTGGATCAGTCGACTACCAAACCCTAGCAGTTGACTGTTCTACCCCAGAATCAGTCGTCTTCAGTCGAGTCACTGATCAGTCGACTGAGACATGTCTCCAGTCAACTGATACTTCAAGTATGATGAAAATCATACTTGAAACTAACTCCCTAGACCTAAACTCAACCTTTTAGCTCTTCCTTTAGCCTTGCACCTCTAGGATCCCTCCGAGTCCGCGACTCCTTCATCCTCGCGCTAGCTTTCAAGAGCTTCCCTCGATTTCGTCATGTCTTGGGTTTCTCTTTTGCCAAAGTATGCTTGGACTTTACACCGCCAAGATTACATGCTTGGACTCATGCTGCCAAGACTTGCCTTTGGACTTCCTTTGCCATGGTCCGCTTGGACTTTATGCCACCAAGACTATATGCTTGGACTTATGCCGCCAAGTCCTTTCCTTGGACTTCTCTTGCGAAGATCACACTTGGACTTTTCCTTTACCAAGTCTTCTTACTTGGATTTTCCTGTCACTTAAATATGTTCACAATTAGATCACAAATATTGCCTAACTATAGATGATTATTCAAACATCAAAACATATAAATGCTTGGGGCATTGTTGCACCAACAATCTCCCCCTTTTTGATGTTTGACAATCATTTAAGTTAGGTCTTAACATATGCACATAATGAAAACATCATATTTCCAATATGAATTCTAACTTAAAGTTTCCTTCTCCCCCTTTGACATACATCAAAAAGAGAAGGATTAATACATTGAGAAGTTAATGAAAGAATTGAATTGGTTATGTCTTGAACTAAGATATAAGATAGATATGGAGCTCCCCCTTAATCCAAGACATGGTTCGTGATGTGTGAATGACATGTGGAGCAAATAATAAGCAAGAAATATGAAACTATGTCCTAACTTTGCACCAACAATATAAATTTAGGGGATGAAAAGATTTCACTATGAAACTCCCCCTAAAACAATGCAACAATCAGTCATATACCCTTTTAATTACTTGAATTATCATACCATAGGGTTAGGATACTTAAGGGTACACTTAAAACCAAGAAATAGGGATGATTTATAGAAAAATCAGAGTGGCAGTCAACTAAAATTTGACATAGTCGACTGCCACACCTGAAGTGTTATTTTCAGGTTTTTCAGCCCAACTTCAAAAATGCGCCAAAAATTCTAGAGACATCAAAAAATAATGAAATTTTGTGTACACATTTCTAAATTCATTGTCTATCAAGGAAAAATAATATGAAAAATATATGTTTTCTATATTTTGAAAATGATATAATTTTGAAAATTAGCAAAAGCTTTAAGAATTTTGTAAATTTTGTATCACCTTTGTCTAGCAATTGAAAACTGTTTTCCAAAGTATGATAAACATAGTTAAAATTATATTTTGTTTGACATTTCCAATCATATTCTTAGAACTATATGCTCATTAATTGTGCAAAAGTCTTCCCAATGATTGGTCCAATGAAGGATTAATATTTCTAGATGACATTTTGGTTCATAGTAATGCATCATAACAAGCATGATGAACCAAATGCATCTTCCTAACATCTCACATATTGTCTAAGTGGCTCAATACAAAAAAAAATCATGATTTCTTAGGTCTTTTGTGAGATGCTTAGAGGTATAAGTCCTAGATTTTCTGCAGGAGATCGATTGGACGCTAGAGGTGGGGTGAATTGCATCGAGCTAGTGCGTGATGGAAATCGTTCGCGTGCTTGTCTACAATTTTCATTAGCGCAGCGGAAACAAAGATAATAAAGCAATAATGAAAACACAAACACACAAACACAAGGATATAACGTGGTTTAGAACCGAATGGTTCCTACTCCACGGATCGAGCTCTAAAGAGCTCTAGTGATGCTCACGCAACCACTAATCAATAAACTCCTTCTCGACAACAAGTCAGAGGTGGAGAAATCTCGTACAAGTGATTACAAAAGCAATACACAAAAATACAAGCAAAATACAAATAAATGTAAAGAATACTTTACAAAACTAGGGTTTGATCACTTTGCTTGCTGGTTGATTGGATGAGGTTGAAGGACCCTGAAATGCAACTACAATTCGCCTTCAAATCACCCCAAGTAAGCTCCCAAAGAACCAATGCCGGAATCTCCATGAACAGCTCCCTTTTAACCTACATCGGGCTAGATTTCCACCTGGCAATCGACTGCCATAAGGCCCCAGTCGACTGCCAACACTGTAGCTATGAGACAACGACTCAATCCACGTTGGAAAAGTTCCAACAGGACTCTCACCAGTCGACTGCCGACATTAGCAGTCGACTGCCAGTGCCCGTAGCCGACTGCCCAGTCGACTACGGAGCATTCTGTGCTCGCAACTCAACTGGCAGTCCACTGTCATCCATGACAATCGACTGCCAAGGCAATTTCAATCCTAAATGGCAGTCGAGCTCTAGTCGACTCACGGCAGTCGAACCGACTATAATGTCGGTTGACTGTCAACCTCAAAGATGAGGTTTTAACCCATGTATGGTGTCCCCATACTTGCTAGACCACCCTTAGCCAAGACCTAAGCCTTCTAGCCACCTCCATCAGCCTCACGCCTATCGGATCCCTCCAAGTCATCCATGGCTTGTTCATCCATATGTTAGCCTTCAGGTGCTTCAGTCGCCCATGTCATGCTAAGTCGGTCTATACCGCCAAGGCACATTGGACTTACACTGCCAAGACTCTGCTTGGACTTTACACCGTCAACCATTGGACTTATGCTACCAAGACTTCACCCTTGGACTTTATGCCGCCAATATTCCCCTTGGACTTCTCAAATGCCAAGACTCAAGCTTGGACTTTCCCTTGCCAACACATGTTAGACTTTCCATGCCAAGACTCATGCTTTGACTTTCCTTGCCAACCCATGTTGGACTTTCTATGCCAAGACCCATGCTTGGACTTTCCTTGCCAACCCATGTTAGACTTTTCATGCCAAGACCCATGCTTGGACTTTCCTTGCCAACCCATGTTGGACTTTCCCATGCCAAGACCCATGCTTAGACTTCTAATGCCAAGTACACAAGACTTGGACTTTTCCATGACAATTATATTGTCATACGTTTTCTCGAATATCAAAATATCGCTCGAGTCAAATTTGAGTCAATCGTGACCTGGGTCGATTGCACCAACAATCTCTCCCTTTTTGATGTTTGACAAAACTACATACCTTTGAGTTAGAACACTAACTCAAAACTCCTTACCAATTATCCCAAATTGGTAATTTTACCTTTCTCCCCCTTTTTGACTAACATCAAAAAGATTCTCCCCAAGGAGGTCAATGTCTCATATCCAAAGAGATCTTACAATCTCCCCCTTGGTCCAAAAATACCTAGGATGCCATCAATCTTCCTAGTGATAAGTCTCATATCACTCAAGAGAGACAATCCTATAAACTCTCCCAATTTCCAAATTAGGCACTCACATTCCCATTTCTCCCTCTCATGAGGAAGAAACACATCCATCATCCCATGATGGATAACTCCCTCTAAAGGCTTGCTCCCCCTTGACCATTGCACCAACAATGTCCTTGGGAAGTCCCTAAGCCTATAGGAACTCTAAACCATTAAAATTAAGGTTCAAAGTTCAACATGGAACTTTCACTCACCTTAAGATTGATATAAACCCTAAAAACTCTCCTAATCCATATCCAATGGATTTTCACCCTTTATAATGCTTCCCAAAGCATATCCTAGAGTTATGAGTGGTTAGGAAACCTTACCATAGATGAAATCAAACTAAACAAACCTTGTTAACCCGAAATCAGACACAGCGATGCGACTCCTACTTGATGTCACCGAATCGCCTTCATCGATCATATCAAAAGTCGTGGTCGGTGATAACTGCAAAATGCAATTTTTAGATTCAGAAAATGAACTTTGATAATACATTTGTAATTCTACGTATTTTGAAAAATCGTGAAACTTTATACGTATAATACTTATAAGCAATACAATGGATGAAAAATATTAGAAAAATATTTTACCCATAAAATAGCAAAATTGACACAAAGTTCAAAAGTGAAGAAAAACTTCAATGTTTTAGCTCACTTTGTATCAATTTCATCAATGGTGATTGCTATCAAAAGATAGATTTCACCAAGGTTTTCTAAATGGATTTTAAAATGATTTCAAAACCTTATTTTGGATCATATTTCTTGGGCTCAATGTACATGACTTGTACACAAGCTTTTTCAATGATCCACCAATGAAATTAGATGAGTTATAGTCCATCTAGATGCAAAAACTATGGACCTTGAACTCAACTCATATCCTAGCATCTCACATGTATCTAGGGTGTATAAATACACATACATGTCAATGTAATGTGAGATGTGGGTTTTGTTCTCCCTAATCTAGGGTTTCATGCATTTTTCTAAGGCAACTCTACTTGATTCCCTTATACATGGGACTCCAAGTCATGTCATTGTCCTTAAATCAATTTTAATCAAATGCATGAATGATTATGGTATTAATGATGATATAAATAAATATATGCTCATAATCATGATGTCATGGCATAAAATGAAATCTAAAAACACATGACATTTAATCCTTAATCCTAAACATGATCATGATATATAAATGATAAAAATAAACATGATGTCATGACATGTTATATGGCAAACAAAGCATGGCATAAAAAAGTATAGGTATGATAATACCTATATTTTAATATTAATTGTCATTTGATATAATTAAATATATTTTACCACATTATCACTTTTCTCCCTAGTGTGCCAAAAACCCAAAATGGTACACTACTTTTAAACCTAAATTGTGTCAATTTAATTGATTTTTTATAATTCCAAAAATACATTGGCACATCCTAAAATCTTTTAGGATCACAATATCAATTCTATTTCCAAGGTACCCATAACCTTGAAAATTGCCTAAAATGCCACCTTTACCATGGTTAGGTTAACTACCCATCCATTTAAGGTTGGCACATCCTAACCCATCTAGCGTGAATCAATCACACTCTTAGGAACCCAAAACCTATTTGAGCTCCTAGGGTTAATTAGGTATTCCTTAGGGATAACCTCTCTAGATACCCTCCTAATGACCCTCCTAGGCTTGTTAGCCTTGGTCATTGTGGTCTTACCATGGTTAACCTTAGGGATTGTCTCCCTAGTAACCTTCTTAGTGGCCACCCTAGGTTTCCTTGAAACCCTAGCCACTAGGCACAAACCTTGGTTACTCTTAGGGATAACTTCCCTAGTAACCTTAGTTTTCCTAGACCTAGATTGTGTTCCATAATCTAATGGAACATTATGATAAGCCATCTTAGGCTTAGGTTTGTGACCCAAACCCTTCTTGCCCTTAGTTGACTTTTGTTCCTTAGGCCCTAGGTGTTGACTTTGAGTCATAGACCCTTGACTTTGACTATTTGACCCTTGAAATTGATTTTGCATCTTCTTAAGGGTCTTTTCTAATTTCTCAAGCCTTGACCTCAAGGCTTGATTTTCTAATTCTAATTGCCCAATTTTAGAATTTTGATTTAATCCTTGGGCATGGTTCTTTCTAGGCATATGTCTAGTCCATTTAGGGTTGATACCTAGATGCTCTTGTATCTTCCTAATAGATTCCCTAGGTATGGTTTTTCTAGGGACATTAGTCCCAAATTTCTCCTTATTTCCTAAGTGGACACTTTTAGCTCCTAAGCAAAAGTATTTATCTCTAGAATGTTTTTCATGATGAATTGCAAGAGAATTAAAATTCCTAGCATGCTTTTGACTTTTAACTAAAGAAAGAGCATTATTAACATGATATACCTTAGGGTTTGCCTTAGTGGCTCCCCCTACTTGTGATGCTCTATTTTGCCTCTTCTTTTCCCCCTTCGGGCATTGATTCCGATAATGTCCCGGTTGTCGGCATTTGAAGCAAATGACTTGCTCCTTGCTTTTAGTTGTTGGGGGACCGGAATCCTTTGACTTTTGTTGACTTTTAGGTGTCGGAGGAGTTTTCCTAATCCGTTTCGGACACTTGCTTTTGTAGTGTCCGGTTTTCCTACACTCAAAACATATTATATGCACTTTATTATTAACACATATGTTTGAGTTACCTAGGGTGGTTGATATGGTCAGAGTGGAATTTTGAGCTTCTTCATCTCTCCCGGAGATGGATGGCTCCTCTTGAAGTTGCTCCAGTGTGGAAGTTCTCTCTTCCCCCTTAATCCTAGAGGTGGATGCTTCTTCCACCGATCCGAAAATTGATTCCCTATCAACTTCCGAATCCTCAAGCTCTTTAGATGATGATGTACTTTCTTGAGCTTGAGAGGGTGAGCACTCCTTTTCTTCTTCTTCTTCTTGGACCGATGATAAATTTTCATGGAGCTTTGCTACTTGGCTCCATAGTTCCTTAGCATCTACATAATTACCTAACATACACAAGATATTGTTAGGCATTAAATCAATTAAAAATGTTATCACCTTATCATTTTTCTCAGAGGCTCGGACTTGCTCTTCGGTCCATCTCTTCTTCTTAAGGAACCCTCCCTTTGGTCCTATTGGATAGCTAAAACCTTCCATCAAGGTGGACCATTCTTCGAAGTCCCTCATCATAAAAAAATTTTCATTTCTCACTTTCCAAGAATTGAAGCCTTCTCGTCCATAGAAGGCATAAGAAATTAGGGTGTTGATATCCCCTCCCAATTGTTCTTGGACCACCATCTTCACCCTCTAGCGTGCTCCCTTAGTTGTTAAACCTTGAAGAGCGGCCTCGCTCTGATACCACTTGTAGGGGATCAATTGGACACTAGAGGGGAGGTGAATTGCGTCGAGCTAGTGCGTGATGGAAATTGTTCACGTGCTTGTCTACAATTTTTGTTAATGCAGCGGGAACAAAGATAATAAAGTAATAACGAAAATACAAACACACAAACACAAGGAAATAACATGGTTCAGAATCGAATGGTTCCTACTCCACGGATCGAGCTCTAAAAAGCTCTAGTGATGCATATGCAACCACTAATCAATAAACTCCTTCTCGACAACAAGTCAGAGGAGGAGAAACCTCGTACAAGTGATTACAAAAGAAATACTTGAAAATACAAGCAAAATACAAAGAAATGTAAAGAACACTTTACAAAACTAGGATTTGAGCACTTTGCTTGTTGGTTGCTTGGATGAGGTTGAAGGGCCCTGAAATGCACTTGCAATTTGCCTTCAAATTGCCTCAAGTAAGCTCCCAAAGAACCAATGCCGGAATCTCCATGAACAGCTCCCTTTTAACCTGCATCGGGCTGGATTTTCACCTAGCAGTCAATTTCCATAAGGCCCCAGTCGACTGCTAACACTGTCGCTGTGAGACAATGGCTCAATCCACGTTGGAAAAGTTCCAATGGGACTCTCACCAGTCGACTGCCAACATTGGCAGTCGACTGCCAGCGACCGTAGCCGACTGTCCAGTCAACTACGGAGCATTCTATGCTCGCGACTCCACTGGCAGTCGACTATCATCCATGGCAGTCGACTGCTAAGGCAATTTCAGCCCTAAATGGCAGTCGAGCTCTAGTCGACTCACGGCAGTCGAACCGTCCATAATGCCAGTCAATTGCCAACCTCAAAGATGAGGTTTTAACCCAAGTATGGTGTTTCCATACTTGCTAGACCACCCTTAGCCTAGACCTAAGCCTTCTAGCCACCTCCATCAACCTCACACCTATCGGATCCCTCCAAGTCATCCATGACTTGTTCATCCATACGTTAGCCTTCAGGTGCTTCCGTCGGCCATGTCATGCTAAGTCAGTCTATACCGCCAAGGTACATTGGACTTACGCTGCCAAGACTCCGCTTGGACTTTACGCCACCAACCATTGGACTTATGCTGCCAAGACTTCACCCTTGGACTTTACGCCGCCAATATTCCCCTTGGACTTATCAAATGCCAAGACTCAAGCTTGGACTTTCCCTTGCCAACACATGTTGGACTTTCCATGCCAAGACCCATGATTGGACTTTCCTTGCCAACCCATGTTGAACTTTCCATGCCAAGACCCATGCTTGGACTTTCCTTGCCAACCCATGTTAGACTTTCCATGTCAAGACCCATGCTTGGACTTTCCTTGCCAACCCATGTTAGACTTTCCATGCCAAGAACCATGCTTGGACTTTCCTTGCCAATTCATGTTGGACTTTCCCATGCCAAGACCCATGCTTGGACTTCTCATGCCAAGTACACAAGACTTGGACTTTTCCATGACAATTACATTGTTATACATTTTGTCGAACATCAAAACATCTCTCGAGTCAAACTCGAGTCCGGTCAATCGTGACCTGGGTCGATTGCACCAACATTTTCTATAGAATCATGCAAACCTAGACCTCTATTCTGTTGGATCGAGTGGATCGCTAGAGGGGGGTGAATAGTGATAAAAACTTTCATTCGACTTCGTTCGTTAAAATATGAGTAGACACAGCGGAAGATAAAATCAAAACGAAAGAGACAATAGACAAGAGGGTTTTTTACTTGGTTTATAGGTGAAGGCTACTACTCCAAGGCCCTAGTCATCCTTGACCATGCACGAAGGGCAAAATACTAAAGAACTCCTCCTCGTTAGAGGTAGGAGTTAAATAGATACACGAAATCACAAAAGCTCGAGGTAAAGGGACACTCCCCCCTCCTTGTTATAATGAAAGCTTTACGAAATAAGTAAACTGAAATACAATTGAGACTTTCGTTACCGATGACTTCAAAGGTTAGAGGTTGAAGCTTTAGTCGTCGTCTCGGTAGCGCTTTGTCATAGGGATGTCAGAGAGTAGGAGCGTATCGGAAGCACTTGGAGGCTTTTGGAATTGATGAAAAACCCTTAGACAACCCCTCCTTTTATAGTTTTTGAGCCCCTCCTCGAGGGGATTTTCACCCAATCAAATTTAGGCACCAAGCTCCTTGGAATGAGGTGATAAGACTTGACTCCTTGAAGTTGATCCTTGACCATCAGTCGACTGATGGCAACACCAGTCGAGTCACAACACTCAGCAGTCGACTGATTTCAGGCAGTTGAGTGGCTCTTGTGGGCAGTCGACTGATGCTAGCTGAAATCACAAGTTAGCTTAACAAAAACATAATTTTGACGGTCGCTGACCGTTCGATCTCGACCTAGACCATCCATGGGATGTCTTTGGTTGGATTTACGCTTAATACCATCCCCATAAGGAGGATACGACCTCACTTACGCTCACACACACGAGCTTACCTCGATACTTACTTTGTAGCTTTCGCTTCCGACCTTCCACTCGATTCATTCGGCTCCCTCCAAAGTCACTCGAGTGTCGCCCGACCACCGCGGCTTCCTCCGGGTGTCACTAGCCTTCAGCTTTAGCTTTTGCACCTTTCTGTACACTCGATTAAGCTCATGAGATAATGATGTAATTTTAACTTTGCGTCTTTTATCAAAATCAAAACACAGATTCGATCATCTGGTGCCCCTGCACCAACATATTCTACTAAGCACATTCCAAGTTCTCTCTTAAGTGATGAATATTCCACTTCGGGGAGAGCCTTGGTGAATATGTCGACTAGGTTGGACTTGGATTCTATGTAATTGAGTTCGATGTCCCCCTTAGCCACATGATCTCTAATGAAGTGATGCTTCACTTCAATGTGCTTAGTCCTAGAGTGATGTACTAGATTTTTGGTCAAATTTATGGTACTCACATTATCACAATAAACCTTGACATTGGAGTAGTGTAGCTCATAATCCTCTAATGTGTGTCTCATCTAAAGTAATTGAGCCACACAACCACCCATAGCCACATATTCGGCTTCGGTGGTGGACAAAGCAACACAAGGTTGCTTTCTACTACTCTAACTAACTAGGGAGGATCCAAGAAATTTGCATCCACCACTAGTACTCTTCCTATCCAACTTGCAACCAACATAGTCGGAATCGGTATACCCAACCAAATCAAAAGATTTTGTCCTAGGGTACCAAAGTCCTACATTTAATGTGCCTTTGATATATCTTAATATTCTCTTAATGACCACTAAATGGGACTCTTTGGCACAAGATTGGTATCTTGCACACATACCTACCGTAAATAAAATGTTGGATCTACTAGCGGGTAAGTATAAAAGACTACTAATCATGCTCCTATAAAGCTTAAGGTCAATTGATTTTCCTTCATGATCATTATCTATTTTTGTATTTGTTGCCATAGGGGTTGAAACTACCTTAGTATTTTCCAAACCAAATTTCTTGATCATTTCTTTGGCATATTTGGTTTGGTATACATAGGTTCCTTCATTAGTTTGTTTGACTTATAATCCTAAGAAGAATTTTAATTCTCCAACTAGACTCATCCCAAACTCATTCTCCATATTTTTGATAAAGTCTTGTAGGAGATCATCATTTGTTGACCCAAAAATAATGTCATCTATATATACTTGGGCTACAAAGATATCCTTTGATTTTGACTTTATGAAGAGAGTTTGATCTACTTGACCTCTTCTAAACCCCTTAGACAGTAAGAAAGATAACAATCTTTCATACCAAGCCCGGGGAGCTTATTTTAACCAGTATAGAGCTTTTCTAAGCTTGTATACATGGTTTGGATAGTCAATACTCTCAAACTCGAGAGGTTGTTCTACATTTACCTCTTCCTTAATGAACCCATTTAGGAATGCCGATTTTGCATCCATTTGATGGAGTTTAAAACCCATGTAAGAGGCATATCCTAATAGGATTCTAATGGATTCTAACCTAGCAACTGTGGCATAGGTTTCATCATAATCAAGTCCTTCAACCTGATTGAAGCCCCTTGCTACTAACCTTGCCTTATTCCTAGTTATATTACCTTGATCATCTAATTTGTTCCTAAAAACCCATCTTGTAGTGATGATGGTACTATCATTGGGTCTAGGAACTAACTCTCATACTTGACTCCTTTCAAATTGAGCCAATTCATCTTGCATTGCTAAGATCAAATCTGGATCAAATAATGCATCATGGATTGACTTGGGCTCAATTTGAGAGATAAGAGATATTTGACTAGAGGGAGCTCTATGGAAGGATCTAGTTCTAACCCCTTGAGATAGTTCCCCTACAACTTGATCTAGATGGTGATTTTGATGAACTCTTATTATTCTAGGAGGTGTATCAACTTGATTTTGATCTTGGATATCCTCAAATCTCCTTTCATCATCCGAATCCTCTCTTGCTCCCCCTTGATTGTTATTCACTAATCCTCCCCCTTGATTATTACGCCCTAAAATCATGTTTTGAAATTTTTGGTTAATTTCTTGATTTTTGTCATTGATATCATTATCAATGGGGGATTTCCTAGGGTAAATGGTAGAGGTTTTATCAAATTGAACATTTGAAGACTCCTCAACTATTTGAATCCTTTTGTTATAGACTCTATACCCTCTACTAGTGGATGAGTATCCAACAAGGATTCCTTCATCCGCTTTAGATTCAAATTTTCTTAAATTGTCCTTGGTATTTAAGATATAATCTTTGCATCCAAAGACTTTAAAGTAATAATTGTTAGAGTTATGCCATTCCATAATTCAAATAGAGTTTTTCCTAAAAACCTATGAATTTTGACTCTATTTTGGATATAGCAAGCAGTATTAACTGCTTCAGTCTACAAGTAGCTAGGTAATGAGTATGCATTAAGTATAGTCCTAGCGCCTTCTTGTAGGGCACGATTTTTCCTTTCCACCACCTCATTTTGTTGAGGTGTTCTAGGACAAGAAAATTTGTGCTTGTACCCTTGTTCTAAGCAAAATTTGGAAAAATTAGAATTCTCAAATTCTCCACCGTGATTACTACAGATCAAGTTGATTTTGAGATTTCTTTCATTCTCTACTCTTTTGCTAAAACCTATAATTATTTCTAGGGTAGTGTCCTTATGTTTCATGAAATACACCCAAGTATATCTAGAAAAATCATCTACTATAACTAAGAAATATTTGCTACCATTTAAAGAAGGTGTACTATGACAATCAAATAAATCTACATGCAAAAGTTGTTAGTAATATATGAGAGATGTCCTAAGGCAATCGCCTTATGTATGAACCATTTATATGATAAATGAAGATTCACTATTTGAGTATACATGTTTCATGTATTTGATTGGATCTTAAACTCATTTACTGAATGTCCACGATGCGATTCACAGCATGAGAGAATTTGTGATTGGATCACAACTAGTGAGTATCTCTACATGTGTAATTGTGATGTATCGGAATTATCCCTAGTCAATGAATTGATGGATTTGGACACCATCAATTCTGTCGAGACTAGCACGAGGTATACTCCTTGGTGTATCCAAGCAGCTGATTCTCACTGGCTGGAGACATTATGATGTTCGGAGTTGATCGTGGATGCTAGTTATGGTAACTAGTTCATTGGAGTGACCAGCCGTAAGACTTCATATGGTTCTCTACATATATAGATATGTCAATGAAGTTCTTACTATAGCTTAAGTGCGATGTTCCTTTGACTTGCAGTATTCAAGTTATCTTGATCATGGAGACTTATGCTTTGACATCTTAAGCAAACATCTCTAAGGAGATGTGGACCCGGGATGATTGGGTATAAGTCGAAGTGATCGAAGGTGTTTGAATAACCTATAAAGGATTCACCACTCCTTGCGAGGAGATGTATACCCATGGCCTCTCATCGGATTGTTACTAAAGTCTTTGGCCAAAGCATTACATGTTTAGAGTAAGGTACTCTTCGATACATGTGGAGTAACTAGAATTCGTAGGACGAGGAAATGATACTTGGGCTAGGTGTGACGTAGTCAGCCTAGTGGGGACTGACACTATAGACCATGTCCTGAACCAAGTGGGTATAAGATGAGTGAAGGGAATGGGGCACGATTCATTCGATCTACTGAAGGGTTTCAGAAATAGTTCTGGATCAACCGTTGATTTTTCGATTAATTGGGGATCATGATGTACTACTAGGTGCCACTCATGATCGTTCTATAATTAATGGTTAATTATAGACGGCCAATATAAACCGAGAACCTATTTGGTCACACGCACAACGAGCGTAATCGAAAGGATTTAAAACGAGCTTGAGAATGGGATTCTCAGACCGAGAGAAACAAGGTTTGGTTGGACCAAACATAAAGCGAGCATGAAATCGTTTCAGTCGCAATGGAAGCGTGGATGGGCCGTGTCTTATGAAGACATAATGGATGAACCAAAATGGTTTGGTTCTAATCCAATGGAGGAGAATAAACCAAAGGGTTTGGTTTATTTTAAACGAATGAATCAAAAGTTGGTTCGGTTCGTTTTAACTTAAAATAAACCATCATGGTTTGGTTTATTTTAACTTATCTTAATGGAGCGGGTTAACGGGCCTAATGGTTATGATCCAATAACCATTAAGAGAATTAGTTCTCTATAAAAGAGGGCTTAATGGATAATTAAGCCCTAATCAAAAACCCTTGCCCTAAGGTTGCCGCCCACCTCATCCTTGGAGATTTCGGCGCCAACCCTAGGTGTCTTGCCTTGACTTGTTGTCTGCAGTCCATCTCCTTCTTGGCGTCAAGCTTCATGGTGAACCCTCGGCGACCCTCGGTGATCTTCCTAGGCCTCGGTGAAAAGGTGAGCACTTGGCTTCCTTGTTTTGGCGGGTGCCTACTCCTCCACCAAGCTGTCCAGTTTTCTGGACAGCTTCTTCTCTCGTTGGAGCGTCGTTTGGACGACGGTTAGAGCTTTGACAGCGGCTAACTTACCGGGGATTCGATCTCTGGTAATCCTCTGAGGTGGAGGACGAAGGATTCGTCAATTGGTTGACGAATACCTCTCCGGAGAAGCGAGTTTTGAGAACTCGTATTAGGATCCGAATTTGGATTCGGATCGTGATCATCTCTCGATCACGTCGTCTTCAACACGAGGCTAGTAACCCGTATGAAGGCGAAGCTCACGGCTTAGCGAAGTCATCCCGAGGAACTCGGCGTGGATCTGGATAGAGGCGATTCTAGCGAGGATCGTTCGGTTGATGTCGTTCCCTACTACGTCATCTGAAAGGTATAACGTAGATAAATTTCCTTTTATTGCAAATTTTAAATTTACGGTTATGTCTACACTTGTTGTAATATGCATGCGTGTGTTGTGTGTGTTGTAATAAATGTAGATTTATTATTTTTATTGCTTCCGCTGTGTTTATATTTACGAAACATGATCGAACACACACGCAGTGTCGGAAACCCAATGATGGTATCGAGCCCGAGGTTGTGTTTGACATAATCGTAAAATGGTTTTGCTATAGTCATAATCATTTTTATGGAAATTTTCTAATTTTGGAAATTTAGAAGTAATTATTGAAATATTTCAATTTAGGAAAGTATAGAAGTATTTATGGAAATCTTCAAATTTTGGAAAGTTGGAAGTATTTATGGAAATTGATATTTTCCATAAATAAAATATTTGATTTGATTCTAAATTTGTTTCCTAATTTAATCATGATTTGATTTGAAATCAAATCTTAAAATATTTTATTTCCATAAGTAGTTTTAATGATTTAGGAAATTGGTTTCCTAAATAGATTTTCCTTAATCAAATAATTCCATGAATAAAATATGTGATTAGATTTGGAAATTTGTTTCCTAATTTAATTATGATTTGATTTGGAGAATCAAATCTTAAACATATTTTAGTTCCATAAATAGTTATGACATATAAGGAAATATATACATGACATAATTGTATGTCATGTAATTGCATTAGATGCATAACATTATGCCATGCGTGTCGTGACATGTAGATGTGTATCTTGTATGCCATGCCATGTAGATAATAGTTATTTGCATGCAAAGAGGATGAGACATAAAAACCCTTAAACAATATTAAAGCCTACACCTTCCATTAATATGGTTAGAACCAGTAGTTCCGCTTCTTGTTTGGGTTGTTGACTCTTCCAAGCCCTACTCAACCCTAACATGTTCAAACCATGGAATAGTTTAATACTAATATGGTAAGAGTCGAGGTCAATCGTTAGCTTTGGTTGTTGGACTCTCTCCAAGCTGGGCTAATTGGTTGAATGCGCCTAACCATATTAAAACTATTTCCGATTAATGGGTTGGCTTTAACCGAGCATCGCTTGTTGGACTCTTCCAAGGTCGATGTAAAGGAGGTGAAGTTGGGTGCTATGCATATGATGCATACTTGTTAATGTGTTAACAACCCGATGTATGTGTGAACATTCAATTAGTTGATAGCACATTGTGATAGTTGCATATACGTGATATGCAATCGTATAGATGATACCTACCGTCGTAGTTATGAATGGCTTGTTGGACTCTCTCCAAGGTTGTTCATAACTATGATGGATATCAGCCCATTCGGAGATGGACCTACGATCTCCCGAAGTGATTTTGGGGTTTTTGAAATTCGAAAAATGAATGGGATTTATAAATGTATATTGATACATTTTAAAATCATTTTCTCATATATGCTCGTTTTGTATTTCTAGGTCAATAAATTGATCATGATGTCTTTGAATTTGCGCACTATTTTGGATTCGAACAAACTGACTGGGCCTAACTTCCTGGACTGGCTTAGAAACCTGAGAATTGTTCTCAAGGCGGAAAAGCTTGCATATGTCCTTGAAGAGCCTCTTCCTGACCGTCCTAAGGATGATGCAACCTGCACTAAATGTTGGTCTATCGTAAGCATGTGGCGATTCTGAGCCGGCGAAGTTGCATCATGCTAGGCGATGGTACCCGAGCCGCAAAAGCAAAGATGAGCATATGGATGCTAATACTATGGTCTTCCATCTTCATGAGTTGTTCGATGAGCAAGCGAGATCCGAAAGGTTCGAGGTCTCTAGGCTCCTCTTCACCACGAAGATGCAAGAAGGTTCGTCTGTAGTGCAGTTTGTGCTAATGATGACGGGTACATCGAGCGGCTAGCTACCCTCGGTTTTGTGATGGATCTGAGTTAAGTATTGACTTAATTCTGCATTGTTTGCCCAAGAGTTTCTCGCAATTTGTGATGAACTATCGGATGAACAAATTGGAATCCACCATTCTCGAGCTCCTCAATATGTCAAGACTGGGAGCCTTCGTGAAGCATGAGGAGAAGGCGGTTCATTAGTTGATTCTCTCAAAGAAAGGTTCTAAGAGGAAGGCAAAAGAACAGAAGAAAGGAAAGAACAAAAGGAACCAAAGAAGAAAGGGCACTTGCCATCATCTGGCAAGGAAGGCCATCGCGAAGAAACTGCAAGATTTATCTTGAGTCCATGAAGAAGAAGAAGGCATCCGATGCCCCATCCTCTTCGTATCTTCGTATTGATTGTCATTCTATTTCCTTAGACACTTGGGTATTGATATCGGGTGTGGCTCACATATGTAATGACACAGGCTAAGGAATACAAGAAGACTTGTCGAGAGAGTCAAATTTGCGAGTTGGCAATGGAGCAAAGGTTCTTTCGATCGCCATCGGAACTTATTTTCTTTGAAGCTCCCTAGTGGACTAGTCTTAGAACTGGACAATTGCTATTATGTTCCTTCTCTAATAAAGAACATTGTTTCTATTTCCTGTTTAAATAGAAATGGTTTCCATTTGACGTTTAGTAACAATTGTTGTTATATAACTTTAAATGGCGTACTTTATGGAACTAGAACCTTGAGTAATGGCATTTATACGTTGGACGTATCCAGTGACATTTTCAATATCGAAGCGAGCAACACGCGTGCTCGAAAGGATAATCAAATAGACTCCTATATGTGGCATTGTCGTCTTGGCCATATAAGCAAGAAACGCATGTCCGAATTACACCGATGTGGAATTCAGGAATCGTTTGAATTAGATTCATACGATACATGCAAATCATGCTTAAAAGGCAAGATGACTAAGTTACCTTTTACTGGAAAAGGTGAACGAGTGGGAGAGTTACTAGGTCTAATACATACTTATGTATGTGGACCTATGTCAACTCAAGGATTAGGAGGCTATAGCTACTTCATTACCTTCACCGATGATCACTCACGGTTTGGGTATGTGTTCTTGATGAAACACAAGTCTGAAGCCTTTGAAAGGTTCAAAGAATTCAGAAATGAAGTAGAGAAACAACATGATAAGAGTATTAAAATACTTCGATCGGATCGAGGTGGTGAATACTTAAGTCAAGAGTTTCTTGATTATCTAAGAGACAATGGTATATTGTCTCAATGGACTCCGCCATATACACCACAGCATAATGGTGTATCTGAGAGGCGTAACCGGACCTTGTTGGACATTGTCAGCTCAATGATGAATCAACGAAGGAACATAAAAGCAATTGTCCAGTTCTAAGATAAGTCCTGTAGAGAGTTTCAACAAATACGTTCTGATGGTGAGTGAAACAACCTTTGCCCCATTCCCAACACATAAATTTGACTCTCCCTTGATGAGTCTTCTTCTATTCTTTAGCCCATGTATGTTATTACATATATGTGAACCACACCCGGTATCCAATACCCAAGTATCTAAGGAAATAGAATGACAATCAATAACGAAGATATCTGAAGAAGATGGGGCATCATATGTCTTATTCTTCTTCACGGACTCAAGATAAATCTTGTAGTTTCTTCGCAATTGACCCTCCTTGCCGCAATGATGTCAAGTGCTCTTTTGAGCTGGTTCTGCCTTCCTTGCCTTCTTCTTCCCCTTGTGTTGTTCCTTGATTTCTTCTTAGAACATTTATTTGAGGAATCAACTAACAACACTGTCCCCAGCTCATGCTTCATAGAAGGCTCCACAGTCTTCAGCATGTTGAGCAGTACCACAGATGAACCTTCTTGCATCTCAGAAGTGAAGAGGAGCTTGGAGACTTCGAACCTTTCGGATCTCACTTGCTCATCAAACAACTCATAAAGATGAAAGACTATGGTATAAGCATCCATATGCTCATGCTGCTTCCGCAGCTCGGGTACCATCTCGGCTAGCGTGATGCAACTCACTAGTTCAGAATCACTCACATGTTTCTGATGGGCCAACAATTAGTCCGGAGTTGCATCATCACTAGAACGGGAGGGAAGAGGTGCTTTGAGGACATATGCAAGTTTTTCATCCTTGAGAACAATTCTTAGGTTTCTAAGCTAGTCCAAGAAGTTTGGCCCAGTCAATTTATTCGAATCAAAAATAGATCGCAAATTCAAAGACGTCATGATCAAGTGATTAACCTAGAAATATAAATCGAGCATATATGAGAAAATGATTTAAAATGCATCAACATATATTTATGAACACCATTCATTTTTTCGAATTCAAAACTCTCAAAATCAATTCGGGAGATCATAGGTCCATCTCTGAATGGGTTGATATCCAACATAGATAAGAACAACCTTGGAGAGAGTCCAACAAGCCATTCTTAACTACGATGGTAGGTATCAAGTATACCAATTGCATATCACATATATGCAACTATCACAATGTGCTATCAACTAATTGAATGTTTACACATACATTGGGTTGTTAACTCATTAACAAGTATGCATCATATGCATAGCACCCAACTTCACCTCCCTTCACATCAACCTTGGAGAGAGTCCAACAAACCGATGCTTCAAGTTAAAACCGACACATTAATAATGAAATAGTTTTAATATAGTTAAAGCGCATTCAACCAATTAGTCAGGCTTGGAGAGAGTCCAACAACCCAAACTAACGATTAACCTCTGACTCTTACCATATTAGTAATAAACTATTTCAATGGTTTGAACATGTTCAGGTTCGAGCCGGGCTTGGAGAGAGTCCAATAACCCAAACAAGAAACAGAACTCTGGTTCTAACCATATTAATGGAAGGTGTAGGCTTTAATATTGTGTAAGGGATTTAAGGTCTCATCATCTTTGTATGCAAATAACTATTATATACATGGCATGAAACACATGACATACATCTACATGTCACGACACACATGACATAATGATATGCATCTAATGCAATTTCATGGCATACAATTATGGCATGTACAAGTAGTTTCCATATTGTCAAAATTAATTTTAGAAATAAAATATATTTGCGATTTGATTTCCCAAATCAAATCCCGATTAAATTAGGAAACAAATTCCTAATTTTAATCACATATTTATTTATGGAAAATATTAATTAAGAAAATTCAAATTTAATTTAGAAAATAAATTTCCTAAATTGTAATTACCTAATCACATTAGAAAATTTCTAATTTGAATTTCTTTACTAATTTAAATTTCCATAATTATTTCTAAACCTTCCAAAAGTAGAAAATTTCCAAAAAAAATGATTATGATTATAGCAAAATAATTTTACGATTATGTCGAAAAACAATCGGGCTCTGATACCACTGTTGGGTTCCCTTAGCACTGATGTGAGTGTTGTGGTCGAACATATTTCGTAAACATGCACATAGCGAAAGAAAAAAATAAGTAATAAACTATTTATTACAACACACACATCACACGCATGCTAAGGATACAACATGTGTAGACATAACTGACATTTCAAATTTTATAATAAAGGAAAACTACTATAGTTATTGTTAATGTCAGTCCTTAGTGTCAATCATGAGATGATTGATTAGGGATCATATGTATCATATTTCATTAATAACAGGCAAAGATTGATTATTATATTTACTTTATGGGTGTGTCAGCCAATTAAATATAATAATACCTTTGAATAGTAGGTTCTAATCTACAATATTTCAATTGATAGAATTGATTATGAGAAGCTGTAGAAAACACTACATTTTTAGTCAAGTATTGTATTAATAGACAAAGGGATATATTGATATATTGAGACTAGCATGTAGGTCAATGGATGACTTGATCTCACAAGTCATGAATATTGTTAGTGCAGTGGGCACCTAAGTCGAACCTAAGTTTTGATTATAGCAAACGATATAAAGTTAAGCTTATATTGTTATCTCACGAGCTAAATCAAGTGTGCAGAAAAGTCTCAATGCTGGAGCTGAAGGCTAGCGACACCCGGAGGAAGCCGCGATGGTCGGGCGACACTCGAGTTACTTCGGAGGGAGCCGAAGGAATCGAGTGGAAGGCCGGAAGCAAAAGCGACATGTAAGTATCGAGGTAAGCTCGTGTGTGTGAGCGTAAGTGAGGTCGTATCCTCTTTACGGGGATGATCTTAGGCGACGATCCGACCCAAGACTTCCCATGGAAGGTCTATGTTGAGATCGGATGGCAAGTGGTCGTCGAATCCACTTATATTTTGAGCTAACTCTTTATTGTAGTCAAAAATCCTGGCCATCAGTTCAACCAGCGCCAGTTCAACCGGCCAGTTCAACCGGTGGTCAAAAATTAACCTCGAGGAGTCAAGCTTTATCACCATTTTTCAAGGAGTTTTATGCCCATTTGTGATTGGTTGAAGACCCATTCGTTGAGGGGCTTAAAGGCTATAAAAGGAGGGCCAAACCTAGGGTTTCATCCTCAATTCTAAGTGCTCAAAAGCCTCAGATTCTGCTGCAACTCTCAAGCGACTCTACAACAACAGTCGCCAACAACCCTAGCTTAAAGTTTCTTTTGTTTAGTTGTTGGTATAATCTTAATTTGTTATTGCTTTCAATATTGCAATTCTTTTTAATCGAGGCTTTTCGTTGCATTTTACTTTAATAGAAGAGAGGGTTTGTCTCTCTATCTTTTTGCTTCGAAGGCTTTTGTAATCGTAAAACTCCTACCTCCAATGAGGAGGAGTGTTTTAGTGAATTGCCCTCCGTACACGGTCTAGGACCGTTAGGGCCTTGGAGTAGTAGCCGAAGGCTATGAACCAAGTAAAAAAACTATTTATCTCATTTAGTTTTTATTTACATTTCCGCTGCGTTTAATTGTCTATCGAACGATTTAAAAGAAAAGTTTTTATCGCTATTCACCCCCCCCCTCTAGCGATCCGCTTCGATCCAACAATTGGTATCAGAGCCGGGGGTTGCTAAGATTTGGTGAAACCACCAATCTATCCATTTTTCACAGATTTATTTTTCTTTTATTTCTGTTTATTTCTGATTTTTTTCGCTTTGTTAAATTTACTCCCGCACTACTAATCCAAGACGCGAGTCTTGGTACTTTGTTTTGTGTTTTTGTCGTTGCTAGTTTCTTCGTCTTCATCCCTTTTTGTCTTTTGTTCTAATGGCCCATCTCGAGGGTTTTAGCACCGTCCGACCTCCGTTTTACAATGGAGATGACATCCGTTATTGGAAGGGTCGGATGGAATGCTTTCTCAAAACCCAAATCGAGATGTGGATCATAATCCAAACAGGTTTCACACTTCCGACTAATGAAGTGGGTGACTCCTTGGATTATGATCAATGGACCGTTGCAACAAAACGACAAGTCGAAGCCGATGCCAAGGCAACACAAATCCTCCAATGTGGCTTGTCCAAGGAGGAGTTAAATCGCGTCGGCCCCTTCATAAGCGCAAAAGATCTTTGGACAAAACTAGTGGAGCTACACGAAGGGACCGATGAAGCCAAGGTATGTAAGCGCGACCTCTTATTCAATAAATTATATAATCTAAAAATGCAGGAACACAAGTCCACAATGCAACTTCACGCCCGAGTCCAGGACATTGTCAACAACCTACACGCAATCGAGCAAAAGGTCGAAAACCGCGACCTTATAAGGTATGTTCTAAACTCTTTTCCGAGGACTACCTTGTGGGCATCCATGGTCGATGCCTACAAGGTTTCCAAGGACCTTTCTAAATATAGATTAGATGAACTTTTTTCTGATTTTGAACTTCATGAGCAGTCTAACTCGGAACCCGAGAAAGGTATAGCCTTGTTTGCAGGTTCAAAGAAGAAGAAAATCGCAAGCAAGCCACCACCAACCGAGGAGGAAGACGAGTCCTTAGATATCTTAAGGGTACACTTAACGTTGGTATTTGGTACCCTAGATCTACAGAGTTCGAACTAATCGGCTACTCCGATTCGGATTATGCCGGTAGTAAACTCGATAGAAAGAGCACGAGTGGTTGTTGTCAACTACTCGGCTCAAGTCTAGTGAGTTGGTGCAGTATGAAACAACATTGTGTTGCCTTATCTACCACCGAAGCCGAATACGTTGCGATGGGTGAGTGTGTAACTCAGCTTCTTTGGATGAAGCACACTCTCCGAGACTTTAGGTTGGACTTCACCAAAACTAAAATTTTTGTAGACAACATAAGTTCGATAAATCTAACTAAGAACCCTATATGTCATTCAAGGACAAAGCATATAGAGGTAAAACACCATTTCATTCGAGAACATGTAGCCAACGGCTCCATACAACTCGAATATGTTGACTCGAAGTCTAACCTAGCAGACATATTTACTAAACCACTACCCGAATTTAGTCTCTTGAGACGAAGATTAGGCATGTGCGTAATAGAATAGGAACTTACAAATTATATTTTCTTACTACTATTTCTTACTTTTTTTTCATGGAACTAGCATAGGACATACCTTAGATATCATGCACCTATAGATTTAAGGAGTCAATACATCTCACAACACATAGGACTAATGTGTTTGTGTACTTAGCCACGTAGATGGGCGTGAGATGTTAGGACCTTACTCCTGGTTCCAGATGTAGAGCTAGTGCATCGCTATGAACCACGGAGTATAATCATCTACTACGACCGTTGATCCTTCATATCAATCAACCCAAATATGAGTCGAATATTTTATAGATGAACTTATTTTCAGTATATTATTTTAAAAATAAAAATGTGGAACATGCTTGGACTTTAAATTTAACATTTATTTTGTTTTTCACACACCCCTTACTCTTTTCGATATACGGCAAAAGGGGGAGAAAAGGACAAAAAGGACAAAAGTTAAGGGGTCAAAAAAATTTTTTTGATAACTTAACTCTTACTTCATAATTAAACCAAAAGTTAACTTTAAGTTTTGAAAACTTATTTAACTTTTAACAAAAGGCCAAGGTTAAGAAATCATTTGGTTTCTTAACTTAAAACTTATTTTAAACACTATGGCCAATATTACGTAATTTCGGTTACTTAATTCTTTTTCTTAGTAGCACATATCAAGGGGGAGAGTTAAAACCCTTTCTCAAGTACTCACCCTCGGTCAAGGGGGAGGATTCCTCAAGGGGGAGAACTTGAAAAAGAATTTTTATATACTCCTACTCATTCATGCATAATCTCATACTTATTTTTGTCTCAACTTTGTATGTGGGTTTGCCATAAATCAAAAAGGGGGAGATTGTTGGTGCAGTGGGCACCTAAGTCGAACCTAAGTTTTGATTATAGCAAACGATATAAAGTTAAGCTTATATTGTTATCTCACGAGCTAAATCAAGTGTGCAGAAAAGTCTCAATGCTAGAGCTGAAGGCTAGCGACACCCGGAGGAAGCCGCGGTGGTCGGGCGACACTCGAGTTACTTCGGAGGGAGCCGAAGGAATCGAGTGGAAGGCCGGAAGCAAAAGCGACACGTAAGTATCGAGGTAAGCTCGTGTGTGCGAGCGTAAGGGAGGTCGTATCCTCTTTACGGGGATGATCTTAGGCGACGATCCGACCCAAGACTTCCCATGGAAGGTCTATGTTGAGATCGGACGGCAAGTGGCCGTCGAATCCACTTATATTTTGAGCTAACTCTTTATTGTAGTCAAAAATCTTGGCCATCAGTTCAACCGGCCAGTTCAACCGGCCATTTCAACCGGTGGTCAAAAATCAGCCTCGAGGAGTCAAGCTTTATCACCATTTTTCAAGGAGTTTTGTGCCCATTTGTGATTGGTTGAAGACCCATTCGTTGAGGGGCTTAAAGGCTATAAAAGGAGGGCCAAACCTAGGGTTTCATCCTCAATTCTAAGTGCTCAAAAGCCTCCGTTACGCTGTAACTCTCCGACGACTCTACAACAACGAAGTGCTGCCAACAACCCTAGCTTAAAGTTTCTTTTGTTTAGTTGTTGGTATAATCTTAATTTGTTATTGCTTTCAATATTGCAATTCTTTTTAATCGAGGCTTTTTGTTGCATTTTACTTTAATAGAAGAGAGGGTTTGTCTCTCTATCTTTTTGCTTCGAAGGCTTTTGTAATCGTAAAACTCCTACCTCCAATGAGGAGGAGTGTTTTAGTGAATTGCCCTACGTACACGGTCTAGGACCGTTAGGGCCTTGGAGTAGTAGCCGAAGGCTACGAACCAAGTAAAAAAACTATTTGTCTCATTTAGTTTTTATTTACATTTCCGCTGCGTTTAATTGTCTATCGAACGATTTAAAAGAAAAGTTTTTATCGCTATTCACCCCCCCCCCCTCTAGCGATCCGCTTCGATCCAACAAATATGTGATATCACATTGACACATGGGTATATATATTAGAGAATATATATACTGAATTGACCCACCATGAGAAAGTGTCATGGATCGTTATATGAGTGTTATATACTTTCTCAGGTGATTATTGATATGAATAGTCCTTAGACTTGAAGTCACTACGATTCCCTACATAAGGAGTTATGTACTTTGGTATCGTCTAACGTCACCCATAACAGGGTGCACTATAACGGCGATTACTGAGTATGTAACGAATTATACGGAGGGATGTGAGTGATGTATATGATATTTATCCCTTCCATATGACGGGAGTGATATCGTTGGCCTCTTGATAGAGTATGATCACGAAATGCATGGCCAAGCTCAAATGAGTCAATATTAGATATTGAGCTCATTTGTTTGAGTGAGTCTACTTGGGGATCAAGAAACATAAAGATCGATAAGGGGATGACACGGTCTATGCCTCATTGATCGATCTAAGATATCAAGGATAGAAGGACACCGTCATACATGATAATAGTCACGGAAATATTGTCGGATCTCCACTTTCTTGTAACTTGGGTAGCAATGATGTATTGCTAGATGCCTCTCATTGCTTATGTGTCTAAAAGGGAGTTTTAGACATATTGCCAATGTTACAAGAGCCTATTGGGTCACACACAAATGACATTCTGTTTTGGAGATGGTTTCTTTTAGTTGACTAAAAGAACAATTGAGCAAATGGCCAAGACTTGAGTTAGACTCAAGTTGGTTGAACTTGAGTTAGACTCAAGTTAAACCATGGAAGATAATCATCATGCAGAAAATCCAAGGGTCGTTTATCATCATGCAATTAATTGCAAGGAGGTCTTGGTATTCATGATGAGGAGATGAGAGGTTTTCATGCATTGATGAGAAAGAATACCAAGGCTCATGGTATTGATTAGGAGATAAGGGAGTTGATGGCTATGGGCTTGAGGAGTTCTTTGAACGTGAGAGCAAGTGGTGACTTGTGCCTTTGGGCGTGTAAGCCAAGGAAGCCTTCTCCTTCTTCTCCTTATTTCTTCCAAGTGTTCTTGGTGTTTTGCTAGGGTTGCTAGCACAACTTGACTCCAAAACTACTGAGTGTCAGTGTGGATATCGTGAAGATACGGTTGTCCTTACCTTATTGAGATCCGACAGCGCTTGGATTTGCGAGATTGCGAAGGGCTCGCATCGAAGGTATACTTTTCCTTCTAGATAAGATCTAAACAAAGTAGGTTAATCGAAACAATTTATATGTTTTGCATGGATCTCTGGAGAGATCAAGTTTATATTTTATTTCCACTGCGGTTGTGCGAAGTATTCGCCCGCGATATTGTGAATGTCACGATCTGAATTTTTCCCAACAGGTATACCTAACGAATTACGTAAAGCGGGAATGATATCAACCGAGCAACACTTGCAAGTCTCGCCTCTATCCATATCGACGTCGAGTATCGTCGGGATAGCTTCACAAAGCCACAAGCCCCATCTTCTCACGAGATACTAGTCTCAAATCAAAGACGTTGTGATCGAGAGATGATCATAATCCGAATCAAATTCGGATCCAAAATCGAGTTCCACGAACTCGCTTCTCGGAAAGCGGTTATCGTCAACCAATTGACAAAACCTTTGGTCCTTCTCTATGAGGATTGTCGGAGATCCAATCCTCGGCAAGTAGGTCACTGTCGGAGCACGAAACAATGGCCAAATGACCTCTCCACGCAAGGGACAACAAGTGGCAACTCTAGAGGAGGAAGAGGAGAGGAGGTTAGGGTTTCCAAAACCTTGAACCGATTAATTCACATTAACCCTTAAGTTGTGTTTTTATAGAGAAAATATTCTCCTAATGGTTATTGGTTCAAAACTAAAATCCATTAACCCAGTCCAATAACTTAAGTTAAAATAAACCAAACCGCGTTGGTCTATTTTAAGTTAAAACGAACCAAACCAATTTCGGTTCATTCGTTTAAAACAAACCAAACCCCTTTGATTTATTTTCCACCATAGGATTAAAACCAAACCGATTTGGTTCATCCATCATGTCTTCGTAAGACTCGGCCCATCCATGCTTTCCGATGCAACTGAAACAATTTCATACTCGCTCTTTGTTTGGTCCCACCAAACCAAGTCTCTCTCGATCTGAGAATCTTATTTTCAAGCTCGTTTTAAATCATTTGGATTATGCTCGTTGTGTGTGTGACCAAATAGGTTCCTGATTTATGTTGGTCGTCTATAATTAACCATTAATTATAGAATGATCATGAGTGACACCTAGTAGTACATCATGATCCCCAATTAATCAAAAAATCAACGGTTGATCCAAGAACCTTTTCTAAAATCCTTCAGCAACTACAATGAATCGACCCCATTCCTTTCACTCATCTTATAACCACTTGGTTCAGGACATTGTCTATTGTGTCAGTCCCCACTAGGTTAACTACATCACACCTAGTCCAAGTATTACTTCCTCGTCCTTCGGATTCTAGTTACTGTACATGTATCCAAGAGTGTCGTACTCTAAACATGTAATGTTTTGGCCAAAGACTTTATTAACAATCCAACGAGAGGTCATAGGGTATACATCTCCTCGCAAGGAGTGGTGAATCCTCTGTAGGCTATTCAAACACCTTCGGCCATTCGACTTATACCCAATCATCGCATGTCCACATCTCCTCGGAGATGCTTGCTTAAGATGTCAAAGCATAAGTCTTCATGACTAAGATGACTTGAATTCCGCAAGTCGAAGGAACATCACACTTAAGCTGCTGTAAGAATTTCATTGACAAATCCATATATGCAGAGAACCATATGAAGTCTTATAGCTGGTCACTCCAATGAAACTAGTTACCATAACTAGCATCCATGATTAACTCCCGACATCCCAATATCTCCAGCCAGTGAGGAACAGCTGCTTGAATAAATCAAAGAGTATAACTTGTGCTAGTCTCAATAGAATTAATGGTGTCCAAATACATCAATTCATTGACTAAGGATAATTCTAATACATCACAATTACACATGTAGAGATACTCACTAGTTGTGATCCAATCACAAATTCTCTCATGCTGTGAATCGTATTGTGTACATTCAATAAGATCCAATCAAATACATGAAAACATGTATACTCAAATAGTGAATCTTTATTTATCAAATAAATAGTACAACCATAAGGCGATTGCCTTATGACATCTCTCATATATAACTAACAGTAACGCTGACAAAAATGCTTCTCCTTCAGATTCTTAAGTCAGTAATTTATTGCTTTGTTTTTTACTTGCTAAGAGGATAGGTAGGCTTATTACCTCTTCCTCTACATCTTGTGTATTCCGTTTGTCTCTTACTTCTAACGAGGAAGAGATTTTAATGTTTTGCCCTTCGAAAGCAGTCTAGGATCGCAAGGGCCTTGGATTAGCAGCCGGTGGACTGTGAACCAAGTAAAAATAAAGCGTCTCATTATTTTTCTTAGTTTTGTTTTCCGCTGCGATTTACTCAATTTTAAAAGGAAAGAAAAGGTTTTTAAAATACGTTATTCACCCCCCTCTAGCGTTTCTCGATCCTACATATTCAAAGGGTAAAATTTACCTATCCTATACTGGACTCAACTACTGAATGTTATTACATACTCTATTTTTATTCATGTGGGGGATTGTTAGAAAATATGTGAATGGAAAAAGAGGTGGAATGGATGAAGAAGCTTCATTGTGTATGAGACTTTAGTCCCACATTGGAAATTACAAGACTTAATGGTTAGTTTATATTATTTCACAAGCATGTATATTGCAAATAAATGCATGGGGAGACTCTCTCTCTCTCTCTCACGCATGGGTGTGCAAGGAGTGCAAACCAAGGGTTCGAATTGTACTGAACTAAGTTGACTCATGCATGAGCATGACCTGCACAATGTCAGACCGATTAGGGCAAAATTTGCTCAAGCTAATGAACCAATATTTTCCTATCTGAATTATTTTTGCTCAATTATAATGGATGCATTAATGTAATTAATGAGAATTCGTAAGTATCACTTGAAATGATTGATGTTTCATTGCAACAAATAAAAGTGATTATTGACTTTTATTTGGTTAGCCATGGGAGACACTCCTATAAAAAGGAGCCTACGTCTTGAACAAAAAAAAAAGAAATAAGAATTCCATCAGCCTGCATTCCCCTTGTTAGTGAAAGCCCTAGAGCCAATCATATGATGATTGTTGTATGGACTTTATTGTATCATATTCCTATTTATTAAGGCATGGTTATTATATTTACTTGTATTGGTGCCAAATAACTAAATATAATAATGTCCTTGAGTAGTAGGTTCTTATCTATATCAATCGATTGGTTGAATCGATAATGAGATGATATAGAGAACACTACTCTTAATCATTCCTAGTCAGTATTAACATTCGGGGACAATGTTAATGCGTAGAGACTAACATGTGAGTCAACAAGATGACTTGATCTCACAAGTCATGGATATGAGATATCAAGTTGACACATGGGTATGCATTGGAGAATGTATCTTGAATGACATATGAAAGTATCATGGATCGTTATGAGTGTCATATACTTTCTCATGTGGCTATTAGTATGACTATTAGTCCTTAGACCTGAAGTCACCATGGTTCCCTACATAAGGAGTTGCATACTTTGGCTTCGTCAAACGTCACCCGTAAATGGGTGGACTATAAAAGCGATTACTGGGTATGTAACGAATTATGCGTAGGGATGTGAGTGATGTAGATGGGATCTATCCCTCCTATATGACGGGGGTGACAACGATATTCTTGATAGAGTGAGACCACGAAGTGCATGGCCATGCCCAAATGAGTCAATATGAGATATTGAGCTCATTTGATTAGAGTGAGTCTACTTGGAGTTCAAGATTTAGATTGTACAGAGGATGACACGGTCTATGCCTCGATTGGTCAATCTAGATGTCAAGGATAGAGGGACATTGTCACATATTGTGAGAGTCACAATTAGTAGTCACAAAGGTGATGTTGGAGCTCAACATTCTTGTAACTTGTGTAGCAATGATGTGTTGCTAGATACCGCTCATTGCTTATGTTCCTAAATCGGTTTAGGGACATTGCCAACGTTACAAGAACCTATAGGGTCACACACATAAGAGCAATTAGATGGAGATTAGGTTCATATGATGAACCATGAGGATTAGGTTCATGGGATGAACAAAATTGGATTAAGAGTAATCCAAATTAGACTAATTGAGTTAGACTCAAGTTGATTCAAGTGTTGAATGAGTCTAATTGAGATTTGATTCATCAAATCAATTTAAATTAATGAATAGAGATTCATTAAATTAAATTGACTTGAGTCAAGTGGTTAGATTTGAGCAACCATGGGAGATTAGAGGTCAAGTTTGACTTGACTTGAGAGGGAAGATGAAAGGTCAAGTTTGACTTGACCAAATGCCATGTCATGATGATGACTAGGCATGGCCGGCCAATGATGATGCTCCACATCATCATTGACTTGGTCAATTGGTGCCACATCATGAGGGAGACCAAGGGTCATGGGAGTTACATGCATGCATGTAACCCCCCTTCCATGAAGTGGCCGGCCACTTTGGTATTAGGGGTTTCATTAGGTGAATTCATTTTGATGAGTTACTCTAATTGACTTCATCTTCAACCTTGGAACTTTTCCTCTCAAGCTCTCTCCCTCTCCTTCCTCATCTTGCCGAGACACCCTAGGAGTGCTAGCACACTCAAGTGTGTTTTTCTTCCACCTATTGCTTGTGTGCATACCATAGAGGAGTGTGCACTTGACACTCTCGAGTTCCGGCGGACTTTTGGACGAGCGGGATTTGCGAAGGGCATCGCATCGAGGGTAACGTTCTTATCTCTTAGATCTAAGGTAGATCTAGGGTATTTTATACAAGCACATACATGTTTTTGTTTTAATACTTCTTCGCACGGATCCGTGGCCGGGGGCTTCGAGGTTTCATGATGCAAAATGGTTTTGCTCGGAAAATCCCAGAGTGGTATCGAGCCACGTCTGAAGCATGTATGTGTTTCGTTTTTGTAGTTTTTATATTAGATATAAAAATTATAGATTTATATGTTTCTATAAATTTTCTTATTTTATAGAATTTTTGGGTATTTTTCTCGTAGAGTCGAAGCAACGAGTGTTGGGACACTCGTAGGCTTCAACCGTCGAGAAAAACTCTCCGAATCGGCGAGTTCTCGCTTTAGGTTTTTGGGACAGCGACATAAGTCGCTGTAAGATCATTGTAGGGACACTCGCGAAGTTTATTTTTGCGGGGCGCTGCCCCTATCCCGAAAGGGGCCATGTCCTTGATCGCTAGAAACCGCTTAGCGGGACCGTTACGGAGAATTGACTCATAAATTCGAAATAAATTAGGAAAAATTATAGAAATTTCTGTAAAAATACATAATTTAGAATTATGTATAATTCTGTGATAGTCATGGCCCAATAACCCAATTGGATTGGATTAAGTGTGTTGTAATTCATAATACGGCCTGCGTGCCGTTTTGTGGTTGTGCGTGTTGTAAAGTGTTTGCGACCTGCGCGTCGCACCTATTCTTTTAATATTCTAGTTATAAATAGTTTTAGACTCGAATGTAACTCGAGTTTCGCATTTGTAATGTACAAAAATGGAGCGGTGGAAAGTCCACTTGAAGACGAGCTTACGAGAAGGGTGACGACGACACATGGCGGTCAAAGGAAGCGCTTGGAGAAGCCGCTAGCCTTAGGTTGACCGCCCGATCTTCTCATTGGCTTGAGAAGATCGTAGTAGGGCCATGACTATATCACATTTAATGATATATATATATGTTGATATATATATATATGTATATTTAATTGATTTTGCTTGTATGTATGTGATGCATGGTAGTAGAAACATGTTTGTATGTATATGATGCATGCTAGGTTAATTTTCTTGTATGTATATGATGCATGCTAGAATAATTAATGTATGTATATGATGCATGCTAATATAGGATAATAAAGGCCTAAATGCGTATAAGATACACATTACGATTAGATTAGATCATAATCGAATCAACTCGAAAATGCCTACCGAGCCTTGATACCCATCACTACCTCGATCATTTGTTGTTGTTGAATGCCAAAGCGAGCAGCATATTATCTTGGTAGAGTGCGGAGGGACAATCTTGGTCCGCCTATCACTCGGGTTAGAGTAAGCTCAATTAGATTGAGCAAAACTAGTTAACTCAATTGGATCGAGTAGAACTATAGGCATATTCCAATCGTTGGAAAGATAGGTTAAGATCGCATTTACACTAAATCTTGGGCGATTTAGCCAAAGCTAACTCAAGGTCTTTTGTAAATATGGGTCTTAATCCTATAAACAAGAGTTGCATAGAGATGTAATCGGTAATGTGTTACCCACAGATCGTACTAAGTCTTGGGCGATTTAGCCAAAGCTAACTCAAGGCTTAGTATGATGTGGATCTTGTCCCGCAAGAATTATAGCTAGTTTGTATGAATCTAGTAAAAGTGGTTTGACCACATCCATAACTCGATTCTACAAAATTCCCATAATTGATGGGAGCATCATTTGATTAAAGGCCTAATTAAATGATAAAAGGAATATGATATTAATCCTCTGCATTGTATGTTGTAGATTACTATGTCAACAAACACGAACACTCTCTCTCTGCGATCTGTCCTTGAGAAGGACAAGCTCAATGGAGCCAATTTCCTGGACTGGTACAGGAACCTGAGAATTGTTCTCACCCAAGAAAGGAAGTTGTACGTCCTGGAGCAGCCCATTCCGGAGGCACCTCCTGCCAATGCCTCACGAGCTGACAAAGATGCTTACAAGAAGCATCAAGATGATGCATTAGATGTGTCATGTCTAATGCTCGCGACCATGAACTCTGAGCTTCAGAAGCAACACGAGTTCATGAATGCTTATGATATGGTTGGACATCTTCGTCAACTATATCAAGGACAAGCTAGGCATGAGAGATATGAAGTCTCTAAGGCATTATTTGGGTCCAAAATGCAAGACGGGACTCCCGTAGGTACATATGTACTCAAAATGATTGGGTACGTAGAAAACCTACAAAGGCTGGGATTCCCACTTGGCCAAGAGTTGGCCACTGACCTAATCTTGCAATCTTTGCCAAGAGCCTTCGATCAATTTGTCATGAATTATAACATGAATGAAATTGATAAGCCATTGCCTGAAATGCTCAGCATGTTGAGAACTGCAGAGCTTAACCTTAAGAAGGGTAAATCTGACACCATTTTGATGGTGCAGAAAAAGAAAGGCAAGGGCAAGCCTAAAGGTAAGGGAAAGTCCCAAGCCAAGGGCAAAGGCAAAGAACTTAAACCCAAAGGAGGGGTAGCCAAGGAAGGGGCTTGCTTCTTCTGCAAGGAAGCAGGACATTGGAAGCGTAACTGCAAGGCATACCTGGAAGATCTTAAGAAGAAGAGAAGTGAGACTTCTACTTCAGGTATAAATGTTATAGAAGTCAATCTATCTATTTCTTCATCATGGGTATTAGATACCGGATGTGCATCTCACATTTGTACCAATGTGTTGTTAGTAATATATGAGAGATGTCCTAAGGCAATCGCCTTATGTATGAACCATTTATATGATAAATGAAGATTCACTATTTGAGTATACATATTTTATGTATTTGATTGGATCTTAAACTCATTTACTGAATGTCCACGATACGATTCACAGCATGAGAGAATTTGTGATTGGATCACAACTAGTGAGTATCTCTACATGTGTAATTGTGATGTATCGGAATTATCCCTAGTCAATGAATTGATGGATTTGGACACCATCAATTCTGTCGAGACTAGCACGAGGTATACTCCTTGGTGTATCCAAGCAGCTGATTCTCACTGGCTGGAGACATAGTGATGTCCGGAGTTAATCGTGGATGCTAGTTATGGTAACTAGTTCATTGGAGTGACCAACCGTAAGACTTCATATGGTTTTCTGCATATATAGATATGTCAATGAAGTTCTTACTGTGGCTTAAGTGCGATGTTCCTTTGACTTGCGGTATTCAAGTCATCTTGATCATAGAGACTTATGCTTTGACATCTTAAGCAAACATCTCTAAGGAGATGTGGACCCGGGATGATTGGGTATAAGTCGAAGTGATCGAAGGTGTTTGAATAGCCTATAAAGGATTCACCACTCCTTGCGAGGAGATGTATACCTATGGCCTCTCGTCGGATTGTTACTAAAGTCTTTGGCCAAAGCATTACATGTTTAGAGTAAGGTACTCTTCGATACATGTGGAGTAACTAGAATCCGTAGGACGAGGAAATGATACTTGGGCTAGGTGTGACGTAGTCACTAGTGGGGATCGACACTATAGACCATGTCCTGAACCAAGTGGGTATAAGATGAGTGAAGGGAATGGGGCACGATTCATTCGAGCTACTGAAGGGTTTCAGAAATAGTTCTGGATCAACCGTTGATCTTTTCGGTTAATCGGGGATCATGATGTACTACTAGGTGCCACTCATGATCGTTCTATAATTAATGGTTAATTATAGACGGCCAACATAAACCGAGAACCTATTTGGTCACACGCACAACGAGTGTAATCCAAAGGATTTAAAACGAGCTTGAGAATGGGATTCTCGCATCGAGAGAAACTATGTTTGGTTGGACCAAACATAAAGCGAGCATGAAATTGTTTCAGTCGCAATGGAAGCGTGGATGGGCAGTGTCTTATGAAGACATAATGGATGGACCAAAATGGTTTGGTTCTAATCCAATGGATAAGAATAAACCAAAGGGTTTGGTTTATTTTAAACGAATGAACCAAAAGTTGGTTCGGTTCGTTTTAACTTAAAATAAACCATCATGGTTTGGTTTATTTTAACTTATCTTAATGGAGCGGGTTAACGGGCCTAATGGTTATGATTTAATAACCATTAAGAGAATTGGTTCTCTATAAAATAGGGCTTAAGGGTTTTTGGATAAACCTAATCTAATTTTTGAGGCAACCCTAATTGGCCGCCCACCCCTCTCTCCCTCTTGTTGTTGGCGTCAACAACAAGAGCAGCCGCCCAACCTCATTGAGCTGCTGCCATCTCTTTGCCGGCGTCCAAGCTTCGGCCGGTGGACCTCCGGCGACCCTCCGGTGATCTCCCTTGGGTTCGGTGTAAAGGTGAGCCTCCATCTCTTCTTTAGCCGGCGCCTATTTCCTCCACCAAAGCTGTCCAGTTTTCTGGACAGCTTCTTCTCCTCTCGTCGGAGCGTCGTTTGGACGACGGTTAGTGCTCCGACAGCGGCTAACATACCGGGGATTTGATCTCCGGTAATCCTCTGAGGTGGAGGACGAAGGATTCGTCAATCGGTTGACGAATACCTCTCCGGAGAAGCAAGTCTTGAGGACTTGTCTTTAGGTCCGAATTTGGATTCGGACCGTGATCATCTCTCGATCACATCGTCTTCAACACGAGGCTAGTAACCCGTACGAAGACGAAGCTCGTGGCTTGGCGAAGTCATCCCGAGGAGCTCGGCGTGGATACGGATAGAGATGATTCTTACGAGGATCGTTCCGGTTGATGCCGTTCCCGCTACACGTCATACGAAAGGTATAACGTAGTTTAATTTCCTTTTATTGCAATTTTAATTTACGGTTATGTCTACACTTGTTGTAATAGCATGCGTGTGTTGTGTGTGTTGTAATAAATAGGAGTATTTATTATTTTTATTGCTTCTGCTGTGCTCATGTTTACGAAACATGATCGAACACACACACGCCGCGGTGCCGGAAACCCAACAGTGGTATCAGAGCCCAGGTTGTGTTTCGACATAATCGTAAAATGGTTTTGCGATAGTCATAATGTATTTCTGAAATTTTCTAATTTTGGAAATTTAGAAGTATTTATGGAAATTTTTCAATTTTGGAAAGTCTAGAAGTATTTATGGAAATCTTCCACTTTTGGAAAGTTGGAAGTATTTATGGAAATTGATATTTTCCATAAATAAAATATTTGATTAGATTCTGGAAATTTGTTTCCTAATTTAATCATGATTTGATTTGGGAAATCAAATCTTAAAATATTTTATTTCCATAAGTAGTTTTAATGATTTAGGAAATTGGTTTCCTAAATAGATTTTCCTTAATCAAATAATTCCATGAATAAAATATGTGATTAGATTTGGAAATTTGTTTCCTAATTTAATTATGATTTGATTTGGAGAATCAAATCTTAAACATATTTTATTTCCATAAATAGTTATGACATATAAGGAAATATATACATGACATAATTGTATGCCATGTAATTGCATTAGATGCATAACATTATGCCATGCGTGTCGTGACATGTAGATGTATGCCATGTATGCCATGCCATGTAGATAATAGTTATTTGCATGCAAAGAGGATGAGACATAAAAACCCTAACTCAATATTAAAGCCTACACCTTCCATTAATATGGTTAGAACCAGAGTTCTGTTTCTTGTTTGGGTTGTTGGACTCACTCCAAGCCCTCGAACTGAACATGTTCAAATCATTGGAATAGTTTAACTCTAATATGGTAAGAGTCAGAGGTCAATCGTTAGTTTGGTTGTTGGACTCTCTCCAAGCTGGGCTAATTGGTTGAATGCGCTCTAACCATATTAAAACTATGTCCCGATTAATGGGTTGGCTTTAACTTGGAGCATCGATTTGTTGGACTCACTCCAAGGTCGATGTGAAGAGAGGTGAAGTTGGGTGCTATGCATGATGCATACTTGTTAATGTGTTAACAACCCAATGTATGTGTGAACATTCAATTAGTTGATAGCACATTGTGATAGTTACATATACATGATATGTAATCGGTATACTTGATACCCACCATCATAGCTAAGAATGGCTTGTTGGACTCACTCCAAGGTTGTTCTTATCTATGATGGATATCAGCCCATTCGGAGATGGACCTACGATCTCCTGAAGTGATTTTAAGGGGTGTTGAATTCGAAAAATGAATGGGATTTATAAATGTATATTGATGCATTTTAAAATCATTTTCTCATATATGCTCGTTTTGTATTTCTAAGTTAATATATTGATCATGATGTGTTTGAATTTGCGTTCCATTTTGGATTCAAATAAATTGACTGGGCCGAACTTCTTGGACTAGCTTAGAAACTTGAGAATTGTTCTCAAGGTGGAAAAGCTTGCGTATGTCCTCGAAGCGCCTCTTCCCGCCCATCCTAGTGACAATGCAACTCTGGACCAATTGTTGGCCTATCAGAAACATGTGAGTGATTCTGAACAAATGAGTTGCATCATGCTAGCCATGATGGAACCCAAGCTACGATAACAGCATGAGCATATGGATGCTCATATCGTAGTCCTTCATCTTTGTGAGTTGGTTGATGAGCAAGTGAGATTCGAAAGGTTCGAAGTCTCAAAGCTCCTCTTCACCTCTGAGATGCTAGGAGGTTCATCTGTGGTACTGCTCAATATGCTGAAGACTGTGGAGTCTTCTGAGAAGCATGAGCAGGGGACGGTGCTGTTAGTTGATTCCTCGAAGAAAGGTTCTAAGAGGAAGTCAAAGGAACAGTAGAAGGGAAAGAAGAGAAGGGCTAAGAAGGTAGAACTAGCACAAAAGGAAACTTGCCATCATTATGGCAAGGAGAGCCATTTGCGAAGAAAGTGCAAGATTTATCTTGAGTCCGTGAAGAAGAATAAGGCATCGGATGCCCCATCTTCTTCAGATATCTTCTTTATTGATTGTCATTCTATTTCCTTAGACACTTGGGTATTGGATACTGGGTGTGGCTCACATATATGTAATGACATACATGGGCTAAGGAATAGAAGAAGACTCGTCAAGGGAGAGTCAAATTTACGTGTTGGGAATGAAGCAAAGGTTGCTGCACTCGCCATCGGAACGTATTTGTTGAAACTCCCTGCAGGACTTGTCTTAGAACTGGACAATTGCTTTTATATTCCTTTGTTGATAAAGAACATCATTTCTATTTCTTGTTTAAATAGAAATGGTTTCCATTTGACGTTTAGTAACAATTGTTGTTACATAACTTTGAATGGGGTTCTTTATGGGACTGGAACTTTAAGCAATGGTGTTTATACGTTGGACGTATCCAGTGACATTTGCAATATCGAAGCGAGCAACAACAGTGCTCGAAAGGATAATCAAATAGACTCCTACATGTGGCATTGTCGTCTTGGCCATGTAAGCAAGAAACGCATGTCCAAATTACACCGATGTGGAATTCTGGAATCGTTTGAATTGGATTCATACGATACATGCGAATCATGCTTAAAAGGCAAGATGACTAAGTTACCTTTTACGGGAAAAGGTGAACGAGTAGGAGAGTTACTAGGTCTAATACATACTGATGTATGTGGACCTATGTCAACTCAAGCTTTAGGAGGCTATAGCTACTTCATTACCTTCACCGATGACCACTCACGGTTTGGGTATGTGTTCTTGATGAAACACAAGTCTGAAGCCTTTGAAAGGTTCAAAGAATTCAGAAATGAAGTAGAGAAACAACAAGACAAGAGTATTAAAATACTTCGATCGGATCGAGGTGGTGAATACTTAAGTCAATAGTTTCTTGATTATCTAAGAGACAATGGCATATTGTCTCAATGGACTCCGCCCTATACACCACAGCATAATGGTGTATCTGAGAGGCGTAACCGGACCTTGTTGGACATGGTCAGGTCAATGATGAATCATGCAACTCTTCCCAAGTCCTTTTGGGGTTATGCACTTCAGACAGCTGTTTACTTGTTAAACAGAATGCCTACCAAGGTAGTCTCAACTACTCCATATGAGATATGGAATGGTAAGAAACCTCATGTATCTTACTTGAAATCGTAGACGTATAAAACCTGGATGCTAAGTCTGATAAATATCTATTTATTGGATACCCTAAGGAAACAAGGGGTTACCAATTCTATCATCCTGTGGAACAAAAGGTGTTTGTTTCAAGGCATGCTGTGTTTCTAGAGAAAGAGTTTCTCTTGCAAGAAAACAGTGGGAGTGTCGTCGAGCTTGAGGAGGCTCGAGAGACTCAAATAGACATTGATGAGATACCTGGTGAAGCACAACAGCCGACAACTCATAGTGATGAGCAATCGGCTGGACCTATTGTAACACCACATCTTCGTAGATCTGGTAGAACACGCAACATTCCTGAGAGATATGGATTTCTCGTAAGTGAATCGAACGACGTGTTACTCATTGATGATGAGGAGCCTACCAGTTATGAAGAAGTGCTGACAAGTTCAGAAAGGGATAAATGGCTTGATGCCATGAAGTCGGAAATGGATTCCATGTATGAAAACCAAGTTTGGAACTTGGTTGACCCACCTGAAGGCATAAAGCCTATAGGGTGCAAGTGGGTTTTCAAGAAGAAAACCGACATGGATGTTAATGTGATTACCTATAAGGCTAGATTGGTGGCGAAAGGATATCGTCAAAAGCAAGGTGTTGATTATGACGAAACCTATTCGCCTGTAGCTATGCTTAAATCCATTCGGATGCTCCCGCCATAGCGGCTCATTATGATTATGAGATATGGCGGATGGATGTGAAAGCTTTCCTTAATGGAAACCCGCCGAGGACGTGTATATGATACAACCGAGGGTTTCACATCATTGATAAAACCAAGGTATGCAAATTGCGACGATCCATTTATGGATTGAAGCAAGCATCCAGAGTCGGAATATCCGCTTTTGATGAGACGATCAAAAGTTTGATTTCTCACAAAATCCGCATTTAACCTTGTGTGTACAAGAAGGTTAGTGGGAGTGCAAATGTGTTCCTAGTATTGTATGTCGATGACATATTACTTATAGGAAACGATGTGTCAATCTTACGATCAATGAAGGTTTGGTTATCCAAGACATTCTCCATGAAAGACTCGGGAGAAGCAACCTACATCCTGGGATTAAGATCTATAGAGATAGATCGAAGCGGTTGCTTGGTCTTTCATCTACATATATAGACCAGTGCTAAAGAGGTTTAGCATGTCGGAATCCAAGAAAGGTTTCCTACCCATCGGGCATGGGGTACACCTTTCAAGTCTATGTGTCCGCACGAAGGCGAGAGGATTTGCATGAGTAAGATTCCTATGCATCCGCAATAGGATCTATCATGTATGCTATGTTATGTACGAGGCCCGATGTATCGTATGCTCCGAGTGTCACGAGCAGATACTACCGATCCAGAATGGATCATTGGCATTAAGACGATCCTTAAGTACTTAAGAAGAACTAAGGATGTGTTCCTAATATATGGAGAAGGGACAAGGATGATTCGTCTCGATGCGGATCGTGTTCACCTTGAATGGGGGCGCAGTGAGTTGGAAAAGTTCCAAACAAGAGACTGTAGCGGATTCTACCACTGAGGCAGAATATATTGCAGCTTCGGAAGCAGCAAAGGAAGCGGTTTGGATCAAGAAGTTCGTTCATAAACTTGGTGTGATTCCGGCCATTGTTGAAGCAATACCGGTCTACTGCGATAACAATGGAGCAATTGCACAGGCGAAAGAGCCAAGGTCTCATCAACGATCCAAACATGTGCTTCGCCGCTATCATCTTATCAGAGAGATCATCAGTAGGAAGGAAATACAAATCGAGAAAATTCCCACTGAAAGGAACTTAGCGGATCCCTTGACTAAAGCATTACCTCAAAGCAAGTTTGAGGGTCATGTTAGAGACTATGGTATTGGATACCGTAGCGATTGGCATTAGGCCAAGTGGGAGTCTGTTAGTAATATATGAGAGATGTCCTAAGGCAATCGCCTTATGTATGAACCATTTATATGATAAATGAAGATTCACTATTTGAGTATACATGTTTTATGTATTTGATTGGATCTTAAACTCATTTATCGAATGTCCACGATACGATTCACAAAGATGAGAGAATTTGTGATTGGATCACAACTAGTGAGTATCTCTACATGTGTAATTGTGATGTATCGAATTATCCTAGTCGATGAATTGATGGATTTGGACACCATCAATTCGCCGAGACTAGCACGAGGTATACTCCTTGGTGTATCCAAGCAGCTGATTCTCACTGGCTGGAGACATAGTGATGTCCGGAGTTAATCGTGGATGCTAGTTATGGTAACTAGTTCATTGGAGTGACCAACCGTAAGACTTCATATGGTTTTCTGCATATATAGATATGTCAATGAAGTTCTTACTGTGGCTTAAGTGCGATGTTCCTTTGACTTGCGGTATTCAAGTCATCTTGATCATAGAGACTTATGCTTTGACATCTTAAGCAAGCATCTCTAAGGAGATGTGGACCCGGGATGATTGGGTATAAGTCGAAGTGATCGAAGGTGTTTGAATAGCCTATAAAGGATTCACCACTCCTTGCGAGATGTATACCTATGGCCTCTCGTCGGATTGTTACTAAAGTCTTTGGCCAAAGCATTACATGTTTAGAGTAAGGTACTCTTCGATACATGTGGAGTAACTAGAACTGTGAGGACGAGGAAATGATACTTGGGCTAGGTGTGACGAGTCACCTAGTGGGGATCGACACTATAGACCATGTCTGAACCAAGTGGGTATAAGATGAGTGAAGGGAATGGGGCACGATTCATTCGAGCTATGAAGGGTTTCGTAAATAGTTCGGATCAACCGCTGATCTTTTCGGTTAATTGGGGATCATGATGTACTACTAGGTGCCACTCATGATCGCTCTATAATTAATGGTTAATTATAGACGGCCAACATAAACCGAGAACCTATTTGGTCACACGCACAACGAGTGTAATCCAAAGGATTTAAAACGAGCTTGAGAATGAGATTCTCAGACCGAGAGAAACTATGTTTGGTTGGACCAAACATAAAGCGAGCATGAAATTGTTTCAGTCGCAATGGAAGCGTGGATGGGCAGTGTCTTATGAAGACATAATGGATGGACCAAAATGGTTTGGTTCTAATCCAATGGATGAGAATAAACCAAAGGGTTTGGTTTATTTTAAACGAATGAACCAAAAGTTGGTTTGGTTTGTTTTAACTTAAAATAAACCATCATGGTTTGGTTTATTTTAACTTATCTTAATGGAGCGGGTTAACGGGCTTTATGGATATGATCCATTAACCATTAAGAGAATTAGTTCTCTATAAAATAGGGCTTAATTGTTGTTGGCGTAACAACAAGAGCAGCCGCCAACCTCATTGAGCTGCTGCCATCTCTTTGCCGGCGCCCAAGCTCCAAGCCGGTGGACCTCCGCGACCCTCCGTGATCTCCCTTAGGGTTCGGTGTAAGGTGAGCCTCCATCTCTTCTTTAGCCGGCGCCTATCCTCCACCAAGCTGTCCAGTTTTCTGACAGCTTCTCCTCTCGTCGGAGCGTCGTTTGGACGACGGTTAGTGCTCCGACAGTGGCTAACATACCGGGGATTTGATCTCCGGTAATCCTCTGAGGTGGAGGACGAAGGATTCGTCAATCGGTTGACGAATACCTCTCCGGAGAAGCAAGTCTTGAGGACTTGTCTTTAGGTCCGAATTTGGATTCGGACCGTGATCATCTCTCGATCACATCGTCTTCAACACGAGGCTAGTAACCCGTACGAAGACGAAGCTCGTGGCTTGGCGAAGTCATCCCGAGGAGCTCGGCGTGGATACGGATAGAGACTATTCTTACGAGAATCGTTCCGGTTGATGCCGTTCCCGCTACACGTCATACGAAAGGTATAACGTAGTTTAATTTCCTTTTATTGCAATTTTTAATTTACGGTTATGTCTACACTTGTTGTAATAGCATGCGTGTGTTGTGTGTGTTGTAATAAATAGGATTATTTATTATTTTTGTTGCTTCCGCTGTGCTCATGTTTACGAAACATGATCGAACACACACACGCCGCGGTGCCGGAAACCCAACAGTGGTATCAGAGCCCAGGTTGTGTTTCGACATAATCGTAAAATGGTTTTGCGATAGTCATAATGTATTTCTGGAAATTTTCTAATTTTGGAAATTTAGAAGTATTTATGGAAATTTTTCAATTTTGGAAAGTCTAGAAGTATTTATGGAAATCTTCCACTTTTGGAAAGTTGAAAGTATTTATGGAAATTGATATTTTCCATAAATAAAATATTTGATTAGATTCTGGAAATTTGTTTCCTAATTTAATCATGATTTGATTTGGGAAATCAAATCTTAAAATATTTTATTTCCATAAGTAGTTTTAATGATTTAGGAAATTGGTTTCCTAAATAGATTTTCCTTAATCAAATAATTCCATGAATAAAATATGTGATTAGATTTGGAAATTTGTTTCCTAATTTAATTATGATTTGATTTGGAGAATCAAATCTTAAACATATTTTATTTCCATAAATAGTTATGACATATAAGGAAATATATACATGACATAATTGTATGCCATGTAATTGCATTAGATGCATAACATTATGCCATGCGTGTCGTGACATGTAGATGTATGCCATGTATGCCATGCCATGTAGATAATAGTTATTTGCATGCAAAGAGGATGAGACATAAAAACCCTAACTCAATATTAAAGCCTACACCTTCCATTAATATGGTTAGAACCAGAGTTCTGTTTCTTGTTTGGGTTGTTGGACTCACTCCAAGCCCGGCTCGAACCTGAACATGTTCAAATCATTGGAATAGTTTAACTCTAATATGGTAAGAGTCAGAGGTCAATCGTTAGCTTTGGTTGTTGGACTCACTCCAAGCCTGGCTAATTGGTTGAATGCGCTCTAACCATATTAAAACTATTTCGCGATTAATGGGTTGGCTTTAACTTGGAGCATCGATTTGTTGGACTCACTCCAAGGTCGATGTGAAGAGAGGTGAAGTTGGGTGCTATGCATATGATGCATACTTGTTAATGTGTTAACAACCCAATGTATATGTGAACATTCAATTAGTTGATAGCACATTGTGATAGTTACATATACATGATATGTAATCGGTATACTTGATACCCACCATCATAGCTAAGAATGGCTTGTTGACTCTCCAAGGTTGTTCTTATCTATGATGGATATCAGCCCATTCGGAGATGGACCTACGATCTCCCGAAGTGATTTTGGGGTTTTTGAATTCGAAAAATGAATGGGATTTATAAATGTATATTGATGCATTTTAAAATCATCTTTCTCATATATGCTCGTTTTGTATTTCTGAGTTAATATATTGATCATGATGTGTTTGAATTTGCGTTCCATTTTGGATTCAAATAAATTGATCGGGCCAAACTTCTTGGACTAGCTTAGAAACTTGAGAATTGTTCTCAAGGTGGAAAAGCTATGTATGTCCTCAAGCGCCTCTTCCCGCCCATCCTAGTGACAATGCAACTCGACCAATTGTTGGCCTATCGAAACATGTGAGTGATTCTCGAACAAATGAGTTGCATCATGCTAGCCATGATGGAACCCAAGCTACGATAGCAAAGATGAGCATATGGATGCTCATATCGTAGTCCTTCATCTTTGTGAGTTGGTTGATGAGCAAGTGAGATTCGAAAGGTTCAAGTCTCAAAGCTCCTCTTCACCTCCGAGATGCTAGGAGGTTCATCTGCGTGGTATCGCTGCCAATATGTCAAGACTGTGGAGTCTTCGAGAAGCATGAGTAGGGACGGTCGTTAGTTGATTCCTCAAAGAAAGGTTCTAAGAGGAAGTCAAAGGAACAAAGAAGGGAAAGAAGAGAAGGCTAAGAAGGTAGAACTAGCATAAAAGGAAACTTGCCATCATTATGGCAAGGAGAGCCATTTGAAGAAAGTGCAAGATTTATCTTGAGTCCGTGAAGAAGAATAAGGCATCTGATGCCCCATCTTCTTCGTATATCTTCTTTATTGATTGTCATTCTATTTCCTTAGACACTTGGGTATTGGATACTGGGTGTGGCTCACATATATGTAATGACATACATGGGCTAAGGAATAGAAGAAGACTCGCCAAGGAGAGTCAAATTTACGTGTTGGGAATGGAGCAAAGGTTGTCGACTCGCCATCGAACGATTTTGTTGAAACTCCTCAGACTTGTCTTAGAATCGACAATTGCTTTTATATTCCTTCGTTGATAAAGAACATCATTTCTATTTCTTGTTTAAATAGAAATGGTTTCCATTTGACGCTTAGTAACAATTGTTGTTACATAACTTTGAATGGGGTTCTTTATGGACCGGAACTTTAAGCAATGGTGTTTATACGCTGGAGTATCGGTGATATTTGCAATATCGAGCGAGCAACAACAGTGCTCGAAAGGATAATCAAATAGACTCCTACATGTGGCATTGTCGTCTTGGCCATATGTAAGCAAAAGCGCATGTCCGAATTACACGATGTGGAATTGCGGAATCGTTGAATTGGATTCATACGATACATGCGAATCATGCTTAAAAGGCAAGATGACTAAGTTACCTTTACGGGAAAAGGTGAGCAGTAGGAGAGTTACTAGGTCTAATACATGCGATGTATGTGGACCTATGTCAACTCAAGCTTTAGGAGGCTATAGCTACTTCATTACCTTCAGATGACCACTTTGGGTATGTGTTCTTGATGAAACACAAGTCTGAAGCCTTTGAAAGGTTCAAAGAATTCAGAAATGAAGTAGAGAAACAACAAGACAAAGTATTAAAATACTTGATCGGATCGAGGTGGTGAATACTTAAGTCAAGTTTCTTGATTATCTAAGAGACAATGGCATATTGTCTCAATGGACTCCGCCCTATACACCTGACATAATAATGGTGTATCGAGGCGTCTTAGGACCTTGTTGGACATGGTCAGTCAATGATGAATCATGCGACTCTTCCCAAGTCCTTTTGGGGTTATGCACTTGACAATTTGTTTACTTGTTAAGCGGAATGCCTACCAGGTAGTCTCAACTACTCCATATGAGATATGGAATGGTAAGAAACCTCATGTATCTTACTTGAAGATATGGGGTTGTCTGCTTATGTGAAGCCAATTTGTATCGGACAAAGCGGATGCTAAGTCGATAAATATCTATTTATTGGATACCCTAAGGAAACAAGGGGTTACCAATTCTATCATCTGTGGAACAAAGATGTTTGTTTGAGGCATCTTTGTGTTTCTAGAGAAAGAGTTTCTCTTGCAAGAAAGCGATTGGGAGTGTCGTCGAGCTTGAGGAGGCTCGAGAGACTCAAATAGACATTGATGAGATACGGTGAAGCACAGAAAACTCATAGTGATGAGCAATCAATTTGGACCTCTTTATAACACCACATCTTCGTAGATCTGGTAGAACACGCATACATTCTGAGAGATATGGATTTCTCATAAGTGAATCGAGCACGTGTTACTCATTGATGATGAGAGCCTACGATTATGAAGAAGTCTTGACAAGTTGAGAAAGGGATAAATGGCTTGATGCCATGAAGTCGGAAATGGATTCCATGTATGAAAACCAAGTTTGGAACTTGGTTGACCCACTGAAGGCATAAAGCCTATAGGGTGCAAGTGGGTTTTCAAGAGGAAAACCGACATGGATGGTAATGTGATTACCTATAAGGCTAGATTGGTGGCGAAAGGATATCGTCAAAAGCAAGGTGTTGATTATGACGAAACCTATTACTTTGTAGCTATGCTTAAATCCATTCGGATGCTCACGGCCATAGCGGCTCATTATGATTATGAGATATGGCGGATGGATGTGAAGCGGCTTTCCTTAATGGAAACACGCTCGAGGGCGTGTATATGATACAACGAGGTTTCACATCGGTTGATAAAACCAAGGTATGCAAATTGCGACGATCCATTTATGGATTGAAGCAAGCATCGAGTGGAATATCCGTTTTGATGAGGCGATCAAAAGTTTGATTTCTCACAAAATCAGACGAACCTTGTGTGTACAAGAAGGTTAGTGAGTGCGATCGTGTTCTAGTATTGTATGTCGATGACATATTACTTATAGAAGCGATGTGTCAATCTTCTGATCGATTAAGGTTTGGTTATCAAGACATTCTCCATGAAAGACACAGGAGAAGCAACCTACATCCTTGGGATTAAGATCTATAGAGATAGATCGAAGCGGTTGCTTGGTCTTTCGCGGTCTACATATATAGGCCAAGTGCTAAGAGGTTTAGCATGTCGGAATCCAAGAAAGGTTATCCTACCCATCGGGCATGGGGTACACCTTTCGAAGTCTATGTGTGTCGCGCAGAAGGCAGAGGATTTGCATGAGTAAGATTCCCTATGCATCCATGCAATAGGATCTATCATGTATGCTATGTTATGTCACGAGGCCCGATGTATCGTATGCTCTGAGTGTCACGGCGAGATACGATCCGATCGAGAATGGATCATTGGGCGGTATTAAGAGCGATCCTTAAGTACTTAAGAAGAACTAAGGATGTGTTCCTAATATATGGAGAAGGGGACATGGTGATACTGGCGGGTATATCTGGATGCGGCTTCGACAGACAAGGATGATTCGGTCTCGATGCGGATCGTGTTCACCTTGAATGGCGCGATGAGTTGGAAAAGTTCCAAACAAGAGGTGAGCGGATTCTACCTTTGAGGCGAGAATATATTGCGGCCGGGCAGCAAAGGCGGTTTGGATCAAGAAGTTCGTTCATGAACTTGGTGTGATTCGAGCCATTGTTGAAGCAATCTGGGTCTACTCGACAACAATGGAGCAATTGCAGGCGAAAGAGCCAAGGTCTCATCAACGATCCAAACATGTGCGCCGCTATCATCTTATCGGAGAGATCATCGGTAGGAGCGAAATACAAATCGAAAATTCCCCTTTGAAGGAACTTAGCGGATCCCTTGACTAAAGCATTACCTCAAGCAAGTTTGAGGTCATGTTAGAGACTATGGTATTGGATCAGTAGCGATTGGCATTAGGCCAAGTGGGAGTCTGTTAGTAATATATGAGAGATGTCCTAAGGCAATCGCCTTATGTATGAACCATTTATATGATAAATGAAGATTCACTATTTGAGTATACATATTTTATGTATTTGATTGGATCTTAAACTCATTTACTGAATGTCCACGATACGATTCACAGCATGAGAGAATTTGTGATTGGATCACAACTAGTGAGTATCTCTACATGTGTAATTGTGATGTATCGGAATTATCCTAGTCAATGAATTGATGGATTTGGACACCATCAGATTACATCGAGACTAACGAGGTATACTCCTTGGTGTATCCAAGCGGTGATTCTCACTTTTGGAGACATAGTGATGTCGGAGTTAATCGTGGATGCTAGTTATGGTAACTAGTTCATTGGAGTGACCAACCGTAGTAAGACTTCATATGATTCTTTGCATATATAGATATGTCAATGAAGTTCTTACTGTGGCTTAAGTGCGATGTTCCTTTGACTTGCGGTATTCAAGTCATCTTGATCATAGAGACTTATGCTTTGACATCTTAAGCAAACATCTCTAAGGAGATGTGGACCCGGGATGATTGGGTATAAGTCGAAGTGATCGAAGGTGTTTGAATAGCCTATAAAGGATTCACCACTCCTTGCGAGGAGATGTATACCATGGCCTCTCGTCGGATTGTTACTAAAGTCTTTGGCCAAAGCATTACATGTTTAGAGTAAAGTACTCTTCGATACATGTGGAGTAACTAGAATCCGTGGGGCGAGGAAATGATACTTGGGCTAGGTGTGGCGTAGTCGACCTAGTGAGGCCCGACACTATAGACCATGTCACAGAACCAAGTGGGTATAAGATGAGTGAAGGGAATGGGGCACGAATCATTCGAGCTGCTGAAGGGTTTCAGAAATAGTTCTGGATCAACCGTTGATCTTTTCGGTTAATTGGGGATCATGATGTACTACGAGGTGCCACTCATGATCGTTCTATAATTAATGGTTAATTATAGACGGCCAACATAAACCGAGAACCTATTTGGTCACACGCACAACGAGTGTAATCCAAAGGATTTAAAACGAGCTTGAGAATGGGATTCTCGGGCCAGGAGAAACTATGTTTGGTTGGACCAAACATAAGCGAGCATGAAATTGTTTGATCGCAATGGGCGTGGATGGGCAGTGTCTTATGAAGACATAATGGATGGACCAAAATGGTTTGGTTCTAATCCAATGGATAAGAATAAACCAAAGGGTTTGGTTTATTTTAAACGAATGAATCAAAAGTTGGTTCGGTTCGTTTTAACTTAAAATAAACCATCATGGTTTGGTTTATTTTAACTTATATTAATGGAGCGGGTTAGCAGGCCTTATGGTTATGATCCATTAATCATTAAGACAATTAGTTCGATATAAAAGAGGGCTTAAGGGTTTTGGATAAACCTAATCTAATTTTTGAGGCAACCCTAATTGGCCGCCCACCCTCTCTCTCCCTCTTGTTGTTGGCGTCAACAACAAGCGCAACCCTTAACCTCATTGAGCTGCTGCCATCTCTTTGCGGCATCAAGCTTGGCCGGTGGACCTCCGGCGACCCTCGGTGATCTCCCTTGGGTTCGGTGTAAGGTGAGCCTCCATCTCTTCTTTGGCGGCGCCTATTTCCTCCACCAAGCTGTCCAGTTTTCTGGACAGCTTCTTCTCCTCTCGTCGTCGTTTGGGCGGCGGTTAGTGCTCCGACAGCGGCTAACATACCGAGGATTTGATCTCCGGTAATCCTCTGAGTGGAGGGCGAAGGATTCGTCAATCGGTTGTGAATACCTCTCGGAGAAGCAAGTCTTGAGGACTTGTTTTAGGTCGAATTTGGATTCGGACCGTGATCATCTCGATCACGTCGTCTTCAACACGAGGCTAGTAACCCGTCTGAAGGCGAAGCTCGTGGCTTAGCGAAGTCATCGAGGAGCTCGGCGTGGATCACGGATAGAGGCGATTCTTACGAGAATCGTTCGGTTGATGCCGTTCCGCTACACGTCATCTGAAGGTATAACGTAGTTTAATTTCCTTTTATTGCAATTTTAATTTACGGTTATGTCTACACTTGTTGTAATATGCATTCGTGTGTTGTGTGTGTTGTAATAAATAGGAGTATTTATTATTTTGTTGCTTCATTTGTGCTCATGTTTACGAAACATGATCGAACACACCTGCCTTGTGATCTTGGAAACCCAACATGTGCGAAATTTGAAATAGCAAGGCATTGACAAAGGCGAGGTGGACCTACAGTAGGCAATGGAGCAAGGGTTCTTCTTTATTCTTTGTAGGAACTTATGATCTATCTACGCCCTCTGGGCTAGTACTAGAATTAGAAGAATGTTATGTTATGTGCTGCTTTAACTAAGAACATCATTTGTTTCTTGTTTGGACAAGAAAGGGTTTTCATTATAATAAAGAACAAATGTTGTTGATTTATTTAAATGATATGTTCTATTGTAGTGCACCTCTAATGAGCGGACTCTACTTTCTAGACTTAGAGAGCCCTATCTATAACATAAGTACAAAGAGGTTCAAATCAAATGAGTTGAACCAAACCTATCTATCTCGGCATTGTCGCTAGGTCACATAAATGAGAGTAAACATCTCGGCTCCATAAGGATGGGCTGCTAGACTCATTTGATTTTGAATCATATGAGACATGCGAGTCTTGCCTTTAGGCAAGATGACCAAGACTCTTTAGTGGACATAGCGAAGAAGAGCAGATTTGTTAGGACTTATACATAGTGATGTATGTGGTCCTTTCATATTCTTCTTAGAGGTGGTTACAGTACTTCATTACATTCTTGATGACTTGGTAGATATGGTTATGTGTATCTTATGACATAAATCGAATCCTTTGAAAAGTTCAAAGAATTCAAGAATGAAGTACAAAACCGACAGCAAGAGTATTAAGATACTTGATCGGATCGAGGTGGTGAATACCTTAGCCATGAGTTTCGTGACTATCTAGTGAGTGGGATTCTATCCCAACTCACTCCTCTGGAACACCACGGTGGAATGGTGTATCCGAAAGGAGGAATCGTACCTATTGGATATGGTACGATCTATGATGAGTCACACAGATCTTCCTATATCCTTTTGGGGATATATGCTCTGACACGACCCTTTACCCTTAACCGTGTACCATCCAAGGCTGTGGTAAAGACACCATATACGATATGGACAGGGAAAAATCCCAAGATGTCTTTTATGAGGATTTGGGGTTGTGAGGCTTACGTTCGACGTCAAGTCTCAGACAAACTGGGACCCAAATCCGATAGGTGCTATTTTGTTGGATATCCCAAGGATACAAAGGGATATTACTTCTACATTCCCAGTCAGCACAAAGTGTTTGTGGCAAAGACTGGGGTTTTTCTAGAAAGGGATTTTGTTTCTAGAAAAACTAGTTGGAGTACCTTCGATCTTGAAGAAATTCAAGATAAGGACCATAGCACTAAGGCCTTGATGGAGGTTGAACAGGAACCACAAAGTGTTGTGGGTGATGAGGTTGTTGCACAAAGAGTTGTGGAACAACCACCTGTTCAAGTAGACCTACCTCTTCGCAGTCCGAGGGATGCGTCGTCGGCTGAGAGATACTCATTTCTCTTGTCGACCATGATGACGCGTTATGCTCATTGAGAATGAGCCTACCTCCTATCGTAGTGTGATGAGCCCAGATTCTAAGAAATGGCTAAAGGCCATGAGATCCGAGATGGAATCCATGTACACCAACCAAGTATGGACTTTGGTTGATCCACCTGAAGGGGTCAAACCCATTGGGTGTAAGTGGGTCTTTAGGAGAAAGACTGATATGGATGGACTTACGCATACCTATAAGGGCCGATTGGTGGCTAAAGGTTTCAAGCAAATTCATGGTATTGACTATGATGAAACCTTTTCTCCAGTGGCGATGTTTAAGTCCATTCGGATCTTGCTTACTATTGCATACCACGATTATGAGATCTCGGCGGATGGATGTCAAACCGCGTTTACGAATGGAAACTTACTCGAGGATGTGTACACACCTGAGGGTTTTGTAGATCCACACATCTTTGGGAAGGTATGCAATGCAAAGGTCCATTTATGGGCTAAAGCAAGCTTCTCGTGGAATCTTGATTCGATGATGCGATCAAACTTTGGTTTCATCAAGAATGAAGATGAACCTGTGTCTACAAGAGGGTTAATGGGAACACAGTTGTGTTCCTTGTCTTTGTATGTGGATGACATACTACTCATTGGGAATGACATCCCTTCTGATGCATGAAGACTTGGTGAGGCGTGCTTCTCAATGAAGGACTTAGGTGAAGATGTATTCTAGGCATCAAGATCTATAGAGATAGATCTAAGAGATTGCTTTGCCAGTACAGTACATACATTGACCAGTATTACTTGGTTTACCATGCGAATTCCAAGAAAGGACTTCTGGATGTCACATGGTGTGAGTCTTTCGAAGACTCAAAGTCCCTCTTCTAGAGAGGAGAGAGACCGCATGGATAAGATCCGCATACGCTATAGGATCTATCATATGCGCCATCATGTTATGTACTCTCACGATGTCTCGTATGCTTTGAGCATGGAGTAGATACGATCGATCGGTGGCGTCCGATATCGATAGCAGAATATTCTTAAGTACTTAAGAAGGACTAAAGAATATTTCTTGATATTTAGGCGACGAGCTAGTAAAAGGGTTCTGGCGATGCCGACTTCCAAAAGATGATTACGGATCGCGATCGGGGTTCGTGTTTTTGCTTGAATGGTGGCGTGTAGTGGAAGAGTTCGGCGAGGACACGATTCTTGATTCTACAACAGAGGTAGTATATCGGCTGCATCGAGGAGGCAAGGAAGGAGGCTTTGGATCCGAGTTCATTCTTGAGTTTGGGGTGGTTCCTAGCATTGCAAATCCTATAGAGCTCTATTGTGACAACAATGGAGCGATTGCTGACTAAGGAACCTCGCTCACACCATGGACCAAACATACTACGCGGCTTCCATCTCATTCGAGAGATCATCGATAGAGGAGATGTGAAGATTTGTAGAGTACCACAGAGGCTAACAGATCCTCACCAAGGCTTTGGCACAAAAAGCATGATGGTCACACTAGGTCATTGGGTATTAGATACTACGGTGATTGGCACTAGTGCTAGTGGGAGATTGTTAGTGAAAGCCCTAGAGCCAATCATATGATGATTGTTGTATGGACTTTATTGTATCATATTCCTATTTATTAAGGCATGGTTATTATATTTACTTGTATTGGTGCCAAATAACTAAATATAATAATGTCCTTGAGTAGTAGGTTCTTATCTATATCAATCGATTGGTTGAATCGATAATGAGATGATATAGAGAACACTACTCTTAATCATTCCTAGTCAGTATTAACATTCGGGGACAATGTTAATGCGTAGAGACTAACATGTAGGTCAACAGATGACTTGATCTCACAAGTCATGGATATGAGATATCAAGTTGACACATGGGTATGCATTGGAGAATGTATACTGAATGACCCGCCATGAGAAAGTATCATGGATCGTTATATGAGTGTCATATACTTTCTCATGTGGCTATTAGTATGACTATTAGTCCTTAGACCTGAAGTCACCATGGTTCCCTACATAATGAATTGCATACTTTGGCTTCGTCAAACGTCACCCGTAAATGGGTGGACTATAAAGGCGATTACTGGGTATGTAACAAATTATGCGGAGGGATGTGAGTGATGTAGATGGGATCTATCCCTCCTATATGACGTGGGTGACATCGATATTCTTGATAGAGTGAGACCACGAAGTGCATGGCCATGCCCAAATGAGTCAATATGAGATATTGAGCTCATTTGATTAGAGTGAGTCTACTTGGAGTTCAAGATTTAGATTATACCGAGGATGACACGGTCTATGCCTCGATTGGTCAATCTAGATGTCAAGGATAGAGGGACATTGTCACATATTGTGAGAGTCACAATTAGTAGTCACAAAGGTGATGTAGGAGCTCAACATTCTTGTAACTTGGGTAGCAATGATGTGTTGCTAGATACCGCTCATTGCTTATGTTCCTAAATCGGTTTAGGGACATTGCCAACGTTACAAGAACCTATAGGGTCACACACATAAGAGCAATTAGATGGAGATTAGGTTCATATGATGAACCATGAGGATTAGGTTCATGGGATGAACAAAATTGGATTAAGAGTAATCCAAATTAGACTAATTGAGTTAGACTCAAGTTGATTCAAGTGTTGAATGAGTCTAATTGAGATTTGATTCATCAAATCAATTTAAATTAATGAATAGAGATTCATTAAATTAAATTGACTTGAGTCAAGTGGTTAGATTTGAGCAACCATGGGAGATTAGAGGTCAAGTTTGACTTGACTTGAGAGGGAAGATGAAAGGTCAAGTTTGACTTGACCAAATGCCATGTCATGATGATGACTAGGCATGGCCGGCCAATGATGATGCTCCACATCATCATTGACTTATCAATTGGTGCCACATCATGAGGGAGACCAAGGGTCATGGGAGTTACATGCATGCATGTAACCCCCCTTCCATGAAGTGGCCGGCCACTTTGGTATTAGGGGTTTCATTAGGTGAATTCATTTTGATGAGTTACTCTAATTGACTTCATCTTCAACCTTGGAACTTTTCCTCTCAAGCTCTCTCCCTCTCCTTCCTCATCTTGCCGAGACACCCTAGGAGTGCTAGCACACTCAAGTGTGTTTTTCTTCCACCTATTGCTTGTGTGGATACCATAGAGGAGTGTGCACTTGACACTCTCGAGTTCCGGCGGACTTTTGGACGAGCGGGATTTGCGAAGGGCATCGCATCGAGGGTAACGTTCTTATCTCTTAGACCTAAGGTAGATCTAGGGTATTTTATACAAGCACATACATGTTTTTGTTTTAATACTTCTTCGCACGGATCCGTGGCCGGGGGCTTCCGAGGTTTCCGCAACGCAAAAAAGCGGTTTTTGCGGCTCGGAAAATCCCAACACCCCTATCTTTTTTTCTTCTATCAAGTACCTCTTTCTACTCAGTAGAACCCTTGTGATAGCACTCAAGTGACACTCAATTTTCTACAACCACTAGTGATTGGTGGGGATCACAGTTTGTCATTGTATTCTGTGAAACAAACAACCCACGATAACCTCAAAGTACCATGAAGGTGAGGTGAATTTGTTTTATGAAATCTACGTTGAACTCAGACCTCGACTCTTCAATTTCTTAGCAATCAGCTCGGCGACTCGACACTCGCCCTCGGTAACTCACCCACTCGACACTCGACCTCGGCGACTCAGCCATTTGACCTCGGTGACTCGAGTGCTCGACTCTCGGACTCAACAACTCAGACACTCAAACTCAACAACTCAACTCGACTTAACCCTCAAGATCGACAACTTAAGATTATCAGTTCAAGCCACTCAATAGATAAATCTGATTTGATTTGTACCTCAAATTTAGATTACATTTCCAATCTCCGGACATAGATTATCCAATAATTTCAAATTTCAAATATCACAAATTTTAAATTTATATAACGGTATTATTAATCAGCTTTGCAATTAGCTGAATTATTTTTTCTCAATTATAATGGATGCATTAATGTGATTAATGATAATCCGTAAGTATCACTTGAAAAAATTGATGTTTCACTGCGACAAATAAATGTGATTAATGACTTTTATTTGGTTAGCCATGGGAGACACTCCTATAAAAAGGAGCCTACGTCTTGAACAAAAAAAAAGAAAATAAGAATTCTATCAGCCTGCGTTCCCCTATCTTTTTTTCTTCTATCGAGTACCTCTTTCTACTCGGTAGAACCCTTATGATAGAACTCAAGTGACACTCAATTTTCTATGACCACTAGTGTTTGGTAGGGATCACAGTTTGTCATTGTATTCTGTGAAACAGACGACCCACGATAACCTCAAAGTACCATGAAGGTGAGGTGAATTTGTTTTATGAAATCTATGTTGAACTCAGACCTCGACTCTTCAATTTCTTAGCAATCAGCTCGGCGAATCGACACTCGCCCTCGGTAACTCACCCACTCGACACTCGACCTCAGCGACTCGGCCATTTGACCTCAGTGACTCGAGTGTTCGACTCTCGGACTCAACAACTCAGATACTCGAACTCAACAACTCAACTCGACTTAACCCTCAAGACCGACACAACAAAAAAACTATTTTTTGGCGACGAAATTTGGCAACGAATTATTTTCGTTGCAAATCTGAAATAAATATAGCGACGAATTTTAGGTTTCGTCGCAAATTTGTAACGAAATAAATTTTCGTCAGAAATTTGCAACGAAAAATAAATTCATCGCAAATTCCTGCAACGAATTATGAATTCGTTGAAAATATTTGCGACGAATTTATTTTTTCGTCGCAAATTTGCGACAGAAATAATTTTCGTCGCATAATTTAGCGACGAATTCAGAATTCGTCGTAGATATTTAATTTATTAAAAATAAAAATAGAAAACAAGTTCTGCTAAATGAGTTTATTTTTAAATATTTTGCAATGAATTCGTAAATTCGTTGCAAAATAGCAATGAATCCAGAATTCATTGCAAAATTAATATTAAAAAATAAATTAACATTTTAAAAAGTTTAAAATTTTTTTTTTTTAAATTTGCAACGAATCCACGTATTCGTTGCAATATTTGCAACGAATCCAGGATTCGTTGCAATTTTTGCAACGAATCCGTGGATTCGTTGCAAAAATAATATTAATATTAAAAAATAAAATGACGTTTCAAAAAGTTTAAAATTTTTTTTTTAAATGTGCAATGAATCCATGGATTCGTTGTAGATTTTTGCAACGAATCCAGGATTCGTTGCAAATTTGCAACAAATCCACGGATTCGTTGCTAAATTAAAAATACAAAATAAACTTAACGTTTTAAAAAGTTTATTTTTTTTTTATAAAAAATTTGCAACGAATCCTTGGATTCGTTGCAAATTTTTGAAACGAATCCAGGATTCATTGCAAATTTGCAACGAATCCTGGATTCGTTGCTAAATTAAAAATACAAAATAAACATAACGGTTTAAAAAGTTTATTTTTTTTTTTAAATTTGCAACGAATCCAAAGATTCGTTGCAAAATTTATTTAATTTTACCCAATGCCCTAATCTTTTTCCTTCCCCTCGCGCCCGATCGAACCCTAAAACCTTTTCTTTCCCTCGCCGCCGTCTTCGCCTCGCTCGCTTGCTCCGGCCACGACCGCCTCGGTGTCGCCGCCCCGACCGCCACAGGCCGCGGCCCGTCGGCCGACGCCGCCGCCACGCGCGATCGCCGCCGCCGGCCCCGCCGCGACCGGCCTCGTCGCCGCGTGCCCCACGCCGCCGTGGCGACGGCCGCGCCCCCAGCCCGCCGGCCCGCCCGCCGCCCGTCGCGAGCCCGACAGTCGGCCGCTTAGTCGGCCCCTCGTCGCCGTCGTGTGCCCCCGCCACGAGCTCGCCTTCCGGCCGCCTCGCCTCGCCGGCCGCCTCCCGGCTCCCTACCGGCGTCGGCCAGCCTCCTGCCCGCGCCTTCGGCGCCTTATTTTTTAAATCATTGTTATTTTTTATATTGAAATTTATATTATTGTTAATTTTCTGTGTTGATCTAGAGTGGTATTAGAGTGGTATGGTATAGGTTAATTCTTGATGCATTCCATTCAAAATCATATCTGACTCCATGATATTACCATAATCTTGCAGATTTTTATGCCTGGACCCAATTCATTGACACCTTAATGCCATGGTGGTTAGCATAAGATAGTGAGATGTCTTTTTATAACAAAGGATAATGTATACTAAATGCAGTAATACATGGAAACATATTATATGTTATTATATCCTGATTTTGCAAACATTCAACTCATGTAACATATATAATATAAGTTTTCAAGTATGATAAAATTCAAGGATATGACACATTATCATTTCATAAACATTCACATACACCATCAGAATATGCAATCCATTACAACTGTTGTCTTTTTTCGGTTATGTTTAAAGATTGTTAAACATAGTGAATTCATATGTGAACTAACTGTATATTCGTATTATTGTAATTTCTAGGAGTTTATATTAATATAATTGATTGAAAACAGACATAATGCAGCGTGAAAGGAGTTGGATGTATAATAGGAATTTACTTGAACGTCGAGGTTTAACTGATGAATTTATGAGTGGGTTGTAAGAGTTTTTAAATTTTGCAGCTAGTAATGTTGAGTTTATGGATGGTAATCAGATAAGGTGTCCGTGCAGAAAGTGTCACAATGGTAGATTTTTATCGTCTAGCAAAGTTTCAGAGCATCTTTGTAGATTTGGATTCGTTGCAAATTACTATATTTATGGTGAACCATTTATATCTGATGAAGTTTATGATAGACACAACACACAAGTCTCTAGGGATCAAAGTGATTATAATCAATTAAATCCATATCAGAGGATGATATATGATGTAGCGGGCCCGAATTTGATTCCCCAATCACAAGGTGCAACTTCAAGTTGTCCTCCAACAGTTGAGAAAATGTTTACTAATGCATCACCCTTGGAAGAGGTGCAAGTATCAGATATCGGTCAGAATATGAATAATGAAGCATATCTCAAATTTCAGGAGGTGTTGAGTCTGTGCAGATGCACCTTTATGGGGGGTTGTGAGACTCACACTAAATTATCGTTCACCGCAAGAATGTTGAATGTCAAGGCGAGCATAATGTATGTGCGAAGAGTGTTTTAATAATTTTGTTCAAGCTTTTGAAGAGGCATTGTCGTATTGATCATATCTTGCCCAATGATTTGTAGCAGTATGAAAAAGCGATGAAAGAATTAGGTCTCCCAGTGGAAAGAATTGATGTGTGCAGAGATGGTTGTATGTTATATTGAGGAGATGATGCAAATGTGGATGTTTGTAAATTCTATAATCAAGATAGGTACAAGAGCACTAGTAGGAGGCAGCAACGACGTAAATCATATAGTCAGTTGTTTTATTTGCCTTTAACTCCTAGGTTACAAAGGCTTTATGCATCAAAGACAACTGCTGAACACATGACTTGGCATGCAAATCATCGAACATAAGAGGGACTAATGTGTCATCCATCAGATGCAGAGGCGTGGAAAAATTTTCATAGAACATATCCTGATTTTGCGAAGGAGACTCGAAATATTAGGTTAGGTCTCTATGCTGACGGATTTGCTCCATTTGGTAAATCAGGAAGACACTATTCTTGTTGGCCAGTTATATTAACTCCGTATAATCTTCCGCCTGGGATGTGCATGAAAACACCGTATATGTTTTTAACATTGGTTGTGCACACCCAAAAATCCTAAGAAGTTAATAGATGTTTATATGCAACCATTGATTGCAGAGCTAAAACAATATGGGATGAAGATTTTCCTACATACGACGTTCATACTAATCAGATGTTTGTAATGAAGGCTGCTCTTCTTTGGACCATAAATGACTTTCCGGCTTTTGGTATGCTATCAGGTTGGAGTCTTTGAGGATCTTAGGATGCCCAATATGTATGGAGAGATCAAAGTCGATTAGATTGAAGCATGGTAAGAAGCCAAGTTATTTTGATTGTCACAAACAATTTTTACCACTAAATCATAATTTCAGAAGGAATAAAGATGAATTCACTAGGAATTGAATTGAAAGAACACCTCCGCCATTGAGATTGACAGGTCAAGATATTTGGTATAGAGTTCTTCACTTTCCATCTGTTATTGAAGAGCCACATGGTACAACTTATGAATATGGAAGCAACCATAAATGGACCAAACGAAGTATATTTTGGGAGTTACCGTATTGGTTTAGTAATTTGATTCATCATAATCTCGATGTTATGTATATTGAGAAGAATATTTTTGATAATCTGATAAATACAGTGATGGATATCACCAGAAAAACAAAAGATAATCTGAATGCAAGAAAAGATATGCGACTCATTTGTAAATGACCCACCCTTGATGTTGATGAAAATAGTAGAGGACCAAAACCAAAGGCAGTTTATACATTGAATAAGGAACAGAGACGTGTTGTTTGTGAATGGTTGAAGTCATTGAGATTTCCTGATGGGTATGTTTCTAATCTTGGGAGATGTGTCGATATGAAGGAATGCAAATTGATGGGTTTGAAAAGCCATGATTGTCATATATTCATGGAAAGACTAATTCTATTGCCTTTAAAGAACTCTTGCGAATTTTGTTTGGGGTGTCATTACGAGTTAAGTATTTTCTTCATGATATATGCTCAGCAGTTTGGGATATTCACACATGGAGAAGTTAGAGAGAGACATTCCAATCATTTGTGCAATTTAGAAAGGATTTTTCACTTTGCATTTTTGATTCAATGGAACATCTTTTGGTTCACTTGCCATATGAGGCCAAAGTTGGAGGACGATTCATTATCGATGGATGTATCCTTTTGAAAGGTATAATTCGCATATTCTATACTTCACGTTAATATTGCATAAAAATGTTTAATTTTTATATATTCATTTCTAATACAATTTGTTATATTACAATCGATTCTTATATCATTTTAAGAAAAAGTGAAAAATAAGGCACATATTGAAGCCTCTATTGTGAATGCATATATTGTGGAGGAAGTAACAACTTTTGCATCATATTATTTTGAGCCTCACGTTGGACCAAAGGCGGAATCCGAAGGAATGATGAAGGTCTGTAGATCCCAATTTGAATTCATTCTCAATTTTTAATTATCTTGGTGACCAAGTGGAGTGTAAACAACGATACTTAAGCGATCAAGAATGGCGGGCGGACATATGTTTTACTTAATTGTCCAAAAGTATCGCCATATTTCGAGTTAGTATATATTTCCTATTTCTTCGTCAAGTGTTAATTTGTTTATGTTATAATACAATTTTTTATTATAGGATTTTCCAAAACTTATATTACGAAATCGACCGTGACTTTGATCATGCGATCGAGAATTTGCACCATGGTTCAAATCATATGTAGATTTTAATTACCTCATTTTTGTTTACACATATCTTAACTTTTAAATAAATATCATTTTCATTTGAGTATAGGTTTATGCTAATCAAACTCACGTTCAGCAAGAATTGCTAATCCATCTATCATGGGGTCCAAAAGCAATGGTACGCACTTGGCCAGCATATTTCATAAACGGATATAATTTCCACACTCAAGAATATGGAAATGGAAAGAGTACAATGAATAGTGGAGTATGTGTTCAGTCTTCCAATGATGGAGGTGCAAGCAATGAATTTTATGGTTTATTGGATGAAATTATAGAGATTGATTATCCTGGTCCAGAAATGCGAGTTATCTTATTTATGGTCGCTGGTTTGACCCCGTCAGAGGGATGAAGGTGCATCCATAGTATAATTTGGTTGAAATAAATCATAAAAGATTTTATAAAATATATGAATCATTTATTTTGGCACAACAAGCGATTCAAGTTTTCTATGCTCCATATCCTAGTTTGAGGCGTGACAAAAATGAATGGTGGGCTGTTTGTAAAACAAAAGCACGAAAAAAAATTGAAGAGCGCTGGCAAGACATTGCATATCAACAAGACAAAGTTACAAATATGTTTCATACCGAGGAATATATAATTCCAACGTTACGAGATCCCAGCGGAGTAGTGATAAACGTGGATGCAACTGAAATTGATGATAATGATGAGGAGGAGGAGGGGGACGAGGAGGAGGGGGACGAGGAGGAAGAGGAGGAGGCAGGGATGAGGATACTGATGAGAATGAGGAAGATGATAATGAGGACTTTGAAATTTGACGTCTAGGGTAAGTTTTTTTATATATAATTTTAGTTTTAAACTATAATTTTACAAATTTTCTTAGCTCAATTTATATAATGTCTCATTATTAAATTTATATCTTTTTGTCTCTGTATGTTGTGTATATTTTGTTCTTATAGGTTATCAGTGGTAAAATCATCGTAGCTTATCGCAATCGCAGTCTCTCATATCTTCATTATGCATATTGTAAGTTTTTCATGTTCTTCATTAAGCATAAAAGTTTTATTTTCTTTATTCTAATTTTGTTTTTGGTTGATAGTTTCGACGTGGTGGCGAGAGACAGTACTAGTAGTGGCGGTGATCCATCGCTGCCGGCCTATACCTACTTGCCCTCTGATCTGCTGGACCTTCACATGATCATGATACCATCTCATTCGCGACGCCACCTTCCCATTCGATTCACTGTACGCGGACACTCATCTACTGAGAACATCGAAAGTCGACCGTATATATTTCCGATTGGAGATTCGTAAGTAATATAAATATTATAATTTTTAAACTATCTTAATTATTTATTCAATTTATTTTCACTTTATCCTAGGTTTGAAAATTCTGTACTTGTTATTCGCGAGATCAATAAAATCGTGAATAACTATTGGAGAGGAAACTCTTTGTCATACTCAAACGCGCGGGACCTCTGAAAGAACTATGGTGGTGCGAGTTTCAGGTATAATTGATTCATTTTATATATTAAATAAGTGATTATATAATCAATTGTTTTTTTTCATCTCAGCGGAGATTTATTTGGGACCCTACTCAAGACTTGGAAGTTAAAAGAATTTTTTTAAAAAAATGTGACGATCATATCCGGCATGTATTGAGTCATGCCAAATGTACTGGAAAAAAACCCGCCTGTGTCACGTCAGAAAATTGGAGTAAAATCTCTAATTATTGGCAATCTGATGAGAGCAAAAAAAGAAGTCAACAGAATAAATTAAATCGAGCATGTAATTCTGGAGACTTATCTGCAACATATGCGGGAGGATCTATAAATATCGAAGAGCATTCACGTAGATTGGTAATTTTTAAATTCTACAATTAGTTTTTAAATATATTTTAGATTATTATTTTATTTCTAACATTCTTATATTTAGTCTAAGGAATTGGGAATGGAGCCGAAATTTATAGATACTTTCGTTCGCACTTTCCAAAAAAAAGATAAGACTTGGAGTGGAGATAGAGCTCGAGCAATTAAGGTTTGAATTAATCTTTAAACTTACTTTATAACTTTAATTCTGTTAGTTATGTAAATGAATTTTGTGTAGGAGAGATACGATCAGTTATCCTCATCTCAGAAAATTTCAGGAGATGACGGTGATACTGAGGGATCTGAGCCATCTGTTAGTAATAATTTGGATTTATGGCTTGAGGCGAGTGGAGGATCAAAAGGGGGAAGGATATTAGGTATGGGTTCTCTGAGCAGAATGCATAATGCTCCTCGTAGATCTATTTCTTCTACTCCACCAGCAGTAGCGGCACAGATACATAACTTAACTGAGGAGGTTAGCAATTTGAAGGGCATAATACATGAAAGAGATGAGCAAATTATAGAAATACAACAACAAAACTCACAAAGAGATCAAGAAATGATAGAAATGCGACGACAACAAGCCTTTCTTATGCGACAGTTTCAGCAATTTAGTTCTGGTCCAAGTCATATTCCTCCGAGTCATGACGATGATGGTGGCGACGATGATGATATTGTATGCATGTTTTTAATTATTACTTTTATAATTTTTTAGTTTATTGAGTTTGTTTATTTTGCTTTAAACAGGAATGATCGATGAAGTTAATCCTTATGGCGGTTGAAAATGCACATCATTGTAAGTCTTTGAATATTTATTTTCGTGTTAGTATATAGGTTTGTTTTAATGTATGATACTTTTTATTTGTTTCTTTTTTAATGCAGGTAGAAAAATATCACCGATTGCTTACCAGATTCTCTTTTCTTTTTTCTTTCCCATGTGTTTAGATCTTTTGTAGACATTGTTATTTGGATATCAGAACTATGTTGATGTTTGAAATGTTGTAGGATATAACTTTTTATTTGGAATGTTGTATTGTTCTTAACTGATTGTGTTGCTTTGTATTTATTTGGATATGATTGAATATTATTTTGTTGTATTGAATGTGTGTGTGTTTTGTTTGTATTGAATGTATTTATTTGGATATTAGAACTTATTGTGTTTTGTTGTATGTGTGTGAAAATTTGTATATACGATAGAATATCGAAACGGATGAAATCTGTCAAAAAAAATTTTATTTAGCGACAAATTTAGCGACAAAAATACAAATTCGTTGCAAAATTCTGAGAAATCTCTGACGCGACTTTTACATGACGAATTAAATTTTTCGCCGCAAATTAGAATTTAGCAACGAATCTGGGTTTTGTTCGATCATGTTTCGTAAACATGAGCACAGCGGAAGCAATTAAAAAATAATAAATCTATATTTATTACAACACACGCATGCTATTACAACAAGTGTAGACATAACCGTAAATTAAAATTTGCAATAAAAGGAAATTAAACTACGTTATACCTTCCGTATGACGTGTAGCGGGAACGGCATCAACCGGAACGATCCTCGTAAGAATCGTCTCTATCCGTATCCACGCCGAGCTCCTCGGGATGACTTCGCTAAGTCACGAGCTTCGTCTTCGTACGGGTTACTAGCCTCGTGTTGAAGACGACGTGATCGAGAGATGATCACGATCCGAATCCAAATTCGGATCCAAAACGAGTTCTCAAAACTCGCTTCTCCGGAGAGGTATTCGTCAACCGTTTGACGAATCCTTCGTCCTCCACCTCAGAGGATTACCGGAGATCAAATCCCCGGTAAGTTAGCCGCTGTCGGAGCACTAACCGTCGTCCAAACGACGCTCCGACGAGAGGAGAAGCTGTCCAGAAAACTGGACAGCTTGGTGGAGGAGTAGGCGCCGGCCAAAACAAGGAGAGAAAAAGCTCACCTTGATGCCGAACCTATAGGAGATCACCGGAGGGTCGCCGGAGGTTCACCGGCTGGAGCTTGAGGGTCTTGGACGGCGGCACAAAGCTGGGCGCCGAAATCACCAAGGAGGTGGGCGGCAACTATGTTGGGCGGCCAAGGTTTAGGGTTTTGGATGATTAGGGTTTAACAATCCCTTAAGCCCACTTTTATAGAGAACTAATTCTCTTAATGGTTAATGGATCATATCCATAAAGCCCGTTAACCCGCTCCATTAAGATAAGTTAAAATAAACCAAACCATGATGGTTTATTTTAAGTTAAAACGAACCGAACCAACTTTTGGTTCATTCGTTTAAAATAAACCAAACCCTTTGGTTTATTCTTATCCATTGGATTAGAACCAAACCATTTTGGTCCATCCATTACGTCTTCATAAGACGCAGCCCATCCACGCTTCCATTGCGACTGAAACGATTTCATGCTCGCTTTATGTTTGGTCCAACCAAACCTAGTTTCTCTCGGTCTGAGAATCCAATTCTCAAGCTCGTTTTAAATCCTTTGGATTACACTCGTTGTGCGTGTGACCAAATAGGTTCTCGGTTTATGTTGGTCGTCTATAATTAACCATTAATTATAGAACGATCATGAGTGGCACCTAGTAGTACATCATGATCCCCAATTAACCGAAAAGATCAACGGTTGATCCAGAACTATTTCTGAAACCCTTCGGTAGCTCGAATGAATCGTGCCCCATTCCCTTCACTCATCTTATACCCACTTGGTTCAGGACATGGTCTATTGTGTCAGTCCCCACTAGGCTGACTACGTCACACCTAGCCCAAGTATCATTTCCTCGTCCTACGGATTCTAGTTACTCCACATGTATCGAAGAGTACTTTACTCTAAACATGTAATGCTTTGGCCAAAGACTTTAGTAACAATCCGACGAGAGGCCATGGGTATACATCTCCTCGCAAGGAGTGGTGAATCCTTTATAAGCTATTCAAACACCTTCGATCACTTCGACTTATACCCAATCATCCCGGGTCCACATCTCCTTAGAGATGTTTGCTTAAGATGTCAAAGCATAAGTCTCTATGATCAAGATGACTTGAATACCGCAAGTCAAAGGAACATCGCACTTAAGCCAGATAAGAACTTCATTGACATATCTATATATGCAGAGAACCATATGAAGTCTTACTACCGGTCACTCCAATGAACTAGTTACCATAACTAGCATCCACGATTAACTCCGGACATCACTATGTCTCCAGCCAGTGAGAATCAGCTGCTTGGATACACCAAGGAGTATACCTCGTGCTAGTCTCGACAGAATTGATGGTGTCCAAATCTATCAATTCATCGACTAGGGATAATTCCGATACATCACAATTACACATGTAGAGATACTCACTAGTTGTGATCCAATCACAAATTCTCTCATTCTGTGAATCGTATCGTGGACATTCAGTAAATGAGTTTAAGATCCAATCAAATACATAAAACATGTATACTCAAATAGTGAATCTTCATTTATCATATAAATGGTCCATACATAAGGCGATTGCCTTAGGACATCTCTCATATATTACTAACAGACTCCCACTTGGCTTAATGTCAATCGCTACGGTATCCAATACCATAAGCTCAAACATGACCCTCAAACTTATTTTGAAGTAATGCCTTAGTCAAAGGATCCGCTAAGTTCCTTTCAGTGGGAATTTTCTCAATTTGTATTTCGTTCCTACTGATGATCTCTCTGATAAGATGATAGCGGCGAAGCACATGTTTGGATCATTGATGAGACCACATCAAGTTCATAGATGAACTACTTGATCCAAACCGCTTCCTTTGCTGCTTCCAAAGCTGCAACGTATTCTGCCTTAGTGGCAGAATCCGCTATAGTGTCAAGCTTGGAACCTTTCCAACTTATTGCGCCTCCATTCTAGGTGAATACATACCCAGACTGAGACATGGAATCATCCTTGTCTGTCTGGAGCTGGCATCCGTATACCCACGTATCACCATGTACCCTTCTCCATATATTAGGAACGCATCCTTAGTTCTTCTTAAGTACTTAAGGATCGTCTTAACAGTCACCCAATGATCCATTCCTGGATCAGACTGGTATCTGCTCGTGACACTCAGAGCATACGATACATTAGGCCTCGTACATAACATAGCATACATGATAGATCCTATTGCGGATGCATAGGGAATCTTACTCATGCAAATCCTCTCGTCTTCTGTGCGCGGACACATAGACTTCGAAAGGTGTACCCCATGCCTGATGGGTAGGTAACCTTTCTTGGATTCCGACATGCTAAACCTCTTTAGCACTCGGTCTATATATGTAGACTGCGAAAGACCAAGCAACCGTTTTGATCTATCTCTATAGATCTTAATCCCGAGGATGTAGGTTGCTTCTCCCAGGTCTTTCATGGAGAATGTCTTGGATAACCAAACCTTCACTGACTGTAAGATTGAAACATCGTTTCCTATAAGTAGTATGTCATCGACATACAATACTAGGAATACGACTGCACTCCCACTAACCTTCTTGTACACACAAGGTTCATCTGGATTTTGTGAGAAATCAAACTTTTTGATTGTCTCATCAAAACGGATATTCCAGCTCCTGGATGCTTGCTTCAATCCATAAATGGACCGTCGCAATTTGCATACCTTGGTTTTATCAACCGATGTGAAACCCTCAGGCTGTATCATATACACGTCCTCGAGCAGGTTTCCATTAAGGAAAGCTGTTTTCACATCCATTTGCCATATCTCATAATCATAATGAGCCGCTATGGCCAGGAGCATCCGAATGGATTTAAGCATAGCTACAGGCGAATAGGTTTCGTCATAATCAACACCTTGTTTTTGACGATATCCTTTCGCCACCAATCTAGCCTTATAGGTAATCACATTACCATCCATGTCGGTTTTCTTCTTGAAAACCCACTTGCACCCTATAGGCTTTATCCCTTCAGGTGGGTCAACCAAGTTCCAAACTTGGTTTTCATACATGGAATCCATTTCCGACTTCATGGCACCAAGCCACTTATCCCTTTCTGAACTTGTCAGCACTTCTTCATAACTGGTAGGCTCCTCATCATCAATGAGTAACACGTCATTCGATTCACTTACGAGAAATCCATATCTCTCAGGAATATTGCGTGTTCTACCAGATCTACGAAGATGTGGTGTTACAATAGGTCCAGCCGATTGCTCATCACTATGAGTTGTCAGATGTTGTGCTTCACCAGGTATCTCATCAATGTCTATTTGAGTCTCTCGAGCCTCCTCAAGCTCGACGACACTCCCACTGTTTTCTTGCAAGAGAAACTCTTTCTCTAGAAACACGATGCCTTGAAACAAACACCTTTTGTTCCAGATGATAGAATTGGTAACCCCTTGTTTCCTTAGGGTATCCAACAAATAGACATTTATCGACTTAGCATCCAATTTATGCGATCTGATACATTCACATAAGTAGGACAACCCCATATCTTCAAGTAAGATACATGAGGTTTCTTACTATTCCATATCTCATATGGAGTAGTTGAGACTATCTTGGTAGGCATTACATTTAACAAGTAAGCAGGTTATGCGAAGTGCATAGCCCCAAAGGACTTGGGAAGAGTCGCATGATTCATCATTGACGACCATGTCCAACAAGGTCCGATTCGCCTCTCGGATACACCATTATCTTTGTGGTGTATATGGCGGAGTCCATTGAGACAATATACCATTGTCTCTTAGATAATCAAGAAACTCTTGACTTAAGTATTCACCACCTCGATCCGATCAGTATTTTAATACTCTTGTCATGTTGTTTCTCTACTTCATTTCTGAATTCTTTGAACCTTTCAAAGGCTTCAGACTTGTGTTTCATCAAGAACACATACCCAAACCGTGAGTGATCATCGGTGAAGGTAATGAAGTAGCTATAGCCTCCTAATGCTTGAGTTGACATAGGTCCATATACATCAGTATGTATTAGACCTAGTAACTCTCCCACTCGTTCACCTTTTCCAGTAAAAGGTAACTTAGTCATCTTGCCTTTTAAGCATGATTCGCATGTATCGTATGAATCCCATTCAAACGATTCCAGAATTCCACATCGGTGTAATTCGGACATGCGTTTCTTGCTTATATGGCCAAGACGACAATGCCACATATAGGAGTCTATTTGATTATCCTTTCGAGCACTCTTGTTGCTCGCTTCGATATTGAAAATATCACTGGATACGTCCAACGTATAAACACCATTGCTTAATGTTCCAGTCCCATAAAAAACTCCATTCAAAGTTATGTAACAACAATTGTTACTAAAAGTCAAATGGTATCCATTTCTATTTAAACAAGAAATAGAAATGATGTTCTTTATCAACGAATGAACATAAAAGCAATTGTCCAGTTCTAAGACAAGTCTTGCAGGGAGTTTCAACAAATACGTTTCGATGGCGAGTGCAACAACCTTTGCTCCATTCCCAACACGTAAATTTGACTCTCCCTTGACGAGTCTTCTTCTATTCCTTAGCCCATGTATGTCATTACATATATGTGAGACACACCCAGTATCCAATACCCAAGTGTTTGAGGAAATAGAATGACAATCAATAACGAAGATGTCTGAAGAAGATGGGGCATCCGATGCCTTATTCTTCTTCACGGACTCAAGATAAATCTTGCACTTTCTTCGCAAATGGCTCTCCTTGCCATAATGATGGCAAGTTTCCTTTTGTGCTAGTTCTACCTTTTTAGCCCTTCTCTTCTTTCCCTTCTGCTGTTCCTTTGACTTCCTCTTAGAACCTTTCTTCGAGGAATCAACTAACAGCACAGTCCCCTGCTCATGCTTCTCAGAAGACTCCACAGTCTTCAGCATATTGAGCAGTACCACAGATGAACCTCCTAGCATCTAAGAGTTGAAGAGGAGCTTTGAGACTTCGAACCTTTCGAATCTCACTTGCTCATCAACCAACTCACAAAGATGAAGGACTACGATATGAGCATCCATATGCTCATGCTGCTTTCGTAGCTTGGGTTCCATCGTGGCTAGAAAGATGCAACTCATTTATTCAGAATCACTCACATGTTTCTGATAGGCCAACAATTGGTCCAGAGTTGCATTGTCACTAGGATGGGCGGGAAGAGGCGCTTCGAGGACATACGCAAGCTTTTCAACCTTGAGAACAATTCTCAAGCTTCTAAGCCAGTCCATGAAGCTCGGCCCAGTCAATTTATTCGAATCCAAAATGGAACGCAAATTCAAACACATCATGATCAATATATTAACTTAGAAATACAAAACGAGCATATATGAGAAAGATGATTTTAAAATGCATCAATATACATTTATAAATCCCATTCATTTTTCGAATTTCAAAAACCCCAAAATCACTTCGGGAGATCGTAGGTCCATCTCCGAATGAGTTGATATCCATCATAGTTATGAACAACCTTGGAGAGAGTCCAACAAGCCATTCATAACTACGACGGTAGGTATCAACTATACCGATTGCATATCACGTATATGCAACTATCACAATGTGCTATTAACTAATTGAATGTTCACACATACATCGGGTTGTTAACACATTAACAAGTATGCATCATATGCATAGCACCCAACTTCACCTCCCTTTACATCGACCTTGGAGAGAGTCCAACAAGCCGATGCTCCAGGTTAAAGCTAGCCCATTAATCGAGACATAATTTTAATATGGTTAGAGCGCATTCAACCAATTAGCCCAGCTTGGAGAGAGTCCAACAACCAAAGCTAACGATTGACCTCTGACTCTTACCATATTAGTATTAAACTATTCCATGGTTTGAACATATTCGAGTTCGAGCCGGGCTTGGAGAGAGTCCAACAACCCAAACAAGAAACAGAACTCTGGTTCTAACCATATTAATGGAAGGTGTAGGCTTTAATATTGATTAAGGGTTTTTATGTCTCATCCTCTTTGCATGCAAATAACTATTATCTACATGGCATGACATACATGGCATACATCTACATGTCACGACACGCATGACATAATGTTATGCATCTAATGCAATTACATGGCATACAATTATGTCATGTATATAATTTCCTTATATGTCATAACTATTTATGGAAATAAAATATGTTTAAGATTTGATTCTCCAAATCAAATCATAATTAAATTAGGAAATAAATTTCCAAATCTAATCACATATTTTATTCATGGAATTATTTGATTAAGGAAAATCTATTTAGGAAACCAATTTCCTAAATCATTGAAACTACTTATGGAAATAAAATATTTTAAGATTTGATTTCCCAAATCAAATCATGATTAAATTAGGAAACAAATTTCCAGAATCTAATCAAATATTTTATTTATGGAAAATATCAATTTCCATAAATACTTCCAACTTTCCAAAAGTGGAAGATTTCCATAAATACTTCTAGACTTTCCAAAATTGAAAAATTTCCATAAATACTTCTAAATTTCCAAAATTTAGAAAATTTCCAGAAATACATTATGACTATCGCAAAACCAATTTTACGATTATGTCGAAACACAACCTGGGCTCTGATACCACTGTTGGGTTTCCGGCACCGCGGCGTGTGTGTGTTCGATCATGTTTCGTAAACATGAGCACAGCGGAAGCAATTAAAAATAATAAATCTATATTTATTACAACACACACAACACACGCATGCTATTACAACAAGTGTAGACATAACCGTAAATTAAAATTTGCAATAAAAGGAAATTAAACTACGTTATACCTTCCGTATGACGTGTAGCGGGAACGGCATCAACCGGAACGATCCTCGTAAGAATCGTCTCAACCGTATCCACGCCGAGCTCCTCGGGATGACTTCGCTAAGTCACGAGCTTCGTCTTCGTACGGGTTACTAGCCTCGTGTTGAAGACGACGTGATCGAGAGATGATCACGATCCGAATCCAAATTCGGATCCAAAACGAGTTCTCAAAACTCGCTTCTCCGGAGAGGTATTCGTTAACCGTTTGACGAATCCTTCGTCCTCCACCTCAGAGGATTACCGGAGATCAAATCTCCGGTAAGTTAGCCGCTGTCGGAGCACTAACCGTCGTCCAAACGACGCTCCGACGAGAGGAGGAGAAGCTGTCCAGAAAACTGGACAGCTTGGTGGAGGAGTAGGCGCCGGCCTAAACAAGGAGAGAAAAAGCTCACCTTGATGCCGAACCTATAGGAGATCACCGGAGGGTCGCCGGAGGTTCACCGGTTGGAGCTTGGACGCCGGCAAGGGTCTTGGACGGCGGCACAAAGCTGGGCGCCGAAATCACCAAGGAGGTGGGCGGCAACTATGTTGGGCGGCCAAGGTTTAGGGTTTTGGATGATTAGGGTTTAACAATCCCTTAAGCCCACTTTTATAGAGAACTAATTCTCTTAATGGTTAATGGATCATATCCATAAAGCCCGTTAACCCGCTCCATTAAGATAAGTTAAAATAAACCAAACCATGATGGTTTATTTTAAGTTAAAACGAACCGAACCAACTTTTGGTTCATTCGTTTAAAATAAACCAAACCCTTTGGTTTATTCTTATCCATTGGATTAGAACCAAACCATTTTGGTCCATCCATTACGTCTTCATAAGACGCAGCCCATCCACGCTTCCATTGCGACTGAAACGATTTCATGCTCGCTTTATGTTTGGTCCAACCAAACCTAGTTTCTCTCGGTCTGAGAATCCAATTCTCAAGCTCGTTTTAAATCCTTTGGATTACACTCGTTGTGCGTGTGACCAAATAGGTTCTCGGTTTATGTTGGCCGTCTATAATTAACCATTAATTATAGAACGATCATGAGTGGCACCTAGTAGTACATCATGATCCCCAATTAGCAAGAAAAGATCAACGGTTGATCCGAACTATTTACGAAACCCTTGATGCTCGAATGAATCGTGCCCCATTCCCTTCACTCATCTTATACCCACTTGGTTGAGGACATGGTCTATTGTGTCAGTCCCCACTAGGCTGACTACGTCACACCTAGCCCAAGTATCATTTCCTCGTCCTCAGTTCTAGTTACTCCACATGTATCGAAGAGTACCTTACTCTAAACATGTAATGCTTTGGCCAAAGACTTTAGTAACAATCCGACGAGAGGCCATGGGTATACATCTCCTCGCAAGGAGTGGTGAATCCTTTATAGGCTATTCAAACACCTTCGATCACTTCGACTTATACCCAATCATCCCGGGTCCACATCTACTTAGAGATGTTTGCTTAAGATGTCAAAGCATAAGTCTCCATGATCAAGATGACTTGAATACCGCAAGTCAAAGGAACATCGCACTTAAGCCACAGTAAGAACTTCATTGACATATCTATATATGCAGAGAACCATATGAAGTCTTACGGCTGGTCACTCCAATGAACTAGTTACCATAACTAGCATCCACGATTAACTCGGACATCACTATGTCTCGGCCCGGTGAGAATCACCGCTTGGATACACCAAGGAGTATACCTCGTGCTAGTCTCGGCGAATTGATGGTGTCGAATCCATCAATTCATCGACTAGGGATAATTCGATACATCACAATTACACATGTAGAGATACTCACTAGTTGTGATCCAATCACAAATTCTCTCATGCTGTGAATCGTATCGTGGACATTCAGTAAATGAGTTTAAGATCCAATCAAATACATAAAACATGTATACTCAAATAGTGAATCTTCATTTATCATATAAATGGTCCATACATAAGGCGATTGCCTTAGGACATCTCTCATATATTACTAACAGAATCAAACCTGCGACAAATTTTGCAACGAATTTTGCGACGAATTTTGCGACGAAAATTAAATTCATCACAAATTTTTGCAACGAAAAAAGAATTCATCGCAAAATATGGTTTTTTGCGACGAATTTTGCGACGAAATTTGCGACGAATTTGTATCAGTCGCAAATTTACCAACGACTGATTATTTCGTCGCAAAAATTACCAACGAAAAAATTAATTCGTCGCAAAATATGATTTTTTGCGACGAATTTTGCGACGAATTCAGCGACAAAATTTGCGACGAATTTGTATCAGTCGCTAATTTACCAACGAATTTCTTATTTCGTCGCGAAAATTACCAACAAAAAAATTAATTTGTCGCAAATTTGCGACGAATTTTTAATTCGTCGCAAATTTTTGCAACGAAAATTGCAACGAATTTTTGAAATCTTGGTAACTTCTGCAACAAAATTAGCGACGAAATTTTAAATTCGTCCCTAATTTTCGTCGCTAAAATTCGTCGCAAAAAATCGTTGCTAATTTTGTCGCTATTATTTGCGACGCTTTATTCGCAACAAAAATATTTTTGTCGCTAAATTCGTCGCTAATTTATTTTACAACGAATTTTTTTTTAAAATTCGTCGCTAATGACTGTTTTTTTTTGTAGTGCGACAACTTAAGGTTATCAATTTAAATCACTCAATAGATAAATCTCATTTGATTTGTACCTCAAATTTAGATTACATTTTCAATCTCCGGACATAGATTATCCAATAATTTCAAATTTAAAATATTACAAATTTTAAATTTATATAACGGTATTATTAATCAGCTTTGCAATTAGCTTCCACTTTAAAACTTAAGATGAATTATATTAATATAAAAATAATTACAAGTAAATCTTAAAATTTCAAAGATCGTGGACCTTTTTAAAATTTAACATATATTTTAATTTAAAAATATTTTTAAAAAAAATTGTAAAATGCAAACTAATTTTCATAAAACCTATATAAAAGATAAAATTGTAATTTTAAAATTTTGAGAGGTATTTTTAAAAACACAACAAATTACGAGAGTGAGGGCGGAAAAATGGAATTTGTACAAGCAGAATTTTCTGCTTACCTTACAGAGATATTTTTAAAAGAAAAAAAAATTCCTTACATTCTAAAGAATAAAGAAACCAAACGATCCTAATAATGAAAACAAAAAAGTTTAGATAAATTGAATGGAATAAAATATATAAAGAGAACAGAGTAGTTGCCATGGCTCGACAAGCAAACAAAAATGGGTTGAGTTACCTTGGAGAAGAAGATGGAGGATAAGAAGTCGATTCATTCCATGCTGGAGATTGAATAAAATCTTCATCCTGAGTTAACTCCAGACTATATAAGGGCGGAGATAAGGGAGGAGCGACTGCCGTTCCATCAATGGTTCCGCAGGTAGGAGCAGAGGCCCATTGAATTGGATGCAGTGGCGCCGGAGCATGTGCTTCCGGTAGAATGATCGAGTCCCTAGACGAGCCGCCTCCAAAGGGCTGAGACTCCAAGAGACTCGCCGGAGCTATGGAACCAGTTGCTATGTTGGCCGACGGTTCAGGGGGAAGTTGCCAGTGACAGGCCTCCTCTGGAAAGTTGAGCTTGGCTCTGTTTCCGCGAAAGCGTAAAGCGGCCTCGTCGTAGGCCCGAGCGGCGGCTTCAGCAGTGTCGAAGGTACCGAGCCACACGCGGAGGGCCTTGTATGGATCGCGTATCTCCGCCGCCCATTTTCCCCACGGCCGATGCCGGACTCCTCTGTACCTACTCTTCCCTCCTCGCTCTCGCCCGGCAACGGTGGAAGCACCACCGAAAGCGCCTACAGAATCCGCCACCTCTGTTTGCTTTGTCTCCGTGAAATCGAAGTACAACAGCGGCGGCTCCTCGATGGAGAAGCTCTCCCTCATTCTCTTCTCCCTGCTCACCCCAGCATCGTCTCCGGCGATGACGCGCTTCAGAGTGGCCACGATGACTGAAGTCTCCTGCTCCGTGAACCACTGAGTCAGTGTCGCGGGTTCCTCCTGAGGCGGCGGTACCCCAAGCAGTGGGTGATCTCCGCCGAGGCTATCTGCGCCCATGAAATCGAGGCGGGCGGCGGAATCCGGAGAACACTCAGCCACCTGGAAGCCCATGCGAATTTCAAACCTTAGCCGGCTCTATATTCCACCACCTGTCGAAGCATACCGGGATTTATATACCGCAGCGCCGCTATTCGTGGAAGACTAGATTAACTCCGACAAGATCGATGTAGAAACCGTGTCGTAGTTGAAGAACGATGGTGATGGTTACTTTGGGATGATATATAACAATTAAAAAAGGAATGCTTTTGGATTAGGAAGAGGGAAACAGCGCAAGGCGGTTTGACCACCGCTATTTTGTCGGGGGTGATGATGCAGCAGTTCAATTACATTTCGTCAACTGAATATATATAAAAAAATATGGCACCGTTTACCGACATGAGGGTTTAGCCTGTAAAATTCATTTATTTTCTTCGGCGTGTGGACATCGTGTGCCGTTTGCACTGTGAAACTTTTTCTTACCTTTGAAGTGTTATTTGCATTCAATTTGTCTCACATTTCGTCTGGATCGTCGCTCGACGAAGGCGTAAAAAATCATTTAGAGATTGTATCTAACCTCTCTAATTTTAGAAGCATATGCACTATAATGATTTATAAGTCTTATAATTCAACGGTTTTATTCTTCTTTTATATATTATATAACTCATCAATCAATGAGTATCTATGAACATCTCTATTATCTATCGTCCGATCTCTTAAGATTTAAAGATTTAATTATAATATGTACTTAATCGGACGATAGATAATAAAAGTACTCATTAATTATATATATATATATATAGGGCGACGTTTTATGCGTGTCTGTGTGTGCTTGCCAATGTGACAGTGCCACTTCATCTCATCCATGTTGGAAGATCAGTGACCCGATTAGAAGGAGGGTTGAATAGTCTTTTTCATCACTTGATTGAATATGATCGTGCTTGTGTGCTTATCTACAATACTCGTTAATATCCACAGCGGAAATAATAGTAAAGTATAAACGAAATCAAAGACACAACACATACAAGAGACAACCGATATAACGTGGTTCGGAACCTTAGGGTTCCTATTCCACGGGGCGAGCTCAATGAGTTCTAGTGATGCACACACCACTACAAAATTCTTTCTCGACAACACGTCGGAGGTGGAGAAACCTCGTACAGGCAATTACAACAGTAATATACAAGATACAAGCGAATACAAAGACAATAAAAAATACAAGTAAAAAAAATACTTTACAACACTTGCTTATTGCTTGCTTTGGTTTGCTCTTAAAGGTTTGGAATACATCAGTAATTCTCCTTCAAAATCTCTCCAAAAATTGCTGAAAAATCCTCCAACTCGTGCTCCTTTTATAACCTGCATCAAGCTGATTTCACGCCTGACAGTCGACTGTCATAAGACCCCAGTGGACTGCCCCTGTAACCGTTGTCTCACAACGGCTTAATTCACTTTGGCATTCTAGCCAAAGGATACAACCGATCGCATCATTACCATCGATCATTGCTCAAGCTGTGGCCATGCTCGATCGGCTATCGAGTTTTTCTGTGCTCGCGACCATCAGTCGATTGCCCTCCATGGCAGTAGACTGCCAAGGCCACTTGGCCATAGTCGATCACCAGTAGATTGTTGATCAGTCGACTGTCCAATATGTTGGATCGAGAAACGTCACTAGAGGGGGGTGAATAGCGAGCATAAATCTTTTTGTTCGTTCGTTCGATACACGAGTAAACACAGTGAAAAAATAAAAAGATACGTTAATTTTTACTTGGTTCACAACCCAGCGGTTGCTACTCCAAGGCCCTAATGGTCCTAGACCTTGTACGGAGGACAAAACACTATAACATCTCCTCCTCATTGGAGTTAGGAGACAACGATCAAAAAACTGAAAGTACGAGGATGAGGCAGCAAGCCTACCTCACCTCGTTAGGAATAAAAGCAAAGAATACAATGACAAAATATGTTACTTGTTGCTGTTGCCGACGAAGAGGATTAGAACTTGTCGTCGTATCGGCGTTATGATGGTGTTGGAGCTTTGGCATTGTAGGAGCACTTGAGAATAATCTTGATGAATGAATGGGTTGAAATCCTCCCTTCCTTTTATAGAGTTTAGCCTCTGAATATGTCTCCTCATCTTTCGGAACAGATCATGAAGTTGTACCAGATTTTATCGCGCAGTGGTCGCGTCAAACCTTATCCATTTTGACCTAGCGCAAAGGTTGATTCGTCGCAATCAGTCGACTGATGCCTCCCATCAGTCGACTGATGAGCACCAGTCGACTTCCTAATGTCCAGCAGTCGACTGTCAGCCTGACCACTTCCCTGCAGTAAGAGATTAGCACGGAAAATAGTAAATGTGATGGTTTCTAACCGTCCGATCTCGACCTAGACCTTCCACAGGAAGTCTTAGTCGAATCGTCGCCTACGGTTGTCCCCGTACAGAGGACACGACCTTACAATCTCTCACTCACACGAGCTTACCTCAATACTTGTTAGTGAAAGCCCTAGAGCCAATCATATGATGATTGTTGTATGGACTTTATTGTATCATATTCCTATTTATTAAGGCATGGTTATTATATTTACTTGTATTGGTGCCAAATAACTAAATATAATAATGTCCTTGAGTAGTAGGTTCTTATCTATATCAATCGATTGGTTGAATCGATAATGAGATGATATAGAGAACACTACTCTTAATCATTCCTAGTCGAGTATTAACATTCAGGGACAATGTTAATGCATAGAGACTAGCATGTAGGTCAACAAGATGACTTGATCTCACAAGTCATGGATATGAGATATCAAGTTGACACATGGGTATGCATTGGAGAATGTATACTGAATGATCCGCCATGAGAAAGTATCATGGATCGTTATATGAGTGTCATATACTTTCTCATGTGGCTATTAGTATGACTATTAGTCCTTAGACTTGAAGTCACCATGGTTCCCTACATAAGGAGTTGCATACTTTGGCTTCGTCAAACGTCACCCGTAAATGGGTGGACTATAAAGGCGATTACTGGGTATGTAACGAATTATGCGGAGGGATGTGAGTGATGTAGATGGGATCTATCCCTCCTATATGACGGGGGTGACATCGATATTCTTGATAGAGTGAGACCACGAAGTGCATGGCCATGCCCAAATGAGTCAATATGAGATATTGAGCTCATTTGATTAGAGTGAGTCTACTTGGAGTTCAAGATTTAGATTGTACCGAGGATGACACGGTCTATGCCTCGATTGGTCAATCTAGATGTCAAGGATAGAGGGACATTGTCACATATTATGAGAGTCACAATTAGTAGTCACAAAGGTGATGTTGGAGCTCAACATTCTTGTAACTTGGGTAGCAATGATGTGTTGCTAGATACCGCTCATTGCTTATGTTCCTAAATCGGTTTAGGGACATTGCCAACGTTACAAGAACCTATAGGGTCACACACATAAGAGCAATTAGATGGAGATTAGGTTCATATGATGAACCATGAGGATTAAGTTCATGGGATGAACCAAATTGGATTAAGAGTAATCCAAATTAGACTAATTGAGTTAGACTTAAGTTGATTCAAGTGTTGAATGAGTCTAATTTAGATTTGATTCATCGAATCATTTTAAATTAATGAATATAGATTCATTAAATTAAAATTGACTTGAATCAAATGGTTGGATTTGATCAACCATAGGAGATAATAGGTCAAGTTTGACTTGACTTGAGAGGGAAGATGAATGGTCAATTTTGACTTGACCAATTGCCATGTCATGGTGACTTGGCATGGTCCCGGCCAATGATGATGCTCCACAACATCATGGACACATCAAGGGGTTCCACCTCATGAGGGAGACCAAGAGCCATTGGCTCTTGGAGTTACATGCATGCATGTAACCCCCTTATAGTGGGTTATGGATGATGTGAAGTTAAGTTGTGTAACTTCATCTTCTTCCTCCTCTCTTCCCTCAAGCTCTCTCTTCCTCATCTAGCCATGAACGTCCAAGGGGTGCTAGCACACTCTAGGATGCTTTTCTCCACCTATTGCTTGTGTGGATACCGATAGAGGAGTGTACACTTGACACTCTCGAGTTCCAAACCTTTTGACGAGCCGGGATAAGCGAAGGCGTGCGCCGCTACGAGGGTAACACTCTCACCTTCTAGATCTAAGGTAGATCTAGGGTTTTTATATAAACACATACATGTTTTTTAATACATCTTGCGGATCCGTGGCGGGGCTTCAGGTTTCCATTCATAGCGGTTTTGCGGCTCGGAAAAACCCAACAGTGGTATCAGAGCCACGTGCGAAGCATGTATGTGTTTCGTTTTTGTAATTTTTATATTAGATATAAAAATTACAGATTTATATGTTTTTGTAAATTTTCTTATTTTATAGAATTTTTGGGTATTTTTCTCGTAGAGTCGAAGCAACGAGTGTTGGGACACTCGTAGGCTTCAACCGTCGAGAAAAACTCTCCGAATCGGCGAGTTCTCGCTTTAGGTTTTGGGACAGCGACTTAAGTCGCTGTAAGATCATTGTAGGGACACTCGCGAAGTTTATTTTTGCGGTAGGCGCTGCCCTATCCCGAAGGGCCATGTCCCCGATCGCGCGAAGCGCTTAGCGGGACCGTTACGGAGAGTTGACTCATAAATTCGAAATAAATTAGGAAAAATTATAGAAATTCCTGTAAAAAATACATAATTTAGAATTATGTATAATTCTGTGATTGTCATGGCCCAATAACCCAATTGGATTGGATTAAGTGTGTTGTAATTCATAATACGGCCTGCGTGCCGTTTTGTGGTTGTGCGTGTTGTAAAGTGTTTGCGACCTGCGCGTCGCACCTATTCTTTTAATATTCTAGTTGTAATTAGTTTTTAGACTCGAATGTAACTCGAGTTTCATATTTGTAATGTACAAAATGGAGCGATGGAAAGTCCACTCGAAGACGAGATTACGAGAAGGGTGACGACGACACATGGCGGTCAAAGGAAGCGCTTGGAGAAGCCGCTAGCCTTAGGTTGACCGTCCGATCTTCTCATTGGCTTGAGAAGATCGTAGTAGGGCCATGACTATATCACATTTAATGATATATATATATATATGTTGATATATATATATGTATATTTAATTGATTTTGCTTGTATGTATGTGATGCATGCTAGTAGAAAAAATGTTTGTATGTATATGATGCATGCTAGGTTAATTTTCTTGTATGTATATGATGCATGCTAGAATAATTAATGTATGTATATGATGCATGCTAATATAGGATAATAAAGGCCTAAATGCGTATAAGATACACATTACGATTAGATTAGATCATAATCGAATCAACTCGAAAATGCCTACCAAGCCTTGATACCCATCACTACCTCGATCATTTGTTGTTGTTGAATCTGCCAAAGCAGAGCAACGCATATTATCTTGGTAGGGTGCGGAGGGACAATTTTGGTCCCGCCTATCACGACTCGGGTTAGAGTAAGCTCAATTAGATTGAGCAAAACTAGTTAACTCAATTGGATCGAGTAGAACTATAGGCATATTCCAATCGTTGGAAAGATATGTTAAGATCGCATTTACACTAAATCTTGGGCGATTTAGCCAAAGCTAACTCAAGGTCTTTTGTAAATGTGGGTCTTAATCCTATAAACAAGAGTTGCATAGAGATGTAATCGGTAATGTGTTACCCACCGATCGTACTAAGTCTTGGGCGATTTAGCCAAAGCTAACTCAAGGCTTAGTATGATGTGGATCTTGTCCCGCAAGAATTATAGTTAGTTTGTATGAATCTAGTAAAAGTGGTTTGACCATATCCATAACTCGATTCTACAAAATTCCTATAATTTAGTGGGAGCATCATTTGATTAAAGGCCTAATTAAATGATAAAAGGAATATGATATTAATTCTCTGCATTGTATGTTGTAGATAACTATGTCGACAAACACGAACACTCTCTCTCTGCGATCTGTCCTTGAGAAGGACAAGCTCAATGGAGCAAATTTCCTGGACTGGTACAGGAACCTGAGAATTGTTCTCACCCAAGAAAGGAAGTTGTACGTCCTGGAGCAGCCCATTCCGGAGGCACCTCCTGCCAATGCCTCGTGAGCTGACAAAGATGCTTACAAGAAGCATCAAGATGATGCATTAGATGTGTCATGTCTAATGCTCGCGACCATGAACTCTGAGCTTCAGAAGCAACACGAGTTCATGAATGCTTATGATATGGTTGGACATCTTCGTCAACTATATCAAGGACAAGCTAGGCATGAGAGATATGAAGTCTCTAAGGCATTATTTGGGTCCAAAATGCAAGAAGGGACTCCCGTAGGTACATATGTACTCAAGATGATTGGGTACGTAGAAAACCTACAAAGGCTGGGATTCCCACTTGGCCAAGAGCTGGCCACTGACCTAATCTTGCAATCTTTGCCACAAGCCTTCAATCAATTTGTCATGAATTATAACATGAATGAAATTGATAAGCCATTGCCTGAAATGCTCAGCATGTTGAGAACTGCTGAGCTTAACCTTAAGAAGGGTAAATCTGACACCATTTTGATGGTGCAGAAGAAGAAAGGCAAGGGAAAGCCTAAAGGTAAGGGAAAGTCCCAAGCCAAGGGCAAAGGCAAAGAACTTAAACCCAAAGGAGGGGTAGCCAAGGAAGGGGCTTGCTTCCACTGCAAGGAAGCAGGACACTGGAAGCGTAACTGCAAGGCATACCTGGAAGATCTTAAGAAGAAGAGAAGTGAGACTTCTACTTCAGGTATAAATGTTATAGAAGTCAATCTATCTATTTCTTCATCATGGGTATTAGATCTGGGATGTGCATCTCACATTTGTACCAATGTGCGATGAGAAATAGCAAGGCATTGACAAAGGCGAGGTGGACCTCTGAGTAGGCAATGGAGCAAGGTTCTTGTATTCTTTGTAGGAACTTATGATCTATCTACGCCCTCTGGGCTTGTACTAGAATTAGAAGAATGTTGTTATGTACTGCTTAACTAAGAACATCATTTCAGTTTCTTGTTTGGACAAGAAAGGTTTTTCATTTATAATAAAGAACAAATGTTGTTCAATTTATTTAAATGATATGTTCTATTGTAGTGCACCTCTAATGAACGGACTCTACTTTCTAGACTTAGAGAGCCCTATCTATAACATAAGTACAAAGAGGTTCAAATCAAATGAGTTGAACCAAACCTATCTCTGGCATTGTCGCTTAGGTCACATAAATGAGAGTCGCTTATCTCAGCTCCATAAGGATGGGCTGCTAGACTCATTTGATTTTGAATCATATGAGACATGCGAGTCTTGCCTTTTAGGCAAGATGACCAAGACTCCCTTTAGTGGAAATAGCGAAAGAGCAACAGAATTGTTAGGACTTATACATAGTGATGTATGTGGTCCTTTCAATGTTGCTGCTAGAGGTGGTTACAGGTACTTCATTACATTTACTGATGACTTCAGTAGATATGGTTATGTGTATCTTATGACACATAAATCTGAATCCTTTGAAAAGTTCAAAGAATTCAAGAATGAAGTACAAAACCAGCTTGGCAAGAGTATTAAGATACTTCGATCAGATCGAGGTGGTGAATACCTTAGCAATGAGTTTCGTGACTATCTAGCTGAGTGTGGGATTCTATCCCAACTCACTCCTCCTGGAACACCACAGTGGAATGGTGTATCCGAAAGGAGGAATCGTACCCTATTGGATATGGTACGATCTATGATGAGTCACACAGATCTTCCTATATCCTTTTGGGGATATGCTCTGGACACAATGACCTTTACCCTTAACCGTGTACCATCCAAGGTACATGTAAAGATACCATATACGATATGGACAGGAAAAATCCCAAGATGTCTTTTATGAGGATTTGGGGTTGTGAGGCTTACGTTCGACGTCAAGTCTCGGACAAGCGGGACCCAAATCCGATAGGTGCTATTTTGTTGGATATCCCAAGGATACAAAGGGATATTACTTCTACATTCGATCGGCCTGAAAGTGTTTGTGGCAAAGGCGGGGTTTTTCTAGAAAGGGATTTTGTTTCTAGAAAAACTGGTGGGAATCTACCTTCGATCTTGAAGAAATTCAAGATAAGGAACATAGCACTTGAGGCCTTGATGGAGGTTGAGCAGAACCACAAAGTGTTGTGGGTGATGAGGTTGTTGCACAAGAGTTGTGGAACAACCACATTCAAAGACCTACCTCTTCGCGGTGCGATAGAATGCGTCGTCGACTGAGAGATACTCATTTCTCTTGTCGACCATGATGACGTTATGCTCATTGAGAATGAGCCTACCTCTATCGAAGGCTGTGATGAGCCCAGACGAGAAATGGCTAGACACCATGAGATCGAGATGGAATCCATGTACACTAACCAAGTATGGACTTTGGTTGATCCACGAAGATTCAAACCCATTGGGTGTAAGTGGGTCTTTAGGAGAAAGGACATGGATGGACTTACGCATACCTATAAGGGCGATTGGTGGCTAAAGGTTTCAAGCAAATTCATGGAATTGACTATGATGAAACCTTTTCTCCGATGGATGTTTAAGTCCATTCGGATCTTGCTTGCTATTGCATACCACGATTATGAGATCTGGCGGATGGATGTCAAAACCGCGTTTCGAATGAAACTTACTCGAGGATGTGTACATGACACAACGAGGTTTTGTAGATCCACGACATCTTTGGGAAGGTATCTGTGCAAAGGTCCATTTATGGGCTAAAGCAAGCTTCTCGAGTTGGAATCTTGATTCGATGATGCGATCAAGCAGTTTGGTTTCATCAAGAATGAAGATGAACCTGTGTCTACAAGAGGGTTAATGGGAACATTGTGTTCCTTGTATTGTATGTGGATGACATACTACTCATTGGGAATGACATCCCTTAGCTCTGATCTGTGAAGACTTGGCTGAGGGACGTGCTTCTCAATGAAGGACTTAGGTGAAGCGACATGTATTCTAGGCATCAAGATCTATAGAGATAGATCTAAGAGATTGCTTGGCCTAAGTCGAGTACATACATTGACACAGTATTACTTGGTTTGCCATGCGGAATTCCAAGAAAGGACTTGGATGTCACATGGTGTGAGTCTTTTCGAAGACTCAAAGTCCCTCTTCTAGAGAGGAGAGAGACGCATGGATAAGATCCCTTACGCATGTATAGGATCTATCATATGCGCCATGTTGTGTACTCATCACGATGTCTCGTATGCTTTGAGCATGACGTAGATACCGATCGGATCTAGGTGGCGTCCTTTGGATAGCGATCAAGAATATTCTTAAGTACTTGAGAATGACTAAAGAATATTTCTTGATATTTGGGCGATGAGAGCTAGGTGTAAAGGGTTCTGATGCGATTCGGCTTCGGCCGGGATGATTACAGATCGCGATCGAGTTCGTGTTTTGCTTGAATGGTGGCGCTGTGGTGGAAGAGTTGAGCGGGACACGATTCTTGATTCTGCGAGGCGAGTATATCATTTGCATCGAGGCGTGAAAGGAAGCGATTTGGATCCATGAGTTCATTCTTGAGCTTGGGGTGGTTCCTAGCATTGCGGATCCTATAGAGCTCTATTGTGACAACAATGGGGGCGATTACCTGAAACTAAGGAACCTCGCTCGCACCAGGACCAAACACATACTCTGGCGCTTCCATCTCATTCGAGAGATCATCGATAGAGGAGATGTGAAGATTTGCGAGTACCCGAGGCTAACATCGCGGATCCCTTGACGAGGCTTTGCGCGAAAAGCATGATGGTCACACTAGGTCCTTGGGTATTAGATACTACGGTGATTGGCACTAGTGCTAGTGGGAGATTGTTAGTGAAAGCCCTAGAGCCAATCATATGATGATTGTTGTATGGACTTTATTGTATCATATTCCTATTTATTAAGGCATGGTTATTATATTTACTTGTATTGGTGCCAAATAACTAAATATAATAATGTCCTTGAGTAGTAGGTTCTTATCTATATCAATCGATTGGTTGAATCGATAATGAGATGATATAGAGAACACTACTCTTAATCATTCCTAGTCGAGTATTAACATTCGGGGACAATGTTAATGCATAGAGACTAGCATGTAGGTCAACACGATGACTTGATCTCACAAGTCATGGATATGAGATATCAAGTTGACACATGGGTATGCATTGGAGAATGTATCTTGAATGACCCATGAGAAAGTATCATGGATCGTTATATGAGTGTCATATACTTTCTCATGTGGCTATTAGTATGACTATTAGTCCTTAGACCAAAAGACACCATGGTTCCCTACATAAGGAGTTGAAAACTTTGGCTTCGTCAAAAGTCACCCGTAAATGGGTCGACTATAAAGGCGATTACTGGGTATGTAACAATTATGCGGAGGATGTGAGTGATGTAGATGGGATCTATCCCTCCTATATGGGGTGACATCGATATTCTTGATAGAGTGAGACCACGAAGTGCATGGCCATGCCCAAATGAGTCAATATGAGATATTGAGCTCATTTGATTAGAGTGAGTCTACTTGGAGTTCAAGATTTAGATTGTCAGAGGATGACACGGTCTATGCCTCGATTGGTCAATCTAGATGTCAAGGATAGAGGACATTGTCACATATTGTGAGAGTCACAATTAGTAGTCACAAAGGTGATGTTGGAGCTCAACATTCTTGTAACTTGGGTAAATGATGTGTTGCTAGATACCGCTCATTGCTTATGTTCCTAAATCGGTTTAGGGACATTGCCAACGTTACAAGAACCTATAGGGTCACACACATAAGAGCAATTAGATGGAGATTAGGTTCATATGATGAACCATGAGGATTAAGTTCATGGGATGAACCAAATTGGATTAAGAGTAATCCAAATTAGACTAATTGAGTTAGACTTAAGTTGATTCAAGTGTTGAATGAGTCTAATTTAGATTTGATTCATCGAATCATTTTAAATTAATGAATAGAGATTCATTAAATTAAAATTGACTTGAATCAAATGGTTGGATTTGATCAACCATAGGAGATAATAGGTCAAGTTTGACTTGACTTGAGAGGGAAGATGAATGGTCAATTTTGACTTGACCAATTGCCATGTCATGGTGACTTGGCATGGGGCCGGCCAATGATGATGCTCCACATCATCATGGACATATCATGGGGTGCCACCTCATGAGGGAGACCAAGAGCCATTGGCTCTTGGAGTTACATGCATGCATGTAACCCCCTTATAGTGGGTTATGGATGATGTGAAGTTAAGTTGTGTAACTTCATCTTCTTCCTCCTCTCTTCCCTCAAGCTCTCTCTTCCTCATCTAGCCATGAACGTCCAAGGGGTGCTAGCACACTCTAGGATGCTTTTCTCCACCTATTGCTTGTGTGGATACCGATAGAGGAGTGTACACTTGACACTCTCGAGTTCCGGCAAACCTTTTGGACGAGCGGGATAAGCGAAGGGCGTCGCTACGAGGGTAACACTCTCACCTTCTAGATCTAAGGTAGATCTAGGGTTTTTATATAAACACATACATGTTTTGTTTTAATACATCTTCGCACGGATCCGTGGCCGGGGCTTCCGAGGTTTCCGCAACGCAAAAAGCGGTTTTTGCGGCTCGGAAAAACCCAACAATACTTACTTTGTAGCTCTCGCTTCCGGCCTTCCACTCGATTCCTTCGGCTCCCTCCGAAGTCACTCAAGTGTCGCCCGACCATCGCGGCTTCCTCCGGGTGTCACTAGCCTTCAGCTCCAGCTTTAGTACTTTTCTGCACACTTGATTTAGCTCGTGAGATAACGATGTAAACTTAACTTTGTGCCTTTACCATAATCAAAACACAAGTTCGATTATCTGGTGCCCCTGCACCAATAATCTCCCCTTTTTTGATCTATGACAAACCAACACAAAGTTAAGGAAAATTAAAGCATAAAATAAGTATAGTAAATGATGAATGTCATTTCCAAAAACTCCCCCTCAACCAAAACTCCCCTTAAACCTTAGGTGAGTTTTGAAAGAGATACTTTAGTTTTCAAAATCAAATTTTGTGTTACTCTCCCTTAACTTTCGCTCTTCTCCCCCTTTTACCATAAATCAAAAAAAATATTGGGGTTTTTGTATAAAATAGGAGTTTAAAAATAATATCGTATATGCATGCATCTAGATAAATCAAATATGAGTCTAAGCATACGTCTAGCAATAATTAGATAGATTGGTTCGAGGTGTGTCCCTCTGCACCAATAATCTAAAGGTTTGTAATATAACTCTTATGATTAGTTTTCTCTCCCCCCTTAGTCAAGTATATGAAGTATAAGAGATGTAGGGGGCGCTAAACTTTGGCCTAAAGGATTGTAAATAGTCATTAAGTATAATAATTGAGAAAATAAGTAGTATTTTGAAAAGATTATTTTAAGTATATTTCAATTATCCTTAACATCTCACCCATTTTATGTGTCTCAAAATTTGTTCACCTTATATGTTTTGTGAGATGATTTTAAATTGATTAAAGATAGTCAATCTTGGGTTAGATTCGGATTTAACCTTTAGATCGTTAAGTAACTTTTCGAGAAACTGACTTCCAGGTCATGGCGAGGCACAGGGGTCTTCTTTGATTGGAACAACGACCACTTCCTTAGACAAAGCCAAATTCAAGAAAATATCACTTAAGTCACTTAGGGTTACTTCTTGGTCTAACTAGTTTAGAATACGACGAGGTAGCTTCAACTAGTTCCACTCGGTCAAGTGCACCAAGCTAGATACACCTTATATAGTTCGAAAACATGAGACTTTGTTTCCCTAACGTACTATCATCTCGCCGTGTCCTGATACTATGTTGTCAAGAGTTGACTAACTATTTTCCCTCTCTAGCCGTTCTAAAAATTAAAATAAAATATGCAATGGTTTTGTTAAGTAAGCGGGTATACTATTTTAGTGTTAGCTCTCCCTGGACCATTGAACCAATATGGTCTATTCAAATAATGAACTTGATCCTGGAGAATCCAAAACTTATTAGTCCTTATATGTGAGTTCAATAAAACCTTTGAGATCCATGCTTGGACTCTTTGATGACTACGATTTACGATAGACATATATTATTTATTCGTAGTCTTTGGACTAAACCCAAGTCCGACTTTGTTGTACACGACTCTTTGGGTTCCAAGTAGTCGGTTAAGATTCTTAGATCCCAACGTGAACCTTTCCAACCTAGCCTCGACCTCTTGAACTCAATCTTTCAAGAGAGAATTCTCCTCCTCAAGTTTTTCAATTTGGGGTGAGTTTTCCTCTTGAACTTGACTAGTTGAAGAGGTTAGAGTAGCATCTTGCTCGAGAGTTTCAACCTCCTCAAGTAACGACTCAACCCTAGACTCGGACATAGTTAATTTCCTAGTAAGCATTTTAATTGTAAGGTAAAGTGTACTAATTAAAGATCGGCTAACCTTGACTTTCCCTTTTAGTCCGGCTTTAAGTTTCCTCTCGAAGTAATCTTCGGGGTCAGAGTCGGAGTTGTAGTTGGACTCGGCTTCGGATTCTGACTTGGACTCCTCTGGTCTTGCCATGTAAGATATGTCTTCTTTGTTGTCCAAGTTGCATGGAACACATTCTTTTGATTTGATTTGAATTGTGCCCTTTTTTGGTTCTTTAGTAGCCTCCTTTCCCTCCGAACGATCTTCCGCACTACGTTCACTATTACCTCCACCTCTTCGGATTCGGACTCTGATTTGTCTTCGAGTTCGAGTCCATCTTCTTGCCTGGTAGGTGTCTTGTTTCTTTGTCCTGCAAGTAGAGCAATACCTCTCTCGGCCCGGACCACGTTAGTCTGCTCATGAAGTTCAAACTCGAAAAATAATTCATCTAACCTAAGCTTTGAACGGTCCTTAGAGACCTTGTAGGCATCGACCATGGATGCCCACAAGGTAGTACTAGGAAATGAATTAAGAACGGACCTTAGAAGGTCACGATTTTCGACTTTGTGTTTGATGGTGTGCAGGCCATTGACCATGTCCTGGACGCGGGTGTATAGTTGCATCGTCGTCTCATGTTCCTGCATCTTAAGGTTATAAAACTTATTGAAAAGAAGGTCACGCTTACATACCTTAGCATCGGACGTTCCTTCGTGTAGCTCAATTAATTTGTTCCACAGATCCTTGGCGCTAATAAATGGTCCGATGCGGTTGAGTTCCTCCTTGGAAAAGCCGCATTGCAATATTTGGGTTGCTCTTGCATTGACTTTGATTTGCCTCTTGGTTGCATTTGTCCACTTGTTAAAGTCCAAGGGCTCCCCTTGATCATTGGTGGGTAGAGGAAAGTCAGTTTGGATTATTATCCAAGTCTCGACTTGTGTTTCAAGAAACACTTCATCCGACCTTTCCAATAACGGAAATCATTTCCGTTAAAGAACAGAGGTCGGGTGGTGCATTACCTCTCAATGTGAGTCATTAAGTATCTTGCAAAACACGAATAAAAATCAAAAGGAATTCCAAGACTTGGTCTTGGATTAGTAGTGCAGAAAATAATAGGAAATGAATAGAAATAAATGAGAAGAATAAGAAACTAACAAAAACTAACAACTTACGACCTTCGATGTCCCTAAAAGGGTACTAAACGTTGGTTTTTGGGGCTGGAAACAGCTTGTTATGAGGGTAAACTTTCATAAGAAATGTAGATCTCTCAGAGAGCTTCGATTTGGTAGGTAGATCATTTTGTGAGTCCACTTGTGCGAAAAGTTATGGCTGTTTTATCGTCGACTACTCCAAAAGAGAATACTTGCAAACACACAACCAAAAGAAGTGTACCAAGACTTCGTCTTGGATTAGTAGTGCGGGAGAAAAAAAACTAAAAAAAAAACACGACTCAAAAAATACAAAAAGAAAACCAAAAAGTGCTAGATTGATGGTTTCACCAAATTTTAGTGCTCCCGCTCTGATACCAATTGTTGGATCGAGAAGCGTCACTAGAAGGGGGGGGTGAATAGCAAGCGTAAATCTTTTTGTTCGTTCGTTCGATACACGAGTAAGCGTTGCGGAAAAATAAAATGACACATTTATTTTTACTTGGTTCACAACTCAGCGGTTGCTATTCCAAGGCCCTAATGGTCCTAGATCGCGTACGAAGGGCAAAACACTATAACGTCTCCTCCTCGTTGGAGGTAGGAGACAACGATCACAAAACTGAAAGTACGAGGATAAGGCAATAAGCCTACCTCACCTCGTTACGAATAAAAGCAAATAATACAATAACAAAATATGTTACTTGTTGCTGCTGCCAATGAAGAGGATTAGAACTTGTCGTCACGTCGACGTTATGACAGTGTTAGAGCTTTGGCATTATAGGAGCACTTGAGAATAATCTTGATGAATGAATGGGTTGGAATCCTCCCCTCCTTTTATAGAGTTTAGCCTCTGAATATGTCTCCTCATCTTTCGGAACAGATCACAAAGTTATACCAAATTTTATCGCAAAGTGGTCACGTCAAACCTTATCCATTTTGACCTAGCACAAAGGTTGATTAAATGCCATCACCGATCGATACCTCCCATCGATCGGCCCAATGTCAGCAAGCGATGACCACTTCCCTGCAGTAAGAGGTTAGCATGGAAAATGATAAATGCGATGGTTTCTAACTATCCGATCTCGACCGAGACCTTCCACAGGAAGTCTTAGTCGGATCACTGCCTACGGTCGTCCCCGTACAGAGGACACGATCTTACCATCTCTGATTCACACGAGCTTATCTCGATACTTACTTTTTAGCTCTCGCTTCCGACCTTCCACTCGATTCCTTCGGCTCCCTCCGAAGTCACTCAAGTGTCGCTCGACCACCGTGGCTTCCTCCAGGTGTCGCTAGCCTTCAGCTTCAGCTTTAGTACTTTTCTGCACACTCGATTTAGCTCGTGAGATAACGATGTAAACTTAACTTTGTGTCTTTGCCATAATCAAAACACAGGTTCGATTATCTGGTGCCCCTGCACCAACACAATACCCTAGTTGACTGATAAACCTCAACAATGAGGTTTAACCCAAGCATGATGTCCTTATACTTGCTAGACCACCCTTAGCCTAGACCTAAGCCTTCTAGCTACCTCCACTAGCCTCGCGCCTATCGGATCCCTCCAAGTTATCCATGACTTATTCATCCATATGCTAGCCTCTAGGTGCTTCCTTCGGCTATTGTCATGCTAACCGGGTCTACACCGCCAAGGCACATCCTTGGACTTCCTAAATGCCAATCCCCATGGTTGGACTTCCCTTGTCAACTCCATGTTGGACTTCCCATGCCAAGGCTACACACTTGGACTTCCCTTGCCAATTCCATTTTGGACTTTCCAAATGCCAAGACCCATGCTTGGACTTTCACCGCCAAGGCTACACACTTGGACTTCCCTTGCCAACTCCATGTTGGACTTTCCAAATGCCAAGACCCAAGCTTGGACTTTCACTGCCAAAGCTATACACTTGGACTTCCCATGACAATCCCATGTTGTCATATGTTTTGTCAAACATTAAAATACTGCTCAAGTCAAATTCGAGTTGATTGCACCAACAATCTCCCCCTTTTTGATGTTTGACAAAAATCACAAAACCTTTGAGTTAGGCCACCTAACTCAAATCTCCCAATTATCCCAAATTGGTAAATCTTACCAATTGTCCCAAATTGGTCTCACAATCTCTCCCTTTTTGACATACATAAAAAAGACTCTTCCCAAGAGTGTCAATATCTCATATCCCAATGAGATCTTACAATCTCCCCCTTGGTGCAAAAACATCTAGGATGCCTTCACACTTCCTAGTAATAACTCCCATATCACTATATGAGAGGAAATCCTCGTTCTCCCTCTCATGAGAAAAAATACATTCATCATTTCATGATTGATAATCTTTCCCTAAAGGCTTTTCTCTCCCTTGACCATTATACCAACAATGTCCTTGGAGAGTCCCTAAGTCTATATGAATACTAACCAATCAAAATTAAGAGCAAAGATTCAACATTTAATTATACATGGGACTTCATCCATGTCATTGTCCTTAAATCAATTTTAATTAATGCATGAATAATGATTATGACATAAATGATAACATAATTAAGACATGTGCCAATAATCATGATGTCATGACATATAACATAAACCTAAGCATAACATGACATTAAAAATTAACCCAAAGCATGATCATAACATTTTATATGATAAAAATGAATATGATGTCATGACTTGACATGACAATGACAAACAAGGTATGGAAAATAAGAGGTAAAGGTATAAAAATACTTAAATTTTAGTGTTAATTGTCATTTGTTATAATTAAATTCAATTTTACCATATTACCATTTATCTCCCAAATGTGCCAAAAATTTAAAATGGCACACCATAACCTCTAAGACCTAAATTGTGCCAATTAGATCAATTTTTTAAACTTCTCAAATTTATTTACACATGTTAAAGTATCAGCTCTATCATGGTTAGGTTAACTACCTATCCACTTAGGGTTGACACACCCTAATCCATCTAGCGTGAATCGATCATGCTCCTAGGAACCCAATACCTATTGGAGCTCCTTGGGTTTACAAGGTATTCACTAGGGATAACTTCTCTAGATACCCTCCTAATGACCTTTCTAGGCTTAGAAGCCTTGGTCATTGCAGTCTTGTCAAGGTTAATCTTAGTGATTGTCTCCCTAGTAACCTTCTTAGTGGTCTTCCTAGGTTTTATAGAACCCTTGGCCACTAGACACATACCATGGTTAGCCTTAGAGATGACCTCCCTAGTAACCTTGACTTTCCTAGACCTAGAAATGGTTCCATAATCGAATGGAACATCGTGATAGGTCTTCTTGGGGTTAGGTTTGTGACCAAAATATTTCTTGCCCCTAGACGGTTTTTGTCTCCTAGGACCTAGATTTTGATCATTTGACCTCTTATATGAGTTTGTCATTTTTGCTAGGTTTTTTTTTTTCCAAATTTTCAAGCCTTGATCTCAAGGCTTGGTTTTCTAATTCTAATTTTTCCAATTTTGATTTTTCATTGACCTTTTGGGAAATATTTTTCTTCTTAGGCTTATGCCTACCCTTCTTAGGGTTAATGCCTAAGTTTTCTTCTATCCTCCTAATACTTTCCCTAGGTAAGATTGTTTTAGAGTTATTGGTTGTAGTCTTATCCTTAGACCTAAAACTATAACTCTTAGAACCTAAACAAAGGTATTTTTTTTTTAGCATTTTTTTCATGAATAATAGCAAGATTTCTAAAAACATGCTTTTTAACATAGGAACTTGAAGGTGCATTATTTAAATTTACCTTAGGGTTAGTTTTAGAAGCTCCCCCTACATATGATGCTCCTTCCTTGACCTTGGTGGCTTGTCTTCCCTTAGGGCATTAGCTCCTATTGTGTCCCCATTGATTGCACTTGAAATACACAATGTTCCCTTTGTTCTTCCTAGCGAGGACTCCAACATCCTTTGACTTGTCTTTGACTTTCGATGCCGGCATTTTCTCCTTGGCCAATTTTGGGCACTTGATCTTGTAATGCCCTTTCTCTCTACACTCAAAGCAAATGATGTGATCCTTATTTTTATGAATTGCATTTGAGTTACCTTCCTTGGATGGGGACTATTGTTCTTCATTTCTCCTAGATGTGGAAGCTTCTTCTTGTTCTTGCTCCAAAATGGAAAATCTCTCCTCCCCCTCAATCCTAGAGGTGGAGGTTTCCTCCACTTCTTCTACATCCTCAGATGTTGATGGTAATTCTTCTTCAACATCCTTCTCTATCTATGTCAGTTCAGGATTTTCGTGGAATTTGACCAACTTATCTGACACTACTGTGACCTGATTTGGAGGATAGATATCAAAATAGAGACCGTTGGAAGGGGGAAGGTCGTGCATGATCTGTTACTTAAACCGACTACACCTAATTAAAGGAAGTAGACCGAGGGGATAGGGTAACAACGTGAAGTAGGATAGAAAAGTCTGAGGGCTAAAAGGAAACCAGATGGATAACTCAAGATGCGAGTCAGGGGGCGACTTGGGGAAGTGAGTCGGGAAGTGACTCGGGGAGTTAGGGGAATTGCGAAGGAATGAGCCTCATGGCCGGAAAGGAGGGACGAGTCATTTAAGGGAGATGGCTGGAGAAAAATAAAGACCTTCAAGGAGAAAAGAGTAGGTAAAGATGAGGGGTAGAATGTTTTTGAGTACATTAACTTATAAGAGTTTGTGATACGATATAACAAACTAGGACCCCACATAATATTCCCACGGGTCTCCATTTCTTATTCTCTTAATAGAATTATTCCTGAGGTGGAAGAGGGCTTGCTAGGTGGACGATGATGGGGATGGTTTGTTACATCACAATGGGATGCCGAGAGCGAGGATAAAAGGCAAAGAAGGAGGAAGAAGGGGGATCTTGGCCAATTCAATTCCGAGAAGGAGACATTTATAGTTAAGGTGTATTCATCATTTAACATTATACACTATAAAACTTGTACGAGGTTTTCTCCACCTCCCGGAAGTACTTTCGAGAAGGAGACGTTTTATAGTTAAGGTGTTTAATACTGTAGCTCTCTCTAGAGATCACCCCGTGGAGTAGGAATTAGAATTCCAAACCACGTTAAATGTCGTGTTACCGCTCATTGTGATGTGCATTCCTTTCATCGTCATCCATCACTCTTTACTATTGCGGTCGGAGAGAACCCTAAGCCTCCTTGACGTCAATGTATCCTTCGCAAGGAGGTGAAAAATTCGTACTTCCGCATCAGTTTGTGCCGTCTGTGGGAAACTACTATTGAGCAAAGTGTTGAGATGCCTTTGCCAGAGATCCCTCTTCCAGCAGTCCCTTCCGCCGAAGAGAGCCCCATAACTCTATTGCCATCACAGCTGAAGGCTATGGTAGACGCAATAGTCTCTAAAGCTCTAGTTAGAGAAAGGAAAAAGATGGGATATCTTCATCCCCATTCGGCTGAACCTTCTCAAAGGGAGCAGCAGCAAGAAGGACCTCCCCATGTTTATACACCGACTCCATTGGACATCGAAGGATTGCCTGGCGAGATGCCAACGGGAAGGACATATCGTTATTCGGTCCCAGCCACACAAATGAGACATGAAGATCACGGAGAAAGCTAGTCTACCAGGGCACTAGAACCCTACGAGTCGTGTCCATTCACTGAAGAGATAATGTTGGAGCAACCACCTCCACATTTTTGAGCTCCTCAGGTGGGGATGTAAAATGGCAGTTTAGATCCCGAGGAGCATTTATCTCAATTCGAGGGAGCCGCTTCCCTTCATTGCTATTCAGACACCCTTAAATGTAGAGCTTTCCGTATCACCCTGGCAGCCTCTGCTCAAAGATGGTTTGGGTCTCTACCCCTCGGTTCTATTACATGTTTTGACAATTTCAAGGCAGTGTTTCTACAGCAATTCGCTAGCTACAAAGCTTATAAGCATGACGCTTCCATCTTGCTGCACCTAAAGCAAGAGTCCTTAGTGTCTTTGAGGAGTTATATTCATCGCTTCACTGCCACCGCCAGGGAAATCCCCTCTGCAGGACTAGATATTTTGAAGGTTGCCATCCCTCAGGGGCTGAGGGAAGGACCCTTCCTCATCTCTTTATTGAGAAAGCCGGCTGCTAGCTATGAAGAGTTGTTGAATCGTGCTGAGGAATACATCAATGAACAAGAAGAATTGAGGGTAAGAAGGGCAAAAAATACTCCATCCTCTGCTTCAGTAGAGAGGAACCCTACCCCTGCTCAACAAGGGCCTTCTAGATGTGAATATGTTGGACCTTTTTTACCTGCAGTGCCTCGGCCATAAATGTTGATGCCAGGAGTTCGTCCTACCCCCTTCCTTACATATTATGGCCACAGAAGCTTTGCCTCCCTCGTGAACTTGGAAAGAGCGAGAAATGGAGGCATACGACCAACAAGGTATCCTACAGCGTTCGACAGGATACAGGGAGATTCCCTGTAATCCTCCCACTCCTTTTTTCTGCCAATACTACACAGAGTACGGGCATACTAGTGATCTCTATTTCAAGTTGCAAGTGGAGTTGGAGCGCATCATAGCTGAATACCCTCACTTGCAGCCCCAAATGAGGAATTGAGTGGGACGAGGCCGCAACCGAATATTGTCCACCCCGAACCTTACAATAGAAGCCCTCAGGCTCTCCTCCCACCAGAGCCTCAACTGTTACACCAAGAAGGTCCTTCATAGGAAGGGTCAGCTAATGAAGGCACATTGGCAGCCTTGGGTGATGTCCCCACTCTGGGAGTCATCCATATTATTATCGGAGGACCCACTGATGGGGATTCCAACAGAGCCAGGAAATCCTATGCAAGTCGAATGGAAAGCTTGGATATTGGAGCAGATCAAGCCATGCACAATGAACTGTTGATATCTTTTGGGCTTGAAGATCTACAGGGTGTCCTCCTACCTTACACAGACGCTTTGGTAATTAGGGTTTTATTAGCAAATTATGAAGTAGCCGAGTCCTTGTGGGCTCGGGGAGTTCTATTAACATCCTCTTCCAGGAGGTGTTTGGGCATATGTAACTAGGAAACGCGCCATTAGAAGATGTGGCAATGCCTCCTTTTGGGTTTGCCGGACACATGGTGCATCCTATAGGCCAAATTTCGTTACCTCTCACCTTGGGTACCAAGCCCAATCAGAAAACCAATATAATTCCTTTTTCTTGTGGTGGATGCTCCTTCCACCTATAATGATATTCTAGGTCATCCCTTTTTGTCAATTTTTTAGGCGGTGGCCTCCCCTTATCATCAGAAGGTTTAGTTCCCGGTAGGGCAGCTTGTCGAAGGAAACTCGAGGAGAGCAAGGAGAAGCTCGGAGTTGTTATATCCAAATGATAAGGGATGATCAGAAGAAAGCTAGGGTGGATGACTCCAAAGAGAAGGTTGTCATCACCTCAAGAGTATATGTACTGGAAGAGTCCCCGCCTAGAGTTGAAAAGATGGAGGATGGCGAATTGGTGGGGATAACCTATGGGAATGTCACTTGGGTGGCTCAATAGCTAGAGGTGAAGGAAGAGTTGGTGGCCTGCTTGAAGAGGAATGAAGATGTCTTCGCCAAGGATGTGCATGATCTCATGGGGATAGATCCTAAAGTTGCCGAGTACCATCTCAACATCAATCGGGGAGCCCGACCCGTTCAGTAAAAGAGGAGGCATTTTGGTCTCAAAAAAGACAAAGTCATTGCTGAAGAAGTGGATAAATTATTGGAGACCGATTACATTAAAAAAATTCAATTCCCCGAGTGGGTTTCTAATGTAGTTTTGGTCCCCAAGCCTTCTGGGAAGTGGAGGATGTGTATTGATTTTCGTGATTTGAATAAAGTGTGCCCTAAAGACTGCTACCCCTTGCCTCATATTGATCAGTTAGTTAACTCTACCATGGGGTATGAAGTGGTATCACTTATAGATGCTTATCAAGGGTATCACCAAATCCCCTTGCCGAAGGATGATAAGAAGCGGGTCAGCTTTGTGACATTTGGGGGGTTGTATGCCTACGTAGTAATGCCTTTTTGACTAAAGAATGCGAGGGATACTTATCAATGGTTCATGGACAAAATTTTTGCAGAACAGAAAGGCAAGAATATGGAAGTATATGTGGATGACATTCTGGTCAAATCCAAGATGACTTGGGATTTAGTAGTAGATCTTGAAGGTACTTTTGCTACTGTGAGGAGGTATAATATGAAGTAAAATCCAAAGAATGTTGGGTTTCTGGTACCGCAGCGAGTGTGTGTTCGAGCATGTTTCGTAAATATGTGCACAATAGAAAAATTAAAAAGAAATAAATCTAATTTTTTACAACACACACATCACACGCATGCATAGTACAACATGTGTAGACATAATCGTAAATTCAAATTTTGCATTAAAAGAAAATTACTCTAGTTATACTTGACGTATCACGTGCAGCAGGAATGACATCAACCTGAGTGACTCTTGCTAGAATCGTCACTATCCGTATCCACGCCGAGTATCGTCGGGATGGCTTCACAAAGCCATGAGCCTCATCTTCATGGGAGTCACTAGCCTCGTGTCGAAAATGATGTGATCGAGAGAATATCACAATCCGAATCAAAATTCAGATTCGAAAATGAGTCCCCAAAACTCGCTTCTCCAGAGAGGTATTCATCAACCGATTGACGAATCCTTGGTTCTCCACCTATGAGGATTACCAGAGATCAAATCCCCAACAATGTAGCCATTGTCAGAGCTCCAAACGTCATCCAAATGAAGCTCCGACATGAAAGAAAAGAAGCTGTCCAAAAAATTGAACAACTTGGTGGAGGAGTTGCGCCGACCTAAAGGAGGAAGGCCGGCTGCACCTTGGTCACCGGAGACAAGGGATGTAGTCGGAGGGTCGCCGGAGGATGACCGACAATATCTTGGACACCGACAGCAAGGTGGACGGTAGCAAAAAAGCTGGCGGCGTGGATTGCTTGGGCGGCGGTAAGGAGAGAAGAGAGGGAGAGGGTGGCTAGGTTTTCCAACACTCAAGTTATCCACGAAAAACCCTTAAGCCCGGTTTTGATAGAGAACACATTCTCCTAACGGTTATTGGTTCATAACCAAAACTTGTTAACCCGCTCCAATAACTTAAGTTAAAATAAACCAAACCGTGTTGGTTTATTTTAAGTTAAAACAAATCGAACCAACTTTGGTTGATTCATTTAAAACAAACCAAACCACTTTGGTTTATTTTCCACCATTGGATTAGAACCTAACCAATTTGGTTCATCCATCATGTCTTCATAAGACACGACCCATCCATGCTTCCATTGCGGCTGAAATAATTTCATGCTCGCTCCTTGTTTGGTCCAACCAAACTTAGATTCTCTCGATATGAGAATCTCATTCTCAAGATCATTTTAAATCTTTCGGATTACGCTCATTGTGCGTGTGACCAAATAGGTTCTCAGTTTATGTTGGTTGTCTATAATTAACCATTAAATATAGAATGATCATGAGTCGCACCTAGTAGTACATCATGATCCCCAATTAATCGAAAAATCAACGGTTGATCCAGAACCATTTCTGAAACCCTTCAGCAGCTACAATGAATCGTTCCCCGTTCCCTTCACTCATCTTATAACCACTTGGTTCAGGACATGGTCTATAGTGTCAATTCCCACTAGGCTGACTACGTCACACCTAGCCCAAGTATCATTTCCACGTCCTACGAATTCTAGTTACTATACATGTATCCAAGAGTACCTTACTCTAAATATGTAATGCTTTAGCCAAAGACTTTAGTAACAATCCGACGAGAGGCCATGGGTATACATCTCCTCGCAAGGAGTGGTGAATCTTTTATAGACTATTCAAACACCTTCGGCCACTTCGACTTATACCCAATCATCCCGGGTCCACATCTCCTCAGAGATGCTTGCTTAAGATGTCAAAGCATAAGTCTTCATGACCATGATGATTTGAATTTAGCAAGTCAAAGAAATATTGCACTTAAGCTGTAGTAAGAATTTCATTGACTTATCTATATATGCAAAGAACCATATGAAGTTTTACAGCTGGTCACTCCAATGAACTAGTTACCATAACTAGCATCCACGATTAACTCCGAACATCACAATGTCTCCAGCCAGTGAGAATCAGCTACTTAGTTATACCAAAGAGTATACCTCGTGTTAGTCTCGATAGAATTGATGGTGTCTAAATCCATCAATTCATCGACTAGGGATAATTCCAATACATCACAATTACACATGTAGAGATACTCACTAGTTGTGATTCAATCACAAATTCTCTCATGCTATGAATCGTACTGTGGACATTCAGTAAGTGAGTTTAAGATCTGATCAAATACATGCAAACATGTATACTCAAATAGTGAATCTTCATTTATCTTATAAATTGTTCAACCATAAGGTGATTTTCTTAGGACATCTCTCATATATAACTAACAAACTCCCACTTGGCCTAATGTCAATTGCCACGGTATCCAATACCATAAGCTCTAATATGACTCTCAAACTTACTTTGAGGTAAGGCCTTAGTTAAAGGGTCCACTAAGTTCCTTTCAATGGGAATCTTTTCGATTTGTATTTCCTTCCTACTGATGATCTCTATGATTAGATGATAGCAGCGAAGCAAATGTTTGGATCATTGATGAGACCACATCAAGTTTAGAGATGAACTTCTCGATCCAAACCGCTTCCTTTGCTGCTTCCAAAGCTGCAATGTATTCTTCCTCAGTGGCAGAATCCTCTATAGTGTCTTGCTTGGAATTTTTCCAACTTATTGCATCTCCATTTAAGGTAAATACGTACCTAGACTGAGACCTGGAATCATCCTTGTCTGTCTGGAAGTTGACATTCGTATACCCGCGTATTACAATATCACCTTCTCCATGTATTAGAAACACATCCTTAGTTCTTCTTAAGTACTTAAGGATTGTCTTAACAGCCACCCAATGATCCATTCCTGGATCAGACTGGTATCTGCTCATGACACTCAGAGCATACGATACATTGAGCCTCGTACATAACATAACATACATGATAGATCCTATTGCAGATGCATAGGGAATCTTATTCATGCAAATCCTCTCGTCTTCTGTGCGTGGACACATAGACTTTGAAAAGTGTATCCCATGTCTGATGGGTAAGAAACCTTTCTTGGATTCTGACATGCTAAACCTCTTTAGCACTTGGTCTATATATGTACACTGTGAAAGACCAAGCAACCGATTCGATCTATCCCTATAGATCTTAATCCCGAGGATATAGGTTGCTTCTCACAGGTCTTTTATGAAGAATGTCTTGGACAACCAAATTTTAACTGACTGTAAGACAGAAACATCGTTTCCTATAAGTAATATATCATCGACATACAATACTAGGAACACGACTACACCCCCACTAACCTTCTTGTACACACAAGGTTTGCCCAGATTTTGTGAAAAATCAAACTTTTTGATTGTCTCATCAAAATGGATATTCTAGCTCTTGGATGCTTGCTTCAGTCCATATATAGACCATCACAGTTTGCATACCTAGGTTTTATCGACTGATGTGAAACCCTCAGGCTGTATCATATACATATCCTCGAGTAAGTTTCCATTAAGGAAAATTATTTTCACATCCATCTTCCATATCTCAAAATCATAATGAGTCACTATGGCCAAGAGCATCCAAATGGATTTAAGCATAGCAACAAGTGAATATGTCTCGTCATAATCAACACCTTGCATTTGACGATACCATTTCGCCACCAATCTAGCTTTATAGGTAATCACATTACTATCCATGTCGGTTTTCTTCTTGAAAACCCACTTGCACCCTATAGGCTTTAGGCCTTCAGGTGGGTCAACCAAGTTCCAAACTTGATTTTTAATACATGAAATCTATTTCCGGCTTCATAGCATTAAGCCATTTATCTATTTCTGAACTTTTCAGAACTTCTTCATAATTGGTAGGATCCTCATCATCAATGAGTAACACGTCGTTCGATTTACTTATAAGAAATCCATATCTCTCAAGAATGTTGCGTGTTATACCAGATCTACGAAGATGTGGAGTCACAATTGGTCCAGCCGATGGCTCATCACTATGAGTTATCGATTGTGGTGCTTCACCAGGTATCTCATCAATGTCTATTGGAGTCTCTTGAGCCTCCTCAAGTTCAATGACACTCTCACTATTTTCTTGTAAGAGAAACTCTTTCTCTAGAAACACAACATACCTTGAAACAAACACCTTTTGCTCCACAGGATGATAGAATTGGTAACCCTTCGTTTCCTTAGGGTATCCAATAAATAGACATTTATCAGACTTAGCATCTAGTTTGTCTGATACAGTCTGCTTCACATAAGCAGGACAACCCCATATCTTGAAGTAAGATAAATGAGATTTCTTACTATTCCATATCTCATATGGAGTAGTAGAGACTTCCTTAGTTGGCATTCTATTTAGCAAGTAAACAGCTGTCTGAAGTGCATAGCCCCAAAAAGACTTGGAAAGATTCACATGATTCATCATCGACCTGACCATGTCCAACAAGGTCCAGTTACGCATCTCAGATACACCATTATGCTACGGTGTATATGGCGAAGTCCATTGAGACAATATATCATTGTCCCTTAGATAATCTAGAAACTCTTGAATCAAGTGTTTGTTAGTAATATATGAGAGATGTCCTAAGGCAATCGCCTAATGTATTAACCATTTATATGATAAATGAAGATTCACTATTTGAGTATACATGTTTTATGTATTTGATTGGATCTTAAACTCATTTACTGAATGTCCACGATACGATTCACAGCATGAGAGAATTTGTGATTGGATCACAACTAGTGAGTATCTCTACATGTGTAATTGTGATGTATCAGAATTATCCCTAGTCGATGAATTGATGGATTTGGACACCATCAATTCTGTCGAGACTAGCATGAGGTATACTCCTTGGTGTATCCAAGCAGCTGATTCTCACTGGTTGGAGACATTGTGATGTCCGGAGTTAATCGTGGATGCTAGTTATGGTAACTAGTTCATTGGAGTGACTAGCCGTAAGACTTCATATGGTTCTCTGCATATAAAGATATGTCAATGAAGTTCTTCCTGCGACTTAAGTGCGATGTTCCTTTGACTTGCGGTATTCAAGTCATCTTGATCATAAAGTCTTATGCTTTGACATCTTAAGCAAGCATCTCTGAGGAGATGTGGACCCGGGATGATTGGGTATAAGTCAAAGTGATCGAAGATGTTTGAATAGCCTATAAAGAATTCACCACTCCTTGCGAGGAGATGTATACCCATGGCCTCTCGTCGGATTGTTACTAAAGTCTTTGGCCAAAGCATTACATGTTTAGAGTAAGGTACTCTTCGATATATGTGCAGTAACTAGAATCCGTAGGACGAGGAAATGATACTTGGGCTAGGTGTGACGTAGTCAGCCTAGTGGGGACTGACACTATAGACCATGTCCTGAACCAAGTGGGTATAAGATGAGTGAAGGGAATGGGGCACGATTCATTCGAGCTCTTGAAGGGTTTGAGAAATAGTTCTGGATCAACCGTTGATCTTTTCGGTTAATTGGGGATCATGATGTACTACTAGGTGCCACTCATGATCGTTCTATAATTAATGGTTAATTATAGACGGCCAACATAAACCGAGAACCTATTTGTTCACACGCACAACGAGCGTAATCTGAAGGATTTAAAATGAGCTTGAGAATGGGATTCTCAGACCGAGAGAAACTAGGTTTGGTTGGACCAAACAAGAAGCGAGCATGAAATCGTTTCAGTCGCAATGGAAGCGTGGATGGGCAGTGTCTTATGAAGACATAATGGATGAACCAAAATGGTTTGGTTCTAATCCAATGGAGGAGAATAAACCAAAGAGTTTGGTTTATTTTAAATGAATGAACCAAAAGTTGGTTCGGTTCGTTTTAAATTAAAATAAACCATCATGGTTTGGTTTATTTTAACTTATATTAATGGAGCGGGTTAACGGGCCTTATGGTTATGATCCAATAACCATTAAGAGAATTAGTTCTCTATAAAAGAGGGCTTAAGGGTTTGTTAAGCCCTAATCCAAAAACCCTAGCCTTAAGTTGCCGCCCACCTCCTCCCCTTGTAGTTTTCGGCGCCAACCCTAGGCCGCCGCCCATCTTCTCCAACCGGCCACCACCTGCTGCCGTCTTCTCCCATTGTCGGCGTCGAGCTACTGCCGGAAGAGTTCCGGTGATCCTTCTTGGCTCCGGCGACAAGGTGAGCAAGCCGCTTTCCTTATTTGGCCGGCGCAAGGTCTCCACCAAAGCTGTCCAGTTTTCTGGACAGCTTGTTTCCTTCTCGTCAGAGCGTCGTTTGGACGACGTTTGGAGCTCCGACAGGGCCTTACTTACTGGGGATTCGATCTCCGGTAATCCTCATAGGTGGAGGATGAAGGATTCGTCAAACGGTTGACGAATACCTCTCCGGAGAAGCGAGTTTTGAGGACTCGTCTTTGGATCCGAATTTGGATTCGGATCGTGATCTTCTCTCGATCACATCGTCTTCAACATGAGGCTAGTAACCCATACGAAGACGAGGCTCGTGACTTAGTGAAGTCATCCCGAAGATACTCGGCGTGGACACGGATAGAGACGATTATAGCGAGAATCGTTCCGGTTGATGCCGTTCCCGCTACACGTGATACGTAAGGTATACGTAGTTAAATTTCCTTTTATTGCAAAAATTTAAATTTACGGTTATGTCTACACATGTTGTACTATGCATGCGTGTGATGTGTGTGTTGTAATAAATGTAGATTTATTAATTTTATTTCTTCCGCTGTGCACATGTTTACGAAACATGTTCGAACACACACTTACTGCGGTGCCGGAAACCCAACAGTGGTATCAGAGCCCAGGTTGTGTTTCGACATAATCGTAAAATGGTTTTGCGGTAGTCATAATGATATTTCTGGAAATTTTCTACTTTTGGAAAGTTAGAAGTATTTATGGAAATTTTTCAATTTTGTAAAGTCTAGAAGTATTTATGGAAATCTTCCACTTTTGGAAAGTTGGAAGTATTTATGGAAATTGATATTTTCCATAAATAAAATATTTGATTAGATTTTGGAAATTTGTTTCCTAATTTAATAATGATTTGATTTGGGAAATCAAATCTTAAAATATTTTATTTCCATAAGTAGTTTTGATGATTTAGGAAATTGATTTCCTAAATTGACTTTCCTTAATCAACTATTTCCACAAATAAAATATGTGATTAGATTTGGAAATTTGTTTTCTAATTTAATCATGATTTGATTTGGAGAATCAAATCTTAAACATATTTTATTTCCATAAATAGTTATGACATATAAGGAAATATTGTACATGACATAATTGTATGCCATGTAATTGCATTAGATGCATATCATTATGTCATGCATGTCGTGACACGTAGATGTATGCCATGTATGTCATGCCATGTAGATAATAGTTATTTGCATGCAAAGAGGATGAGACTTAAAAACCCTAACTCAATATTAATGCCTACACCTTCCATTAATATGGTTAGAACCAGAGTTCCGTTTCTTGTTCGGGTTGTTGGACTCTCTCCAAGCCCGGCTCGAACCCGAACATGTTCAAACCATGGAATAGTTTAATACTAATATGGTAAGAGTCAGAGGTCAATCGTTAGCTTTGGTTGTTGGACTCTCTCCAAGCCGGGCTAATTGGTTGAATGCGCTCTAACCATATTAAAACTATTTCTCGATTAATGGGTTGGCTTTAACCTGGAGCATCGGCTTGTTGGACTCTCTCCAAGGTCGATGTAAAGGGAGGTGAAGTTGGGTGCTATGCATATGATGCATACTTGTTAATGTGTTAACAACCCGATGTATGTGTGAACATTCAATTAGTTGATAGCACATTGTGATAGTTGCATATACATGATATGCAATCGGTATAGTTGATACCTACCGTTGTAGTTATGAATGACTTGTTGGACTCTCTCCAAGGTTGTTCATATCTATGATGGATATCAGCCCATTCGGAGATGGACCTACGATCTCTCGAAGTGATTTTGGGGTTTTTGAAATTCGAAAAATGAATGAGATTTATAAATTTATATTGATGCATTTTAAAATCATTTTCTCATATATGCTCGTTTTGTATTTCTAGGTCAATCGATTGATCATGACGTCTTTGAATTTGCGCACTATTTTGGATTCAAACAAACTAATTGGGCCTAACTTCCTGGATTGACTTAGAAACCTGAGAATTGTTCTCAAGGTAGAAAATCTTGCATATGTCCTTGAAGAGCCTCTTCCCAACCGTCCTAAGGACGATGCAACTCCAGACCAAATGTTGGTCTATCAGAAGCATGTGGCAGATTCTGAGCTGGCGAGTTGCATCATGCTAGCGGCGATGGTACCTGAGCTGCAAAAGCAGCATGAGCATATGGATGCTAATAATATGGTCTTCCATCTTCATGAGTTGTTCGATGAGCAAGCGAGATCCGAAAGGTTCGAGGTCTCTAGGCTCCTCTTCACCACGAAGATGCAAGAAGGTTCGTCTGTAGTGCAGTTTGTGCTAAAGATGAACGGGTAGATCGAGCGGCTAGCTACCCTCGGGTTTGTGATGGATCACGAATTAAGTATTGACTTAATTCTGCATTGTTTGCCCAAGAGTTTCTCACAATTTGTGATGAACTATCGGATGAACAAATTAGAATCCACTATTCTTGAGCTCCTGAATATGCTGAAGACTGTGGAGCCTTCTGTGAAGCATGAGGAGAAGGCGGTTCTATTAGTTGATTCCTCAAAGAAAGGTTCTAAGAGGAAGGCAAAAGAACAGAAGAAAGGGAAGAACAAAAAGGCAAAGAAGGCAGAACCAGCACAAAAGGGCACTTGCCATCATTGTGGCAAGGAAGGCCACTGGCGAAGAAACTGCAAGATTTATCTTGAGTCCATGAAGAAGAAGAAGGCATCCGATGCCCCATCCTGTTCAGGTATCTTCGTTAATGATTGTTATTCAATTTCCTTAGACACTTGGGTATTGGATACTGGGTGTGGCTCACATATATGTAATGACATACAGGGGCTAAGGAATAGAAGAAGACTCGTAAGAGGGGAGTCAAATTTGCGAGTTGGCAATGGAGCAAAGGTTGCTGCGGTCGCCATCAGAACTTATTTGCTGAAGCTCCCTAGTGGACTAGTCTTAGAACTGGACAATTGCTATTATGTTCCTTCTCTAATAAAGAACATTGTTTCTATTTCATGTTTAAATAGAAATGATTTCCATTTGACGTTTAGTAACAATTGTTGTTATATAACTTTGAATGACGTACTTTATGGAACTGGAACTTTGAGTAATGGTATTTATACGTTGGACATATCCAGTGACATTTTCAATATCGAAGCGAGCAACACGCGTGCTCGAAAGGGTAATCAACTAGACTCGTATATGTGGCATTGTCGTCTTGGCCATGGAAGCAAGAAACGCATGTCCAAATTACACCGATGTGGAATTCTGGAATCGTTTGAATTGGATTCATACGATACATGCGAATCATGCTTAAAAGGCAAGATGACTAAGTTACCTTTTACTGGAAAAGGTGAACGAGTGGGAGAGTTACTAGGTCTAATACATACTGATGTATGTGGACCTATGTCAACTCAAGCTTTAGGAGGCTATAACTACTTCATTACCTTCACTGATGATCACTCACGGTTTGGGTATGTGTTCTTGATGAAACACAAGTCTAAAGCCTTTGAAAGGTTCAAAGAATTCAGAAATGAATTAGAGAAACAACATGACAAGAGTATTAAAATACTTCGATCAGATCGAGGTGGTGAATATTTAAGTCAAGATTTTCTTAATTATCTAAGAGACAATGGAATATTGTCTCAATGGACTCCGCCATATACACCACAGCATAATGGTGTATCTGAGAGGCGTAACCAGACCTTGTTGGACATGGTCAGGTCAATGATGAATCATGCAAATCTTCCCAAGTCCTTTTGAAGCTATGCACTTCAGATAGCTGTTTACTTGGTAAACAGAATGCCAACCAAGGTAGTCTCTACTACTCCATATGAGATATGGAATGGTAAGAAACCTCATGTATCTTACTTGAAGATATGGGGTTGTCCTGCTTATGTGAAGCGGACTGTATTAGACAAATTGGATGCTAAGTCTGATAAATGTCTATTTATTGGATACCCTAAGGAAACAAGGGGTTACCAATTCTATCATCCTGTGGAACAAAAGGTGTTTGTTTCAAGGCATGCTGTGTTTCTAGAGAAAGAGTTACTCTTGCAAGAAAACAGTGGGAGTGTCATCGAGCTTGAGGAGGCTTGAGAGACTCAAATAGACATTGATGAGATACCTGGTGAAGCACAACAGCCGACAACTCATAGTGATGAGCAATCGGCTGGACCTATTGTAACACCACATCTTCGTAGATCTAGTAGAACACGCAATATTCCTGAGAGATATGGATTTCTCGTAAGTGAATCGAACGATGTGTTACTCATTGATGATGAGGAGCCTACCAGTTATGAAGAAGTGCTGACAAATTCAGAAAGGGATAAGTGGCTTGAAGCCATGAAGTCGAAAATGGATTCCATGTATGAAAATCAAGTTTGGAACTTAGTTGACCCACCTGAAGGCATAAAGCCTATAGGGTGCAAGTGGGTTTTCAAGAAGAAAACCGACATGGATGGTAATGTGATTACCTATAAGGCTAGATTGGTGGCGAAAGGATATCGTCAAAAACAAGGTGTTGATTATGACGAAACCTATTCGCCTGTAGCTATGCTTAAATCCATTCGGATGCTCCTAGCCATAGCGGCTCATTATGATTATAAGATATGACAGATGGATGTGAAAATAGCTTTCCTTAATGGAAACCTGCTCGAGGACGTGTATATGATACAACCTGAGGGTTTCACATCAGTTGATAAAACCAAGGTATGCAAATTGCGACGGTCCATTTATGGATTGAAGCAAGAATCCAGGAGCTGGAATATCCGTTTTGATGAGACAATCAAAAAGTTTGATTTCTCACAAAATCCAGACGAACCTTGTGTGTACAAGAAGGTTAGTGGGAGTGCAGTCGTGTTCCTAGTATTGTATGTCGATGACATATTACTTATGGGAAACGATGTCTCAATCTTACAGCCAGTTAAGGTTTGGTTATCCAAGACATTCTCCATGAAAGACCTGGGAGAAGCAACCTACATCCTCGGGATTAAGATCTATAGAGATAGATCGAAACGGTTGCTTGGTCTTTCACAGTCTACATATATAGACCGAGTGCTAAAGAGGTTTAGCATGTCGGAATCCAAGAAAGGTTTCCTACCCATCAGGCATGGGGTACACCTTTCGAAGTCTATGTGTCCGTGCACAGAAGACGAGAGGATTTGCATGAGTAAGATTCCCTATGCATCCGCAATAGGATCTATCATGTATCCTATGTTATGTACGAGGCCCGATGTATCGTATGCTCTGAGTGTCATGAGCAGATACCAGTCTGATCCAGGAATGGATCATTGGGTGGCTGTTAAGAGGATCCTAAAGTACTTAAGAAGAACTAAGGATGTGTTCCTAACATATGGAGAAGGGACATGGTGATACGAGGGTATACGGATGCCAGCTTCCTGGCAGACAAGGATGATTCCAGGTCTCAGTCTGGATACATGTTCACCTTGAATGGGGCGCAGTGAGTTGGAAAAGTTCCAAATAAGACATTGTAGCGGATTATACCACTGAGGCAGAATACATTGCAGCTTCGGAAGCAGCAAAGGAAGCGGTTTGGTTCAAGAAGTTTGTTTATGAACTTGGTGTGATTCCAACCATTGTTGAAGCAATACCGATCTACTGCGACAACAATGGAGCAATTGCACAGGCGAAAGAGCCAAGGTCTCATCAACGATCCAAACATGTGCTTCACCGCTATCATCTTATCAGAGATATCATCAGTAGGAATGAAATACAAATCGAGAAAATTCCCACTGAAAGGAACTTAGCGGATCCTTTGACTAAAGCATTACCTCAAAGTAAGTTTGAGGGTCATGTTAGTGCTTATGGTATTGGATACCGTAGCGATTGGCATTAGGCCAAGTGGGAGTCTGTTAGTAATATATGAGAGATGTCATAAGGCAATCGCCTTATGTATGAACCATTTATATGATAAATGAAGATTCACTATTTGAGTATACATGTTTCATGTATTTGATTGGATCTTAAACTCATTTACTGAATGTCCACGATACGATTCACAGCATGAGAGAATTTGTGATTGGATCACAACTAGTGAGTATCTCTACATGTGTAATTGTGATGTATCGGAATTATCCCTAGTTGATGAATTGATGGATTTGGACACCATCAATTCTGTCGAGACTAGCACGAGGTATACTCCTTGGTGTATCCAAGTAGTTGATTCTCACTGGCTGGAGACATTGTGATGTCCGGAGTTAATCGTGGATGCTAGTTATGGTAACAAGTTTATTGGAGTGACCAGCCGTAAGACTTCATATGGTTCTCTGCATATAAAGATATGTCAATGAAGTTCTTACTGCGTCTTAAGTGCGATGTTCCTTTGACTTGCGGTATTCAAGTCATCTTGATCATAAAAGACTTATGCTTTGACATCTTAAGCAAGCATCTCTGAGGAGATGTGGACCCGGGATGATTGGGTATAAGTCAAAGTGATCGAAGATGTTTGAATAGCCTATAAAGGATTCCCCACTCCTTGCGAGGAGATGTATACCCATGGCCTCTCGTCGGATTGTTACTAAAGTCTTTGGCCAAAGCATTACATGTTTAGAGTAAGGTACTCTTCAATACATGTGCAGTAACTAGAATCCGTAGGACGAGGAAATGATACTTGGGCTAGGTGTGACGTAGTCAGCCTAGTGGGGACTGACACTATAGACCATGTCCTGAACCAAGTGGGTATAAGATGAGTGAAGGGAATGGGGCACGATTCATTCGAGCTGCTGAAGGGTTTCAGAAATAGTTCTGGATCAACCGTTGATCTTTCCGGTTAATTGGGGATCATGATGTACTACTAGGTGCCACTCATGATCGTTCTATAATTAATGGTTAATTATAGACGACCAACATAAACCGAGAACCTATTTGGTCACACGCACAACGAGCGTAATCCGAAGGATTTAAAACGAGCTTGAGAATGAGATTCTCAGACCGAGAGAAGCTAGGTTTGGTTGGACTAAAAAAGAAGTGAGCATGAAATCGTTTCAGTCGCAATGGAAGCATGGATGGGCCGTGTCTTATGAAGACATAATGGATGAACCGAAATGGTTTGGTTCTAATCCAATGGAGGAGAATAAACCAAAGGGTTTTGTTTATTTTAAACGAATTAACCAAAAGTTGGTTCGGTTCATTTTAACTTAAAATAAACCATCATGATTTGGTTTATTTTAACTTATATTAATGGAGCGGGTTAACGGGCCTTATGGTTATGATCCAATAACCATTAAGAGAATTAGTTCTCTATAAAAGAGGGCTTAAGGGTTTGTTAAGCCCTAATCCAAAAACCCTAGCCTTAAGTTGCCGCCCACCTCCTCCCCTTGGAGTTTTCGGCGCCAACCCTAGGCCGCTGCCCATCTTCTCCAACCGGCCACCATCTGCTGCCGTCTTCTCCCATTACCGGTGTCGAGCTGCTGCCGGAAGAGTTCCGGTGATCCTTCTTGGCTCCGGCGACAAGGTGAGCAAGCCGCTTTCCTTATTTGGCCGGCGCAAGGTCTCCACCAAAGCAGTCCAGTTTTCTGGATAGCTTGTTTCTTTCTCGTCGGAGCGTCGTTTGGACGACGTTTGGAGCTCCGACTGGGCCTTACTTACCGGGGATTCGATCTCCAGTAATCCTCATAGGTGGAGGATGAAGGATTCGTCAAACGGTTGACGAATACCTCTCCGGAGAAGCGAGTTTTGAGGACTCGTCTTTGGATCCGAATTTGGATTCGGATTGTGATCTTCTCTCGATCACATCGTCTTCAACACGAGGCTAGTAACCCGTATGAAGATGAGGCTCGTGACTTAGTGAAGTCATCCCGAAGATACTCGGCGTGGACACGGATAGAGACGATTCTAGCGAGGATCGTTCCGGTTGATGCCGTTCCCGCTACACGTGATACGTAAGATATACGTAGTTAAATTTCCTTTTATTGCAAAAATTTAAATTTACGGTTATGTCTACACATGTTATACTATGCATGCGTGTGATGTGTGTGTTGTAATAAATGTAGATTTATTAATTTTATTTCTTCCGCTATGCACATGTTTACGAAACATGTTCGAACACACACTCGCCGCGGTGTCGGAAAACCAACAGTATTCACCACCTCGATCCGATCGAAGTATTTTAATACTCTTTGTAAGTTGTTTCTCTACTTTATTTCTTAATTTTTTAACCTTTCAAAGGCTTCAGACTTGTGTTTTATCAAGAACACATACCCAAATCGTGAGTGATCATCGGTGAAGGTAATGAAGTAGTTATAGCCTCCTAGAGTTTGAGTTGACATAGGTCCGCATACATCAGTATGTATTAGACAAAGCAACTCTCCCACCGGTTCACCTTTTCCCATAAAAGGTAACTTAGTCATCTTGCCTTTTAAGCATGATTAGCATGTATTGTATGAATCTAATTCAAACGATTCCAGAATTCCACATCGGTGTAATTCGGACATGCGTTTCTTGCTTGCATGGCCAAGACGACAATGTCACATGTAGGAGTCTAATTCATTATCCTTTCGAGCATGCTTATTGCTCACTTCGATATTAAAAATATCACTGGATACGTCCAACGTATAAATACCATTGCTTAAAGTTTCAGCCCCATAAAGAACGTCATTCAAAGTTATGTAACAACAATTGTTACTAAAAGTTAAATGATACCCATTTCTATTTAAACAAGAAATTGAAATGATATTCTTTATCAACGAAGGAACATAAAAGCAATTGTCCAGTTCTAAGACAAGTCATGTAGGGCATTTCAATAAATACGTTCCAATGGCAAGTGCAGCAACCTTTGCTCCATTCCCAACATGTAAATTTGACTCTCCCTTGATGAGTCTTCTTCTATTCCTTAGCCCATGTATGTCATTACATATATGTGAGCTACACCCAGTATCCAATACCCAAGTGTCTGAGAAAATAGAATGACAATCAATAACGAAGATATCTGAATAAGATGCGACATCTGATGCCTTATTCTTTTTCACGGACTCAAGATAAATCTTGCAGTTTATTCGCCAATGGCCCTCCTTGCCATAATGATGGCAAGTGCCCTTTTGAGCTGGTTCTGCCTTTTAAGCCTTTTTTCTTTTTCCCATTCTACTATTCCTTTGACTCCCTCTTAGAACCTTTCTTCGAGGAATCAACTAACAACAACGTCCCCTGCTCATGCTTCATAGAAGGCTCCACAGTCTTCAGCATGTTGAGCAGTATCATAGATGAACTTACTCGCATCTCAGAGGTGAAGAGGATCTTGGAGACTTCGAACCTTTCGGATCTCACTTGCTCATCAAACAACTCATAAAGATGAAAGACTATGGTATGAGCATCCATATGCTCATGCTGCTTCTGCAGCTCAGGTACCATCGCAGCTAGCATGATGCAACTCACTAGTTCAGAATCACTCACATGTTTCGAATAGACCAACAATTGATCCAACTTTGCGTCATCACAAGGACGGGCGAGAAGAGGCTCTTCGAGGACATACGCAAGATTTTCCACCTTGAGAACAATTCTCAAGTTTCTAAGCCAATTCAAGAAGTTCAGCCTAGTCAATTTATTCGAATTCAAAATAGAGCGCAAATTCAAAGACATCATGATCAAGCGATTAACCTAGAAATACAAAATCGAGCATATATGAGAAAGATGGAAAAATGCATCAACATACATTTACAAATCCAATTCGTTTTTCGAATTTTAAAACCCCAAAATCACTTCGGGAGATCGTAGGTCCATCTCCGAATGGGCTGATATCCAACATAGATATGAACAACCTTGGAGAGAGTCCAACAAGCCATTCATAGCTACAATGGTAGGTATCAAGTATACCGATTGCATATCACATATATGCAACTATCACAATGTGTTATCAACTAATTGAATGTTCACACATACATTGGGTTGTTAACTCATTAACATGTATGCATCATATGGATAACACCCAACTTCACCTCCCTTCACATCGACCTTGGAGAGAGTCTAACAAGCCGATGCTCCAGGTTAAAGTCAACCCATTAATCGAGAAATAGTTTTAATATGGTTAGAGAGAATTCAACGAATTAGCCCGACTTGGAGAGAGTCCAACAACCAAAGCTAACGATTGACCTTAGGCTCTTACCATATTAGTATTAAACTATTCCATGTTTTGAACATGTTCGGGTTCTAGCCGGGCTTGGAGAGAGTCCAACAACCCAAACAAGAAACAAAACTCTGGTTCCAATTATATTAATGGAAGGTGTAGTCTTTAATATTGTGTAAGGGTTTTAATGTCTCATCCTTTTTGCATGCAAATAACTATTATCTACATGACATGACATACATGACATACATCTACATGTCACGACACACATGACATAATGATATGCATCTAATGCAATTACATGACATACAATTATGACATGTACAAAAATTTCCTTATATGTCATAATTATTTATGGAAATAAAATATGTTTGAGATTTGATTCCCCAAATCAAATCATGATTAAATTGGGAAATAAATTTCCAAATCTAATCACATATTTTATTTATGGAAAGTGTTAATTAATGAAAGTCAAATTTAATTTAGGAAATAATTTTTCTAAATTGTCAAAACTATTTATGGAAATAAAATATATTTTAGATTTGATTCCCCAAATCAAATCATGATTAAATTAGAAAATAAATTTTCAAATCTAATCACATATTTTGTTTATTGAAATTGTTAATTTTCATAAATACTTCTAAACTTTTCAAAAGTAGAAGATTTCTATAAATACTTCTAAACTTTCCAGAATTAAAAAATTTCCATAAATACTTCTAAACTTTCCAAAAGTAGAAAATTTCCATAAATACAATTATGACTATGGCAAAAAAATTTTACGATTATGTCGAAACACAACCTGGGCACTGATACCACTATTGGGTTTCTCCGGCACCGCAGCGAGGGTGTGTTCGAACTTGTTTCGTAAACATATGCACAGCGAAAGAATTAAAAAGTAATAAATCTAATTTATTACAACACACACATCACATGCATGCATAGTACAACATGTGCAGACATAATCGTAAATTCAAATTTTGCAATAAAAGGAAATTACTCTAGTTATACCTGACGTATTACATGCAGCGGGAATGACATCAACCTAAGCGACTCTCGTTAGAATCACCTCTATCCGTATCCACGCTGAGTATCGTTGAGATGACTTCACAAAGCCATGAGCCTCGTCTTCGTAGGAGTCACTAGCCTCATGTCGAAGACAATGTGATCGAGAGAAGATCATAATCCGAATCAAAATTCGGATTCGAAAATGAGTCCCCAAAACTCGCTTCTCCGGAGAGATATTCATCAACCAATTGACGAATCCTTGGTCCTTCACCTATGAGGATTACTGAAGATAGAATCCTCGGCAATGTAGCCGCTGTTGGAGCTCCAAACATCATCCAAATGATTCTCTGACACTAAAGGAATGAAGCTATCCAGAAAACTAGACAGCTTGGTGGAGGAGTTGCACCGGCCCAAAGGAGGAAGGCCGACTGCACCTTGGTCACTGGAGGCAAGGGATGTCACCGGAGGGTCACTGGAGGGTTGCCAGAGGATGACCGACAACAACTTGGATGTCGACAGCAAGGTGGACGGCCACACAAAAGCTGGCGGCGTGGATTGCTTGGGCGACGACAAGGAGAGAAGAGAGGGAGAGGGTGGCTAGGTTTTCCAACACTCATGTTATCCACGAAAACCCCTTAAGCCCTATTTTTATAGAGAACAAATTCTCCTAATGGTTATTGTTTCATAACCAAAACCCGTTAACCCGCTCCAATAACTTAAGTTAAAATAAACCAAACCGCGTTGGTCTCTTTTAAGTTAAAATGAACTGAACCAACTTTGGTTCATTCGTTTAAAACAAACAAAATCACTTTGGTTTATTTTCCACCATTGGATTAGAACAAAACAAATTTGGTTCATCCATCATGTCTTCATAAGATACGACCCATCAATGCTTCCATTACGACTGAAACAATTTCATGCTTGCTCTTTCTTTGGTCCAACATAACCTAGTTTCTCTTGATATGAGAATCTCATTCTCAAGCTCGTTTTAAATACTTCGGATTACGCTCGTTGTGCGTTTGACCAAATAGGTTCTCGGTTTATGTTTGCCATCTATAATTAACCATTAATTATAGAACGATCATGAGTGGCACCTAGTAGTACATCATGATCCCCAATTAACCGAAAAATCAACGGTTGATCCAGAACCATTTCTGAAACCCTTCAGCAGCTACAATGAATCGTGCCCTATTCCCTTCACTCATCTTATACCCACTTAGTTCAGGACATGGTCTATAGTGTCAGTCGCCACTAGGTTGACTACGTCACACCTAACCCAAGTATCATTTCCTCGTCCTACTGATTCTAGTTACTATACATGTATCCAAGAGTACCTTACTCTAAACATGTAATGCTTTGGCCAAAGACTTTAGTAACAATCCGACGAGAGGCCATGGGTATACATCTCCTTGCAAAGAGTGGTGAATCCTTTATAGGCTATTCAAACACCTTCAGCCACTTTGACTTATACCCAATCATCTCGGGTCCACATCTCCTCAGAGATGCTTGCTTAAGATGTCAAAGCATAAGTCTTCATGACTAATATGACTTGAATACCGCAAGTTAAAGGAATATCACACTTAAGTTGCAGTAAGAACATCATTGACATATCCATATATGCAAAGAACCATATAAAGTCTTACAGCTGGTCACTCCAATGAACTAGTCACCATAATTAGCTTCCACGATTAACTCCGGACATCACAATGTCTCCAACTAGTGAGAATCAGTTACTTGGTTACACCAAAGAGTATACCTTGTGCTAGTCTCGACAGAATTGATGGTGTCCAAATCCATCAATTCATCGACTAACGATAATTCCAATACATCAAAATTACATATGTATAGATACTCATTAGTTGTGATCCAATCACAAATTCTCTTATGCTGTGAATTGTATCATGGACATTCAGTAAATGAGTTTAAGATCTGATCAAATACATGCAAACATGTATACTCAAATAGTGAATCTTCATTTATCATATAAATGGTTCAACCATAAGACGATTGCCTTAGGACACCCCTCATATATAACTAACAAAGAAGTATTTGTTTGGGGTGAAGAGTAGAAAATTTTTGGGATATATTGTGACAAAGAAGGGACTGCAGGCTAATCAAGAGAAAGTGCAGGCACTATATAATATGAAGTCACCTACCAATTTGTGGGAGACTCAAAAATTTATGGGAAGGATAGTCTCTTTGTCTCGCTTTATAGCTAGATCAGCGGATAAGGGACTACCCCTCTTTCGGATTCTACGCAAGGCTACTTGGTTTCAGTGGGACAGCCAGTGTAAGTAAGCTTTCTAGGAACTAAAGAAGTATTTAGCTAAACTCTCTATGTTGGCCAAACCAGTGTCAGGAGAACCATTGTGGCTATATTTAGCTATTTTCGGAAAAGCTATCAGTTCGGTGTTGTTAAAACAGGAAGGTTCTCAACAACATCTCATCTACTATACCAGTCATATCTTGAAGGGAGCAGAGTTGCAGTACACCGAGCTAGAAAAACTGGCATACATCTTAGTCTTGACAGCTCATAAATTGAGGCCTTATTTCCTTACCCACCTGGTAAATGTGTTGACCAATAGCGAGTTAGGCAGAGTGGTTACTAAACCTAACTCTTGAGGAAGATTAGCCAAGTGGGCTGTGGAACTAGGTGAATATGATATTCAATACCATCCCTGAATTATTATCAAGACTCAGTCATTAGCCGACTTCCTAGAACAGGTACCAGAAGGCTCTAATAACAGCTCGGCTAAAGAAGTAGAAGGGAATAAGATATGGAGCACTTTCGTGGATGGGTCTTTCGTGTTGGGTTTCTGGCACCGCGACGAGTGTGTGTTCGAACATGTTTCATAAACATGTGCACAGCGGAAGAATTAAAAAGAAATAAATATAATTTATTACAACACACATATCACACGCATGCATAGTACAACATGTGTAGACATAATCATAGTTTCAAATTTTGCAAAAAAAGAAAATTATTCTAGTTATACCTGACGTATCACGTGCAACGGGAATGATATCAACCGAAGCGACTCTTGCTAGAATCACTTCTATTCGTATCCACGCCGAGTATCATCGGGATGGCTTCACAAAGCCACGAGTCTCGTCTTCGTAGGAGTCACTAGCCTCATGTCGAAGATGATGTGATCGAGAGAAGATCACAATCCGAATCAAAATTCGGATTCGAAAATGAGTCCCCAAAACTCGCTTCTCTGGAGAGGTATTCGTCAACCGATTGACGAATCCTTTGTCCTCCACCTTTGAGGATTATCAAAGATTGAATCCCTGATAAGGTAGCCACTATCGGAGCTCCAAATGTCATCCAAACGATGCTTCGACACGAAAAGAAACAAGCTGTCCAGAAAAACTGGACAGCTTGGTGGAGGATTTGCGCCGGCAAAAGAGGATGGCCGGCCAACCCTTGGTCGCTGGAACCAAGGTGATTCGCTGGAGGGTTGCCGGAGGATGGCCGACAGCAGCTTGGATGCCGGCAGCAGGGTGGACAGCGACACAAGGTGGCTGGGTGGCGTGGAGACCTTGGGCAGTAGCAAGGAGAAGAGAGGGAGAGGAGAAGAAGATTATTTCCCAAAATAAAACATAGGTCTCTCCAAAGACCTAACCGTGTTTTTATAGGCCCGTGTTTCTTAACCATTAAGAAAACTTCTCCTTAGATTTATTGGTTCATAACCAAAACCTGTTAACCCGCTGCAATAACTTAAGTTAAAATAAACTGAACCGAGTTTGTCTATTTTAAGTTAAAATGAACCGAACCAACTTTGGTTCATTCGTTTAAAATAAACCAAACCCCTTTGGTTTATTCTCCACCATTGGATTAGAACCAAACCAATTTGGTTCATCCATCATCATGTCTTCATAAGACTCAGCCCATCCATGCTTCTATTACGACTGAAACAATTTCATGCTCGCTCCTTTTTTGGTCCAACCAAACCTAGTTTCTCTCGATATGAGAATCTCATTCTCAAGCTCATTTTAAATCCTTCGGATTACGCTCATTGTGCATGTTACCAAATAGGTTTTCGATTTATGTTGGCCGTCTATAATTAATTGTTAATTATAGAATGATCATTAGTGGCACCTAGTAGTACATCATGATCCCCAATTAATCGAAAAATCAACGGTTGATTTTAGAACCATTTCTGAAACCCTTCAGCAGCTACAATGAATCGTGCCCCGTTCCATTCATGCATCTTATACCCACTTGGTTCAGGACATGGTCTATAGTGTCTGTCCCCACTAGTTCGACAATGTCACATATAGCCCAAGTATTATTTCCTCGTCCTACGGATTCTAGTTACTGAACATGTATCTAAGAGTACCATACTCTAAACATGTAATGCTTTGTCCAAAGACTTTAGTAACAATCCGATGAGAGGCCATGGGTATACATCTCCTCGCAAGGAGTGGTGAATCTTTTATAGGCTATTCAAACACCTTCGGCCACTTGGACTTATACCCAATCATATCGGGTCCACATCTCTGTTAGTTATAGCCCTAGAATCAATCATGTGATGGTTGAATAGGGAACATTTTGTATCATATTCTATAAAGGCAAAGGATTGGTTATTATATTTATGTCTTGCTTGTGCCAGCTAACTTAAATATAATAATGCCCTAGAAAAGTAGGTTCTTATCTACAGCACATCAATTGGCAGAATTGATTATGAGAGGCTGTAGAGAACACTTTCCTAAATGTTCCTAGTCAAGTATTAATATGCAAGGGCAATATTAATACATAAAGACTAGCATGTAGGTCAATTGATGGCTTGATCTCACAAGTCATGGATATATGATATCAAGTTGACACATGGGTATATATTAGAGAATATATACTGAACTGACTCGTCATGAGAAAGTTTCATGGATCATCAAATGAGTGTCATAAACTTTCTCATGTGACTATTGGTATGAATATTCCTCAAACCTGAAGTCACTACCGTTCCCTACATAAGGAGTTATGTACTTTGGTATCGTCAAACGTCACCCGTAACAGGGTGGACCATAAAGGCGATTACTGGGTATATAACAAATTGTGCGGAGGGATGTGAGTGATGTAGATGGGATCTATCCCTCCCATATGACGGGAGTGATATCTGTGGGCCCCTTGATTGAGTAGAACTACTAAAACGCATGGCCATGCTCGAATGAGTCAATATGAGATATTGAGCTCATTTGTTTGAGTTAGTTTACTCAGGGATCAAGAAACACATAGATTGATCGAGGATGACACGGTCTATGCCTCATTGGTCAATCTGATATCAAGGATAGAAGGATACGGTCATACATTATAGTAGTCACGGAAAGGTTAGTCGGATCTTGACTTATTTTGTAACTTGGGTAGCAATGATGTATTGCTAGATGCCGCTCATTGCTTGTGTATCTAAAAGAGTTTAGATCCACTGCCAACGTTATGAGAGCCTATAGGGTCACACACAAAGAGCATGATGATTAGAAGAATTAGTGCATTCTAGTTTGACTAGAATAATTTGGGAATGAGCTTAAGTACAAAATGGTTTTTGGACTTTAAGCTTAATGAGAATTTTAGCTTATTGATTTAATGAGATTAATTCAATATGCTAAGCTTACTAATTTAATAAGATTAAATAAATATGTTATCATGATAGCCTAAGCTTAATTGATTTAATAAGATTAATTCAACATGTTACCTTATTGATTTAATGAGAATAATTCAATATGATAACATAAGCTTATTGAATTAATAAGATTAATTCAACATGCATGAATGCCACATAAGCATGACACATAAGCATGCCACCTAAGCTTGATGAGGTGGAAGGAGACAAAGGGTTTTGACCTTTGGAATTTCTCTACATGTGCAATTGATTGCATTGAATGTGATAGGAGGTGAAAGGTTTTTTTTTCAATCCTATAAAACACTCCATGGGGTGGCCGGCCAAACTTGGTGAAGCTTGAGGCTTGGAGAGAGCTTGGTGGTGAGAGGCTTTGGTTGTGTGGCTTTTGTGAGTGTAGGCTAGCAAGAAGAGTGGTCTTCTTCTTCCATTCTCTTTTTCCCTACCTTCCTCTTCTTTAGGGACTTCTCTAGCAAGAAGTAAAGGAGAGCTCTTCTAGTTTCTTTTGTGAGACAAGAGCTTGCTCGTGTGGATACATATAGAGGCACGGACATTTGAACGTGCTAAAAGATTCAATAAACCCAAGGAGAAGCGGGATTAAAAAGGGCACGTAACAAAGGTAATATTCTCCTATAAAGATAGGTTTTGAGAAATTTATTTTTGTACGAGGTTTTCTTTCGCAAGGATCACTTGGAAGGGATCCTATTTTTCCGTTGCGCATATGCTATTTTGCATAATAAAACCCTACAGTGGTATCAGAGCCACTTGCGAATGATCGTATAAAAATAGGTTTTCTCTATTTTATATATGATATAGAAGTAGGATAAATTTTATTATGAGTTGATAATTGTATTAGCAATTTTTCAAACATAATAAAATATCCGATGTATTTTAAAAGTTAAAATTGACACGGTGCATGGTTATGGCCTAGTCCCAAAAAGTTTGTGAATGTGTGTGTTGTAATTCTTAATATGGCCTGTGTGTCGTGCCTTTCTCCTAAAATTCTTGTTGTAAAAGTAGTTTTAGACTCGAATGTAACTCGAGTATTTCTCCTTTTGTAATATACAAAATAAAGATGGAGGGTCCATTGGAAGATGACGTTACAAGGAGGAAGTCAACAACACAGGACAACCAAAAGGAAGCACTTGGGAGAAGATGCTATCCCTAGGTTGACCAATCAATCTTTTCATTGGCTTGAGAAGATTGTAGAATAAGGGCCATAACCATGACACGCTTAGTTTAATATGTATGTGATGCATGTTAATTTAGCTTATATGTGATGTATGCTAATATGTATGTGATGCATGTTTATTTCTTAATAAGTCAAAAACGATATGCCTACCAAAGTTTGGTACTCACTACTTCCTCGATCATTTGTTGTTGGGTTTGCCAAAGCAAAGCAATGCATTTTATCTTGGAAGAGTGCGAGCGGACAATCGTGATGTCCTGCTATCAAACTTGGTTAAGACTTAATTAAGTTTTTCTTATTTAATTAAGAAAGTAGAGGCATATATTAGCTTTGAACATAAGTTTTAAAAAATTAGTTTTGTGTGATTTCCGAACATCAGCTTTGTCTTAGAAAGTGGTCGTTGCTCCGATATCAAAGAAGGCCTCGTGCCACTACCGAAGTCGTTTAGGAATAAGCACTAAACTAATCTAAACTTAACCAAAGCTATTAAAGAGTTACATCAGATGTAATTGGCAAAAGATTGCCTACCTAATCATACTACGTCTTGGGCGATTAGCCAAAGCTAACTCAAAACGAAGTATGATGTGGATCTTTATCCCATATAAATTTATAGCTAAATAGAAGCTAATGATGTAAACAAAATGTGTTTGCCTACATCAATGATTAGCTCATATCAAAGCTATGAGAATTTAGTGGGAGCCTCATTTAATTAAAGGCCTAATTAAATGACTTAGGTATGATACTTAATTTTGCATTTTAATGTTGTAGATCACCATGTCATCTAACACGACACACCCCCTCTGTTGGTGCAGTGGGCACCAAAGTCGAACCGGTATTTTGATTATGGCAAAAGGCTCAATAGTTAAGGGTATATTTGTTATCTTACGAGCTCAATTAAGTGTGCAGAAATGCTAAAGTTGAGCGGAAGGTCTGCGACACCCGGTGGGAACCGAGGTGGTCGGGCAACGCCAGAGGGACTTCGGAGGAAGCCGAGGTACTCGGGTGAAGACCGGAAGCGAGGCTACAAGGTAAGCTCGTGTGAAAGCGAAGCAAGGTTGTTAAGCGTAGATCCGACCCAATACCTCCAATGGAAGGTCTAGGTCGAGATCAGATGGTTAGAACCATCGTACTTTATATTTTAAGCTAACTTGTACTGCAGTCCAAAACCCTTTGACTACAGTCAACTGCTAGTCAAGTTCCAGCCTCGAGAAGAGCTCGAATTTCAAGGGGGTGAATTTGGACTTGACTCGTGTTTTGGTACAAAGGGTGATGTGGCATCAAGGTGGACATCCAAACCATCACCAAGCTTCCTTGTGGTGGACGCCCAAGATAAGGTGAGTTGGCACAAGATGGTTGGCTCCCATGATGTGGCACAAGTTGAATGGCTCCAACAAGTTGGCGCCCAAGGAGGTTGGAGGTGGTACAAGGTGGTTGGATGAAACACCTCATCCTCAAGTTGGCGCCCAAGGAGGTTGGAGGTGGCACAAGGTGGTTGGATGAAACACCTCATCCTTGAGTTGGCGCAAAGGATGTGGATGAACAAGTCTTGGGGGATAAGAACCTCACCTTGGACACTACCTATGTCTAAATTCATAGATCAATATCCATAAATAGACATGTTCAAGCCAAGCAAACAACAAGAATTCAAGAGCTCTCAACACGCCGTCGTAACGTCGCTACTACTACTCACATTTGCTACGACGCCGCACGACAACTAAAGCTACATCTTCTACTTATAAGAGTTGTCGATATTTATTTAAGTTCTACTTCTTTAAATTGTCTTTGTGCTTTAATCGTAACAAGGAAAGGGGAGTGTCCTTTGCCTTGATTTCTTTTGTAATCGTTGCTCCTACTTCCAACGAAGAGGAGTGGTTTTAGTGAATTGCCCTCCGACGCGTGATCAAGGATCACTAGGCCGTGGATTAGCAATCGAAAGATTGTGAACCACGAAAAAAATATCTTGTCTACTTTATATTTCACTGTGCATTCTCTACTTGCTTTTACTTATTGCAAAAGTTTTTAACGACATCAGATCGCTTATTCACCCCCTCTAGCGACACTTTCGATCCAACAATTGGTATCGAGTCGGGCGCTAAGATTCGGTGAAACCACCAATCTAGCTTTGTTTTTCTTTTTTTACAGATTTTTATTTATTTATTTCTGTTTTCGTATAATTATTTCACTTGCTTATCTTCTCCTACATATAGAATTGCATTAGAGGCTTTAGGATCCTGGATAAGGTTGTCCTTCTGTTAGATCCCGAGTAAGGTTATCCTCCGAACTTCAACGACATTCGCATTTGATTGTTTATTTCTTTTGCAAGTTACATTTTATATATCTTTTTACTTCTCAAGACTACTAATCCAAGACGAAAGTCTTGGAATATTCTTTCAGTGTGTTTTGCAAGATTCTTTTTCGCTCTTCTTCTTGTTTTAAATGGCCCATCTCAAGGGTTTAGCACACCCCCGCTTTACAACGGTAATGACTTTCGCTATTGGAAGGGTCCTGATGGAATGCTTTCTTAAAACCCAAATCGAGATGTGGATCGTAATCCAAACCGGTTTCACACTTCCTATTAATGAAGATGGTGAATCTTGGGTTACGATCAATGGTCAAATTCCATGAAAAACAAGTAGAAGCCGATGCCAAGGCAACTCAAATCTTGCAATGTGGTTGTCCAAGGAAGAGCTCAACCGCGTCGCCCCTTCATTAGTGCAAAGGACTTATGGACCAAGCTAGTGGAACTACACGAAGGCACCGACGACACTAAGGTATGTAAAAGAGATTTACTTTAAATAAATTGTATAACTTGAAAATGCAGGAAAACGAGACCGCAACTCAACTACATGCTCGAGATTCAAGACATCGCCAACCAACTCCATGCCATCGGACAAAAGGTCGAGAATCGCGACCTTATCGTGTATTCTCTTAACTCGCTTCCTAGGACTACCTTGTGGGCATCCATGGTCGCCTACAAGGTCTCCAAGGACCTTTCTAAAATTAGGTTAGACGAATTGTTTTCGAACTTGAATTACATGAGCAAACTAACGTGGTCCAAAGCCGAGAAGAGTATTGCTTAGCTGCGTGTTCCAAGAAGAAGAAGCCCGCAAGCAAGCCACCCCAAGGAAGAAGACGAGTCCGAATCGGAAGTAGACTCGAATAGAATCCAACTAGTCAATCTAGTTCTAAGATGATCAAGAGACGAAAACGACCAACAACTCAAGGTAAGCCTAAACCTAATTCAAATACTTCTAATTTTAGATGCTATGAGTGCAACAGTTCTGGCCACATCAAGTCCGAGTGCCCAAAGCTAAAGAATAACGCATCAAAGACCAAGAAAGCGCTAAACGCTTACTTGGGAGGAGTTGTCGGAGGAAGAAGACGATATCCAAGCTCTAATGGCCAAGCCGACGAGCACGACCAAACCAAGAAGAGTCCGAGTCCGAATCCGATGATGAGCTTCCATTCAAGACAAGCCACGGATCCGTATCCGGTTCAAAAGAATCATTAAGGAGTAAGTCGGTCGTTACTTAATACTTTGTATGGTGCAATTAAATTTTTAAATAAGAAACTAGCTAAGTCCGAGTCCAAGGTCGAGACCCTAATTGAGGAGGTTAACCTCTCAAACATGAGGTCTCCTAACCTCTTCGACTACCAGATTCAAGAGGAGGACTCAACTCAAGTTGAAAAGCTTGAAGTTGAGAACTCGCTTTGAAAACACAAGTCAAGACCTTAGGAACACGTTGAAAGGTTCACTTTGGGATCCAAGGACTTGACCTCTTACTTGATCACAAAGGGCCGTGTACAACAAGGCCTGACTCGGGTTTAACTCAAATACAACCAATAAGTCATATATGTCTATAGTAAACCAACATAAGAAAATGTCCAAGCATGGGTCCCTAAGACCACTTTGATTTCAACTTTAGGATCTAACATGTATTGGGTTCCTATGACCAAATTCACTATGTGAATAGACCCACTCGATTCAATGGTCCAGGGAGCCAATACAAAATGTATTTTTGTTAAGTCTTAGAAATTGCATGCTTAGTTTTTCCTTTATTTTTAGAATGGTTAGATAGGACTCATAACCAACTAAAATCCTCATGAAAAGATTGAGCCTCGGGAGCCTCTTTCAAAAATAAACCAACTAAAATCCTATTTAAAAAAAGATTGAGCCTCGGGAGCCTCTTTTCAAAAATAACTAGTTAGACCAAGACGTAGTCTCAAGTAAGTCGAGTTATCAATTTCTTGAAATTAGCTTTGTCTAAGGAAGTGGTCGTTGTTCCGATCAAAGAAGGCCTCTCGGCCTCGCCACGACTGAAGCTAATCTCTTGAAAAGATTACTTGATGAGCTTAGACTAAATCCGAATCTAACCTAATGTTGGTTAATTTAAATTCATTAAAATTAATCAAGTAAAATTGAAAGTCATCTCACAATAACACATAGGAATAACATGTTTTGATCATGTAGATATTGGTGAGATGATTTAGGTTTAAAACTTACAAACAACCCTTTAGTAATTCCAATATCCGATCCAACTTCGTTTTGTGTAGGATCAATGGATGTTGGTTGCTCCCGACACATGACCGGGATCAACTCAAATTTTCGGTTACGATTCAAACGACAAGGATCGAGCCTTCTGAATAACGCAAGCTCAAAATCATCTGATCGTGATATTGAGCTCAACTCTAACTTTACAATTCAAAATGTCTTATTAGTAGAAAACTTTCAATATAATTTACTTAGTGTAAGCCAATTGTGTGATAACAATTATAAGGTCATATTTCTAGAAAATGAATGCGTAATCAAAATAAATGCAACATCTAAAATAATACTTAAAGGAACTAGGAGTAGCAACATCTACACAATAAATTTACCTAACTCCTCAACCAAGTGTCTTATGACACAAAGAAGAGGAATCTTGGTTATGGCACCAAGACTGACACTGCACTCCAAGACTCGCCCACAAGATGAGTCAGAGTGGCTTGCTATAGGTTTGCCTAAACTAAACAACTTGGATAATAAAATATGTAATGCTTGTCAACAAGGTAAACAATCTAGGACACAACATCAATTAACTAATCAAGAACGAACCAAAAGTGTTCTTGAGCTCCTACACATGGATCTATTTGATTCACATGGAGCTAAGTCACTCAATGGTAGTCAATTTTGCTTAGTCATAATTGACGACTATTCTAGATTTACTTGGGTTAGGTTTATCAAACATAAAAATGATACCTAGACCAACTAATCAATCTTGTAGGTTAATCAAAATCAAAAGAACCTTAAGATTAAAAGACTTAGTAGTTTATCATGGTGGTGAATTCGAAACCACAGTTTACATTTCAGAACCTAAACGGATACCACCATGAGTTTTCATGTCCTAGAACCCTACAACAAAATGGGTTAGTTTAACGAAAAATAGAACCCTACAAGAAGCCGCTTAGGACAATGTTAAACGAGTATAACCTACCCGATAGATTTTGGGCAGAGGCCGCTAGTACGGCTTGCTATGTCCAAAATAGGATCCTTATGGTAAAGAGGCACCAAAAGACCTCAGATTTAGATTTATCACGATAAAAATACGAACATCAAGTACTTTAGGTATTTGGATGCAAGGTACATATCTTAAACACTAAGGATTACCTAGGAAATTCAAATCCAAAACCTCATCGAACCTTTCTAGGATACTCAACCACGAGAGCTTATAGGGTATACAATCACGACACTCTTAGAGTCGAAGAAACCATTAATATAGTTTTCGACGAAGGACACGAACCCGCTCAATCCTTAACAAAACCAACTAGCAAATCAACTTATAGCGAACCCGACTCGATCTTGAACTTGAATCTCGCCCCTAACCCAAGTCATCCTATCGACCAAGTGATAGATGACTCTAACCCAAGTCAAACTAGAACTCACCCAAGTCATCCTATCCCAAGTGATAGATGACCCTAACCCGAGTCACACTAAGACTCAAACAAATCATCCTATCAATCAAGTTATAGGTGATCCAAATTTAGGGGTTCGAACTAGAGCTTCATATCGAAACCTAAGTCAAATCTCGTTAATTTCCAAAATCGAACCCAAAACTATTGAACAAGCACTTCTTGATCCCGACTGGATTATTGCTATGCAAGAAGAGCTAGCTCAATTCACTAGAAATGAAGTCTGGGAATTAGTACCACCACCTAAAGAAAAATCAATTATTGGAACAAGGTGGGTATTTCGAAATAAACTTGATGATAAAGGTGAAGTAGTTAGAAATAAAGCTAGGTTAGTCGCAAAAGGGTTTAGTCAAGTCGAAGATTTAGATTACGATGAGACCTACGCCCGTGAGCTTACTAGAGTCCATCCGAATGTTGTTAGCATATGCTGCACATCGAGGTTTTAAATTGTTTCAAATGGATGTCAAGTCAGCATTTTTGAATGGATACATTAAGGAAGAAGTTTACGTCAGTCAACCTCCCGGATTCAAAAATCTAGATAAACCTGACCATGTCCTTAGACTTAAGAAAGCCCTATATGGACTCAAACAAGCCCCAAGAGCTTGGTACGAAAGGCTTTCGATCTATCTTAAGTCCAAAGGATTCAACCAAGGTTTAGTCGACCCAACCTTATTCGTTAAAACCGTAGGAAAAGAAATCTTTATAGCCCAAATCTATGTAGATGATATAATTTTTGGAACTACCAACTCGATCCTACTAAACGAATTCATCTCACTTATGGAAAGTGAATTTGAAATGAATTTAGTGGGAGAGTTAAGTTTTTTCTTAGGTTTACAAATTAAACAAACTAAAGATGGAATATATTTACATCAACAAAAATATACTAAGGACTTAATAAATCGATTTGGAATGCAAGATGCTAAAATAATCAATACACCTATGGCAACTAATGTTAATATAAACGAAGATGTAGAAGGAAAACCCGTTGACCTAAAATACTATAGAGCGCAATAGGAAGTCTCCTATACTTAACCGGCCGACTCGACATTTTATTGTAAGTATGTGCGCAAGGTTACAAACCTGCCTAAGGAGTCTCACCTAACCCTAGTCAAGCGTATCCTTAGATATCTAAAGGGCACGCTAAACGTAGGTATTTGGTACCCTAGATCTACCGAGTTTAATCTAATCGGCTATCCGACTCGACTATGCCGGTAGTAAACTCGATAGAAAGAGCACGAGTGGTTGTTGTCAAATCCTCGGCTCGAGTCTAGTAAGTTAGTGCGAGGAAGCATTATTGCGTTGCCTTATCTACCACCGGGCCAATACGTTGCGATGGGTGAGTGTGTCTCACTCGTGGATGAAGCACACTCTCAAGACTTTAGCTTAATCTTTAACAACATTAAAACCTACATAGATAACATTAGTTCAATTAACTTAACTAAAAATCCAATATGTCATTCTAGGACAAAACATATAGAAGTTAAACACCACTTCATTAGGGAACATGTAACTAATGGAACTATACAACTAGAGTATGTTGAGTCCAAATCAAACCTAGCGGACATCTTCACCAAACCACTACCCGCGAATTTAGTTTATTAAGACGAAAGTTAGGTATGTGCGTAATAGAGTAGGATTTAAATTTTTCTATATATGTACTCTACTTTTGCTTCTTTTATGAAATTAGCCTAAGTCTTACCTTAGAAATCATATACCTATAGATTTAAGGAGCCAACACATCTCACAACACATAGGACTAATGTGTTTGTGTACTTAGCCACGAGCGGCGTGAGATGTTAGGACCTTACTCCGGTTCCGTATGTAGATTCTCATCGACATGAACCATGGAATATAATTATTTAAAATTAATCAACTCCTTCAAGACTTATTGATCATTCTATATCAATCAAGTCCAACCGGAGTTGTACATTTTAGATGAACATATTTTCAAGCTTATTATTATTTAAAAAAAAATATATATATATATATATATATTTATATTAGGAACTTGCTTGGACTTACAAACCTTAAAATATATTTACAAACTTTTTGAGTTAAGGCAAAAGGGGGAGAAAGTCACAAAAGTAAGGAAGAAAGTAAACAAAATTATTACCTTTTATATTAAGTAATTCCGTTTACTTAAGCAACTATTAAGGGGAGTAAAAATTATTTTCAAGAACTCACCTTGGTCAAGGGAGGTTACCTCAAAGGGGAGAACTTGAAACAATAATATTTCTCACTCATGCTTAATCTTTATGCTAGCTCACTCATGCTTAATCTTTATGCTAGCTCACTCATGCTTAATCTTTATGCTAGCTCACTCATGCTTAATCTTTATGCTAGCTCATTCATACTTAATCATTATGCTAGCTCATTCATATTTAATCATTATGCTAGCTCATTCATACTTAATCATTATGCTAGCTCATTCATATTTAATCATTATGCTAGCTCATTCATATTTAATCATTATGCTAGCTCATTCATATTTAATCTTTATGCTAGCTCATTCATGCTTAATCATTATGCTAGCTATCGTTATGTTTAATTTTTCCTTAACTTTGTGTGGTTTGCCATGAATCAGGGAGAGATTGTTGGTGCAAGGCACCAAAGTCGAACCGTATTTTGATTATGGCAAAAGGCTCAATAGTTAAGGGTATATTTGTTATCTTACGAGCTCAATTAAGTGTGCGTAAATGCTAAAGTCGAGCGGAAGGTCGCGACACCGGTGGGAACCGAGGTGGTCGCAACGCCAGAGGGACTTGAGGAAGCCGAGGTACTCGGGTGAAGACCGGAAGCGAGGCTACAAGGTAAGCTCGTGTGAAAGCGGCAAGGTCATTAGCAGCGTAGATCCACCCAATACCTCCAATGGAAGGTCTAGGTCGAGATCGATGGTTAGAACCATCGCATTTTTTATATTTTAAGCTAACTTGTACTGCAGTCCAAAACCCTTTGACTACAGTCAACTGCTAGTCAAGTTCCAGCCTCGAGAAGAGCTCGAATTTCAAGGGGGTGAATTTGGACTTGACTCGTGTTTTGGTACAAAGGGTGATGTGGCATCAAGGTGGACATCCAAACCATCACCAAGCTTCCTTGTGGTGGACGCCCAAGATAAGGTGAGTTGGCACAAGATGGTTGGCTCCCATGATGTGGCACAAGTTGAATGGCTCCAACAAGTTGGCGCCCAAGGAGGTTGGAGGTGGCACAAGGTGGTTGGATGAAACACCTCATCCTCAAGTTGGCGCCCAAGGAGGTTGGAGGTGGCACAAGGTGGTTGGATGAAACACCTCATCCTTGAGTTGGCGCAAAGGATGTGGATGAACAAGTCTTGGGGGATAAGAACCTCACCTTGGACACTACCTATGTCTAAATTCATAGATCAATATCCATAAATAGACATGTTCAAGCCAAGCAAACAACAAGAATTCAAGAGCTCTCAACACGCCGTCGTAACGCCGCTACTACTACTCACATTTGCTACGACGAAGTGCCGCCGACAACGAAAGCTACATCTTCTACTTATAAGAGTTGTCGGTATATTTATTTAAGTTCTACTTCTTTAAATTGTCTTTGTGCTTTAATCGTAACAAGGAAAGGGGGAGTGTCCCTTTGCCTTGATTTCTTTTTGTAATCGGTGCTCCTACTTCCAACGAAGAGGAGTGGTTTTAGTGAATTGCCCTCCGTACGTGATCAAGGATCACTAGGGCCGTGGATTAGCAATCGAAAGATTGTGAACCACGTAAAAATATCTTGTCTACTTTATATTTCCGTGCATTCTCTACTTGCTTTTTACTTATTGCAAAAGTTTTTAACGACACGTATCGCTATTCACCCCCTCTAGCGACACTTTCGATCCAACAATTGGTATCGAGTCGGCGCTAAGATTCGGTGAAACCACCAATCTAGCTTTGTTTTTCTTTTTTACAGATTTTTATTTATTTATTTCTTTTCGTATAATTATTTCACTTGCTTATCTTCTCCTACATATAGAATTGCATTAGAGGCTTTAGGATCCGGATAAGGTTGTCCTTGGGTTAGATCCGAGTAAGGTTGTCCTCCGGAACTTCAACGACATTCGCATTTGATTGTTTATTTCTTTTGCAAGTTACATTTTATATATCTTTTTACTTCTCAAGACTACTAATCCAAGACGAAAGTCTTGGAATATTCTTTCCGTGTGTTTTGCAAGATTCTTTTTCGCTGCTTCTTCTTCTTGTTTTAAATGGCCCATCTCGAAGGGTTTAGCACCGCCACCCGCTTTACAACGTAATGACTTTCGTTATTGGAAGGGTCGGATGGAATGCTTTAAAACCCAAATCAAGATGTGGATCGTAATCCAAACCGTTTCACACTTCCTATTAATGAAGATGGTGAATCTTTGGGTTACGATCAATGGTCAAATTCCATGAAAAACAAGTAGAAGCCGATGCCAAGGCAACTCAAATCTTGCAATGTGGGTTGTCCAAGGAAGAGCTCAACCGCTCGGCCCCTTCATTAGTGCAAAGGACTTATGGACCAAGCTAGTGGAACTACACGAAGGCACCGGCGAACGAAGGTATGTAAAAGAGATTTACTTTTAAATAAATTGTATAACTTGAAAATGCAGGAAAACGACCGCAACTCAACTACATGCTCAGATCCAAGACATCGCCAACCAACTCCATGCCATCGGACAAAAGGTCGAGAATCGCGACCTTATCGTATTCTCTTAACTCGCTTTCCTAGGACCACCTTGTGGGCATCCATGGTCGATGCCTACAAGGTCTCCAAGGACCTTTCTAAAATTAGGTTAGACGAAATTGTTTTCGAACTTGAATTACATGAGCAAACTAACGCGGTCGCCGAGAAGAGTATTGCGTTAGTTGCAGAGGTTCCAAGAAGAAGAAGCCCGCAAGCAAGCCACCTCAAGGAAGAAGACGAGTCCGAATCGGAAGTAGACTCGAATAGAATCCGAACTAGTCAATCTAGTTCTAAGATGATCAAGAGACGAAACGACCAACAACTCAAGGTAAGCCTAAACCTAATTCAAATACTTCTAATTTTAGATGCTATGAGTGAACAGTTCGGTCACATCAAGTCCGAGTGCCCAAAGCTAAAGAATAACGCATCAAAGACCAAGAAAGCGCTAAACGCTACTTGGGAGGAGTTGTCGGAGGAAGAAGACGATATCCAAGCTCTAATGGCCAAGCCGACCGAGCACGACTCCGAAACCAAAGAAGAGTCCGAGTCCGAATCCGGCGATGAGCTTCCATTCAAGACAAGCCACGGATCCGTATCCGGTTCAAAAGAATCATTAAGAGTAAGTCGGTCGTTACTTAATACTTTGTATGGTGCAATTAAATTTTTAAATAAGAAACTAGCTAAGTCCGAGTCCAAGGTCGAGACCCTAATTGAGGAGGTTAACCTTCTCAAACATGAGGTCTCCTAACCTCTTCGACTACTGTATTCAAGAGGAGGACTCAACTCTGCTGAAAAGCTTGAAGTTGAGAACTCGCTTTTGAAAACACAAGTCGAAGACCTTAGGAACACGTTGGAAAGGTTCACTTTGGGATCCAAGGGACTTGACCTCTTACTTGGATCACAAAGGGCCGTGGTACAACAAGGCTCGACTCGGGTTTAACTCAAATACAACCAATAAGTCATATATGTCTATAGTAAACCAACATAAGAAAATGTCCAAGCATGGGTCCCTAAGACCACTTTGATTTCAACTTTAGGATCTAACATGTATTGGGTTCCCAAGGACCAAATTCACTATGTGAATAGACCCACTGATTCAATGGTCCAGGGGGAGCCAATACAAAATGTATTTTTGTTAAGTCTTAGAAATTGCATGCTTAGTTTTTCCTTTATTTTTAGAATGGTTAGATAGGACTCATAACCAACTAAAATCCTGCGAAAAGATTGAGCCTCGGGGAGCCTCTTTTCAAAAATAAACCAACTAAAATCCTACGAAAAGATTGAGCCTCGGGGAGCCTCTTTTCAAAAATAACTAGTTAGACCAAGACGTAGTCTCAAGTAAGTCGAGTTATCAATTTCTTGAAATTAGCTTTGTCTAAGGAAGTGGTCGTTGTTCCGATCAAAGAAGGCCTCTGTGCCTCGCCACGACCTGGAAGCTAATCTCTTGAAAAGATTACTTGATGAGCTTAGACTAAATCTGAATCTAACCTAATGTTGGTTAATTTAAATTCATTAAAATTAATCAAGTAAAATTGAAAGTCATCTCACAATAACACATAGGAATAACATGTTTTGATCATGTAGATATTGGTGAGATGATTTAGGTTTAAAACTTACAAACAACCCTTTAGTAATTCCAATATCCGATCCAAGATGGGATCAACTCAAATTTTCGACACATGACGATTTTCAAACGACAAGGATCTAGTAGCCTTCGAATAACGGCAAGCTCAAAATCATCGGATCAGGTGATATTGAGCTCAACTCTAACTTTACAATTCAAAATGTCTTATTAGTAGAAAACTTTCAATATAATTTACTTAGTGTAAGCCAATTGTGTGATAACAATTATAAGGTCATATTTCTAGAAAATGAATGCGTAATCAAAATAAATGCAACATCTAAAATAATACTTAAAGGAACTAGGAGTAGCAACATCTACACAATAAATTTACCCAACTCCTCAACCAAGTGTCTTATGACACAGCAAGAGGAATCTTGGTTATGGCACCGAAGACTCGGACACTCGCACCCAAGACTCGTCCCACAAGATGAGTCAGAGTGGCTTGGTTATAGGTTTGCCTAAACTAAACAACTTGGATAATAAAATATGTAATGCTTGTCAACAAGGTAAACAATCTAGGACACAACATCAATTAACTAATCAAGAACGAACCAAAAGTGTTCTTGAGCTCCTACACATGGATCTATTTGATTCACATGGAGCTAAGTCACTCAATGGTAGTCAATTTTGCTTAGTCATAATTGACGACTATTCTAGATTTACTTGGGTTAGGTTTATCAAACATAAAAATGATACCCTAGACCAACTAATCAATCTTTGTAGGTTAATCGAAAATCAAAAGAACCTTAAGATTAAAAGACTTAGAAGCGATCATGGTGGTGAATTCGAAAACCACAGGTTTACAGATTTCTGTAACCTAAACGGATACCACCATGAGTTTTCATGTCCTAGAACCCCACAACAAAATGGGTTAGTCGAACGGAAAAATAGAACCCTACAAGAAGCCGCTAGGACAATGTTAAACGAGTATAACCTACCCGATAGATTTTGGGCAGGGTTAGTACTTGCTATGTCCAAAATAGGATCCTTATGGTAAAGAGGCACCAAAAGACCTCATACGAGATTTATCACGATAAAATACCGAACATCAAGTACTTTAGGGTATTTGGATGCAAGGTACATATCTTAAACACTAAGGATTACCTAGGGAAATTCAAATCCAAAACCTCTACTGGAACCTTTCTAGGATACTCAACCACCAATAGAGCTTATAGGGTATACAATCACGACACTCTTAGAGTCGAAGAAACCATTAATATAGTTTTCGACGAAGGACACGAACCCGTTCAATCCTTAACAAAACCAACTAGCAAATCAAAATATAGAGAACCCGACTATGATCTTGAACTTGAATCTCGTCCTAACCCAAGTCATCCTATCGACCAAGTGATAGATGACTCTAACCCAAGTCAAACTAGAACTCACCCAAGTCATCCTATCGACCAAGTGATAGATGACCCTAACCCGAGTCACACTAAGACTCAAACAAATCATCCTATCAATCAAGTTATAGGTGATCCAAATTTAGGGGTTCGAACTAGAGCTTCATATCGAAACCTTAGTCAAATCTCGTTAATTTCCAAAATCGAACCCAAAACTATTGAACAAGCACTTCGATCCCGATTTGGATTATTGCTATGCAAGAAGAGCTAGCTCAATTCACTAGAAATGAAGTCTGCGAATTAGTACCACCACCTAAAGAAAAATCAATTATTGGAACAAGGTGGGTATTTCGAAATAAACTTGATGATAAAGGTGAAGTAGTTAGAAATAAAGCTAGGTTAGTCGCAAAAGGGTTTAGTCAAGTCGAAGATTTAGATTACGATGAGACCTACGCCCCCGTAGCCAGACTAGAGTCCATCCGAATGTTGTTAGCATATGCACATCGAGGTTTTAAATTGTTTCAAATGGATGTCAAGTCAGCATTTTTGAATGGATACATTAAGGAAGAAGTTTACGCTACCAACCTCCCTGATTCGAAAATCTAGATAAACTGACCATGTCCTTAGACTTAAGAAAGCCCTATATGGACTCAAACAAGCCCCAAGAGCTTGGTACGAAGGCTTTCGATCTATCTTAAGTCCAAAGGATTCAACCAAGGTTTAGTCGACCCAACCTTATTCGTTAAAACCGTAGGAAAAGAAATCTTTATAGCCCAAATCTATGTAGATGATATAATTTTTGGAACTACCAACTCGATCCTGCTAAACGAATTCATCTCACTTATGGAAAGTGAATTTGAAATGAATTTAGTGGGAGAGTTAAGTTTTTTCTTAGGTTTACAAATTAAACAAACTAAAGATGGAATATATTTACATCAACAAAAATACTAAGGACTTAATAAATCGATTTGGAATGCAAGATGCTAAAATAATCAATACACCTATGGCAACTAATGTTAATATAAACGAAGATGTAGAAGGAAAACCCGTTGACCTAAAATACTATAGGAGCGCAATAGGAAGTCTCCTATACTTAACCGCGACCCGACATTTTATTCGTGGTAAGTATGTGCGCAAGGTTACAAACCTGTGCCAAGGAGTCTCACCTAACCCTAGTCAAGCGTATCCTTAGATATCTAAAGGGCACGCTAAACGTAGGTATTTGGTACCCTAGATCTACCGAGTTTAATCTAATCGGCTACTCTGACTCCGACTATGCCGGTAGTAAACTCGATAGAAAGAGCACGAGTGGTTGTTGTCAAATCCTCGACCGAGTCTAGTAAGTTAGTGCAGAGGGAAGCAAAGATTGCGTTGCCTTATCTACCACCGGCCGAATACGCTATGCGATGGGTGAGTGTGTCTCTCACCTCGTGGATGAAGCACACTCTCCAAGACTTTAGCTTAATCTTTAACAACATTAAAACCTACATAGATAACATTAGTTCAATTAACTTAACTAAAAATCCAATATGTCATTCTAGGACAAAACATATAGAAGTTAAACACCACTTCATTAGGGAACATGTAACTAATGGAACTATACAACTAGAGTATGTTGAGTCCAAATCAAACCTAGCGGACATCTTCACCAAACCACTACCCAAGCGAATTTAGTTTATTAAGACGAAAGTTAGGTATGTGCGTAATAGAGTAGGATTTAAATTTTTCTATATATGTACTCTACTTTTGCTTCTTTTATGAAATTAGCCTAAGTCTTACCTTAGAAATCATATACCTATAGATTTAAGGAGCCAACACATCTCACAACACATAGGACTAATGTGTTTGTGTACTTAGCCACGAGAGGGCGTGAGATGTTAGGACCTTACTCCGTTCCGTATGTAGATTGCATCGACATGAACCATGGAATATAATTATTTAAAATTAATCAACTCCTTCAAGACTTATTGATCATTCTATATCAATCAAGTCCAACCGAGTTGTACATTTTAGATGAACATATTTTCAAGCTTATTATTATTTAAAAATATATATATATATATATATATATTTATATTGGGAACTTGCTTGGACTTACAAACCCTAAAATATATTTACAAACTTTTTGAGTTAAGGCAAAAGGGGGAGAAAGTCACAAAAGTAAGGAAGAAAGTAAACAAAATTATTACCTTTTATATTAAGTAATTCCGTTTACTTAAGCAACTATTAAGGGGGAGTAAAAATTATTTTTCAAGAACTCACCTTCGGTCAAGGGGGAGGTTACCTCAAAGGGAGAACTTGAAACAATAATATTTCTCACTCATGCTTAATCTTTATGCTAGCTCACTCATGCTTAATCTTTATGCTAGCTCACTCATGCTTAATCTTTATGCTAGCTCATTCATGCTTAATCTTTATGCTAGCTCATTCATACTTAATCATTATGCTAGCTCATTCATATTTAATCATTATGCTAGCTCATTCATATTTAATCATTATGCTAGCTCATTCATATTTAATCATTATGCTAGCTCATTCATATTTAATCATTATGCTAGCTCATTCATATTTAATCTTTATGCTAGCTCATTCATATTTAATCTTTATGCTAGCTTACTGTTATGCTTAATTTTTCCTTAACTTTTAGGTTTGCCATGAATCAAAAAGGGGGAGATTGTTGGTGCAGTGGGCACCAAAGTCGAACCGGTATTTTGATTATGGCAAAAGGCTCAATAGTTAAGGGTATATTTGTTATCTTACGAGCTCAATTAAGTGTGCAGAAATGCTAAAGTTGAGCGGAAGGTCTGCGACACCCGGTGGGAACCGAGGTGGTCGGGCAACGCCAGAGGGACTTCGGAGGAAGCCGAGGTACTCGGGTGAAGACCGGAAGCGAGGCTACAAGGTAAGCTCGTGTGAAAGCGAAGCAAGGTCGTTAAGCGTAGATCCGACCCAATACCTCCAATGGAAGGTCTAGGTCGATCGATGGTTAGAACCATCGTACTTTATATTTTAAGCTAACTTATTCCAAAACCCTTTGACTACAGTCAACTGCTAGTCAAGTTCCAGTCTCGAGAAGAGCTCGAATTTCAAGGGGGTGAATTTGGACTTGACTCGTGTTTTGGTACAAAGGGTGATGTGGCATCAAGGTGGACATCCAAACCATCACCAAGCTTCCTTGTGGTGGACGCCCAAAATAAGGTGAGTTGGCACAAGATGGTTGGCTCCCATGATGTGGCACAAGTTGAATGGCTCCAACAAGTTGGCGCCCAAGGAGGTTGGAGGTGGCACAAGGTGGTTGGATGAAACACCTCATCCTGGAGTTGGCGCACAAGGAGGTTGGAGGTGGCACAAGGTGGTTGGATGAAACACCTCATCCTTGAGTTGGCGCAAAGGATGTGGATGAACAAGTCTTGGGGGATAAGAACCTCACCTTGGACACTACCTATGTCTAAATTCATAGATCAATATCCATAAATAGACATGTTCAAGCCAAGCAAAAAAAACAAGAATTCAAGAGCTCTCAACACGCCCGTCGTACGCCGCTACTACTACTCACATTTGCTACGACGAAGTGCCGACAACGAAAGCTACATCTTCTACTTATAAGAGTTGTCGGTATATTTATTTAAGTTCTACTTCTTTAAATTGTCTTTGTGCTTTAATCGTAACAAGGAAAGGGGAGTGTCCTTTGCCTTGATTTCTTTTGTAATCGCTGTCTACTTCCAACGAAGAGGAGTGGTTTTAGTGAATTGCCCTCCGTGACGTGATCAAGGATCACTAGGGCCGTGGATTAGCAATCGAAAGATTGTGAACCACGTAAAAATATCTTGTCTACTTTATATTTCACTGCATTCTCTACTTGCTTTTACTTATTGCAAAAGTTTTTAACGACACCGTACGCTTATTCACCCCCTCTAGCTTACACTTTCGATCCAACAATTGGTATCGAGTCGGGGGCGCTAAGATTCGTGAAACCACCAATCTAGCTTTGTTTTTTTTTTACAGATTTTTATTTATTTATTTCTGTTTTCGTATAATTATTTCACTTGCTTATCTTCTCCTACATATAGAATTGCATTAGAGGCTTTAGGATCCGGATAAGGTTGTCCTTGGGTTAGATCCCGAGTAAGGTTGTCCTCCAACTTCAACGACATTCGCATTTGATTGTTTATTTCTTTTGCAAGTTACATTTTATATATCTTTTTACTTCTCAAGACTACTAATCCAAGACGAAAGTCTTGGAATATTCTTTCGTGTGTGTTTTGCAAGATTCTTTTCGCGTTCTTCTTCTTGTTTTAAATGGCCCATCTCGAAGGGTTTAGCATCACCGACCCCGCTTTACAACGGTAATGACTTTCGTTATTGGAAGGGTCGGATGGAATGCTTTCTTAAAACCCAAATCGAGATGTGGATCGTAATCCAAACCGGTTTCACACTTCCTATTAATGAAGATGGTGAATCTTTGGGTTACGATCAATGGTCAAATTCCATGAAAGAACAAGTAGAAGCCGATGCCAAGGCAACTCAAATCTTGCAATGTGGGTTGTCCAAGGAAGAGCTCAACCGCGTCGGCCCCTTCATTAGTGCAAAGGACTTATGGACCAAGCTAGTGGAACTACACGAAGGCACCGACGACACGAAGGTATGTAAAAGAGATTTACTTTTAAATAAATTGTATAACTTGAAAATGCAGGAAAATGAGACCGCAACTCAACTACATGCTCGATCCAAGACATCACAACCAACCCATGCCATCGGACAAAAGGTCGAGAATCGCGACCTTATCGGTATTCTCTTAACTCGTTTCCTAGGACCACCTTGTGGGCATCCATGGTCGATGCCTACAAGGTCTCCAAGGACCTTTCTAAAATTAGGTTAGGTTAAATTGTTTTCGAACTTGAATTACATGAGCAAACTAACGTGGTCCAAAGCCGAGAAGAGTATTGCGTTAGTTGCGGTTCCAAGAAGAAGAAGCCCGCAAGCAAGCCACCCCAAGGAAGAAGACGAGTCCGAATCGGAAGTAGACTCGAATAGAATCCGAACTAGTCAATCTAGTTCGGAAGATGATCAAGAGACGAAACGACCAACAACTCAAGGTAAGCCTAAACCTAATTCAAATACTTCTAATTTTAGATGCTATGAGTGCAATGAGTTGGTCCACATCAAGTCCGAGTGCCCAAAGCTAAAGAATAACGCATCAAAGACCAAGAAAGCGCTAAACGCTACTTGGGAGGAGTTGTCGGAGGAAGAAGGCGATATCCAAGCTCTAATGGCCAAGCCGACCGAGCACGACTCAAATCAAGAAGAGTCCGAGTCCGAATCCGATGATGAGCTTCCATTCAAGACAAGCCACGGATCCGTATCCGGTTCAAAAGAATCATTAAGGGTAAGTCGGTCGTTACTTAATACTTTGTATGGTGCAATTAAATTTTTAAATAAGAAACTAGCTAAGTCCGAGTCCAAGGTCGAGACCCTCATTGAGGAGGTTAACCTTCTCAAACATGAGGTCTCCCTAACCTCTTCGACTACTCGTATTCAAGAGGAGGCCTCAACCTGCTTGAAAAGCTTGAAGTTGAGAACTCGCTTTTGAAAACACAAGTCAAGACCTTAGGAACACGTTGGAAAGGTTCACTTTGGGATCCAAGGGACTTGACCTCTTACTTGGATCACAAAGGGCCGTGGTACAACAAGGCCGACTAGGGTTTAACTCAAATACAACCAATAAGTCATATATGTCTATAGTAAACCAACATAAGAAAATGTCCAAGCATGGGTCCCTAAGACCACTTTGATTTCAACTTTAGGATCTAACATGTATTGGGTTCCCAAGGACCAAATTCACTATGTGAATAGACCCACTCGATTCAATGGTCCAGGGGGAGCCAATACAAAATGTATTTTTGTTAAGTCTTAGAAATTGCATGCTTAGTTTTTCCTTTATTTTTAGAATGGTTAGATAGGACTCATAACCAACTAAAATCCTGCGAAAAGATTGAGCCTCGGGGAGCCTCTTTTCAAAAATAAACCAACTAAAATCCTACGAAAAGATTGAGCCTCGGGGAGCCTCTTTTCAAAAATAACTAGTTAGACCAAGACGTAGTCTCAAGTAAGTCGAGTTATCAATTTCTTGAAATTAGCTTTGTCTAAGGAAGTGGTCGTTGTTCCGATCAAAGAAGGCCTCTGTGCCTCGCCACGACATTGAAGCTAATCTCTTGAAAAGATTACTTGATGAGCTTAGACTAAATCCGAATCTAACCTAATGTTGGTTAATTTAAATTCATTAAAATTAATCAAGTAAAATTGAAAGTCATCTCACAATAACACATAGGAATAACATGTTTTGATCATGTAGATATTGGTGAGATGATTTAGGTTTAAAACTTACAAACAACCCTTTAGTAATTCCAATATCCGATCCAACTACCTTATGTGTAGGATCAATGGATGTTGGCTGGTTGCTCCCGACACATGACCGATCAACTCAAATTTTCGGTTACGATTCAAACGACAAGGATCGGTAGCCTTGGAATAACGGCAAGCTCAAAATCATCGGATCTGGTGATATTGAGCTCAACTCTAACTTTACAATTCAAAATGTCTTATTAGTAGAAAACTTTCAATATAATTTACTTAGTGTAAGCCAATTGTGTGATAACAATTATAAGGTCATATTTCTAGAAAATGAATGCGTAATCAAAATAAATGCAACATCTAAAATAATACTTAAAGGAACTAGGAGTAGCAACATCTACACAATAAATTTACCCAACTCCTCAACCAAGTGTCTTATGACACGAAGAGGAATCTTGGTTATGGCAATCAAGACTCGGACACTGCACCCAAGACTCGTCCACAAGATGAGTCAGAGTGGCTTGGTTATAGGTTTGCCTAAACTAAACAACTTGGATAATAAAATATGTAATGCTTGTCAACAAGGTAAACAATCTAGGACACAACATCAATTAACTAATCAAGAACGAACCAAAAGTGTTCTTGAGCTCCTACACATGGATCTATTTGATTCACATGGAGCTAAGTCACTCAATGGTAGTCAATTTTGCTTAGTCATAATTGACGACTATTCTAGATTTACTTGGGTTAGGTTTATCAAACATAAAAATGATACCCTAGACCAACTAATCAATCTTTGTAGGTTAATCGAAAATCAAAAGAACCTTAAGATTAAAAGACTTAGAAGCGATCATGGTGGTGAATTCGAAAACCACATGTTTACAGATTTCTGTAACCTAAACGGATACCACCATGAGTTTTCATGTCCTAGAACCCCACAACAAAATGGGTTAGTCGAACGGAAAAATAGAACCCTACAAGAAGCCGCTAGGACAATGTTAAACGAGTATAACCTACCCGATAGATTTTCAAGAGGCCGTTAGTACGGCTTGCTATGTCCAAAATAGGATCCTTATGGTAAAGAGGCACCAAAAGACCTCAGACGAGATTTATCTCGATATAATATCGAATATCATGTACTTTAGGGTATTTGTATGCATGGTACATATCTTAAACACTAAGGATTACATTTGGAAATTCAAATCCAATACCTCTACTGGAACATTTATAGGATACTCAACCACCAGTAGAGCTTTTAGGGTATACAATCACGACACTCTTAGAGTCGAAGAAACCATTAATATAGTTTTCGACGAAGGACACGAACCCGTTCAATCCTTAACAAAACCAACTAGCAAATCAACTTATAGCGAACCCGACTCTGATCTTGAACTGGAATCTCGTCCTAACCCAAGTCATCCTATCGACCAAGTGATAGATGACTCTAACCCAAGTCAAACTAGAACTCACCCAAGTCATCCTATCGACCAAGTGATAGATGACCCTAACCCGAGTCACACTAAGACTCAAACAAATCATCCTATCAATCAAGTTATAGGTGATCCAAATTTAGGGGTTCGAACTAGAGCTTCATATCGAAACCTTAGTCAAATCTCGTTAATTTCCAAAATCGAACCCAAAACTATTGAACAAGCACTTCTTGATCCCGACTGGATTATTGCTATGCAAGAAGAGCTAGCTCAATTCACTAGAAATGAAGTCTGGGAATTAGTACCACCACCTAAAGAAAAATCAATTATTGGAACAAGGTGGGTATTTCGAAATAAACTTGATGATAAAGGTGAAGTAGTTAGAAATAAAGCTAGGTTAGTCGCAAAAGGGTTTAGTCAAGTCGAAGATTTAGATTACGATGAGACCTATGCCCCCGTAGCCAGACTAGAGTCCATCCGAATGTTGTTAGCATATGCTGCACATCGAGGTTTTAAATTGTTTCAAATGGATGTCAAGTCAGCATTTTTGAATGGATACATTAAGGAAGAAGTTTACGCTACCAACCTCCGATTCGAAAATCTAGATTAACCTGACCATGTCCTTAGACTTAAGAAAGCCCTATATGGACTCAAACAAGCCCCAAGAGCTTTGTACGAAAGGCTTTCGATCTATCTTAAGTCCAAAGGATTCAACCAAGGTTTAGTCGACCCAACCTTATTCGTTAAAACCGTAGGAAAAGAAATCTTTATAGCCCAAATCTATGTAGATGATATAATTTTTGGAACTACCAACTCGATCCTGCTAAACGAATTCATCTCACTTATGGAAAGTGAATTTGAAATGAATTTAGTGGGAGAGTTAAGTTTTTTCTTAGGTTTACAAATTAAACAAACTAAAGATGGAATATATTTACATCAACAAAAATATACTAAGGACTTAATAAATCGATTTGGAATGCAAGATGCTAAAATAATCAATACACCTATGGCAACTAATGTTAATATAAACGAAGATGGAAGGAAAACCCGTTGACCTAAAATACTATAGAGCGCAATAGAAGTCTCCTATACTTAACCGCGAGCCGACCTGACATTTTATTCGCGGTAAGTATGTGCGCAAGGTTACAAACCTGTGCCAAGGAGTCTCACCTAACCCTAGTCAAGCGTATCCTTAGATATCTAAAGGGCACGCTAAACGTAGGTATTTGGTACCCCTAGATCTACCGAGTTTAATCTAATCGGCTACTCCGACCGACTATGCCGGTAGTAAACTCGATAGAAAGAGCACGAGTGGTTGTTGTCAAATCCTACCGAGTCTAGTAAGTTGTGCAAGAGGAAGCAAAGATTGCGTTGCCTTATCTACCACCGGCCGAATACGTTGCGATGGGTGAGTGTGTCTCTCTCCCGTGGATGAAGCACACTCCAAGACTTTAGCTTAATCTTTAACAACATTAAAACCTACATAGATAACATTAGTTCAATTAACTTAACTAAAAATCCAATATGTCATTCTAGGACAAAACATATAGAAGTTAAACACCACTTCATTAGGGAACATGTAACTAATGGAACTATACAACTAGAGGATGTTGAGTCCAAATCAAACCTAGCGGACATCTTCACCAAACCACTACCCGAAGCCGAATTTAGTTTATTAAGACGAAAGTTAGGTATGTGCGTAATAGAGTAGGATTTAAATTTTTCTATATATGTACTCTACTTTTGCTTCTTTTATGAAATTAGCCTAAGTCTTACCTTAGAAATCATATACCTATAGATTTAAGGAGCCAACACATCTCACAACACATAGGACTAATGTGTTTGTGTACTTAGCCACGTGAGACAGGCGTGAGATGTTAGGACCTTACTCACAGTTCCGATGTAGATTGGTGCATCGACATGAACCATGGAATATAATTATTTAAATTAATCAACTCCTTCAAGACTTATTGATCATTCTATATCAATCAAGTCCAACCGGAGTTGTACATTTTAGATGAACATATTTTCAAGCTTATTATTATTTTAAAAAATATATATATATATATATATATATATTTATATTGGGAACTTGCTTGGACTTACAAACCTTAAAATATATTTACAAACTTTTTGAGTTAAGGCAAAAGGGGGAGAAAGTCACAAAAGTAAGGAAGAAAGTAAACAAAATTATTACCTTTTATATTAAGTAATTCCGTTTACTTAAGCAACTATTAAGGGGGAGTAAAAATTATTTTTCAAGAACTCACCTTCGGTCAAGGGGGAGGTTACCTCAAAGGGGAGAACTTGAAACAATAATATTTCTCACTCATGCTTAATCTTTATGCTAGCTCACTCATGCTTAATCTTTATGCTAGCTCACTCATGCTTAATCTTTATGCTAGCTCACTCATGCTTAATCTTTATGCTAGCTCATTCATACTTAATCATTATGCTAGCTCATTCATATTTAATCTTTATGCTAGCTCATTCATTCTTAATCTTTATGCTAGCTCATTCATATTTAATCTTTATGCTAGCTCATTCATGCTTAATCATTATGCTAGCTCATTCATATTTAATCTTTATGCTAGCTCATTCATGCTTAATCATTATGCTAGCTTACTGTTATGCTTAATTTTTCCTTAACTTTTGTGTCGGTTTGCCATGAATCAAAAAGGGGGAGATTGTTGGTGCAGTGGGCACCAAAGTCGAACCGGTATTTTGATTATGGCAAAAGGCTCAATAGTTAAGGGTATATTTGTTATCTTATGTGCGCGTAAATGCTAAAGTTGAGCGGAAGGTTCGCGACACCGGTGGGAACCGAGGTGGTCGCAACGCCAGAGGGACTTCTGAGGAAGCCGAGGTACTGGTGAAGACCGGAAGCGAGGCTACAAGGTAAGCTCTCGTGTGAAAGCGAAGCAAGGTCGTTAGCGTAGATCCGACCCAATACCTCCAATGGAAGGTCTAGGTCGAGATCGATGGTTAGAACCATCGTACTTTATATTTTAAGCTAACTTGTATCATACCAAAACCCTTTGACTACAATAACTGCTAGTCAAGTTCCAAATTTCTCGAGAAGAGCTCGAATTTCAAGGGGTGAATTTGACTTGACTCGTGTTTTGGTACAAAGGGTGATGTGGCATCAAGGTGGACATCCAAACCATCACCAAGCTTCCTTGTGGTGGACGCCCAAGATAAGGTGAGTTGGCACAAGATGGTTGGCTCCCATGATGTGGCACAAGTTGAATGGCTCCAACAAGTTGGCGCCAAGGAGGTTGGAGGTGGCACAAGGTGGTTGGATGAAACACCTCATCCTTGAGTTGGCGCAAAGGATGTGGATGAACAAGTCTTGGGGATAAGAACCTCACCTTGGACACTACCTATGTCTAAATTCATAGATCAATATCCATAAATAGACATGTTCAAGCCAAGCAAACAACAAGAATTCAAGAGCTCTCAACACGCCGTCGTAACGCCGCTACTACTACTCACATTTGCTACGACGGCGTCACGACAACGAAAAGCTACATCTTCTACTTATAAGAGTTGTCGGTATATTTATTTAAGTTCTACTTCTTTAAATTGTCTTTGTGCTTTAATCGTAACAAGGAAAGGGGAGTGTCCTTTGCCTTGATTTCTTTTGTAATCGCGTTCTACCTTCCAACGAAGAGGAGTGGTTTTAGTGAATTGCCCTCCGTACGTGATCAAGGATCACTAGGGCCGTGGATTAGCAATCGAAAGATTGTGAACCACGTAAAAATATCTTGTCTACTTTATATTTCCGCTGTGCATTCTCTACTTGCTTTTTACTTATTGCAAAAGTTTTTAACGACACCGTATCGCTATTCACCCCCCCCTCTAGCGACACTTTCGATCCAACACCCTCAACTTACGATCTGTCCTTGAGAAAGACAAGCTCAATGGAGCTAACTTTCTAGACTGGTATAGGAACTTGAGGATTATCCTCAAGTAAGAACGTAAACTGTATGTCCTAGAGCAGTCTATCCCTGAAACACCCGCCCCTGCGGCCACTCGTGCTGAAAAGGATACTTATAAGAAGCATCAAGATGACACATTAGATGTGTCATGTCTTATGCTTGCCACCATGAACTCTGAGCTTCAGAAGCAACATGAGAACATGGATGCCTATGATATGGTTGAGCATTTGAAACAACTATATCAAGGACAAGCTAGGCACGAGCGTTTTGAAGTGTCTAAGGCTCTTTTTGCATGCAAGATGCAAGAAGGAACACCTGTAGGAACTCACATACTTAAAATGATAGGGTACATTGAGAACCTTGAAAGACTAGGTTTTCCACTGAGCCAAGAATTGGCAATCGATGTTATCCTGCAATCATTGCCGGAAGCATATAATCAATTCGTCATGAATTATAACATGAATGAAATTGATAAGCCTTTGCCTGAGATTCTCAGCATGTTAAGAACTGCTGAACCGAATCTCAAGAAGAAAGTTAGTAACGTACTAATGGTCAAGAAGGGCAAAGGTAAGCGCAAAGGCAAGGGTAAGACCCAAGCCAAAGGCAAGGCCAATTCATCCACTTCAAAGGGTAAAGGTAAAGTACCTAAGGAAGGGACTTTCATTATGCGTGAGATCGACACTGGAAGCGGAACTGCAAAGTCTACCTTGAGGAAGTAAAGAAGAAAAGAAGTGGGACTTCTGCCTCAGGTATACACGTTATAGAAGTTAATCTATCTATTTCTTCTACATGGGTATTAGATACCGGATGTGCATCTCACATTTGTACTAATGTGCAGGGACTGAGAAATAGTAGACTAATGGCAAAGGGCGAAGTGGACCTACGAGTAGGCAATGATGCAAAAGTTACTGCTGTAGCTGTAGGAACATATTCTTTGTATTTACCCACTAGGCTTATCTTAGAACTAGAGGAGTGCTTTTATGTACCTGCATTAACGAAGAACATAATTTCTGTATCTTGTTTAGACAAGAAAAACTTTTCTTTTATAATAAAGGACAAATGTTGTTTCATTTATTTGAATGAAATGTTCTATTGTAATGCACCACTTATGAATGGTCTCTATGTTCTAGATTTAGAAAACCCAATTTATAACGTAAATACCAAATGGTTCAAATCGAATAATTTGAACCAAACATATCTCTGGCACTGTCGCCTAGGTCACATAAATGAAAAATGCATATCCCAATTCCATAAAGATGGATTATTGGACTCATTTGATTTTGAATCATATGAGGTATGCGAATCTTGTATTTTAGGAAAGATGACAAAAACTCCATTTAGTGGACATGGTGAGAGAGCGACGGACTTGTTAGGACTCATACATACTGATGTATGTGGCCCTTTCAATGTCGAAGCCAGAGGAGGCTATAAGTACTTTATTACTTTCACTGATGATATGAGTAGATTTGGCTACTTATATTTGATGAGACATAAGTCAAAATCCTTTGAAAAGTTCAAAGAATTCAAGAATGAAGTACAAAACCAACTTGGTAAGCGTATTAAGCTACTTCGATCAGATCGAGGTGGTGAATACCTTAGTCAAGAGTTTCATGATCACCTGGCTGAGTGTGGGATAATATCCCAACTCACTCCACCTGGAACACCACAATGGAATGGTGTATCTGAGAGGAGAAATCGTACTCTATTAGATATGACATGATCAATGATCAGCCAGACTGATCTACCTACTTTCTTTTGGGGTTTAGCTCTAGAGACAGCCGCTTTCACACTTAATCACGTCCCATCAAAAGCCGTAGAAAAGACACCATATACGTTATGGACTGGGAAGAGTCCCAAAATGTCTTTTATAAAGATTTGGGGTTGTGAAGCTTATGTTAGACGTCAAGTCTCAGATAAACTAGGACCCAAATCAGATAAGTGTTATTTTGTAGGATATCCCAAGGAAACTAAGGGATATTACTTTTACAATCCCACACTTGGTAAGGTGTTTGTTGTCAGAAATGCTGTCTTTCTAGAAAGAGAATTTATTTCTAGAAACACTAGTGGGAGTTGTTAGTTATAGCCCTAGAACCAATCATGTGATGGTTGAATAGGGAACATTTTGTATCATATTCTATAAAGGCAAAGGATTGGTTATTTTATTTACATCTTGCTTGTGCCAGCTAAATTAAATATAATAATGCCCTAGAAAAGTAGGTTCTTATCTATAGCACATCAATTGGCAGAATTGATTATGAGAGGCTGTAGAGAACACTTTCCTAAATGTTCCTAGTCAAGTATTAATATGCAAGGGCAATATTAATACATAAAGACTAGCATGTAGGTCAATTGATGACTTGATCTCACAAGTCATGGATATATGATATCAAGTTGACACATGGGTATATATTAGAGAATATATACTGAACTGACCCGCCATGAGAAAGTTTCATGGATCGTCATATGAGTGTCATAAACTTTCTCATGTGACTATTGGTATGAATAGTCCTTAAACCTAAAGTCACTACGGTTCCCTACATAAGGAGTTATGTACTTTGGTATCGTCAAACGTCACCCGTAATAGGGTGGACCATAAAGGCGATTACTGGGTATATAACAAATTATGCGTAGGGATGTGAGTGATGTAGATGGGATCTATCCCACCCATATGACGGGAGTGATATCTGTGGGCCCCTTGATTGAGTAGAACTACTAAAACGCATGGCCATGCTCGAATGAGTCAATATAAGATATTGAGCTCATTTGTTTGAGTTAGTTTACTCAGGGATCAAGAAACACATAGATTGATCGAGGATGACACGGTCTATGCCTCATTGGTCAATCTGATATCAAGGATAGAAGGACACGGTCATACATTATAGTAGTCACGGAAAGGTTAGTCGGATCTTGACTTATCTCGTAACTTGGGTAGCAATGATGTATTGCTAGATGCCGCTCATTGCTTGTGTATCTAAAAGAGTTTAGATCCACTGCCAATGTTATGAGAGCCTATAGGGTCACACACAAAGAGCATGATGATTAGAAGAATCAGTGCATTCTAGTTTGACTAGAATAATTTGAGAATAAGCTTAAGTACAAAATGATTTTTGGACTTTAAGCTTAATGAGAATTTTAGCTTATTGATTTAATGAGATTAATTCAATATGCTAAGCTTAATTGATTTAATAAGATTAATTCAATATGTTACCTTATTGATTTAATGAGATTAATTCAATATGATAACATAAGCTTATTGAATTAATAAGATTAATTCAACATCCATGAATGCCACATAAGCATGGCACCTAAGCATGCCACATAAGCATGCCACCTAAGCTTGATGAGTTGGAAGGAGACAAAGGGGTTTGACCCTTGGATTTCCTCCACATGTGGCCGGCCAAAACAAGGAGGATAACTCCTTGTTTAATTATCTTTCAATGCCATTGATTGCATTGAATGTGATAGGAGATGAAAGGTTTTTCAAATCCTATAAAACACCCCATGGGGTGGCCGGCCAAATGAGTTGAGTTGGAGCTTAAGGCTTGGTGAGAGCTTGGTGGGAGAGGCTTTTGTTGTGTGGTTTTGTGAGTGTAAGCTAACAAGAAGAGTAGTCTTCTTCTTCCTTTCTCTTCTTCCCTACCTTCCTCTCCTTTAGGGACTTCTCTAGCAAGAAGTAAAGGAGAGATCTTCTAGTTTTCTTTTGTGAGACAAGAGGTTGCTCGTGTGGATATATATAGAGGCACGGACATTTGAACGTGCTAAAAGATCCAACACATCCAAGGAAAAGTGGGATTGCAAAGGGCACGCAACAAAGGTAGAATTCTCCTATAAGATAGATTTTCTTTTAGAGAAATTTATTTTGTACGAGGTGTTCTTTCGCAAGGATCACTTGGAAGGGATCCTAATTTTCCGTTGCGCATATGCTATTTTGCATACAAGATCCCTACAGTGGTATCAGAGCCACTTGCGAAAGATCGTATAAAAATAGGTTTTCTCTATTTTATATATGATATAGAAGTAGGATAAATTTTATTATGAGTTGATAATTGCATTAGCAATTTTTCAAACATAATAAAATATCCGATGTCTTTTAAAAGTTAAAATGACATTGTGCATGGTTATGGCCTAGTCCCAAAAGGTTTGTGAATGTGTGTTGTAATTCTTAATACGGCCTGCGTGTCGTGCCTTTCTCCTAACATTCTTGTTGTAAAATTAGCTTTAGACTCGAATGTAACTCGAGTATTTCTCCTTTTGTAATATACACAACAAAGATAGAGGGTCCATTGGAAGATGATGTTACAAGGAGGAAGTCAACAACACAAGACAACCAAAAGGAAGCACTTGGGAGAAGATGCTATCCCTAGGTTGACCAATCAATCTTTTCATTGGCTTGAGAAGATTGTAGAATAAGGGCCATAACCATGACACACTTAGTTTAATATGTATATGATGCATGTTAATTTAGCTTATATGTGATGTATGCTAATATGTATGTGATGCATGTTTAAGTTTATTTCTTAATAAGTCTAAACGATATGCCTACCAAAGTTTGGTACTCACTACTTCCTCGATCATTTGTTATTGGGTTTACCAAAGTAAAGCAATGCATTTTATCCTGGAAGAGTGCGAGTGGACAATCGTGATGTCCCGCTATCAAACTTGGTTAAGACTTAATTAAGTTTTTAAAGTAGAGGCATATATTAGCTTTGAACATAAGTTTTAAAAATTAGTTTTGTGTGATTTCCGAACATCAGCTTTGTCTTAGAAGTGGTCGTTGCTCCGATATCCAAGAAGGCCTCTGTGCCTCGCCACGGCCTGGAAGCTGGTTTAGGAATAAGCACTAAACTAATCTAAACTTAACCAAAGCTATTAAAGAGTTACATCAGATGTAATTGGCAAAAGATTGCCTACCTAATCATACTACGTCTTGGGCGATTAGCCAAAGCTAACTCAAGAAGAATTATGATGTGGATCTTTATCCCATATAAATTAATAGCTAAATAGAAGCTAATCATATAAGCAAAATGTGTTTGCCTACATCAATGATTAGCTCATATCAAAGCTATGAGAATTTAGTGGGAGCCTCATTTAATTAAAGGCCTAATTAAATGACTTAGGTATGATACTAAATTTTGCATTTTAATGTTGTAGATCACCATGTCATCTAACACGACACACCCCCTCAACTTGCGATCTGTCCTTGAGAAAGACAAGCTCAATGGAGCTAACTTTCTAGACTGGTATAGGAACTTGAGGATTATCCTCAAGCAAGAACATAAACTGTATGTCCTAGAGCAGTCTATCCCTGAAACACCCGCCCCTGCGGCCACTCGTGCTGAAAAAGATGCTTATAATAAGCATCAAGATGACGCATTAGATGTGTCATGTCTTATGCTTGCCACCATGAACTCTGAGCTTCAGAAGCTACATGAGAACATGGATGCCTATGGTATGGTTGAACATTTGAAACAACTATATCAAGGACAAGCTAGGCACGAGCGTTTTGAAGTGTCTAAGGCTCTTTTTGCATGCAAGATGCAAGAAGGAACACCTGTAGGAACTCACGTACTTAAAATGATTAGGTACGTTGAGAACCTTGAAAGACTAGGTTTTCCATTGAGCCAAGAATTGGCAACCGATGTTATCCTGCAATCGTTGCCGGAAGCATATAATCAATTTGTCATGAATTATAACATGAATGAAATTGATAAACCTTTGCCTGAGATTCTCAGCATGTTAAGAACTGCTGAACCAAATCTCAAAAAGAAAGTTAGTAACGTACTAATGGTCAAGAAGGGCAAAGGTAAGCGCAAAGGCAAGGGTAAGACCCAAGCCAAAGGCAAGGCCAATTCATCCACTTCAAAGGGTAAAGGTAAAGTACCTAAGTAAGGGGACTATTTCCATTGCGGTGAGACTGGACACTGGAAGCGGAACTGCAAAGTCTACCTTGAGGAAGTAAAGAATAAAAGAAGTGGGACTTCTGCCTCAGGTATACACGTTATAGAAGTTAATCTATCTATTTCTTCTACATGGGTATTAGATACCGGATGTGCATCTCACATTTGTACTAATGTGCAGGGACTGAGAAATAGTAGAATAATGGCAAAGGGCGAAGTGGACCTACGAGTAGGCAATGGCGCAAAAGTTGCTGCTGTAGCTGTAGGAACATATTCTTTGTTTTTGCCCACTGGGCTTATCTTAGAACTAGAGGAGTGCTTTTATGTACCTGCATTAACAAAGAACATAATCTCTGTATCTTGTTTAGACAAGAAAAACTTTTCTTTTATAATAAAGGACAAATGTTGTTCCATTTATTTGAATGAAATGTTCTATTGTAATGCACCACTTATGAATGGTCTCTATGTTCTAGATTTAGAAAACCCAATTTATAACGTAAATACCAAATGGTTCAAATCGAATAATTTGAACCAAACATATCTCAACGCTTGTCGCCTAGGTCACATAAATGAAAAACGCATATCCCAACTCCATAAAGATGGATTATTGGACTCATTTGATTTTGAATCATATGAGATATGCGAATCTTGTCTTTTAGGAAAGATGACTAAAACTCCATTTAGTGGACATGGCGAGAGAGCGACGAACTTGTTAGGACTCATACATACTGATGTATGTGGCCCTTTCAATGTCGAAGCCAGAGGAGGCTATAAGTACTTTATTACTTTCACTGATGATATGAGTAGATTTGGCTATTTATATTTGATGAGACATAAGTCAGAATCCTTTGAAAAGTTCAAAAAATTCAAGAATGAAGTACAAAACCAACTTGGTAAGCGTATTAAGCTACTTCGATCAGATCGAGGTGGTGAATACCTTAGTCAAGAGTTTCGTGATCACCTGGCTGAGTGTGGGATAATATCCCAACTCACTCCACCTGGAACACCACAATGGAATGGTGTATCTGAGAGGAGAAATCATACTCTATTAGATATGGTACGATCAATGATGAGCCAGACTGATCTACCTACTTCCTTTTGGGGTTTAGCTCTAGAGACAGCCGCTTTCACACTTAATCGCGTCCCATCAAAAGCCGTAGAAAAGACACCATACAGGTTATGGACTGGGAAGAATCCCAAAATGTCTTTTATAAAGATTTGGGGTTGTGAAGCTTATGTTGGACGTCAAGTCTCAGATAAACTAGGACCCAAATCAGATAAGTGTTATTTTGTAGGATATCCCAAGGAAACTAAGGGATATTACTTTTACAATCCCACACTTGGCAAGGTGTTTGTTGCCAGAAATGTTGTCTTTCTAGAAAGAGAATTTATTTCTAGAAAAACTAGTGGGAGTAAAATTCATCTTGAAGAAATTCAGGATGAAGATAACACTAAGGCTTCGATGGAAAATGAACAGGCACCACAAAGTGTTGTGGATGAGGAAATTGTTGCCCAAAGAGTTGTGGAGCAAATACCTGTTCAAGTAGACCAACCTCTTCGTAGATCTGATAGGATCCGTCGTCAACCCGAGAGATATTCTTTTCTCTTGACAGACAACGGTGAAGTATTGCTTGTCGATCTTGACGAGCCTACATCCTATCAAGAAGCTATGATGAGCCCAGATTCCGAGAAATGGCTAGAGCCCATGAGATCCGAAATGGAATCCATGTACACTAACCAAGTATGGACTTTGGTTGATCCACCGGAAGGGGTAAAACCCATTGGGTGTAAGTGGGTCTTTAAAGTAAAGACTGACATGGATGGTAATAAGCATACCTATAAAGGTAGATTGGTGGCCAAAGGATTCAAACAAATTCATGGTATTAACTATGATGAAACCTTTTCACCAGTTGCGATGCTTAAATCCATTCGGATCATACTTCCTATTGCAGCCTACCACGATTATGAGATTTGGCAGATGGATGTCAAAATCACCTTTCTGAATGGAAAGCTACTCGAGGATGTGTACATGACACAGCCTGAGGGTTTTGAAGATCCAAAGCATCCTGGAAAGGTATGCAAACTGCAAAGGTCCATTTATGGACTAAAGCAAGCCTCTCGAAGATGGAATCTTCGATTCGATGATGCAATCAAGGAGTTTGGTTTCATCAAGAATGAAGATGAACCTTGTGTCTACAAGAGAAATAGTGGGAGCACAGTTGTATTTCTTATCTTGTATGTAGATGACATACTTCTCATCGGAAATGATATTCCCTCACTCCAGTCTGTGAAGATGTGGTTAGGGAATTGTTTCTCGATGAAAGACTTAGGTGAAGCTGCCTATATTCTAGGCATCAAGATCTATAGAGATAGATCTAAAAGATTACTTGGCCTAAGTCAGAGTACATACATTGATAAAGTGCTAGATCGTTTTGCTATGCAAAATTCCAAGAAAGGATTTCTGCCTTTATCACATGGTGTGAGTCTTTCGAAGACTCAATGTCCCTCTTCTAAGGAGGAGAGAGATCGCATGGATAAGATCCCTTATGCATCTGCCATAGGGTCTATCATGTACGCCATGCTTTGTACTCGTCCTGACGTCTCGTATGCTTTGAGCATGACGAGTAGATGCCAGTCGGATCCAGGTGAAAGTCACTGGATAGCAGTCAAAAATATTCTTAAATATTTACGAAGAACGAAAGAATATTTCCTGATATTTGGAGGCAATGAGGAGCTAGCTGTAAAGGGTTACAGTGATGCAAGCTTCCAAACAGACAAGGATGACTATAGATCGCAATCGGGGTACGTGTTTTGCCTGAATGGTGGAGCTGTGAGCTGGAAAAGTTTGAAGCAGGACACAGTTGCTGATTCTACAACAGAAGCCGAGTATATTGCGTCGATCACGATGCAAAGAAAGGAGGTTGTTTGGCTCCGCAAGTTCATCAGTGAACTTGGGGTAGTTCCTAGCATTGCAGATCCAATAGACCTCTATTGTGACAACAATGGGGCTATTGCACAGGCTAAGGAACCTCGATCATATCAGCGGACCAAACACATACTGCGGCGCTTCCATCTCATTCGAGAGATCATCGATAGAGGAGATGTGAGGATATGCAGAGTACCAACAGAAGCTAACATCGCAGATCCACTGACCAAGGCTTTGGCACAGAGGAAGCATGATGGTCACACTAGGTCACTAGGTATCAGATATTATAGTGATTGGTACTAGTGCTAGTGGGAGATTGTTAGTTATAGCCCTAGAACCAATCATGTGATGGTTGAATAGGGAACATTTTGTATCATATTCTATAAAGGCAAAGGATTGGTTATTATATTTACATCTTGCTTGTGCCAGCTAAATTAAATATAATAATGCCCTAGAAAAGTAGGTTCTTATCTATAGCACATCAATTGGCAGAATTGATTATGAGAGGCTGTAGAGAACACTTTCCTAAATGTTCCTAGTCAAGTATTAATATGCAAGGGCAATATTAATACATAAAGACTAGCATGTAGGTTAATTGATGACTTGATCTCACAAGTCATGGATATATGATATCAAGTTGACACATGGGTATATATTAGAGAATATATACTGAACTGACCCGCCATGAGAAAGTTTCATGGATCGTCATATGAGTGTCATAAACTTTCTCATGTGACTATTGGTATGAATAGTCCTCAAACCTGAAGTCACTACGGTTCCCTACATAAGGAGTTATGTACTTTGGTATCGTCAAACGTCACCCGTAACAGGGTGGACCATAAAGGCGATTACTGGGTATATAACAAATTATGCGGAGGGATGTGAGTGATGTAGATGGGATCTATCCCTCCCATATGACGGGAGTGATATCTGTGGGCCCCTTGATTGAGTGGAACTACTAAAATGCATGGCCATGCTCGAATGAGTCAATATGAGATATTGAGCTCATTTGTTTGAGTTAGTTTACTCAGGGATCAAGAAACACATAGATTGATCGAGGATGACACGGTCTATGCCTCATTGGTCAATCTGATATCAAGGATAGAAGGACATGGTCATACATTATAGTAGTCACGGAAAGGTTAGTCGGATCTTGACTTATCTCGTAACTTGGGTAGCAATGATGTATTGCTAGATGCCGCTCATTGCTTGTGTATCTAAAAGAGTTTAGATCCACTGCCAACGTTATGAGAGCCTATAGGATCACACACAAAGAGCATGATGATTAGAAGAATTAGTGCATTCTAGTTTGACTAGAATAATTTGGGAATAAGCTTAAGTACAAAATGGTTTTTGGACTTTAAGCTTAATGAGAATTTTAGCTTATTGATTTAATGAGATTAATTCAATATGCTAAGCTTAATTGATTTAATAAGATTAATTAAATATGTTACCTTATTGATTTAATGAGATTAATTCAATATGATAACATAAGCTTATTGAATTAATAAGATTAATTCAACATCCATGAATGCCACATAAGCATGCCACCTAAGCATGCCACATAAGCATGCCACCTAAGCTTGATGAGTTGGAAGGAGACAAAGGGGTTTGACCCTTGGATTTCCTCCACATGTGGCCGGCCAAAACAAGGAGGATAACTCCTTGTTTAATTATCTTTCAATGCCATTGATTGTATTGAATGTGATAGGAGATGAAAAGTTTTTCAAATCCTATAAAACACCACATGGGGTGGCCGGCCAAATGAGTTGAGTTGGAGCTTAAGGCTTGGTGAGAGCTTGGTGGCAGAGGCTTTTGTTGTGTGGTTTTGTGAGTGTAAGCTAGCAAGAAGAGTAGTCTTCTTCTTCCTTTCTCTTCTTCCCTACCTTCCTCTCCTTTAGGGACTTCTCTAGCAAGAAGTAAAGGAGAGATCTTCTAGTTTTCTTTTGTGAGACAAGAGCTTGCTCGTGTGGATACATATAGAGGCACGGACATTTGAACGTGCTAAAAGATCCAACACATCCAAGGAAAAGCGGGATTGCAAAGGGCACGCAACAAAGGTAGAATTCTCCTATAAGATAGGTTTTCTTTTAGAGAAATTTATTTTGTACGAGGTTTTCTTTCGCAAGGATCACTTGGAAGGGATCCTAATTTTCCGTTGCGCATATGCTATTTTGCATACAAGATCCCTACAGGAGTAAAATTCATCTTGAAGAAATTCAAGATGAAGATAACACTAAGGCTTCGATGGAAAATGAACAGGCACCACAAAGTGTCGTGGATGAGGAAATTATTGCCCAAAGAGTTGTGAAGCAAACACCTGTTCAAGTAGACCAACCTCTTCATAGATCTGATAGGATCCGTCGTCAACCCGAGAGATATTCTTTCCTTTTAACTGACAACGGTGATGTATTGCTTGTCGATCTTGACGAGCCTACATCCTATCAAGAAGCTATGATGAGCCCAGATTCCGAGAAATGGCTAGAGGCCATGAGATCCGAAATGGAATCCATGTATACTAACCAAGTATGGACTTTGGTTGATCCACCTGAAGGGGTAAAACCCATTGGGTGTAAGTGGGTCTTTAAAGTAAAGACTGACATGGATGGTAATAAGCATACCTATAAAGGTAGATTGATGGCTAAAGGATTCAAACAAATTCATGGTATTGACTATGATGAAACCTTTTCACCAGTTGCGATTCTTAAATCCATTCGGATCATACTTACTATTGCAGCCTACCACGATTATGAGATCTGGCAGATGGATGTCAAAACCGCTTTTCTGAATGGAAAGCTACTCAAGGATGTGTACATGACACAGCCTGAGGGTTTTGAAGATCCAAAGCATCCTGGAAAGGTATGCAAACTGCAAAGGTCCATTTATGGACTAAAGCAAGCCTCTCGAAGCTGGAATCTTCGATTCGATGATGCAATCAAGGAGTTTGGTTTCATCAAGAATGAAGATGAACCTTGTGTCTACAAGAGAAATAGTGGGAGCACAGTTGTATTTCTTATCTTGTATGTAGATGACATACTTCTCATCGGAAATGATATTCCCTCACTCCAGTCTGTGAAGATGTGGTTAGTGAATTGTTTCTCGATGAAAGACCTAGGTGAAGTTGCCTATATTCTAGGCATCAAAATCTATAGAGATAGATCCAAAAGATTACTTAGCCTAAGTCAGAGTACATACATTGATAAAGTGCTAGATCGTTTTGCTATGCAAAATTCCAAGAAAGGATTTCTGCCTTTATCACATGGTGTGAGTCTTTCGAAGACTCAATGTCCCTCTTCTAAGGAGGAGAGAGATCGCATGGATAAGATCCCTTATGCATCTGCTATAGGGTCTATCATGTACGCCATGCTTTGTACTCGTCCTGACGTCTCGTATGCTTTGAGCATGACGAGTAGATACCAGTCGGATCCAGGTGAAAGTCACTGGATAGCAGTCAAAAATATTCTTAAATACTTACGAAGAACGAAAGAATATTTCTTGATATTTGGAGGCAATGAGGAGCTAGCTGTAAAGGGTTACAGTGATGCAAGCTTCCAAACAGACAAGGATGACTATAGATCGCAATCGGGGTACGTGTTTTGCCTGAATGGTGGAGCTGTGAGCTGGAAGAGTTCAAAGCAGGACACAGTTGCTGATTCTACAACAGAAGCCGAGTATATTGCTGCGTCTGATGCAGCAAAGGAGGCTGTTTGGCTCCGCAAGTTCATCAGTGAACTTGGGGTAGTTCCTAGCATTACAGATCCAATAGACCTCTATTGTGACAACAATGGGGCTATTGCACAGGCTAAGGAACCTCGATCACATCAGCGGACCAAACACATACTGCGGCGCTTCCATCTCATTCGAGAGATCATCGATAGAGGAGATGTGAGGAAGCTAACATCGCAGATCCATTGACCAAGGCTTTGGCACAGAGGAAGCATGATGGTCACACTAGGTCACTAGGTATCAGATATTATAGTGATTGGTACTAGTGCTAGTGGGAGATTGTTAGTTATTTCCCTAGAACCAATCATGTGATGGTTGAATAGGGAACATTTTGTATCATATTCTATAAAGGCAAAGGATTGGTTATTATATTTACGTCTTGCTTGTGCCAGCTAACTTAAATATAATAATGCCCTAGAAAAGTAGGTTCTTATCTACAGCACATCAATTGGCAGAATTGATTATGAGAGACTGTAGAGAATACTTTCCTAAATGTTCCTAGTCAAGTATTAATATGCAAGGGCAATATTAATACATAAAGACTAGCATGTAGGTCAATTGATGACTTGATCTCACAAGTCATGGATATATGATATCAAGTTGACACATGGGTATATATTAGAGAATATATACTGAACTGACCCGCCATGAGAAAGTTTCATGGATCGTCATATGAGTGTCATAAACTTTCTCATGTGACTATTGGTATGAATAGTCCTCAAACCTGAAGTCACTACGGTTCCCTACATAAGGAGTTATGTACTTTGGTATCGTCAAACGTCACCCGTAACAGGGTGGACCATAAAGGCGATTATTGGGTATATAACAAATTATGCGGAGGGATGTGAGTGATGTAGATAGGATCTATCCCTCCCATATGACGGGAGTGATATATGTGGGCCCCTTGATTGAGTGGAACTACTAAAACGCCTGACAATGCTCGAGTGAGTCAATATGAGATATTGAGCTCATTTGTTTGAGTTAGTTTACTCAAGGATCAAGAAACACATAGATTGATCGAGGATGACACGGTCTATGCCTCATTGGTCAATCTGATATCAAGGATAGAAGGACACGGTCATACATTATAGTAGTCACGGAAAGGTTAGTCGGATCTTGACTTATCTCATAACTTGGGTAGCAATGATGTATTGCTAGATGCCGCTCATTGCTTGTGTATCTAAAAGAGTTTAGATCCACTGCCAACGTTATGAGAGCCTATAGGGTCACACACAAAGAGCATGATGATTAGAAGAATTAGTGCATTCTAGTTTGACTAGAATAATTTGGGAATAAGCTTAAGTACAAAATGGTTTTTGGACTTTAAGCTTAATGAGAATTTTAGCTTATTGATTTAATGAGATTAATTCAATATGCTAAGCTTACTAATTTAATAAGATTAAATAAATATGTTATCATGATAGCCTAAGCTTAATTGATTTAATAAGATTAATTAAATATATTACCTTATTGATTTAATGAGATTAATTCAATATGATAACATAAGCTTATTGAATTAATAAGATTAATTCAACATGCATGAATGCCACCTAAGAATGACACATAAGCATGCCACCTAAGCTTGATGAGGTGGAAGGAGACAAAGGGTTTTGACCTTTGGAATATCTCCACATGTGGCCGGCCTTGATTATGTTTCAATGCAATTGATTGCATTGAATGTGATAGGAGGTGAAAGGTTTTTTTTTTCAATCCTATAAAACACTCCATGGGGTGGCCGGCCAAACTTGGTGAAGCTTGAGGCTTGGAGAGAGCTTGGTGGTGAGAGGCTTTGGTTGTGTGGCTTTTGTGAGTGTAGGCTCACAAGAAGAGTGGTCTTCTTCTTCCTTTCTCTTTTTCCCTACCTTCCTCTCCTTTAGGGACTTCTCTAGCAAGAAGTAAAGGAGAGCTCTTCTAGTTTCTTTTGTGAGACAAGAGCTTACTCGTGTGGATACATATAGAGGCACGGACATTTGAACGTGCTAAAAGATCCAACAAACCCAAGGAGAAGCGGGATTAAAAAGGGCACGCAACAAATGTAATATTCTCCTATAAAGATAGGTTTTGAGAAATTTATTTTTGTATAAGGTTTTCTTTCGCAAGGATCACTTGGAAGGGATCCTATTTTTCCGTTGTGCATATGCTATTTTGCATAATAAAACCCTACAATCTCCTCAGAGATACTTGCTTAAGATGGCAAAGCATAAGTCTTCATGACCAAGATGACTTGAATACCGCAAGTTAAAGAAACATCACACTTAAGCTACAGTAAGAACTTCATTGACATATCCATATATGCAGAGAATCATATAAAGTCTTATAGCTGGTCACTACAATCAACTAGTTACCATAACTAGCATTCATGATTAACTCTGGACATCACAATGTCTCTAGCCAGTGAGAATTAGCTGCTTGGATACACCAAGGAGTATACCTCGTGCAAGTCTCGACAGAATTGATGGTGTCCAAATCTATCAATTCATTGACTAGGGATAATTCCAATACATCACAATTACACATGTAGAGATACATACTAGTTGTGATTCAATCATAAATTCTCTCATGCTGTGAATCGTATTATGGACATTTAGTAAATGAGTTTAAGATTAATTAAATACATGAAAACATGTATACTCAAATAGTGAATCTTCATTTATCATATAAATTGTTTAAACATAAGGCGATTGCCTTAGGACATCTCTTATATATAACTAACAAACTCCCACTTGACCTAATGTGAATCGCCTGTAGGGAGTTGCTTCGGAGGCTCATTGGCTCCCATGTCCCCGGATTAAAATTTTCATTAATGAAAGAATTAATCCGGATGGGATGAGTTTCCTTAGCACAACCAATTCATCGTCGTGCTAACAACTTGAGTGGTCGCTTGAACAAACTAGTTGTTCAAGCAACACAACTCTTCTAGTTGGTTTGCCGCGGAAGAGACGACGGACGGATCGCCGGTTTTTGTGTTTGTCTTCGGGGTCCATGATTATACAAAATATATACATACGCACACATGTATAATCAACACATAAAAGAACATGCTCAGATCTGAAAATAAAGTTGTAAAACTTTATACCTTACGATCTTCTACCGTATGTCCTTTCCTCCTCGTGGACGACGTGTGGACGAAGATCCTCCACGAGTAGAAGCCTTCTAGATCGCGTTCTTCACTTCCTTGTCCGCTGCGAACAAAGAGAAGAACCAACAATACCTTTCCTTTCTAGAACCGGCCACCAAGCTCGGGAGTTTGATGCAACCGCCGGCCAAGGAACAATTGGATGAAGCGCCGACCACCAATGCAATGTTGTCGCTGACCACCTAGAGGTAGGAGAAGCGCCGGCCACCAAGTGTTGGAGAGCCGCCGGCCACCAAGGAGCAAGGGAGGAAGAAGAAGAGAACCGGCCAAGGTTGAGAAGAGGGAGAGGGACGCTGGCCAAAAACCTAGGGAGAACAAGAACCTTGCCGCCCACTTCTAGCCGCCCAAAACCCTAGCCGCCTCTAGGGTTTGTGTTTTCCGCCCACTTTTTTTAGGAGCCAAACCCTAATTTCCAAAATCTTTTTGCTGCCCAAGCCTAAGCCTCTATTTATAGAATAGGGCTTAAGCCTCCTTTAATCTCCATTGTCAGATCTAGGGATTTAATCTCCACCATCGGATCTAGGGTTTTATCCCAACCGTCGGATCTAGGGTTTCATCCCAACCGTCGAATCTAGGATTTCATCCCAACCGTCGGATCTAGGGTTTCATCCCAACCGTCGATTCTAGGATTTCATCCTAACCATCGGATCTAGGGATTTAATCCCAACCGTTGGTTCTAGGGTTTCATCCCAACCATCGGATCTAGGGATTCATCCCAACCGTCGGTTCTAGGTTTTGTTTTACATCCTTGGATCCAGACTTCACGAGGATTATATTAGGCTACAATATGGATGATAAGGAGGAGTTGGATCTTGGCCACCCGATGGATCGGAACCACACAAACTTGATCCATCAATGATGTTCCATTCCACTAGAGGATCATCATTGAACTACCTCACCAACCCCCATAAATCAATATGGGCTCCATATATTATTTGTACATTCATCTCCCCATGTTTAAGATATCGAATGTTCGTCAATTAATTGATTTACTGACCATCAATTAATTAACATCTAATTCCTTGAGTAGTACCAGTCAACCTTATCATCATGTTGACTAAGTCAACCAGCTGGGTTTACATGATGAACCTTATGAGCTCCTCAAGGGGACATCATCAACCTAATATATAGGACACGGTTTCCTCCTATAATCAACGGCACACCATGTAAATAATATTATTTCCCAACTTACCGGGCATATTGATTTAATCCATCTAAATCTCACCCTTTGGTAAATCAAAGAAATAAATACTAAGTACATGTGCCCGTTATTATATCGGGATTAAGAGCATGTACAACATAATATCCGAGGTCCGATTCAATTATGTAGTCAGTACTAAATTGAATCACCTCTATGTCGGTCCTGCTCAATACACCTAAGTGTACCAGTGTAACTCCATGTTCAAGACAAAACAATACCAAGCTACACTACAACCATGCCAATGGTTTGTCCAAAACCATCTTGGTTGTGAGCCTCTACTTATATTTTACAAGGGACTGATAACATGATCTTCTATACCACACCAAGTACCATGTTATCTACAATGTAAAATATTAGACAATATGCACACACATATAATAAATATATAAAGTGTAAACAATGATCATCTGATTCTTATTCCAAAATAAAATGTTCATACAAAAAGAGCTAGGCTTTCAGTATACATTCCAACAATCTCCCACTTATACTAAAAGACTATGCCGTCATCACTCTGCCATACATCTGATCCCCATATCCTCCACATGCCTATCAAACGCTTTCGCTGGAAGGGCCTTAGTGAATGGATCCGCCAGGTTATCCTCTGATGCAATCTTGGCGACAACAACTTCTCCTCGCTTTACGATCTCTCGTATAAGGTGGTACTTGCGCTCTATGTGTTTACTCGCCTTATGAGCTCGTGGTTCCTTCGAGTTTGCAACTGCACCACTGTTATCACAATAAATTGTGATAGTTCTGGGCAAACCAGGAATCACATCCAAGTCCATCAAGAAGTTCCTGAGCCATACAGCTTCCTTGGCTGCCTCAGAGGCTGCCACATACTCAGCTTCCATGGTAGAGTCCGCCACGCATTTCTGCTTGACACTCCTCCATACTATGGCTCCACCTCCAAAAGTAAACACAAACCCCGAGGTAGACTTACTCTTGTCCCTATCTAATTGGAAATCCGAATCCGTGTAACCCACAGGGACTAATTGATCTGCCTGGTAAACCAGCATATAATCCCTAGTCCTTCTCAGGTACTTCAATATATGCTTTACCGCAGTCCAATGTCCCTGTCCAGGATTACTCTGATATCTGCTAACCATGCCCACGGCAAAGCAGATATCCGGTCTCGTACATAGCATAGCATACATAAGGCTTCCTACTGCCGAAGCATAAGGAACCGCCTTCATGTCCTCTATCTCCTTTGATGTTTTGGGACACATCTCTTTAGATAAAGGAACTCCATGCCTAAAAGGTAGAAAACCTTTCTTGGAGTTTTGCATGCTAAAACGAGTAAGGATAGTGTCAATGTATGAAGCTTGAGATAAGCACAACATCCTTTTCTTGCGATCCCTTATTACTTTGATCCCAAGGATGTGTCCCACTTCTCCCAAGTCCTTCATGTCAAACTGTTTGGACAACTATACCCTTACATCTGATAACACTTTGATATTGTTGCCAACTAACAAAATGTCATCTACATATAGTACAAGAAATACCACTACGTTTCCATCACATCTCTTGTATACACAATGCTCATCCGGACTTTGAATAAATCCATATGACTGGATTACCTCATCAAAGTGGATGTTCCAAGATCTAGAAGCTTGCTTCAATCCATAAATGGACCGATTAAGCTTACATACAAGATGCTCTTTGCCTTTAGCAATGAATCCCTCTGGTTGCTGCATATAGATGTTCTCCTCAAGACTTCCGTTAAGGAAAGCTGTCTTGACATCCATCTGCCAAATCTCATAATCTATATGAGCAGCTATAGATAAGAGAATCCGAATAGACTTAAGCATAGCTACCGACGAAAAAGTCTCCTCATAATCGATACCCTCTTTCTGAGTATACCCTTTCGCAACAAGCCTAGCTTTGAAGGTCTCAACCTTCCCGTCCACTCCTCTCTTTCTCTTGTAGATCCACTTACATCCAATGACTTTTACACCATTGGGTGGCTCTACTAGCTCTCAGACTTGATTAGAATCCATAGATTCTATCTCTGAATTCATCGCACTTTGCCAAGATACCGCATCTCTATCTTGGAGTGCCTCGTCATATGTCCAGGGATCCGGTTCATGTTCACCAGGGACTAAGTCCGAAGACTCTCCCAAAAACATGAATCTCTCGGGTTGTCTAACAACCCTCCCACTACGACGAGGTGCCTCCTGTGTATGCTCTGTGACACGTGGTGCAGTGACTTGTGGTATCTCCTCTTGTACCGGTGGTACTGAAGTCGGGACCTCCCCTGTCAACTCCTCAAGAACAATCCTACTCTTGGGTTTGTGGTTCATTACATAATCCTCCTCTAGAAATCTGGCGTTCGTGCTAACGATCACCCTCTGATCTCTAGGATTATAAAACAAACCACCTTTCGTTCCCTTAGGGTATCCAACAAACATGCACATGCATTTAGAGGTTCCAACTTACCAAAGATTAGCCTTCAAAGACATGTGCCGGACTTCCCATATCCGAATATGTCTTAGACTAGGCTTTACCCACAATTCTCAGGAGGTAGAAGGTAATCGATTTGGATGGAACCAAGTTCGTGAGTATACATTCTTTGTCCATCAGCATACCCCTAGAACGAAATAGGTAACTCGAATAACTCATCATCGATCCGACCATCTCCATAAGAGTCCTATTCCTTCGCTCCGCTACACCATTCTCACTGGGTGTGCCAGTGCACAATTGGGATTGAATCCCAGCCTCTGATAAGTAATTCCTAAACTCTCCCAAGAGGTACTCACCACCACGATCAGATCGTAGGGTCTTGATACTCTTACCTTGACGGTTCTCCACATCAGCCTTGAATTCTTTGAACCTGTCAATGCATTCAGACTTGCGGCGCATCAAGTAAATGTATCCATATCTTGAATAATCGTCTATAAAAGAGACGAAATACTCAAAACCACCTCTTGTCTGGATAGACATAGGACCGCACAAATCAGAATGAACCAATTCTAACACATCTTTAGCCCTATACCCCTTGGCCTTGAAAGGCCTCTTGGTCATTTTACCTTCCAAGCAAGATTCGCAGGTTGGGAGATCCTCCACCACTAATGAACCCAAAGGTCCATCAGCTATCAACCTTTGAATTCTGCTTAGGTTAATATGACCAAGCCTTAGATGCCAAAGATATGTTTGGTTCATTTGCGAAGGTTCTTTTCTCTTATTAGACTTAGAAGATGAGTTATTTACTTCTATATACATCGTGGGAGTTTTCGGTTCAAGAGTATATAAATTGCCAACCAATGTACCAAAATAGATAATCTCTCTATTCCTTTTTATAACCACTTTGTCATTAAAAGAAACAGAATATCCATCCATAAACAATTTAGAAACTGAAATTAAATTCTTTCTAAAAGTAGGTATATAAAGACAATTTCTCAAAACCAAAACTTTATTCCAATCAAAAGATAAATAAACGTCTCCCACTGCACTAGCCGCCACCTTTGAAGCATTGCCCATGAAGACGATAATCTCTCCCTCAGCTAGTCATCGGGTTTCCTGGAACCCCTGCAAAGTATTGCAGACATGATCAGTGGTTCCTGTATCTACACACCAGACACTAGTAGATAACACCGCTAAACATGTTTCAACAACTAAACAAGAAGATATACCTTTGTTCTTTCGACGAGGACAGTCCACCTTCCAATGTCCAGTCTGCTTGCAAGTGAAGCACTTGCCGTTCGTCTTCTTCACTCCAGCCTGAGGTCCCACTGCCACCTTCTTCGCTCCACCTTGCTTCTTCTTCTTCTTACCTTTTGGTTTAGAGGAAGAAACCTTCTGAGCGACCATGGCTTGAGCACTTTGACGAAAAAGCCCCTCTGCCGCATGGAGTTCTGTCAGAAGCTCCGCCAACGAATACAACCTCTTGTTCATGTTGTAGTTGAGGCGGAACTGCTCAAAACTCCTAGGCAGAGACTGGAGAATGATATCGACCTGGGTTTCCCCATCGATCTCAGCTCCGAGGACTTCCATCTCATTAAGATGAGCCATCATCTTGAGAACATGATCCCTAACGGGTGTTCCCTCGATCATGGTGGTCGTCATCAAGTTTCTCATCGCCTCCTGTCTAGCCTCCCTACTCTGATGTCCGAAAAGTTCATTGAGATTGAACATCATGTCAAAAGTTGTGGCTATGGCCTGATGCTAATGTTGCAGCACATTTGACATAGATGCCAAAATGTAACACCGCGCCATCTCATCTGCCTTGACCCATTTCTTATAACGTTCTTTCTCCTTTTCATCAGAGTCATCGGAGGGCTTAGGAGGACAGACCTCGAAGAGTACAAATTTGTACTCTTCCGTAGTTAAGACAATATCCAGATTTCTTTTCCAATCAATGTAGTTTGGTCCAAAGAAGTTTATTTTCTTTTAAAATCACAAAGAAGTGGGTTGAAAGCCATTTGAAAAACCTAAGAATCACAATGATCAAAATATTAGATTTCAAATATTATTGATTCCTCAAAACAATAAAATCCCAAATCAACCAACACCTCAAATCACCGAGAATATCGCATGCCACTGCATGTGTGGACGATACGAATTCTACATTTGTAAGAGGAGGTTTTACCCATTAATTTTATTATCTTGTCAACCTTACTTTTTGACAAATAAAATTAATAGTTGGTTCTTTGGCCCTACAAATAAAAGCAAAGTGACTCTGATGGGGAGGATATTTTATTTGCATCTAAGTGTGCACCATTACACGATACTAAGGGAATTATTTTGATTATGTGCCTTACCGTGGGGAAGTACACATGCTCCTAGATAATTTCCTATAACCATTATTTGACCTAGTGATCCGCAAACAAACTCATCACAGGAGGAAGGCACTCAGAGCCAACACACAAGTTTGTTGCATCACACGCCAAATTGTAATGGAGGCATGGAATTAATTAAAATTTCCCTCTCCCACTTAGTAAATTGAAATTGAGGAATTTTAAAGCATACACAACATGCATATAAAAACAAATCAGCAATAAATATGGAAAAAATAGAATTTTTCCAACTATTATGACATTGTTCTCCAATACGCATCCCGTCGTGTCGCCACCTCGTCCGCTCCATCTTTTCCCGTGCGCAAGTCACCAAAGATATCTGAGTCGAGACATATCATTTTAATTTACATCCATTGATCCTATACTCCTCGAAGGAGTGTACAAATAATCTAGATCGAAAGTAAACTAAAATGAGCGGCTAAACAATGCCATATTTAATTACAAAAAATTAAATACTAATCTAGCCTCGTCAACCCCGAGGATTCAAATAATATACATATAATCACACACAAAACCATCACATACAACCAAATAGCCATAATAGTCGGATCTTATGCCAGCAACCAAAAAGTTAGCCTACGCACATCCTACTATTATCCGGCATACTCAATATATGAAATGTGCATGAAAGTAACCGAATCCAAAACACACAAAACCGAAAACCGTGGCTCTGATACCACTTGTAGGGAGTTGCTTCGGAGGCTCATTGGCTCCCATGTCCCCGGATTAAAATTTTCATTAATGAAAGAATTAATCCGGATGGGAAGAGTTTCCTTAGCACAACCAATTCGTCGTCGTGCTAACAACTTGAGTGGTCGCTTGAACAAACTAGTTGTTCAAGCAACACAACTCTTCTAGTTGGTTAGCCACGGAAGAGACGACGGACGGATCGCCGGTTTTTGTGTTTGTCTTTGGGGTCCATGATTATACAAAATATATACATACACACACATGTATAATCAACACATAAAAGAACATGCTCAGATCTGAAAATAAAGTTGTAAAACTTTATACCTTACGATCTTCTACCGTATGTCCTTTCCTCCTCGTGGACGACGTGTGGATGAAGATCCTCCACGAGTAGAAGCCTTCTAGATCGCGTTCTTCCCTTCCTTGTCCGCTGCGAACAAAGAGAAGAACCAACAATACCTTTCCTTTCTAGAACCGGCCACCAAGCTAGGGAGTTAAAGAACAATTGGATGAAGCGCCGGCCACCAATGCAATGTTGCCGCCGGCCACCTAGAGGCAGGAGAAGCGCCGACCACCAAGTGTTGGAGAGCCGCCGACCACCAAGGAGCAAGGGAGGAAGAAGAAGAGAACCGGCCAAGGTTGAGAAGAGGGAGAGGGATGTCGGCCAAAAACCTAGGGAGAACAAGAACCTTGCCGCCCACTTCTAGCCGCCCAAAACCCTAGCCGCCTCTAGGGTTTGTGTTTGCCGCCCACTTTTTTGAGGAGCCAAACCCTAATTTCCAAAATCTTTTTGCCGCCCAAGCCTAAGCCTCTATTTATAGAATAGGGCTTAAGCCTCCTTTAATCTCCATCGTCGGATCTAGGGATTTAATCTCCACCGTCGGATCTAGGGTTTTATCCCAACCGTCAGATCTAGGGTTTCATCCCAACCGTCGAATCTAGGATTTCATCCCAACTGTCGGATCTAGGGTTTCATCCCAACCGTCGATTCTAGGATTTCATCCTAACTATCGTATCTAGGGATTTAATCCCAACCGTTGGTTCTAGGGTTTCATCCCAACCATCGGATCTAGGGATTCATCCCAACCGTCGGTTCTAGGTTTTGTTTTACATCTTTGGATCTAGACTTCACGAGGATTATATTAGGCTACGATAGGGACCATAAGGAGGAGTTGGATCTTGGCCACCTGATGGATCGGAACCACACAAACTTGATCCATCAATGATGTTCCATTCCACTAGAGGATCATCATTGAACTACCTCACCAACCCCCATAAATCAATATGGGCTCCATATATTATTTGTATATTCATCTCCCCGTGTTTAAGATATCGAATGTCCGTCAATTAATTGATTTACTGACCATCAATTAATTAACATCTAATTCCTTGAGTAGTACCACTCAACCTTATCATCATGTTGACTAAGTCAACCAGCTGGGTTTACATGATGAACCTTATGAGCTCCTCAAGGGGACATCATCAACCTAATATATAGGACACGATTTCCTCCTATAATCAACGGCACACCATGTAAATAATATTATTTCCCAACTTACCGGGCATATTAATTTAATCCATCTAAATCTCACCCTCTGGTAATCAAAGAAATAAATACTAAGTACATGTGCCCGTTATTATATCGGGATTAAGAGCATGTACAACATAATATCCGAGGTCCGATTCAATTATGTAGTCAGTACTAAATTGAATCACCTCTATGTCGGTCCTGCTCAATACACTTAAGTGTACCAGTGTAACTCCATGTTCAAGACAAAACAATACCAAGATACACTACAACCATGCCAATGGTTTGTCCAAAACCATCTTGGTTGTGAGCCTCTACTTATATTTTACAAGGGACTGATAACATGATCTTTTGTGCCACACCAAGCACCATGTTATCTACAATGTAAAATATTAGACAATATGCACACACATATAATAAATATATAAAGTGCAAAAAATGATCATGTGATTCTTATTCCAAAATAAAATGTTCATACAAAAAGAGCTAGGCTTTCAGTATACATTCCAACATCGCCATGGTATCCAATACCATAATCTCTAACATGACTCTCAAACTTACTTTGAGGTAAGACCTTAGTTAAAGGATCCACTAAGTTCTTTTTAGTGGAAATCTTCTCGATTTGTATTTCCTTCCTACTTATGATCTCTCTGATCAAATGATAGCGGCGAAGCACATGTTTGGATCGTTGATGAGACCTTGGCTCTTTTTCCTATGCAATTGCTCCATTATTATCACGGTAAACCGGTATTGCGTCAACAATGGCTGGAACCACACCAAGTTCATAAATGAACTTCTTGATCAAAACCGCTTCCATTGCTACTTCCAAAGCTGCAATGTATTCTGTCTCTGTGGTAGAATCCGCTACAGTGTCTTGTTTGAAACTTTTCTAACTCACTGCTCCCCCATTCAAAGTGAACACGTACCCAGACTGAGACCTGGAATCATCCTTTTCTGTCTAGAAGATGGCATCAGTATACCTGTGTATCACCATGTCCCCTTCTCCATATATTAGGAACACATCCTTAGTTCTTCTTAAGTACTTAATGATCATCTTAACAGCCACCAAATGATTCATTCTTGGATTAGACTGATATCTGCTTGTGACACTGAGAGCATACGATACATCGGGCCTTGTACATAACATAGCATACATGATAGATCCTATTGCGGATGCATAGGGAATCTTACTCATGCAAATCCTTTCGTCTTATGTGCATGGACACATAGACTTCATAAGGTGTATCCCATGCCTGATAGGTAGGAAACCTTTCTTGGATTCCGATATGCTAAACCTCTTTAGCACTCGGTCTATATATGTAGACTATGAAAGACCAAGCAACCGTTTTGATCTATCCCTATAGATCTTAATTCTGAGGATGTAGGTTGCTTCTCCCAGGTCTTTCATGGAGAATGTCTTGGACAACCAAATTTTAACTGACTGTAAGACAGAAACATTGTTTCCTATAAGTAATATGTCATCGATATATAATACTAGGAACATGACTGCACTCCCACTAACCTTCTTGTACACACAAGGTTCGTCCGGATTTTGTAAGAAATCAAACTTTTTGATTGTCTCATCAAAACGGATATTCTAGCTCCTGGATGCTTGCTTCAGTCCATATATGGGTCATCGCAGTTTGCATACCTTGGTTTTATCAACCGATGTGAAACCCTCAGGCTGTATCATATACACATCCTCGAGCAGGTTTCCATTAAGGAAAGCTATTTTCACATCCATCTGTCATATCTCATAATCATAATGAGCTGCTATGTGCAGGAGCATCCGAATAGATTTAAGCATGGCAACAGGTGAATAGGTCTCATCATAATCAATACCTTGCTTTTGACGATATCCTTTCTCCACCAATCTAGCCTTATAAGTAATCACATTACCATCAATGTCAGTTTTCTTCTTGAAATCCCACTTGCACCCTATAGGTTTTATGCCTTTAGGTGGGTCAACCAAGTTCCAAACTTGATTTTCATACATGGAATTCATTTTCGACTTCACGACGTTAAGCCACTTATCCATTTCTGAACTTTTCATAACTTCTTCATAACTGGTAGGTTCCTCATCATTAATGAGTAACACGTCGTTCAATTCTCTTACAAGAAATCCATATCTCTCAGGAATGTTGCATGTTCTACTAGATCTACGAAGATGTGGTGTCTCAATAGGTCCAGCCGATGACTCATCACTATGAGTTATCGGTTGTGGTGCTTCACCAGGTATCTCATCAATGTCTATTTGAGTCTCTCGAGCCTCCTCAAGCTCAACGACACTCCCACTGTTTTCTTGCAAGAGAAACTCTTTCTCTAGAAACACAGCATGCCTTGAAACAAACACATTTTGTTCCACAGGATGATAGAATTGGAAACCCCTTATTTACTTAGGGTATCCAATAAATAGACATTTATCAGACTTAGCATCCAATTTGTCTCATACAGTCCGCTTCACATAAGCACAACAATCCCATATCTTCAAGTAAGATACTTGAGGTTTCTTACTATTCCATATCTCATATGGAGCAGTGGAGACTACCTTGGTTGGCATTTTATTTAGCAAGTAAACAACTATCTGAAGTGCATAGCCCCGAAAGGACTTGGGAAGATTCACATGATTCATCATCTACTTGACCATGTCCAACAATGTCCGGTTACGCCTCTCAGATACACCATTATGCTGCGGTGTATACGGCGGAGTCCATTGAGACATTATACTATTGTCTCTTAGATAATCTAGAAACTCTTGACACAAGTATTCACCACCACGATCCGATCGAAGTATTTTAATACTCTTGTCATGTTGTTTCTCTACTTTATTTCTGAAATCTTTGAACCTTTCAAAGGCTTCAGACTTATGTTTCATCAAGAACACATACCCAAACCGTGAGTGATCATCGGTGAAGGTAATGAAGTAGCTATAGCCTCCTAGAGCTTGAGTTGACATAGGTCCACATACATCAGTATGTATTAGACCAAGCAACTCTCCCACCCATTCTCCTTTTCCTGTAAAAGGTAACTTAGTCATCTTTCCTTTTAAGCATGATTCGCATGTATCGTATGAATCTAATTCAAATGATTTCAGAATTCCACATCGGTGTAATTCGGACATGCGTTTCTAGCTTGTATGGCAAAGACGACAATGCCACATGTAGGAGTCTAATTGATTATCCTTTTGAGCACACTGTTGGGATCAAGGCTCTCTAGAGGGGGGGGGTGAATAGCGAGTTTAAACATCTAACTCAAATTTCACTACAAAATAGCGAATTACACACTGGAAATAGAAAATAAAGCATATAACACAAACACAACAAATATGCAGGTATTTATGTGGTTAGGAACTAAGTAGTTCCTACTCCATGGGTAGCTCAAAAGGAAAGTCTACTATGAATGGATCGGAATCTTTTCGGAGGTGAAAAACTTCACCTCTTACAAGCTTACAATGCAATGAAGATAATCAAGAACGATAAGCTGAGAAGTTAAAACAGGTTACAGATTGTTGTTCGGCTTCTTGCGTTGAAGATGAAGTTGTAGTTCTTGCAAGAAGATGATCAGCAGTTGTGAGCACTTATTGGAGAGGAGGCGAGATGAGAGCAAGGTTTTTCTCCTTCTCCTTCAGAATGAATCACAGGAAGCTTGTATAACTCAAAATTGAAAACTGAAGCTCAAGCATTGCTTCTCTTGTTCTTCAATAAGCCTTTTATCTTCCTCCATTGGAACCCTAGAAGTCACGCCCGACCAAAACCTGACAACCTGAGCTTGTCCTCATAACCACCTCCAACCTCTGGTGGTTTACCAGCAAAGGAACCTACCCATCCAATCAGAAATTGTCCCATTTGAATCTTTACTCGAAATAGAAGCATCCCGTTGCTGCCTCCATAGTCGAGCCCGCAGTTGAGTGTGACTCGCGTCTGTGCTTGAAAAACACCTGTTAGTTGAGCTCGCAACCAAGCCGGGCTCGGTTCTGTGACCGAATCTATAGCTACTAGTTGAGCCGCTTACCAAATCGACTCGTCTGCTATAGGGTTTAGAGTTTGGCGATTAGAGTATACAGTCGATCCCGCAGTTGAGCTGGGCTTGGTTTTGTGCTATTCCACGTAGTGAGCAGTCGAGCTAGTAGTCGAGCTAGCTCAATTCTGTGTTATACCAAATGATAAGTAGTCGAGCTGGCAGTCGAGCCAGCTCGATTCTATGCCTTTGTGCAAGAGTGTCAGTCGAGCTGACCCCCATGGTGGCTCAACTGATGTGGTAAATATTTGAAGCACATGAGTATCTTCCCTAGTAAGCTGCCACTCCTAGAGTTTTAAGCACCCTAGTAAGAGACCAAGAACGTTACGGTGCCTTCTCCCACTAACGAATGCTCTAAGTACCTTAGACAAAGACCGAACGCGCTATGACGCCCTCTGTGCCTAACGAGTACTCCATGTACCCTAGGCAAAGAACGAGCACGTTATGGTGCCCTCTTTGTCTAACGAGTACTCCTAGTACCCTAGCCAAAGAACGAGCACGTTATGGTTCCCTCTTTGTCTAACGAGTATTGGGCCCATGTACCCTAGCCAAAGAACGAGCACATTACGGTGCCCTCTTTGTCTAACGAGTACTCCCAGTACCCTAGCCAAAGAACGAGCACATTACGGTGCCCTCTTTGTCTAATGAGTATTGGGCCCATGTACCCAAGTAAGAGAACAAGCACGTTACTGTGCACTCTCTTACTAACAAGCACACTAGCTAGAGACCGAGCACTTCCTTGTGCCCTCTCTAACTCCAATGGAGAACGAGCACATTACTATGCCCTCTCCATCACCAAGCTTTCGAACCTCCGGCTAGCTAGTAGTCTTCCTCTACCAAGGTTCCCCTTTGAATTTCCATCCATACCAAGGCTTACCCTTGGATTTCTCCTAAGGTCTAATGTCAATCTAAACATCTAACTTAGTGACCTTAGGTTTGTATCAGTTGAGGTAATGTCTTGACTACACTCTAGCTCAAACTAGATTTCTATTTCCTTGACTTAAACCTTGTTGTTAAACATTGAAACATTAGATAGGCTTGAATGCACTAGCACAAACTTGTTGCTCACTTCGTTATTGAAAATGTCACTGGATACGTCCAATGTATAAATACCATTGCTCAAAGTTCTAGTCCCATAAAGTACGCCATTCAAAGTTATATAACAATAATTGTTACTAAACGTCAAATGGTAACCATTTCTATTTAAGCAGGAAATAGAAACAATGTTCTTTATTAGAGAAGGAACATAAAAGCAATTGTCCAGTTCTAAGATTAGTCCACTAGGGAGCTTCAGCAAATAAGTTCCGATGGTGACCGCAGCAACCTTTGCTCCATTGCCAACTCACAAATTTGACTTCTCTCTGACAAGTCTTCTTCTATTCCTTAGCCCATGTATGTCATTACATATATGTGAGTCACACCCAGTATCCAATACCCAAGTGTCTAATGAAATAGAATGGCAATCAATAACGAAGATACTTGAAAAGGATGCGACATCGAATGCCTTCTTCTTCTTCACGGACTCAAGATAAATATTGCAGTTTCTTCGCCAGTGGCCCTCCTTGCCACAATGATGGCAAGTGCCCTTTTGTGCTGGTTCTGCCTTCTTAGCCTTTTTCTTCTTCCCTTTCGTCTGTTCCTTTGACTTCCTCTTAGAACCTTTCTTTGAGGAATCAACTAACATAACTGCCTTCTCCTCATGCTTCACAAAAGGCTCCACAGTCTTCGGCATATTGAGGAGCTCAGGAATAGTGGATTCGAGTTTGTTCATCCAGTAGTTCATCACAAATTGTGAGAAACTCTTGGGAAAACAATGCAAAATTAAGTCAATACTTAATTCATGTTCCATCACAAACCCGAGGGAAGCCAACCGCTCGATGTACCCATTCATCTTTAGCACAAACTACACTACAGATGAACCTTCTTGCATCTTTGAGGTGAAGAGGAGCCTCGAGACTTCGAACCTTTCGGATCTCGCTTGCTCATCAAGCAACTCATGAAGATGGAAGACTATGGTATTAGCATCCATATGCTCATGCTGCTTCTGCAGCTCGGGTACCATCGTGGCCAGCATGATGTAACTCGCCAGTTCAGAATCATCCACATGTTTTTGATAGGCCAACAATTGGTCTGGAGTTGCATCATCCTTAGGACGGTTGGGAAGAGGCTCTTCGAGGACATACACGAGCTTTGAGAGAACAATTCTCAAGTTTCTAAGCCAGTCCAAGAAGTTAGGCCCAGTTAATTTGTTTGAATCCAAAATAGTGCACAAATTCAAAGATGTCATGATCAATCAATTAACCTAGAAATACAAAATCGAGCATATATGAGAAAGATGAAAAATTGCATCAACATACATTTACAAATCCCATTCATTTTTCGAATTTAAAAAAAAAACTCCAAAATCACTTCGGGAGATCGTATGTCCATCTCCAAATGGGCTGATATCTAACATAGATGTGAACAACCATGGAGAGAGTCCAATAAGTCATTCATAGATACAATGGTAGGTATCAAGTATAGCGATTGCATATCACATATATGCAACTATCACAATGTGCTATCAACTAATTGAATGTTCACACATACATCGGGTTGTTAACTCATTAACAAGTATGCATCATATGCATAGCACCCAACTTCACCTTCCTTCACATCGACCTTGGAGAGAGTCCAACAAGTTGATGCTCCAGGTTAAAGTCAACCCATTAATCGAGAAATAATTTTAATATGCTTAGAGCACATTCAACCAATTAGTCCAGCTTGGAGAGAGTCCAACAACCAAAGCTAACGATTGACCTCTGACTCTTACCATATTAGTATTAAACTATTCCATGGTTTGAACATGTTCAGGTTCGAGCCAGGCTTGGAGAGAGTCCAACAACCCAAATAAGAAACAGAACTCCGGTTCTAACCATATTAATGGAAGGTGTAGGCTTTAATATTGTGTAAGGGTTTTAGTGTCTCATTCTCTTTGCATGCAAATAACTATTATCTACATGACATGACATACATGACATACATCTACATGTCACGACACGCAAGGCATAATGATATGCATCTAATGCAATTACATGACATACAATTATGGTATGTACAAACTTTCCTTATATGTCATAACTATTTATGGAAATAAAATATATTTAAGATTTGATTCCCCAAATCAAATCATGATTAAATTAGGAAATAAATTTCCAAATCTAATCACATATTTTATTTATGGAAGGTCTCAATTAAGGAAAGTCGAATTTAATTTAGCAAATAAATTTCCTAAATTATCAAAATTATTTATGGAAATAAAATATGTTTTAGATTTGATTCCCAAAATCAAATCATGATTAAATTAGGAAACAAATTTTCAAATCTAATAACATATTTTATTTATGGAAAGTGTTAATTTCCATAAATACTTCTAAACTTTCCAAAAGTAGAAGATTTCCATAAATACTTCTAAACTTTCCAAAATTAGAAAATTTCCATAAATACTTCTAAACTTTCCAAAAGTAGAAAATTTCCATAAATACAATTATGACTATCACAAAATAATTTTATGATTATGTCGAAACACAACCTGGCTCTGATACCACTGTTGGATTTCTGACACCGCGGCGAGTGTGTGTTCGAACATGTTTCGTAAACATGTGCACAGCGGAAGAATTAAAAAATAATAAATCTAATTTATTACAACACACACATCACACGCATGCATAGTACAACAGGTGTAGACATAATCGTAGTTTCAAATTTTGCAATAAAAGAAAATTACTCTAGTTATACCTGACGTATCATGTGCAGCGGGAATGACATCAACTGGAGCGACTCTTACTAGAATCGCCTCTATTCGTATCCATGCCGAGTATCGACGAGATGGATTCACAAAGCCACGAGCCTCGTCTTCGTAGGAGTCACTAGCCTCATGTCGAAGACGATGTGATCGAGAGAAAATCACAATCCGAATCAAAATTCGGATTCGAAAATGAGTCCTCAAAACTCACTTCTCCAAAGAGGTATTCGTCAACCGATTGACGAATCCTTGGTCCTCCACCTTTGAGGATTATTGGAGATCAAATCCCCGATAAGGTAACCGCTATCGGAGCTCCAAACGACATCCAAACAACGCTCTAACATGAAATGAAACAAGCTATCCAGAAAAATTGGATAGCTTGGTGGAGGATTTGCGCCGGCCAAAGAGGATGGTTGGCAAACCCTTGGTCACCGGAACCAAGGTGAGTCACCGGAGGGTTGCCGGAGGATGGCCGACAGTAGCTTGGATGCTGGCAGCAAGCTGGATGGCGACACAAGGTGGCTGGGCGGTGTGGAAACCTTGGGCGTGAAGGGTTTGGTTTCATTGATCCGTGAGGGGAAACTTCGCTTCCCACTTCACCTCAGTCGTTTGTTCATGGCGATCCCATCGATGTCCCCAGATTAAAAAAAATTTAATCCTAGACAAAAGGGATGGCCCAAACAACTAAGTCATTGTCGTGCTATTCGTTTAGAGAGGTCTCTTGAACAAACTTGTTGTTCAAGCGACCAACCTCTATTCTACGAGTAGTCGCGGAATAGACAATGTCCGGATCGCCGGCTTTCATGTTTATGTTCGGGATCCAAGTATTATTTAGCCACATACATAAAGTAAGCATTCACATAAAACATGCATATAATTGAAAAGCAATTATAAACATAATACAAAAGAACACTAATCAAAATAAACAAGATTATACCTCTTGTTATACCTCTTGATCTTCTATTGTATGTCCTTCCTCCTTTTAGATGTCGTGTGGGCGATGATCTTTCAAAAGTCGAAGCCTCCTAGATCACCAATCTTCCTTTCCTTGTTCACTCCGAACAAAAGGAAGAATATAAAACAAAACTCTTCTTCCTATCTAGAACCGACCACCAAGTCAATAGACTCGATGTTGCCGCCGACCAAGGAAGAGAACATGGAGTATAGGAACCGGCCAACACTTGGAGAAGAGAAAGGAAAGCAATCCTTCTCCTTGTTGCCACCCAAAACCTAAACCTAGCTCTCCTAATTTTCGGCCAAGGATGAAGGGAAGAAGAATAGGTTGAGCTTCGGTCAAGGTAGAGGGAAGAAGGAAGGGAGCTAGCCAAACCTTAGGAAGAAGAAGAAAGGAGCTTCATCTTCTTGTTGCCGCCCACCCTAATCCCAAAACCCTAACCCTAGCCGCCCACTCCCAATCCTAATCTAATTAGGATTGGTTTCCGCCCAAGGGATAAACCCTAATCCCCTCATCCATCTTGTTGCCGCCCACCCCTATCACCTCCTTTTATAGAGTTAGGGATAAGCCATGATTTAATCTCCTCCATTGGTTCTAGGGATTTAATCTCAACCGTCGGATCTAGAGATTTAATCTCAACTGTCGGATCTAGAGATTTAATCTCTACCTTTGGATCTAGAGTTTTGTTTTCATCCATTGGATCTAAGCTTCATGAGGTGTTAATAGGCTATAATAGGGACCATGAGGAGGAGTTCGATCTTGGCCACCCATGGATCAAGCCCACATAAAGTCCGATCCATAAATGATAATCCAATCAACTAAAGGATTATCATTGATCTACCTCACCAACCCCCATAAGTTAATATGGGCTCCATATATTACTTATACATTTTCTCCCCGTGTTTAAGATCTCAAATGTCCGTCGATTAATCAATTTACTGACTATTAATTAATCAACATCTAACTCCATGAGTAGTACCACTCAACCTTTTCATCATGCCGGACCAAGTTCACCTGCAGGGTTTACATGATGAACCTTGAACCTTATGAGCTCCTCAAGGGGACATCATCATCCTAATATATACGACACAGTTTCCTCCTATAATCAACGACACACTATATAAATAATACCATTTCCCAACTTACCGAGCCTATCAATTTAATCTATAAATCTCGCCCATTGATAAATCAAAGAAATGAATACTAAGTATATGTGTCCGTTATTATATTGGGATTAAGAGCATGTACAAAATAATATCTGAGGTCCGATTCGATTATGTAGTCAGCAATAAATCAAATCACCTCTAAGTCGATCCTGCTCAATACACACAAAGTGCACTAGTGTGATTCTATGGTCAAGACAAACCAATACCAAATCACACTATAACCATACCAATGGTATGTCCAAAGCCATCTCGGTTGTGAGCCTTTACTTATACTTTACAAGGAACCGATAACAAGATCTCCCGTGTGACACCACACACTATGTTATCTACAATGTAATGTATTAGACAATATGCATAGCCATAAAAATATGCAAACAATGATCATGTGATTCTTATTTCAAAAATAAAGATGTTCATACAAAAGATAGACTTTTTAGTATACATCCCAATAGGGCGGTGGCAAGGAGAAGAGAGGGAGAGGAGAAGAAGATTATTTCCCAAAATAAAACTTAGGGCTCTCCAAAAACCTAACCGCACTTTTATAGTGCCTGTGTTTCTCAACCATTAAGAAAACTTCTCCTTAGAGTTATTGGTTCATAATCAAAACCCGTTAACCCACTCCAATAACTTAAGTTAAAATAAACCGAACCGAGTTGGTCTATTTTAAGTTAAAATGAACTGAACCAACTTTGGTTCATTTGTTTAAAACAAACCATACCCCTTTGGTTTATTCTCCACCATTGGATTAGAACCAAATCAATTTGGTTCATCCATCATGTCTTCATATGACTCAGCCCATCCATGCTTCCATTGCGACTGAAACAATTTCATGCTCGCTCCTTATTTGGTCCAACCACACCTAGTTTCTCTCGATATGAGATTCTCATTCTCAAGCTCGTTTTAAATTCTTCAGATTACGCCCGTTGTGCGTTTGACCAAATAGGTTTCTGATTTATGTTGGTCGTCTATAATTAACCATAAATTATAGAATGATCATGAGTGACACCTAGTAGTACATCATGATCCACAATTAACCAGAAAATCAATGGTTGATTCCAAAACCATTTCTGAAACCCTTAAGCAGCTACAATGAATCGTGCCCCGTTCCCTTCATGCATCTTATATCCAATTTGTTCAGGACATGGTCTATAGTGTTAGTCCCCACTAGGTCGACTACATCACATGTAGCCCAAGTATTATTTTCTCGTCCTATTGGGATGTATACTAAAAAGTATATTCTTTGTATGAACATCTTTATTTTTAAAATAATAATCACATGATCATTATTTTCATATTTATGGTTATGCATATTGTCTGATACAATACATTGTAGATTACATGGTGTGTGGTGTCATACGGAAGATCATGTTATCAGTTCCTTGTAGAGTATAAGTAGAGGCTCGCAACCGAGTTGGTTTTGGACAAACTATTGGTATGGTTGTAGTGTAATTTGGTATTGGATTGTCTTGACCATAGAATTGCACTCGTACACTTTGTGTGTATTGAGCAGGACTGACTTAGAGGTGAATCAATTTATTGTTGACTACATAATTGAATCATACCTCGGATATTATGGTGTACATGCTCTAAATTCCGATATAATAACGGGCACATGTACTTAGTATTTATTTCTTTGATTTACTAATGGGCAAGATTTATAGATTAAATCGATAGGCTTGGTAAGTTGGGAAATGATATTATTTACATGGTGTGTCATTGATTATAGGAGGAAACCGTGTCCTATATATTAGGATCAAGATGTCCCCTTGAGGAGCTAAGGATCATCATGTAAACCTTGCAAATGGACTTGGTCCGGCATGATGATAAGGTTGAATGGTACTACTCATGGAGTTAGATGTTGATTAATTAATTGTCCATAAATTAATTAATTGACAGACATTCGAGATCTTAAATACGGGAAGATATTTATACAAATAATATATGGAGCCCATATTTATTTATGGGGGTTGGTGAGGTAGATCAATGATAATCCTCTAGTGGAATGGATTATCATTAATGGATCAGATTTTATGTGGGTCGGATCCATTTGGTGGCGAAGATCCAACTCCTCCTCATGGTCTCTATTGTAGCCTATTAAAATCCTCATGAAAGCCTAGATCCGACGGTGGAAAATAAAACCCTAGATCCAATGGTGGAGATTGAAAGGAGGCTTAAGCCTAACTCTATAAAAGGAGGGCTAGGGCTTGGGTGGAAAAAAAGGGAACTTCGATCATTGGTCTTGGGTGACAATTGAAGCAAGGAAAGGATTAGGGTTAGGGTTGCCTTCT